>JARJCQ010000010.1:1200000-1861864 GCA_029281465.1 Mycena epipterygia | reverse complement strand
CTGTGCATTCTGGCATTCTTTGCTTCAACAACTTCGGTTCCTATTTTCTTCATTACGCCCTTATGTTTACCGGGTTTACTCAGCCAAGCCTGATTCAAGTTCTCTGATTTTAAGATCCGTGCTTTTCAATTGACACGTTACCGCCCGGACCAAGGTAAAGGCTTTGGTAAACTGCAAGGCTGGTCGAGAGGTGGGCAACACTCTCGCGCGATTGATTGGCCCGGCCGTGTTCCCATAGCTAGAGTTTCCAGGATTTTTCTCCTTTGAAGTCGATGTGCGTTCTGGCATTGCGCTGGCCTGCAAAAATTCATAATTGCCCGCTATTTGGCCAAGGTACGGAATCCTTGTCGACTGTTCAACTTGCGGATCACAGAATTATTCTTCCTCAACATCACATATAAAATCCTCGCGGGTAGTTGCTCATAAGCATGACGAATTCTTCAGCGCGTATAACACCCAAAAATCATCTAGCTTGTCGGTGCTTCCGTGCCTCGAAGATGCTATGTGTCCGGATCCCCCGCGTGCTCAAATTGGCTATGAGGTGCTCGCCGCCCGCGTGGACTCGTATTTGGCACGTTATCTCCGTACTTTCACAGTAAGATTGCAATATAAGATTGACGTCTAATTGACAGGCGCATTGGAGTCTGAGGTGACGACTTCTCTGCTTCACGTGGTCGGGAGTGTTTTCGCCACCTCCCATAAAATCGCAAGTTGGAAGCAGCGACGAAGTTGACGTCTGGCGCATCTTTCCGATGGCATCTTTGAGCTCCATTCTCTCACCCCGAAGCCTCTCTAGTCCGTATATATGCGTGTTAAATACGGCACGCTCACCGTATATTTGCCGCATATTGCGCAATAGTGGCACACCGCGACAGCCGGGCTTCTTAAAGGACAAGATAATGAATACCCAACTGGAAGTAGACATGTCCCTCTTCTCCAGGTTCACGCGTACAGACGATCCAGCTACTGACATCGCCAGTCCTCCACCCAACTATCCTCTGGATTCGAAACAAGCTGAAACTACTACCTCTGAAAAGTTCGGTGCTAGGGATGACTCTAGTATTCAAGTTTTAGCCCCTGGAGCAGAGTTAACGTACGAAGAAGGTGGACATTTTAATCTGCCGATTTGTTTTGTGCTCGCTCACTACCTCCGTCAAGATGTTCAAGGCGGTATGGGACGCCATCTGGGCATATTCAGTTGCACCATGTTAATGTGAGATTATCAAGTCGTGTTTTTCTACCCGTACTACTGAGTCCCGTCAGCGTCGGGAAAATCATCGGAACGGGGATATTTTCGACACCCAGCTCAATTCTTGGGTCCGTGGGCTCAGTTGGAGCATCTTTGATGCTTTGGGTCCTCGGATTCGTGCTCTCATTCTGTGGGCTATTCATCTGGCTTGAACTAGGGACCATGATTCCTCGGTCGGGTGGAGAAAAGGTGTATCTCGAGGCGATCTACAGAAAACCGAAGTATCTCGCGACCGTTATATTTGCTACGAACGCCATTTTGCTTGGCTTTACCGCGTCCGGGTGTATCGTAAGTGCCCTCTATTCTTCTATTCACCTTGAACTAATGCAGTGAAATGTGAAGGTTTTTGCAGACAAGTTCGTTCACGTTTTTCTTCATGAATAGAATCTGATTGTAGAGTGTAACAGCATCCTGATAGCGGCAGGACAACCTGCTTCTCGGTGGGTGGTTCGCGGAATCGCGCTAGGAGGTGCGTTCTGCTTTCTCAAATAACTTGAAGCCCACACCATCCAGTTATCTTCTTCGCGACGCTACTCCATGGCTTGACTCCGAGACTGGGGATATTGATGATGAATGTGTGTTCAATCGTCGTCTGACTTGCTCTTCTGCTCACTTCTACCTTTTAGGCCCTCAGTCTCTTCAAGATTGTAATACTTACAATTGTTGTCATAACGGGTATGTCCAAGTGCACTGCTGTCGCATCTAATCCAATCTCGCGACCGCAGGCTGGGTTGTCCTTTCTGGGAAAACCCACATTCAAGATCCTCATCTGAACTTCCGCGACGCTTTCGCTGGTAGCTCGCACAGCAGTAATGATGTATTTCTCAAGCCCACGTCTCACTGGTTCAATCGCACTCACGCTTCCCTCTTAGTATGCTACGGCAACCTTCAAGGTTTTGTTCTCCTACGCAGGATGGTCCGCATCGTAATTTATGGGCTATTGCTCGTCCGGTCTGACGACTTCACAGGTCAAATATCAACTATGTAATGAACGACGTGAAAAATCCCATTCGCACGATCAAAATCGCTGCGCCGTTAGGGCTTGGGATTTGCGCCTCTCTGTATATCTTCGCCAATATTGCATATTTCGCAGCTGCGTCGAAGGCTGACATCCTCAAATCATCTGTCACGGTCGCATCGTTGTTCTTCAAGAATGTTTTCGGGGTCAAAGCGGAAAAAGCATTGTCTGTTTTCGTTGCGCTGAGGTAACTGTTTCTTACCTCCGTGAAGTATTCGTTCATCAAAACAATATTCCCATTAGTGCATTAGGGTGAGTGCCAGTGCTTTATGATCGCAGTCGTTCTAATTCTCCCTGACCGAAATAGGGTACTTCCTTTGGTGTATACATTCTTCCCAGAAACTGACATTTCAGTAGAACGTAATCACAGTAGTGCGTATGACCCTACAATATGATCCGGACAAAGTTCATTGGGACCTCACAGACTTTCGTCGCTTCAAAAATAAACCAAGGTTAACACCGTCATCCATTTTGTCGTTCATTTTGACTGGACCTGCTTTTTTTAGAACTTGCTAAAGAAGGGGTTCCTCTCCCGTTCGGAAATCGGTTTTGGGCTTCAAATTGGCCCACTGGAAAGTCACCTTTGCCTGGTCTCATTATTCACCTGATTCCGTCGGCGAGTACATCGAACCTGAATGCTCGACTGGCATTGACTGTCATGCCAGATCATCGTGATAATCGCTCCGCCTCCCGCGGTCGCGTATCCCTTTATTCTCGACGTCGAAGGCTATCCGCAACAAATCATCAATTTCTTCATCGTGATTGTGCGTGCTTCGTCTCTGCGTTTTGAGACTAGCTTCATCCCGCGTTTATCCATGCAGGGACTGTTCTGGCTCAGATACAAGGCACCGAATGCTAAGCGTCCTTTCAAAGGCAGGTACAATGCACCCCAAGTCCAACTACCACTCACACTAAAATTTAGTTTGGCTACCCTTCGCCGTATTTTTCCTAGCGGCCGCCGTATTCCGTTAGCTTTTCCATCGGTGTCTCTGTCCTTATCTGAATATTTTTTTCAGTCCTGGTTGCTCCCTTTTTGCGACCAGCCAACAAGGTCGGGGATACACCTCCATTGCCTTATTATCTGTACGGCCGCGTCCTAACTCGAAAACCTATTCTAAACTTTTCCACCAGGTATTGCTTGGTTGGAATTGCCGTCATGGTTTTCGGCGTCCTTTATTGGGCGACGTGGCGGGTTATTCTACCCCGCGTCTTCGGCTATGTTCTAGAGCCCAGAAAAGTGAAACTAGATGATGGAACGATTGTTACGGTGGTAAGCATCTATTGGCCCAGGCATCACAGAGCTAAGGATTTAATATATCCATTGTAGTTTTCGCGTCAAAAAGAGCTTTAAAAAATGATCGTAGAGTACGAAGATGTATGCCTCTTACTATACTATTCCAAAATCCTGCACGATCCTCGGGATGGAAGAAATTCTCAGTCTGCAGAAAGGATATCCACTGTGTTTTACTGTGCCCCGTCCGCGCTCCTCGTACCAACGATGCAGCGCTCGCAGTTGTCCTGACGATTCCGGTGGCAGGCAGTTCAGGCACGGAGTCGACGAATAATTCGAGTCTGCAAAACTGTTACATGGGAAGCCAGTTCAGTTACAACCTCAACTTGAAGTTCTCGCCACCATGGTTATTCAAATACAAACCCTCCGTGATGCAACCCTGTCGTGTGCAATGTGGCATCACGAAGGGTTTTCAACCATGAATCTAGCACATACATTCACAACATTCGTGTGTTCCGATTTTGCCAGTATATCACCCTGATAATCTGAATCCGAAAGGCAATTTTTCGTGGGGTAAACATCTGTCAGAAAGAGCGAAACCAAATCGAACCAAAAATTCAACCTTCGATCACGTGATGCTTTCGCGGGTTAGAGCGCGTCGAGTTTTAGCACAAGCCGCCACAATAAGTTAAATGATCAAACAAGTCGCACATGGCGAGCTGCAGGGCTAAATTTCCCACTGTATAGACATATTGCGGCCTCCGTTTGTTGTATTACTTACCCTCATGCATTTGCGGCAGTCGACCCCAGCAGGTTGATAAGGGCTTTTTATTGCCCTCACAAAGAAAATATATTTTATATAAGGGTCGTTGTGTTCTTAAACAGATTGATGCGCCCTCTACGCCCTGCGCCCGTGGCCTTTATGGGACCATGACGGTCCCCCCGCGTTTTGGTGATCGGATAAAGGAACACTTTTAACGGACGAACTGGCAGCAGCGGACACGACAGTGGAAGAGGCAGTAGACGAACTGGTGGCAGTGGAAGAGCTGGCGGCCGTGGATGAGCTGGTGGCAGTGGAATCCACCAACACAACACTTTTAACAGCCGAACTGCCAGTGGAATAAAGGGCGAGGGCATCGAACGCCGGGACGGACCCCGTGAAGGTGCCGGAGGAAGAGACCTCGTGTGTCATCCCTGCGCACGTCTTCGGATTCGCTATCGGCGTTGTGGCTGGAAAGAAGAAGAAACCGTGAGTGGGGTGCATGCGTTAATAGCTGCAATGGCCCGTACATGACATCACAATCTACGGAAAGGCGCCAGACAGTCAGTATATAATAAGGGCGTAAGTTGGTAGACATACAGGTCCCGGCGGGAAGTGAGGTGTTCCATGTGTACGACCAAGTAGTCGCATCGTTGTTGATCACCAAGAATCCAATCGAGCCGCGTCCGAAGGCTGATGAGCACGAAATATTAACATCAGCGTCACATATATTATATCGCCGGAATTGGGACATACCAACTTGCTGAGTCGTTCCAACGACCACGTTGGTCAACTTAACGGACCCGACGGCGTTGTGGAAGAGGTTCATGTTTGCAATCGCAGTCCAACGATGTTCGCCTGGAAGATTCAGCAAAGTAGCTCACACTAATCGGAAATCGTTGGCGAAGCACGTAGCTGCGTTGGTGTTTCCGGCAGAATCCTGCGGTGCACCAACATCAATGTTCGTAAAGTCGTACCTGAGTTGGAGCACATAAGTAAGCACCAAAATAAAAGAGGCGAGTTCGGGATATACCCCGAGTAGACTGTCGGCGTGCCGTAGCCGAAACCAAGCATGAAGATTGCAGAAAGAGTGTAAGCGTTGTTTGGGGAGTTGAAGTTGAGGGAACCGCCGTTTCATTCCTAAAGACAATAATTAACGGCTGCTACTCGGGTAGATGATGAAGATTTACCGTGTCTTGATTCGACATGATGAGATTTGCGACATCCGAGTCAACCAAGCCCCATGCAGTGGTCATAGCTTACGAGGAGTCAGAAAATAGCGAGAGGCGGGAATTCGAGAACTTACGAACGGGCGTCACCAGATTGGAAACCTAAGAACATGGTCAGTGTTACCGTGGAAAATTCAACGCAGAAACCTACAGTGCCTTAAGTTCCAAGGAAGGCCCCCTTCACAAAGTTTGTAGCACCAAACTCGATGACATCCCTGAAACCGATAATAAATGAATCGGTGGACGTTCACAAGACCATAAGTTCAAACTGACTCGTTGGAAACATACTGAGAAGGAGGTGAGCCTCCGCCATCGGTTACTTCCTAAGATTTCTGATCAAACCTTGCGGAGTTATAGTCAATCGATGGAACAGACCTGGGTAATATATTCCGAGTCGGACCCATCCCGCTTGGAACAGATGGCCGCTAGATCCGCGGGTTCTATATGCTTCGCCGCATCCATCCTGAAGCCAGAGACGCCCTGAATATCATCAGCTTTGACCGTTATATCGTGAAGGAGATTTTCTGACGAGGGATTGGAGGTCCTTGAGGTAGGCGGCAATGCTATTTTGAACAGCGGATTGGCCTCGACCAAGATCGGAGAGGCCGACAAGCTGGATTCAGACCGGAAGGTGAACAAAAGTCAGGCATATCCCAATGTGAACTCGCAGAAGAGGACACTGATCAAGAGGATGTTAACACGGCGGACATTCAGCTGTCACTTGCGCTTTGTCGCGCAACAGTTACTTGAATGTCACTTGCCGAGCTCTTTGTTCTGAACAAAGGTACAACGGAAACTGTGCAAATGACAGTACCAATGACTGTTGCATCCACATCGCAAACGACAGGTTAATTTCCGCCGTGTAACAGATACGAAACGAGGAAATTTAGAGTTGAAATACTCAGTACTTAGCATTGTTATAATTAGTAATGTCGGTGGCAACGGCACCGTCACAATAATGAAGTTGGGACGCAGTGTACGGGACGGCGGGACTGAGATTTTTTAGCCAGAGGGAAACGAAAACAGACTTGACACATACTAGTTGTACTTTGAGTACTTGCTTCCGGCGAAACCGGTTCCCGATCCACTGCTGCAGAGTTTTCAGTTTGAAAATTTGGATAGTACGTGACTGGTCCTTACGCAGACATATGATTCGCTACAACTTCATATGGGGGATGTAAATCAATCAAGATTCGCAGAGGGAAATAAAAAGAGCGCATCATCTACGAGAATCCCAACGCCAGCGTTTTTGCATGTGGAGACCATATTGGCGAATTGCGCGGGTCCCTCGCTTCGACGTGAGGATATAAAGACCGGTTGGTAGTCTGTCCACCATTGGTCACCCTTGACTAAAGAAACCCGTCTAGTTGACTGCCATATTGAGAAAGCTTCATGCTTACTGTGTTCCGAGGCGGGGCTGACTTGAGCAAATCCATACCCAGCAGGCCCGAGAAAAGACGTGCATTCAGCCGCTACACTTTCCCATGGCCATTCGAAAAGCTGAAAGGGGGTTGCTACGTGTTCCAAAGGATGTTCCTAAACTTGAGGAGAATACCTGGACGATGGAATTGTTGGACTTGGATAGAGAACGAGCAACGCGGTGCATGCTGCCAGCAGCAACAAGGGTATAGCGAGAAAAAGAGTGTGCGTTGAAGGAGCGAACATGTTTCGACGAAGGGGAGATTTGGGGGAGATTTTTGAGGGCCATGCTGGAACCTTCTATCCTTAAGTACCACTAGAAACAATCCTGTGAAACTGGCATGAAACACTGGGTCGGATATCCCAGGGATATCACAATTCCGGCGGAATACTCTACTCCTCCTGCCTGTATCGCGAGCTCACGTACCTTGCTATTTTTGTGAAAAAGTTGACTCGTTTGGACACAGTTAATCCGCCTGGAATTTTAGGGTCATGGAAGCTCAAGTGTCGCCCGACTCGGACGCCGAGGAACGCATCAGATCGGTGGCTGTGCACCGTCAACTTCAAGTTGGAGCAGCCACAAATAGCAAATTCAACAATGAAAATTGAGAACGAGCTCAATCAAGGCAAAGTCCACAGTCCTTATCCGAAGTTATCGAGGCAGCGAGTGTGCGGACACACGCTGGACACGTGCGACGCGTCTGTCGCGTGCTTACTGAACTCGCCCTCGACGCTCACTCCAAATTCCGCGCTGCATCCCGCTCCTTTTGTCCATCATTTCCTCGTACATCGCGTTCCAGCTATGCATATGGCTAACACATGGTTCTCGGACTCGACCTGGGCAATCCTCGTCATCGCCCACCTTCAGTCCGCCTCGTTGGCGTCGTTAGTCGACTCTTGGGGGAGCGCCGTCGCCGAATCATCGGCGTTGATGCTGGTACCGACTCCGCTTTGCTCGCCAAAACCGTGGAGTGAAACCTGCCTCCACAACGGCTGACTCGAAGAGGTGGTGAGGGTATTGCAGGTATCGAGGGCATGTCAAGGATGACTACCACAGAAAGCAGCACCACGAGACGCCCCAGTCACGCGAGAAGACATCCGAATTTCCCTCCATTGCAAGCCCCCAAACGATCTAGAGAACTTCAACATAGCGCTCGGTTCTTTACGCGCTCGCTGATGAGTTCTCTTTTTTTTTTACTCTGTACAATGCTGCATGCAAGCCACTTCGTTCAACCACAAGCGATGCTTCGAGATCTCGGAGGCGCACATATCGGCACCTCGTATCCTCCTCTCTCTATACCGGGTTCTCTCCTCGGGTCCAGTATTCGGAATTTCTGCGAGACTTCCGTTCCCGTCACCAATAGGAAACCTTTCGCCACTGGGTCCTTCACATGTTATATTACCCGCGCCCTGTGCTCGGAAGTTCGTGCCCCAACACATTCAGATTCAAAACACAAATCATATCTGCCAACTATCCTGTTACTTGATGAGCAGCTACCTATCCAGCAAATTTTTCAACAAAACCAACAAAGGTGCGAAACGGCCCTTCCGCAAGAAAATCGAGGTTCAAATCATGCCCACTTCCCTGGGCCACAACGACCTCAAAGCTCTGCGCATCCGGCCACGGGACACGTTCCGCCGCGGTCAACGCCGTGACATCCCCACACCTCCCGGTGCCCACGCAAAACAGCTGGTCTTCCGAGCCAACGACCTTCGCGACGGGGCCCGTGTACTGCGTCGTTAAATTCCCGATAGCCAACTGCAGGAATTCCGACACCGACCCGACGTCCTTCGTGAAATCGTCGAATAGCATCATGCGGGGTGAAGACGCGGTGGGGTCGGCGGGGTAGAACACACTGCGGTTGTGCGTCGTCGTGATATACGCGGGGTCGAGTGTGCCCCAGCGGAGCGGGTCGGCATCTCGCGCGCTGGGGAACGATGAGAGGGGCGGCAAAAGACCCGAACTGACCAGAAGATCCGCCGTCAGGACGAGGCCGTCGAAGGGGGATTGTGCGTCAACGATCGCGCCAAAGTTGAGCAGGCCTGACCCGGCACTGTGGCCAATGCCAATAATCTTTTTGAAGGGTGCGACGCCGGGGAGAATGGAAGCCTGCTTGAAGTGGCGTGCCACCTGGGATATAGCGGCTGCGGCGGTCGGATACTGCGCGTCCGACGCATTTGTAGGCCGCGAGCTCAGCCCGACGCCCAGCCAATCCATGGCAAACGAGGACAGACCGCGATTGCAGGAGAAGGTCACGTAGGAGTAGTTTCTGAACTCCTCAATTGGAGGCGACCAATATTGGTTGGTGTACGAGTAGCCGTGCACAAGAAGCTGTAATACATCTACAAAAGAATATTAGAATCATTGTCTGAGAGCAAGATTGCAGCTCGCCTGCAAGTTTGGGGCTCGCGGTTTCCGGCTGACAGAAAACACCATAGATGTTGTAGGTCTCGTCGACACGGCGTAAACTGCTTGCATTGCTTTTAAGCCCTGCAAACATATCGGTGGAGTCCTTCGGAACGAGGACATCGACGTGCACAGGGATAACTACGGGTGAACAGCCGCAGGATGCACCAAACGCGCCGACATAGAGGCTTGAGAGATGGAACAGCACCGAAAGTCCGTAGAGTAGCATGCTTGCGAAAGAAAGGTGCTCTTCGCTCAGCTGGTGTGGGCTGCATCTTTATACTGGTCAGGAGGTTACGCGGAAGGCCGTGTTGGTTCTATCCACCCAAAAAGACCCGGTCAAATGCTGAAACCGCGCGCAAAGGATGACTCAGTCATACCAAGTCTATGGCGCCATAGAAGATTTTACGACATGACGAACCCAAGCCGAATCTTGGATGTTTCGCAGGGGTGGGGCCGGGAAAGCATTCAACCCCGTGGTTGAATTTTTCAAAGCCGGAGCTGGTAATCTACAGTCCGAGTGACCTCCGAACACTGATCGAGTCTGGCTCAGGAAATGTGAGAGGGAAATTCATTGACCGTGACAATTGGTTGCTTCGCCGAAGATCGCCGAATGCTTCGAGAGACAATTCCAGCCTTCGAGGTTTGACTCGCGGTTTTTTTTTCCCTAGTGTCGAAAGGAATTGCACTCTTACACCAAAGATGCCGCTGGTTCCGATCCGCGCGAGGATCCCGTGAGTGGTTTATTAGTGGAATATATGAACTTCCCTGACAATTTCGATCGATCCGTGCGAACAATGCCTGTGGATATAGTGGGGATGAATATGAAGGAAGGACGGAACGGAATACTTCAATTAGATTCGAAAGTGGACGCCGCGATGTGGCTGCCAGCGACGCCAGAGCCACGGAGGAGATTAATATTTTGTGGCAGTTCAAAAATCGGACTTGTTTTGCCCTGTGGATGTTACCAATTACTTGCAATGGCCTGGGGGACAATGATGCGACAGTCACACCGGAAATATAATTCACAAATTCTCTCAAAAGCTTGCAGGAAATTTTTGGATCGCCATCATGTTCACTACGTATTTGGCTGTGCTTTGTACGCGCTCAGAGGACGCGTCCGTCACGTGCTGCGATTAGCCAGAAACTTGTTGCATTTGATCCGAAAATGACGGATAGATACAAAAGCAAACATGGGCTACGCCTTTACTTCAATCAACTCGTTCGCTTTTTTTTCCGTCCTAATTTTTACTTGGTTTTACTCAGATTCAAACCTGCTCCAAGTTTGCTCTGATTTTGAGATCCGTGCTTCCCACTGGGCACGTTGTCGGGCCCGACAATCTAGATCAAGGCTCTGGACCGTCAAACTGCACTCACCCAGCGGATCCTTGGGGTATGCGCGCTCGGGAAGCCAAGAAGCGGAGGAACGCCACCCGGCACAGGTGCGATCATGAGCAACACGTATGACAGGTACAAAGTGCAGCACTCCCCCCGCACGATTGGTTGGCCCGGGCGTGCTCGCGTCGAATATTTTTAGAGCCCACAGAGTTGCCACTCCTGCCTTTGAAGTGAATCCGGACAAACTCGCAGCTTTTCCGTTATTTGGCCGCCGATATCGGGAGGTTGGCTCCGCGAGGTTCATCATCCCAAGGTACATAACCCTTGTCAACTGTTCAACTTGAGGATCACAGGATTCTTCTCGGATTTACCCCTGCGTTTCAATTTTCTAGGCCCAGCGTGGACGGTAAAGCCTGGCCCCCGACATTACTGGATGCGCGTACATCATGGACTGCCTAGGCCATCCGGTTGGATACCCGATTTCCGCAAAATCTTCGAAGTGGCGTCGACATCGGATCCTTCCTCCATTCCTCGTCTTCTATTTTCAGATATTCCTGTTGCAGGTCCTAATGAAGCAGTTGGAAGTATAGTTCCGCATTTTCGAAAACCTCGGCGCGTCCCTAGGCCCGAGATTTGCCAGGCGATTTAATTTACAACATCTCGTATAAAAGGCGTCGCTGCAAGACGAATCTTCAGGTCTTCAACCAGTCTAACCACCAGCCCAACCACCAGCAATATGCGTTTCTCCACCTTCGTTCTCTTGGCTTCATACTTTGCGTCGTCCCTTGCTTTTCCAACAGTAGGTTTCCCTCCTCGCCTTTTATTTTCCCGTTGACCTATGCTTGCAGCCCGATACCACTTCATCCGTTGATTCGCTCGTTGCCAACGCGTCGACTATCGTATCCCACCTCACCCGTCTCAACGTCATCGGTGCCCAGATGGCCGCCAACTCCTCTGCCCCTGAAGTCAACGCCGCCATAACGCACATCAATCGCATGGTCAGTCTCTAGGCTCTTTGACAGACGTTGTAGTGACTAAACACTCGTTATAAAGGTCAGCACCCTCGTTCCCATTCCCGCCGGGGGTCTTCTCGATGGCCTTTTGGGCGGACTCCTTGGCGGCGGCGGCGGACTCGGCCAGATCTTGAGCGGCAACGGCGGCATATTGTCCGGTTTGCTCTCGGGCGATCTCCTCGGAGACCTACTTGGCGGCACCGGCGGCGGTCTTCTCAGCGGCCTACTCGGCGGCGACCTCCTCGGCGGGCTCCTCAGCGGCGTGCTCGGTGGTCTGCTCGGCGATGGTGGGCTTCTCGGCGGGCTCCTTGGAGGCGGCAACGGCGGCGGACTTTTGGTTTCGATCAGCGGCCTGCTCGACTTGTTCCCTGGCCTGGGTACGTCGTGCGGCACTGACCTCGTCAGCGAGCTGCTTGGCGTCGTCCAGAGCTTGGTGGGCTCGCTGACCGGAATCTTGCCCGACGCGCAGCAGTGTGCTTGTGGACAGAGCCAGACGCTCAGAGCGGAGGTCGCGGCATTGATCAAAGCTAACAAGGACCAGCTCGCACCCATCCCCACCCATTGATCGATCCCTTCACGCTGTACGTTATTCTGTCCTATTTTCTTCCTGTTGTCTCACTCATTTCAGAACCAAAATCCCAACAATCGTCTACGTATTCTTGATCTTTATATTTTACTTCGCCGTTCATTCACTCCTCGTTTTCTACGGTCAACGTGTACTCCTTCCTCCTCCATCTGCATACACCTCATATGTATATCGATTTTCCTCGACTCCAATGCATTTGGCGATTGGTTGAAATGCTACGTTAGCCTGAGTTTCGCCAACATGCAACGAATATCAGCCGAAAAAAAAGGACCCTGTCTCTTGTGAATTATGTGTTCCTTATAAGTACCGGAATGCCCCAGTCTAAGGCCGGGCAGACAAAAAAATCGGTGGATCTACGAGCCGCCTCGGCACGCGACACAGCCACTGATCGAACTCCACAACTTCAAAAAACTTTCGACCTCCCAAAGTTGAACGTTGAACGTTGAACAGTGACGCCCTCAAACAAATAATCATTGCCATTCATTTTCGCTACCAAGTGTTCTCAGGCTGGCACCCTATATCCGGTGGCTTCGCTTCGACTTGACAAGTGCCTTGCCGTGCCCAAGCCGTGCCACTGCCCATAATGATCACCCTCCGGATCCGTTTCGAAGGGATTTCACCCGACTACATTGCTAGAAGATGGCGCATTCCAACCCTCGATTATGATCCCGAGCCATTCGAGCCCATCCCGTCGACGCCACTTCCATTCTTGTTCCCCGCGCACGATCTCTCTGTATCAACCGCCCTGCCGATAAACGCCTCAGGGAACTCACATTTTATGACGCAAGAGCATGGAAGCTCGACGACGAGGACGAAGCGGGGATTATCTATGCTCAGGCCAGGTCCACCACGAAGAGATTCTGTTTCCGAATGCTCCTCAACGTAGAGCGCTCCATCCGAAACCCCAGCTCTGGTACATACAAGGCCTTTGCCAGGCTCGTGAAGGACGCGAAATTCCACACAAGGCA
Organism: Mycena epipterygia; assembly: GCA_029281465.1. NCBI lineage: Eukaryota > Fungi > Basidiomycota > Agaricomycetes > Agaricales > Mycenaceae > Mycena > Mycena epipterygia. The sequence continues at coordinate 1,848,646 of JARJCQ010000010.1, read as the reverse complement.
TCTCGCCCCTGTCGAAGGATTAATCACTCGTACCTTTCCACTATGGCATGTGGATTATGGACACCGGGGAGTGGGCTGGCAAAGTTTTGTTCAGCATCACGCAATGGTGCGGGATGTCCTGGCACGAACTGTCTCGGACCAAGATGAACACAGAAGCTAACAGGTATGTTTTGCCACCTTCGGCTTCGTTTATGCTCGCTCACGTATCTTCACAGGATCCTCGTCGGCAGTGCATTTGAGGCCCTGCACGACTACGGCGTGGATCACGGTGGTCTGGACTATTGGTCCGATTTTCGGCATGCCATTATCGACGTCCACGCTCCTGGTCTCTCATCAGCCAATCTCCTGAACGGTAAAACACCCTGCTATATCGTGGGCTTCTCCAAAGCGCGTGCAAACCACGAATGCAGACGGAAGCTTCCTATTCTGCCACTTGGCTCGTTTCTGCTTGCGAAAGAAGTCGGATGTGCTGAAATTGCGGGTGCCCTTATCCTATTGGAGTTCATGGAAAACTCTGATAAGAGTGTGTTCTTTCGAGTCTACATTTCGTCTGCGTTTCTTCTAATGAAAGTCCAGTCACACCCGTTTCTGAAGCCCTTCAATGGCATGCCAAATACTCAGAACTCCACCCGGACATACAGAACGCTCATGTATTAATGGCACAACGGGAACGGCTGTACAAAGGGATGCCTCAAGTTTACCCTGAACTCTATGTCGAGTTCGAGAGCGACGATGCGTATGCCAAGGTGATCATAATGCGAGACCCCTTCGATTCGGAAAAAGAAACCGCATCGACGGAAGACGATGTCCGCGCTGATTCCGCGAGCTCCAAGATACTCGTAGACCCGGTGGAGACAGCGGTCGACAAACTGCGAATTGCGAAGTTAGATGATACTGTCGTCGCGTGCTAAGGAGTCTTTGTATTGTTTTCGTCTTGGTGGTGTTGGTCTTACGCATGTACTGCACAGATTTTACGCTTTGCGTCGGCCTCCTCCCAAGTCGTCACTCCCGTTAATATTTACTTTACTCATTCTGTATACAGATAAGGTGGCAACGGTTACGTACCACCCGCTACCATGTATGTATTCTATCCATATTTCCTTCCTCTTCATCTAGTCTGCATCCTCGCTACGTATTATTTAAAACCCATTTTTTCCGCCGTTCCGTCTTCGATCAATAAAAGGAAAACAGAAAGAAAATCTGCCTAACCCTCCGCCTACCCGCCCACCTCGTCCCCATTGTCTGCGTCCACTTCGAATATGTATTAAAACCGGGGTTTTCTTTGGGAAGGTTACGGCACCGGCGTCTATTTTGCTTCATGCCACGACGACATTCATTTGGGCCATGTTTCTTTTCTGCTCCCGTATACTCCAAGCTTAGCATTAGGTCGCTTTCAAAGCCTTCGAAGTGCTTTCCCGTAAGAGTACGACAGGGACTCTGTCTCGACCGTGACGAGCAATTCGCGCTCATGCGTACGCCATCCCTGGCGTCTCGCAGTCGCGTGCGCTAGTTCCCCCCTCATCAGCCGCGGACGACATAACTATGGAACTAGCTCTCTAGACCACGGGACTACAGGGAGGACGCGCATACATAGCTGGCTTACGCGCAAGTACTCTGTGGATGGGTCGAGGAAGTTATGCCTACTTATTTAACGAGATTAACGGGTATTCCAATAACCACACCTTTCTCGCCTTTCTCACCTTTCAAGCCTATGGAAGACGCCAATCCCTACTCGGCGCCGAAGGTGTCCGGTAACATGGCTCAAGGATATGGTCGGCTGGGTTGACAATGCCCTGTTTACCATGGCACACACTGCATATGACTTTGCGGGACCCCGGGACTGAATATCCCGACGTGCTCTGTATCTCCATCGAACCTGGCTCATGTCGCTGGACAGGATTCTTGTCCGAATTGGCCGCGCACTTGGAGCTCTGCATGTCTACCATCCAGCATGCTATACCGCCGACTTGGCCGATGCACGCGCCCGCCAAAGCTCCCCACGTTACTGCTCGATGTGTCGGTGACCGCGGAATTTGCAAATGCGAGCTACTTCATGAAGAGCCCCCACGGGGTGTGCGCTCTCGCTCACTTGCCGTCCGTACAAGGCCGCATAAAAAGTCTCCAAGCGCCACCCCGAAGCGACAACTCGCATGTGTCGACAGCGTAGCGGGATTAGGCTGTACAAAGCGTCGCCGGCGATTCATTTCGACCTGCACTAGTGCGTCTCGAGAACACTCCAAGATAGAACGCGACGCCGTCTGGGACGAAGAAGCCAGAGTCTCGGCGGACAGCATCGACGACTCTCGCGCAGACTCGCCGACTCCCGAGACAGTGTCAGATCACCTCGAGATCGTTGACAAGTTACGGCTCACAAGCGTCGTTGCTCTCTGTTATGTCTCTCGGTGACTTGGTCGCCCTTCGGTTACTCACAGAATGCCTCAATCACAATGTCTTCGACTTCGCCGCCCACACGTCCCACTCAGTATGCATGTCCAGCTTCAGAGTCATCAATTACTACGTAACTCGAAAATCTACTACCCGCGTCCAAGGAGACGGTGTAGTCGATAAGTTATTGCTCGCGCGTTGGAAGAGGATCTCGCCGTCACTTTCAAGCGCTGTGTCCGGGCATGTTTTGCGTTTTCCAGTGGCTACGTATTGTTGACGTAGTGCATGCTTTTTCAAAGACTCGGGTCTCCCATAATCATTTCACCTCCGCTCCTACTATCCGCTCCTACTACGCCATGCGATTCCTGATATCGAGTCCTTTCCGAACAGAATTACTTTACTTTTTTCTTTTTTGGAATTGTATTTCGGTATTGAAAGGGAGTAAATATGTAAGCAGTTCGCGGTTGGTTCGCGGGCAGCGCGGGCGTCGGTCCCGAATGAGTCACAGTCACCTCACGCGAATGTGACAAGCGTGTCTCATCTTTTCGTCTTTCGTCCACCACAATATTTAATGACATGTCTGCGAGTGGTCTTGAAGCTGAAAGCGACTCGGAGGGCGACTGGGAAGAAGTCCAAGTCCCAGAAAAAGAGAAGCACCTCGAAATAACGATCTCAGCACGTCCGGCACAGGAAAAGTCCGTTTGGCCTGCTAACTACGCTGTCAAGCTCTCAATGACACTTTCATTGCAGAAAATTTCAACTATCTAATTTTGAACGCCCCCTCCGCATCAACTGCCACAAGCTCCATACTCTCGCACTCCTTACGAACGCATGGGTTAGAAATAAATGGATAAACGACCCACTCTTGCATGTAGGTTTTCTCGTCAAGACACTGTGCTCGTCCTAACAGCAAAGCAGGCAAGACTGATGTCTTTAACCCCACTCTCACTTCAAACGGCCTTTGCCATGATCCACAAGTCCCGAGTGCCAGACCAGCACATGCGCGGACGTATGTTTGAGACTGCCATGGGCCGCCTCGCCTACTGGTGGTCCAGTACATTCTTCGACGTCACATTCGAGGGTCACATTCGAAACCGCACCTTTGACGCTGTACAAAAGTCTATGCAGCAGCGAGAGCTGGTGCCTTTTCCTGACGACGAATCGTGGGATGTGGAGCTCTTGCAGGAGGTGCTGGACGACGAGGGCGAGCTCATCAGGAGTCCCAACAGTCTGATGAAGCATGCCCTGATGCAGAAGGGCAGTCGTGACACTAGCGCGCAGCTCTTTACTGCCCTTTGCCGCGGATTGGGTATCCCCGCGCGGCTGGTCGTCAGTCTACAAAGCGTGCCATGGCAGAGCATCGGGAAACTCAAGTCAAACCAGCGTAAGGGCAAAGCAAAAGCTGAAGACTCGGCGGACGAGCCTGCGCACGATCCCAAAGGGAAGGGAAAGGGCAAAGCTAAGGCCGGCTCTAGCAAGTTCCTGGGTACTGGCGAACGTCTCGCCGGGGGCTCGGTTCCTGAAAAAAGCGAAAAGGCCAAGGGGAAAGAAAAGGCTCCCCCCGCAATAAAATTGCGTAAGACCAAAAGTAAAGGCAACGTCTTGGGCGCTGCTTCGTCCTCGACATCACAAATAGGTACCATATCATTTCCAGGTCATTGCGTCCTATTGACATGCTATAGATCCCATTACCACCCCACCTGTGTTTTGGACCGAGGTTTTCTCCCGCCCCGACGCCCGTTGGATTCCTGTCGATCCCGTACGAAACTTGGTCAATCAAGCCTACGCCTTCGACCCCTCCTCTGTACAAGCCACCTCCGCACATGCGTCCAGTGCCTCCGCAAACCTCAACTCCGCCTACGCGCGCCTCAGTGCTGGGCCAGCACCGCCTTTACTGCATGGCAGAGCCGCAAAGCAGATTCCAGAAGACAACCGTATGCTGTACGTCCTTGCGTTTGAGGAGGACGGCTATGGGCGAGACGTGACGCGGCGGTACGCGCGCCAATTCGCGGCGAAGGTTGCGAAGGTACAGGGAGGCCAGAAGCAGCGCGGAGCCAAGGAAGCGTGGTGGGACCGCGTCGTAGAAGGCATACGCCGGCCTTATCGTTTGGTGTGTGTAACACATGTCCGTCGATGCTCATCTGACTCGGGAGTAGCACCGCGACGACGTGGAGGACGCGGAGCTGGAAGCAGCGCAGCTGATGGAGGGCATGCCCATGACAATCGGGGGCTTCAAGGACCACCCCATGTATGTCTTGCCTCGGATTTTGAATTGCTCCCACTGACGAACGTCCGTCCTAAAGGTATGTCCTTGTGCGACATCTCACGCAGATGCAGACGATCCACCCCCCGCCGCCCCAGACGCGGGAGCTGGGCAAGTTCAGAGGCGAACCCGTATATCCGCGGTCTGCCGTTGTGTCCCTCAAAACGGCGGAGAATTGGATGCGCAGTGAGGGGCGGCGGGTCAAGGAGGGCGAGCAGCCGATGAAACTGGTGAAGATGCGTGCGTCGACCATTGGGCGCATGCGGGAGGTGGAGGCGCTACGGGAGGGGCTTCGCATCGCAGGGGAGCACGCCGAGGCAGAGGCGGCGGCAAACGGCGAGGGCGAAGGCGACGGTGATAATCTTGGGGAATCGAGTTCGAAGCAGAAGGGGAAGGAATGGGAAAATGAGGTCATGCAGGGTTTGTATGCACTTTCCCAGACTGAGGTCTACGTCCCTGACCCCGTTGTCGATGTGAGTCCTCGCTGGTTTCCACTTGAATCGGCCTGACAGTGTCTGGCGTATTAGGGAAAGATTCCGAAAAATAATTTTGGCAATATTGATCTATACGTGCCTTCGATGCTACCAGCGGGAGCAGTCCATATTCCATGTCAGTATGGCCCATTCCCTCGCAAGCCATACGCTCACTTCTTCATCACAGTCAAAGGCACGGCGAAAATAGCGAGAAAGCTCGGGTTTGATCATGCTGAGGCGGTGGTGAGCATCAAGCCCTGCGCAACAGATGCACGATTGCTCAATCCCCTTTCTCATTAGACGGGCTTCGAGTTTAAAAACCGGCGTGCAACTCCAATCATGGAGGGTATAGTCATCGCGGCAGAGAATGAAGGCGCCATATTAGAGGTAGCCATCTTTCCCTTCCTAACTTCTCTCCCATTAAACTATGGCTCGTGCAGGCGTATTGGGAAGCTGAAAATGAAGCTGCTGAGAGAGCGCGGGCGAAAAGAAGGGACCGGGTATTAAAGCGGTGGACGAGGCTCGTGCATGGGCTACGAATACGGCAGAGTTTGCAGGAGGAGTACAAGGACAGGCAGCCTGTCATTGTGGCGGGAGAGCAAGGAGAGGTTCGCATTTTATATCACAAAAGGCGTTTCTATAACCGACGGGGTTTACAGGATGTAGAGGTTTTACCCGGGCTGGCTGGCGGCGGATTTGTCACCGGGGCGGATAACGTCGTACAGGCGTATCATTTGCCTAAATACCAACACGTCAATTTGCCCTTCCTACCGTCGGGCGCCAATTCTGCAGGGCCATCCGGAGCAGCTTCCGATAACGAGGTTGTCCCGGAGAGCGTAACATACGACCTCGAGACGATGGATGTCGACTCGGATCCCGGGATGGACGATGTACAACCCGATCCACCCCCCACCGCTGTCCGTGCACCAAAAACAATGCAGCAACTGGCGGAAGAAACAACGGCCCGGCTCAGGAAGGAGTTTGCGCGAGACGACATCGGGGAGGACGTCGACGAGGATGTCCCGCCGCCACCTCTCCCGACTGCGTCGGCACCAAAGGCCAAGAAGGCTCGCCAGGCTAAGCCGAGCAGAGCCCCGTCAGAGCGTAATCCGACCAAGACGAAAGCCAAAGTTGGGGCTCCAGCTGCGCGACGTGCGTCAGCTAAGAAGAGGCGGCGGAACGATGGAACAGACTCGGATTCCGAGGAGGAGACGGAGCCGTCCCCAGCGAAGCGAGCCAAGGCTGGCAACGGTGCGGCCCCTCCGCCGCCAGCAAGGACCCTTCGCCCCCGGCGCTCCAAGACTCAGACGGAGCTCCAACAGGAGGAGGAGCGAGAGCTGGCATTTCGAAGAGCGATCGCAAAGTAGCCGTATCATAGACGAGTACTAATCCTACACATACATAATTTTCTATAGGGTTTCGGGACCTAATGAAATGTACATCAGTTGGGATGCAGTACTCGAAAGAAGGAAGTAAACCTTGAGACGGGGCATCCTCAGGAGCTGGCGGCATCGGTGGAAGAAGAGTCGCGAATGTGAGGTACGAAGTATGGCCACGGACTTCATCCGCTGCCTTCGATACGCTAATTTTTGCAGGGGGGGCGGGATCACTGCCCCCGGCACGCACAGTGTGCGTGGAGGGCTCGTCGAGGCTTCGAGAAAGGTTGGCGTCCTGAACGGCGCGTGATGGAGTCGCGTCGTTCATCTCGTCATCAGTTTTCTGCCTTTTTCCACTGCCGGAATCCTCGGCCTCCGTGACGGCGGGTAGCTCCTCCTGCTCGTCCATCTCTTCATCCCACTTGCGTTTTTCGCCGTGGGGGTTCTCACGACTTCGTTGCCCAGCCGCCATTTGTCGGAGCCGTTTTATTTCCCGCATTTCCTCCGATTTTTTAAGTTTGTTCGCGATCTCCGAGATGGGCTGGAGAGCGGGGACGGGGGACACATTGTGTCCTCGCTGCAGCGTTTCGTACATAGTAATATCTGTTAGATAAACGGTGTCAGATTGCATTTGTGTGTTTGCCCAGCAGCCCTAGCACACCTGAAAATCCTGCATCGTTCAGGGCGTTAACAGTCCTCAAAACCTGCTCCATGCACGGGCTGAAGCAGCAAATACGTGTCGTCCGGTCTTTCTACAGGGAAGGTGTCAAAATATTCTCGAAGGTTCTTGAGGCGTGGAGCGTACCCGCAGAGCCTGTTTGGCATGCTCGACAGCATCCCACGGAGCAGGTAAATCAAGAAAAACTGAGGAACGGCCAAAAAAATTAGGGTATCACTGGATCGCAAAATAAAAACATTACCTGAATCCGCCGTGTCCGTTAAATTAAAGCCATCCTTGCACACGTTTTGGTGGGTGAGAGTTACGATATCTGACATTCCGTGCTGCGCGAATTCCTCCCTGTCGTGATGCATCAGCGACGGAGATATAGCGCATGATGGCCGCCTTAGAAACAAACCTCGCTTTTTTGGCGCGAGCCTCGTGGAATTCATATGACCATAGATGTCCAGAAGAGCCTATGGATCGTGCCACGGAGTGCGAAAAAGATCCAGATCCCGTCCCTGCACGATAAAGTTCAGTTCACTTGAGAAGGCTTTGCAGGGTAGACATGCCTATTTGAATCTCATCAGACTCGTTGCCGGGAAAAGATGAACTCAAGGGAGCTGAGAACGAAACACAGACCAGCTTCGATGACACGGCTACCTCGACGAATATCCAGGTACGACGTGATGAAGGAGATGTCCGCAAGGTAGAGAATCTGCGTCCGATGGGGAAGAGCCATGGTCCAGAGCTCTGGAGTCGGTCGAAGGACGTGGATGAACCCCTTTCCCGAGCGCGACCCAACCTTCGAACCGAAAGGCATTCCGATGAAATCTGAATGGCGGTAATTGCCAAACTTGCTGTTGAAGTCCTTCCCCGGGCTGACCACGAGATGCTGGATGACATCGCGAGTCTGCGGCAAAGTGTTATTTCCTTCTCAGCAGGAGACGCGCGATGGACTTGCAAGCCATATTATGATCGTGTCGCCTGCTGCAATTGTGCGAGCGGTCGACCACATCTTGGAGATAAGAAGGGGGCAGAGTATAATTGGAGCTGCAGATCCAAGCAGTTGGACAGATGCGAGCACGGGAGCGGACAAAACAGAAAGAAGAAAAGCAATACGTTACCATAACGGGATTTGTTGTGGTAGATTGATCCGTGCCTCGTTCCAACCAACCCTGTGCTTCTTCGCTCTTCTTGCTCTGTCCCCAAATTGAAAGCAAATCTACGAGAACGCGTATCGGAACCTAGGCGTGATGGGCGTCTCCCGCGGAGATTCGATGCTTCATGGCCAATTTATTCAAAATTACTTTCTTGGAATCTAGATTCTGTGCTCATGTTGCCATTGTAATGTGGCCCCCAGTAATTGGGCTATATAACGTTAAACGGGGACGGAAAGCGCACTCTTTCGTCGGTATCCGTCCTGAAAATCCCCGCCATGAATAGCACTCCCCCTTGTGTGTCATTCAGTCCGTTGTCAGCAAGGAAAAGTATGGTCCGCGTCTAACGTCTTTTGCAAGTTACCATCTTAGACTTTTCGGTCCTCCACACTTGCAATCATCCTTATTACTGTTAGGCTGATGGTCTTTCTCCATAGGCTCGTTGGGAATATTTGACAGAGTCTGTTTCCGACCTGTTAGGTTAGTGCGAATATAGCTCTTGCCGCGTCGAGGCCAAATTGGATGATCCCCAGGATGGGAGCCAAGCGATTTGCGGGAACATTCCTTCTTCGAGCTTGTCCATCCGGACGAGCTCTCCCAAGTCCAGCAGTTGCATTAGTAGGCCGCAGCTGCGAGCTTCTCGGTGAAACTGATACGCTGTTACAGCGAGACGATTGCATCGGACAAGGCCGCTGTTGTGGCGTATATGCGCCTGAAGCACAAAGACGCCCACAAAGGATACCTTCTTTGCGCCGTCGTCAGCTCTATTCCTTTTCCATTTCGTTCTGCATTTCTCACTGTCCCTGTAGTCAAGGTCTGTACGCTCCATGTCGGTTTTCGTGCTCTGATGTCACCTAGCACCGTCGTTCATGACAAAGTAGTGGGGAGGTAACATCATTCCACAATCGACGACCTAGAACTCAAAAGCCCCGCTTCAGTATCTCGCTCGCCAGCCCGGGCGGGAAGGCCCTGCACAACAGCTCGACGGCCCAAGAAATCACAGTCATCACTCCGTCGGCCTCAAACTTCGAGTTCAGAGTACGCTCACATTAACGACTCTCGACACAACACTCACTGATAATCCTCCAGCGCTGGCACGACCCTCGACCCATCACACCCCCGAGCCCACGTTCCCCAACACCCCGCCGCTCTCCCAGCCCCCTCCCCGCCGCTCAATCGCCCCGCACCGCCCTCATTCTTGACCGCTTCTCCGCCGCTTGCACCATCACACACTACTCAAACCACCACCTCATCCTACCCGCAGCCGCCACCACGCGCGCATTCTTTGACTTTGTCTCGCACGCGGACGAGACCATCGTGCGCAGCTGGCTCGCAGCGATCAAGACGTGTGGTGTGAACGACCGCGGGCACCCCTCCGGGAGCGGGTTCGGCTACGGGCGGTTCCTCCTCTGCGCCGAGGGGCGCGACTCAGTGTATGTGCCCATTCCTTTGGTGTTGGGAGTGAGGCTGACTGTGTTGACAGCCGCGGTGCGTCAGAACCGCCTCCGCCGCGACGCAAGCTGTCCCACTGGCGCAAGGATCCGAGCCCAGCGGAACAGAATGAAATACCCGTGGATGCGATCTTCTCTGCGCATTCTGATGGCTTAGTCTGTATTTTGCGGCGTGCGCAGTAGGAATGTATATTCAAGAGAATTGCCAACTTGACATATCTTTTGCTCTGCGCGACTGGATTTCAGATTTTAGATTTCTGGCTGCAATAAGCAGCAGTCAGTCGCTAATAAGACTTTGTACCACACTGCTATTCGTCCTTTCAGCCGACGACCCAACGACAACCTGACATTTTTCAGTGTCCACCCACGTCTAAGACACCCGCAGACGCATTCGACCAAGGTTTTATACTCGAGCCTGGGCGGAATGCAGAAGTCAAGAACAGGAAGCGCAACGCGGTTCGGCATCGGGGCATAGATCTAGACCACAGGAAGGCGGCGCGAGATGAGGTGTGCGAAGGGGAAGAGATGGTGAATATGGTACACAGTACATCTAGTATTTCAAGTACAAGTACAACTAGAGCTGGCAGTGGCAAACATACTGCAAAGCATTTTAATATACGGTATACCTCGTTGGGGGACGAGGCCAGAGTCCTCCATCTCGTCCAGTTTTTGACACAAGAAGAGCAGATACAAGGGCTAATATCGCCGTCGCCTCGCACTTTGGAACTTAGACGTTTCTCTCCTTAACCGCCTGCAAGACGTTTGAGCAAAGAACGAAAAGAAAGGCGGAAACCAAACGCACCGACTCGCCCGCTCTCTCTCGACCTCCCGACGCTCGACCTCCTCCGCGCTGAGCACCTCGAACCGCGTCCGGAACTCGTCAGCCTCCTGCCAGTCCCGCCAGACGCTCTCCAGAGCCTTGGGCCCGCGCCCGCGCGGGACGGATCCGAGCCCCAGCCCGGTCTTGTCCCGCATGCCGCCGCCATCCACGACACCCCACTCGACCGCGTCCTTCTTGTGTTTCATGAGCTCCTCGTGGATCGCGTGCGCGATGAGTGGCACCGCCTCACCCGTCAGCCCGAGCTCGCAGCAGAGCGTCTTAGCGAACGCCTCCGGTGTGAGCGGCGAGAGCAGGTCCCACTCGATGTGGTCAAGCAGGTGGTGTGTCGCGATTTGTACGTCGATCTGTGACGCGTGAGCAAAAGACGTCGCGGTGAAGAGGAAAAGACGCACGCTTAGGATGACTCGGCACTCGGGCACCTGCTCCTCGCCCTCGGCGTCAAAGTCGTCGTTGGTGAGTTCGAGCCGCCCGATGGCCTCGTGCTCCTCGAGTTGCGCACGGATCTGGTTGGTGACGGTTTCGGCCCAGGGCACCATCGGCAGGTCGAGATCCGCGCAAAAGATCTGGGCAAAGAGTTCTGGCTGGATGAGGTCTTCATTCAGGTTCCACACGAAACAGTCGCGGATACGGTGCGTGTCCGTTTCGAATTCGACGCGGATCGGGACGAGGGCGGCGCCTCGTTCGCCCGCTTTCTCCATGATATATGGGGGACTGGACGGCGGGTGTCAGGTGCGACTAGAGACAATAAGAGAGTCAAGGCGTACTGATATGTGTGGGGAGTCTGTTTCATGGTCTTGGTCGAGATGAATCGCGGCGGCGGGACCATGCCCAGGTAGCTCTGATCCAACTCCGCTTTTTCGGGCTTGAGTGGCGGAGGCGGAGGCGCCGGTTGGATAGTTGTGACGCCGGTGGTGGAATTGAAGACAGACATCCCCGTCGCCATCCGCGTGCGCGTCGTCTTTTGGCGGAGGCCCAAGCGGTTCTCGTTGGTAAAGTCGGAGTCGTCGGAATCGAGGGCACCTGCGTCCGGGAGATCGTCCCCGGAGCCCGGGTCAGCGTAGTTGATCGCGCCTCCACGGCGCGTGGAACGGGAAGCAGTAGCCTGCGGACCGGAGAAGATGGGCTGCATGAGCAGTGTGACACCCGTGCGCAGCCGGGAGGGATACGTAGACCCATAGCCCTGGGAGGTTGGTGGGATGGGGTTCGGGGGAGGATATTGTGGCCCTGCAGGGATATAGTTGGGGATTGGGATTGGCGCATTGTAAACTGGCTGTTGTTGCATCGGAGTCGAAGCTGCATTACGAGTTGTACGAGCACGGGTGCTCCGGGTACCAGACGAGGCGGTTCGCGGGGGTGCGGAGGGGTTTATGGACCAGTTCATGAGATTTTTCTGGTAAGGGGTGCTGGCACCCCCAACATTGGCGGCAGCGACATGTAGCTGGCTTATCGTTTGCTTGAGCTGCTGAGCAGACATATCTTGCATAGACATGGTCGCCGAAGGATCCAGTGGATATCACTCTACTGTTTGAAGCACAGGTGAGCAGATATTCTCGGCAGAGTCGGTGGCTTACCCCTCCAAAATGGCAAGTCACAGGAACTCTGTGTTTCAAACAGTCGACAAAAGCACCAAGTTATAACTGGGCGACGAGGGGAGTGCACTGCCAGTCGTAAATCAGCGCGCGTCGATTTTTTAGTGGGTGCTGGGAAATCCCAAACGCTTGACCGCTAGGAAGGAGTCGGCCAAGATATTGTGTTTAAAAGGCAAGCCTGAGAGATGGGAAATGGAGAACGAGAGAAAGTCCTGTGGGCGGCAACGCAGTCAAGTCTCAAGACGTGTTGTGTGTCCTTGTATATCACGCTGCACCGCCACACAAAGCGACAAATTTAAAACGACTGAAACAAGACTGAAACCAAAAATAATGCGAAGCTATTAAGGTCCGTAAGATAAAGTCGTAACGACCATTTAAGATAGAGGAATAACCAGGCCGACGGAAGAGTTCGCTTCGCCACCTTCCTCCAGGGACTAGCGATGCTCTTAGTCTCGTGTTGGCCTTGGATATAAAAAACAGAATAAACTGGTGGCATACTTCTTGCGCCGAAGGTAAGGCTGTCGATAACTGAGTTTCCCCGTCAGGATGGAGTACTCGGCATGCCATTCAAGGGCCTTTGAGCCAGGTATTGCTGCAGCCGATGGTAATGGGAGTTGGACCAAGGTGGACCAGAAGACGTACGGTGGTATTGTATGAGCTTCAGGATTAGAGCAGGCCATCACACTCCCCGTGAATTCAGGGACGACCCCAGCGGCATTCAAAGGATACGAAGCTGTTGCCCGCGTCGATGGTTTGGCGTTTGAAAGGGAAGCACAAGGCTGCAAGGATGAAGAGCGCTGCTCCAGCCCTCGCCCATATCCATGTCCAGCTGCAGCTGCCTCACATTCTAACAATATCCGAACCAGGATGTCGATGGTTGATACGGTTCATGAAGCGACGGAGGACTCAGGGAGTCGGCAGGCAGGCATAGCTAGGCATAGTCACCTCGGCTGGACAGAACTTGAAGTGGAACGACCTTCTTGAAGTTGGCAATGCGCTTTGAAGTCCGTCAACGGTCAGAAACCGGTAGGCATGGATCTGGAGTATAGATTGCAGTATTTGCACAAGGAGCTATTTGAAGCTTTGAGCCTCATGTTACTACTTATTGGGCTTGAAGGAACGAAAATACGAGTCTCTGAGTCAAGAAAGGAAGACACGCTCGTCACACCCGTGAAGACCCGTGAGTCACAGGCCTCGGTTCCGACTGCGATTACGCGTCTTTCTTTCGACGGTCAACTTGCTAGAGAGTCCAGCAATCCCGTACAATTAAAAACGATGGACTTTTCCGAAAATATGGTTTGCTTTCCATTTTGAATTTTGCCTCTCGCTCAAATTTCAAAATTCCAGATCATAAAAGTACCCTTACTCGTACAACAAGCAAAGCTACAACCTATAAAACGATTTGATTGTCTTCCACTGGTGACCCTCCCATAGATAATTCGTGCATCCTGCATACTCGTCCCCCTCCGCCCATTGCCGCACATCCCATCCCGTACTTGCCGCTCCGCACTCGGCAGCCATCTGCATCCTCGTCCACACCTCGCTCATTTGACCAGGAATCGCCTTCACATACCGAACTTCTGTTTCGAAGAGCAGCGCCAGGTCCGACAGCGTTGATCGGTCACCCTGTAGCCGAAACGTTCGATTGAATAGCTCCTCCGGGGGAAGAGACGTCAGAACATGCGCTACGAAACCTGTTCACCAACATTTAAATTGAGGAAATCGCGCGTCATATAAAGAAACAGGTGAGTTCGAGTTACCTGCAACGTCGTCTGACGCAGTGAAAGAACAGGGCATGTTTCCGTATCCGGCAATGTTGATCTTCCCATTTACACTCAACCCCGTCAGCGCAGGTATAATTTCTATGAAGAAACCAGCCTGTTGTATCAGGTAGTTGGGTTTCAACCGCCGCAATGACGACCAGGGAGGCTCACATAAAATCTCGCGAACGGCAGCTGGATAGATTTAAGATGGTCTAGAAATCCCTTCCCCATCAGGCTATGCAAGCTCGGAAATTTTCACTACTCACCCATTGTGCTGATCCCGGTTGTGTTTTGTCCATAGACTCCCTCAGTCACCACACCGAATTCTGAAGGCGCGAACAATTCGACGCCCGCTGCCTGCGCAGAAGTTGCCAACTGGTTTTGCACCGCCACCTCAGCGGAGGACATGGTGGACACGACCACCTTGACCGAATGGTCCCTGAGGAGTTGCGTTACCGCTGCAGAGTTGGTGTAGTCGACCTCGAACGTCTCGATTCCGGCGGGCAGTCTCTGTTTGACAGTCTCTGGGCAGCATCCCGGGCGCGCAAGCACGAGGACTGATGCGCCCCTTGCGCACAGTTCCCTAGCGATGGGTGCTCCAATGAGCCCAGCCCCAAAGACCGCGAAAGAAGTGTAGCGATGCATCGCACAAGGGCAGAGGTGCGTTGTAACGCCGGAATCAGGTTACATGCGATCTTCACACTACTTTTCTATCTACACATCACGCAACCCCGCGTTGAGAATCGGCGACTGGGCGAAATTCAACGGTACCTGAGTAAGATTCTCGCTAGACTCACAAATGCTGACATTTCCCGAAGCCGGGTAACCTATATCTCCGGGCATCTCAGTCAGCGAAGTCATCACGGGTTGATGAGTGCTTCCCGCATTGCCTAGTCCGGGTGGTCGGTATTTGCGGGAGGTTGCGGGCCAAGTGCGGGCTGCCAGTTGACCTCGGCGGAGAACCGAGGGGGAATGTCGTATTCCCGAACCATGCCCCTCGCCCGAAGCTGAAATTTTGAAGCAGGCCGACCAATTCCGAACCCGAACAACAGAGCAGACCGAATTGCAGTGTCTTGTTCGGACGTCTCACAACTCCAGATGGCCGGTGGGTTCCGTCTTTCTTCTCTTGCCAATTATGTCGAACCTGCACCGAGGCTCTTCATTCAAAAGAAGAGAAAATACGCGTCGCAACTAGTTCAAGACTAGTACTGCCACAGTTTCAGCCACAGAATCCGCTCGCAGTGAATGGTGCCTTTAACTAGTTTCAGAATCGGGCCGGCAGTGGCACACGACTCAACGTCACCAGGTATGACTCAGCTAGCTGACGCGCTTGGAGATTATCCGCAATCACAATCAACTCAGACTCATCGGCAAAACTTGACTACGCCTACGGTGGTAAGACGATTTCAAGTTATCCGAGATTCAATTATCCTTAATCTTTTGCAAGGCGGAGAAGGAGGGACCGAGCTCCACGCGAAGCGCTCAACAAGCAAATGCGATGACGACGACGCCGGAAAATGTACTAGAGCGTCACGAGAGGCCCGACGGGACCCACGGATTTATCCAAGATTTATCCCTGTTTTGTTTCCAAGCCTCCACAACTTGACTCATACGCTTTTTCACTCTCTTACAGCTATGTCCGACGTGTCCTCCGAGGCATTTCACGCCGATGGAATCGAAATGGCTTCCCGCGTCCCACTTCCTTCATCCACCTCTACAGTTTTCATCGCCTCCGAAGTCCTGAGCCACGATGATTCGGCTTTTTCGAACGACTCAACAGTCATTCCGAGTCTGGGAGGCATCAATGAATCTGCCCTACCCCCAGTGGATCGTGGAATTGGAGCTTGGTCTTTCGTACGCAGAGGTCCGCGAATTCTGATGTTACTTAGAGTCTAACTCAACGACAATAGCTGGCTGCTGCATTCGTTGTCGAGGCTGTTGTTTGGGGGTTTCCGAACGCATATGGGATCTTTCTAGACTGTAATAATTCCCTTCGCGCTCTGCCGATGACTGCTGAGCGGCGTTCTTGACTGTAACAGCTTACCTTCAAGATCCGCGCTATTCTTCGCAAAAAAGTGCTACGACTCTTCTTCCACTCATCGGAACGCTGTCGTCCGGCATTATTTATTGTTCTGGTACTTTCATAGAACTGGTTGCGAGGAATATCTCTTAAATCTCAACAGCATCGGTGGTTAATCCCATTGCTGCTCGCTACCCTCATCATCGACGCAAGTCTATGTGGCTTGGGGCAGTCCTGTGTTTCGGATCCCTTTTCGCAGCAAGCTACGCAACCAAGGCTAGTCTTTCTATTCGTGTACCCCATGATTGCTTAGGACTGTTCCCAGATTTCCGAACTAATTCTGCTCCAAGGTCTCTTATATGCCATTGGTGGATGTGTGTTGACGGTCACCTATCTATTGTGCAACACTGATATAATTGTAGTCCTACTGTATTTGCCATGCATTTCCTACATGTCGGAGTGGTTCGTCGTTCGCCGAGGTATGGCGAACGGTATCCTCTTTGCCGGTATGTTCGCGCGCTTGCCTCCAAGTAGATTTTACATTGTATCCAGGCACTGGGGCGGGGGGTGTACTCCTGCCGCTGGTGTTACCGCCGTTGATATCTGCTTATGGTTCGTCAAAAACACTGCGGATCCTTGCGATCGCCATCGCGCTGCTTCTTCTCCCTCTTCTGCCCTTCGTGAAAGGCCGTCTTCCCCAAACTCGAGCCCAAATTCATGGACCTGCGCCACGTGGAGCAGCAGATTGGATGAAACAAAAGTCATTCTGGGCTTTCCTTGCCGTCAACACCCTTCAGGCATTTGGATATTTTGTGCCCATTGCATATCTGCCCAGTACGCTACCCACTTCATAACCCGCATTATAATAACTTATTCTGAACCAGCGTTCGCCAACAATCTTCATATTAGTTCTTCTAACTCCGCAGTGACGCTGGCGATGTTGAACGGTGCGCCCTGCCAATTTTCCAATTCAACTCTGATTTCTGAACTTCAAAAGTTGGATCGGTAACGAGTCGTCTCTCGATTGGGTATCTTTCCGACAAGGTCAACCCGTGGATCTTGGCACTTTCAACTCTCCTTGCGACCTCAGTGGCGACCTTCATCCTCTGGGGCGTTCTGTCGCACTCCCTTGCTGGACTTCTTGCATTCGGCATAGCCTATGGAGGCGTCGCGGGCGGTTGGAGCAGTCTATGGACGGGCTTCGTCAGACCTCTTGCCAGTATGTGCTTTATTTATCCTTGCGAGTGAAACAACTTTTAAATCCAACACGTAGAGGACGACCCTGCCATGGCCACGACACTTTATGGCTACCTGCTACTTTCCAGAGGTATAGGTAATATCGTGTCGACCCCCATCTCAGCGAAACTATACTCCCAGCCTCATATTGTGACGGGCGGCGTGCAAAACACTGGATTCAATGTGGGGGACGGACGATTTGGGACGATGATAATTTATGTTGGGACGTGCTTTGCGGGTGCGGCTAGCGTCTCTGCACTGGGTTGGGCGATGGAGGTTCGTCAAGTCCGCCAGACGAGCCGTGGCTTGGGTTCGGAGTGAGGCGCCAGTCCTTTATTCAGAAGTCAGCGACTCGAAGTTTGGTTTGTTCGACCTTTATCGGGTTGCTACTCTGACTAAGTAACCTATGAAAAATAAAATCTATTCAAGTTTATGTGTTCCTCCGGCAATCACCGGATCGCGTTCCGTCACAGACACGCGACCGTGACAATTCTGCGGACGTCCCTCATCATGGATTCCGACAGCGAGTTTCCCCAATATCTGACTCAGGAAGATCACGCTCTCGATGACAGTTCATCTGTCCTTCATACACCTCCAGCCGTCTCCTACTCCAATATCGTCGCACCTAGTCACACGAAGGCCAAAACTCTGAGGCGGGAGGCAAGCGGACTTATAGATTGTCATCGGTGACTTAGATGTCCTCTGTCGTCGGCCTAGCTAATATTTACGCAGGGTATTGACCAAGAGTCAGTTCCGCCTATGTCCCTACATGTGTCCTCACAGTGTCGACAGCATTTGGTCATGCTGGATACAAAGGCAAGCAGCAGGAAATCGTCGAGGCTGCGATTCGCGGTGTGCTAAAATTCAGTCATTATGAAGCTTTTCCCTCACAACATTTTAGGTGCAGACGTCTTTGTCCTCGCACCCACTGGCATGGGCAAGGTGGACTTGGTTGCGTCGATCGTTTCGGGGTCTGATTTTCTGCTGTAATAGAGCCTCTGCTTTCAGGTTCCCGCAGTCGCCGAAACGGTATGCAGTTTAAACATTCATTGTGTTGTTTCTTCTTATGCGACCCAGCACGGCGTAACCATCGTGGTCTCTCCTCTTCTCGGTGGGTGAAACTTTTTAATCTGCACTCCATACCTAATCAACGGCAGCTTTAATGAAGAATCGCGAGTGTTCTAGCTTCACCTTTACTTTAGTACTCACGATCCAGAAGAGGTTTCCGGATTGCGCGATAAAGATGTCGCCGTCGCATCCTTGACGTCCGAAACCTCGCCCACGGACAAAAAAGAGGTATGTCATTTTCAAGCTGTTCGATCTTTCTCTGAGATTCTCTCAGATAGTCAGAGACTTGGCTTCAGGTCATCCCGTGAACCGTCTCCTCTATAGTAAAGTTGTTCGAATATCTGGGCGCTTTGTCTGATTGATTCTAGTCACTCCGGAAAAGCTTTGCACCCCCGAGTTCATCCAAATACTGTCCAAATTATACGAGCAGAAGGAATTGAATAGGCTCGTCGTCGACGAAGTGAGCAATTTATTTCCACAATACACAAATGATTGATCCCGTTCCTGTTCAGGCACACTGCATTTCAGTGGGCTTTTCGATTTTCCGATTTATTTTCATCTCATAATGCGCAGGAATGGGGTCACGATTTTCGCGCCGAGTATCGCCGTCTGGGCATCTTTCGTCGGAAGTTTGACGACATCCCGATTATGGCGTTGACCGCAACAGCTACCGCGTCGTGCGTTCATCGCACAGTCCACTAACTATTTGTGCTGATGGAGCCCAGGGTCCAGCTCGACATCATCCGCTCCCTTGGAATGTCGGAAGAGCATCTCGTCAAGGTTGTACATCCCTTCAATCGGGCAAACCTATTCTATGAAGTAGGCTATATGCTTTTATTTAATCCGCAGAACCTGATGTTATGCTAGGTACGATACATGTCGGCGCCCAACCCTGCATCGCAGATGAACGACATTTGCGATTACATATTCACCCTGTACCAGCGGAGGGATCGGCCCTCGTCCGGCATCGTCTACTGCAGGACGCGTGCATCTTGCGACGAGCTCTCGGGTTTTCTCAGAGGCAAGGGGTTAGCTTCGCGTCCGTACCACCGCGGCATACCGTACGCATGTTTTGTGCGTCTCTTGAACCTTTACCGCACATCTTTGTAGCAACGCAACGCTCGACAAGACCCTGAGGGATTGGACTCGTGGTGGAGCGGGGGAAGGCGGCGTGGATGTTGTATGCGCGACGATTGCCTTCGGGCTCGGCATTGATAAGGTGCGTGCGTTTCTCGATGCGTATCTAACTAATTTGTACGCAGAGTGATGTCCGGTATATTATACACTACGATCTTCCGAAGAGTCTAGAAGGCGCGTCCCAGATTTCTACGTCTAGCAGTGTTTAACCGAAAATCAACAGCGTATTACCAAGAGACCGGTACGCTTTGTGTTATTTTGCACTGCACTACATATGTATGATTCACAACAGGGCGCGCCGGGCGGGACGGATCTGTAAGCTGTTTTGTCATCTAGTCATCTTTCGCGCAACTCAGCTTTTTCCCAGCCATCAAAGTGCATTCTTTATTACTGTTAGTGTTTAATGTCCGATCCTTGTGCATGTTTTACGAATCAATATAGCTCGCGAGGATGCCATTCGCGTGAAGCGGTGGGTGTCCGGCGCGCACACCAAACGCACCAATGTCGCCGATAAAACGAATGGACCTGCGCCTAGCCAGCGCGCAGCCGAGAGTCTGGCGTCGGTGCGTAGCTTTCTGGTACGCTTGGTGATAGTCGAGGTTAACACGTATACACACCTAGCTGGTGCAGCTCGCGGAAAGCACAGAGATATGTCGGCACGTTGTGAGTTGTTCAGATAATTTCGCACATTGCAACTCAGGCTTATGACCCAATAGGCGATTTGTCGATACTTTGGAGAGCCAATCGATCTGGCGGACGAGGAGGTGGTGAGGAAATACTGCAATAAGATGTGTGATGTGCGTCTGTTCCGCGATTCATTCCGCTGTTCAGCTGATCTGACGACCGATTTTCAACTTTCCTTGTACAGATATGCAAGTACCCCGACAAGACGAAGCGCCGGTATGCGAAACTTTCCTCAGAAGAATACGCCGGAACTCAAGTTCCCGCCATCGTACCGCACGATCAAGATGACGATGATTACCCTCGCGCGGGCCCCAACCGCGTGAACTCGAACAATTATGCGAATGACAGTAACACGCTTTGGAAGAAGAATTTCCGAGACGGCGAGGTCGAGCCTAATTATAAACGACCCAGGTCGGAGCAGAACAACCAGACGGGGCAGTACAAAAAGGCCAAGGCGAGTTCGTCGTCCACACCATCATATGGCAAGTCTTTAGGTGGGAAATGTGTTTCATGGATGTTCAATGGGCTGACGGACGACTGTAGTTACGAAACCTTTCCGTTCTGTGGTGGACCTCAAGAAGCCATTCAAGACACCGTTTCGTGGACCCGCTGCGGTAGAACCTGCTCCACAAATAGAGGTACAAGAGCGCGACACGTCGCCTGCAGTACCTGAAGAGGACAATCAAGTACCCGAAGAAGACGATCCCGACTCCGACGTCCAAGTTGTTGACGCGAAAAGTAGTCGCCCTTGTGCGTGTTCATGCGTTTCACTGGCTTCTGTTCTTGACTTTCTGCACCTCAGCTTCACCCATAGAGCTGCCTGATGCAGAGATCACGCTCGATGTGTCATTCTCGCAAAAGATCGAGGTTTTTTTCTCATTGTGATTCGTCTTGAGTACAAGGTTAAACTCAACTCCCGTCACAGCCGTCCCTGCGCCACACCGCTCTCACTGCCATGCGCAAAGCCCTCCACAAGGTGTTCTTGCGCGGTTCCGATATTGAGGAGATGTGGGTGCAACTGGGCTGCGGTGCTCATCCCGAGGAGAGGTGAGTTTATTTCTTTTCCACCTTATTTATAGAGCGAAAGATAAATGAGGGTGTATACTGATCGTCATGCAGAGTTTCCCTTCTCGACAAAGCATCACACACCCTCGAGTTTTCTGCGCACTCGATGTGCAGCACCGCCGACGGGTATGAGAGCCGCGCCGAGGCGACGGTGGACGCCATTCGGTTTTTGGGGGAAAACGTCGGATCATGGGACAGTAAAGTTGCAAAGCCGGATGATGAAGAGGAATGGGAGGATGCTCGTGCAGTCTTGGCGGTTTTGAGACGAGTTGGTGGTGGGGTTTAATCAACTTCGTACTGTCCAAAAAGCAAATATCATAGATCGATATCGTACATTGGTCGCGCGCCAAACACTACGCTAAAAGTTGCACCCCGGAGACAACAATTCCCTCCCAAACCGATAGGATCCGGTGAAAGGTAACATCCGAATTGTCCTCCAAAATATTTAGCTCGTGCTGAATCGCTTTCAGCCCATCTGAGAGCTCGTTGAAGACATCTACCAGTAAAAAAATCGTTCAGCAAGGTCAGCAAGGATGCTGTGATCCACACCTTTCACGCAAGCAATGATTGGCATCGCGCGAGTCAATTCCAGAAGCAGATCCTACAATCGGTGAGCTGTGATGAAAGATGTTGAAAAAGACGCTGTACTCGTCGTTCTTTGGAATTGGTCGCAACTTTTACTCTCATAACTTCTGCCTGAAGCTTCGCCAGATCGGCCTCGGAACCCTTTTCGAGCTCCTGACAAGCCTGGATCATCTGTTCGCAGTCGTCCAGCAGGTCGTCGATACAACGGGACTGTGTCGTGAAGAAAGCGCGGAACTCCTCGTTAGGCAGTTCAAAGACACCGCTGCAATATGTCTCCTTCAATCGGCAGATGCTTTAGTCGCCGAAAATAATTGGGAATTAATTTCTGCTCACGGTGACCTGGCGAGAAGCTGAAGAGATCTTCGATGCCAGGACGGACATCGTTTTCCGCGTCGCGTGAAGCTTCTTGGTGTGTTTCCAGATATCTTTGTAGGACGTCTTCGCAGACACGGTGGGGAGGCGCAACCCGCTTGAGGTAGAGCGGGGATTGAGCCCGCGAATCAAGGTAGAGAGGTTCAACATACTGGTCGACATATCGTTCCAGGACGAGGAGACCCTCTTTTGTGAGCTGAGCTGGCCCGTCGACAATCACGATTTCAACTTGCTTGGACTTTTTCGACGAGCGTCTGACCATGGTGAAAAGAGGGAAAGAGCGGGACGGACTTTGGTCGGACCCTGAAGGGGATAAACCTGACGTGAAGGAGCTGGGGTTGACGTGGGAGGAGCTAAGATCGAAGCTTGTCAGTAGCTGATTCAGAGCCTAATCCGGATTGGGAACCGAACCTGAGGTGTGCGTGTGAGGGTTGGTGCGGCCAACAGCAAAAATCTGAACGAATTTCAACGTATGCTGATCTCACTGCGTTATCTGTCTATTTGCGCGCGCTGTGATTGCACAAAGCGAGGAATCATCATAACCGCATTTGGAAACAGGCGTTGAAACTCAATGCGAATGAATAATTTTCAAGCTCAAGTGTAGGGAGTATTTTGATTCTCAAACTTCAGATATGTGTGGGTAATATTTCTGTTATTGCTATTATTGTGTACCAGGCCTTCTGTGACTCGGATTTAAATTGTATACACGAGAACGGATCACTCGCCTTGATTCTACTTCATCCCGCCCCGCCCCCGCTCTGTAGCCAAACCCCGACGCAGCATCTTCTCAGCATGGTAGCTGGTGATGCTCTCTCTTACTTCTCAGTGGTACAAATCACCTCCCCCCGAAGGTCACCGGTAAGCGTCAAAGTTATGACCCGGATTGGATTGTAAGTAATTTTCCTGTAACACCGGAGTCGGCGCTTCAATTTTTATATTTAGTAAGAGTGACGAATCCCCTGAAATCCCGACACAGCAATAGAATTCATCTCTAAAACTGCCGCCCAACTCAAACGGGCTTATAAACAACCCGTAGTTTTTGGATACGGTAGTTTCAAACGCGTACGGGAACATAGTTGTGCAGTCTGAGCTTTAACGCCAGTGGTGTTCAAGTCTCACTCCGTCTCCATTCTTTGCATCCACATCCACATTAATCCCAAGTACTAGTTTACACTGTCATCTGATTTCATTACTCCGAGCGCCTACTCCTCATTAGGATTCAATCAATGTGCACGCCGCCACGTATCTATACACCAAGCCAACCTGGGCCCACGCCCGCCTAATTAACCTAATTAAGAATATTAATTTAAATTCGAGAACATATACTTGAGTGCTTACATTATTTGTTCCCGGCGAACCCACTTCCGAATCATTCAGGACCAATGCAGTCACAAGCGTGGGGTGGGGGTGCGTCAAGGCACGGGCAAAGACTGCGAGGGGTCGTTTCGGTGCGCGCAGCAGCCGCAGCTGCATTGGCCTGGAGGGTGAGGACGGCAAGGACGAGAGATATCGTAGAGAGAAAGGCCCGTAGATGCATTTCAAGTGGTTGTTTGATGCACACTACACCGGTCGCAGCTGCTCTTATACGAAATGCGCCGGCGCTAATTTCGGTAACTTGAAAGAATGCAGGCGGGCGCGACTTTGGGTAACTTGAATGGGAAACGGAACAGATGCATAACAATATATATGTGTCGCAAGATGAAACTCGAGGATGAGGACGAGATCACGGCGTTTGAACCCGCTAGTTGGACACCGGTGTTCCAAACGGACCGTGCACATTAACGGTGTAATGCCATCCCGGTTGATCTAGTCACTAGTAAACTCAGTTTTGCCGCCGTCCGGTTTAGGTCCGGCTCTCACCTAGATTTTCCGAATGAACAGAGCCTTGGGTTCACTCCAGGCAAATTGTTGAACCTTAGAACAGGTTCAAGTTTAAATTTCATTGCAGTTCCACCTTGCTTTCTTCCCACGCACGAAATCAAGCCATATCCTTCTGCGACTCGTTGAAGGTACCCAATTCTTCAAAAGTAAACAATTTCCTTTCACTGGTACAGGTTTTCTCATGACAGCGAAATAAATCTAATCGACCATCATGCGGGCCGCGGAGGGTGGCGGCACATATGTACAAACAAACGCGTCGCGTAAAGTCCTTTGAACGAAATTGTAAAGAGATACGAGGGGTCAGGGTTAGGATGGGTGATGTGTAATATCTACGCACCGTTTAATTTCAACCTCCGGCCCATCCCCCGCCCCGCCCTGTAGCCAAAGCCCCGAAGGGCCCCTCTTTCAGCATGACAGCTTGTGATTTGTAAGGATTAAGTACGCACCGTCGGGTTAATTCATCGCAGAGTGTTTCCAGAGGGAGTCGAACTCTCGACCACATCTAATGAGGCAAAGCTCGCTTTGATGGGACTGATCCACTAGGCCATGGAGGCGACGGAAACCCTTCCATTGTTGCACCGGATATTCTCTAGCCTGCAAAGCTAGGGCTGCAGGTGAAATGTGGATGTGGCGGTGCGCTGTGAGATTTTTCCTGAGCGGTGGCAGAACTTGCCAGCCGCCCAAAGTTACAGGCGAGCGCATTGTCATAATTAAACAGGAATATTATACCGTAGAATGGATGTCAATTTTAATGATAAGGTTGAATAAATGGCAAGTCTCTATTGTGGATTGAGCTCACATAGCCCTTACTATTCAATAAACCCTTCCAAGATTCCTGTTTTGGGCTCGATATCTCTGATCTGACTCAAATGGGGATATCAAACGCCGCGCTGTACTCGGTATCCAGCGGACCACAATGCAGGCTGCGCAGCAAAGGTTTCCAACATACGGATAAGCGGTTCAAGTATATATTTCCTCATGGACAGTCTAATAAAATTTAATCAAACACTCAACTCGACTTTAGCACTCTTTGTGATCGCCTCCTGTATATCCTTGTCTGCCAAGGCCGGCTCAACCCAGTCCTTGAGGAAAGCGTCAACCTGTTCGGGCGCCCTGCCGATGAAGCTCTCTGGCTTGAGCAGTTCATCCAGATCCGCCTTAATGGGGTCGAAATACGCATCGGCGCGGATCCGCTCGATGAGGTCGTTTTCGAGACCAAGCTGTTTGACCTGGTAAGCGGCTTCATGGGATAGAACCTGTGGTTCAAAACATTAAAAAAAGAGCAAGGGCCAACACGATATAAGTACATACCCGGATCTTTTCATGCGCCTCTTGCCGGTCTCCGCCCTTCTTGACGATGGCCATGATGACGTTCTCCGTAGCCATGAACGGCAGCTCTTGGGCAATGCGGCGAGCGATAACCTTCGGGTACACGACAAGACCCTCGGAGATATTTTGAAGGGTTGACAGGACGATGTCGGCGGTGAGGAACGCTTCTGGAAGCGTGATTCGACGATTGGCGCTTATGGGCAGTCAGAACAGATAAACAACGCCAACGACACATGAAGCACCTATCGTCTAAGGTCCTCTCGAACCATTGTACTGCCGAAGTCATCAGCGCATTCTGGTGCAGAACCATCAGATGTCTTGAAAGACTGCAGACACGCTCCGAGCGCATGGGGTTGCGTTTGTACGCCATTGCGGAGGAGCCAATCTGTGTCGATTCGAAGGGCTCTTCGATTTCCTGTTCCGCGTAAACACATAGACCACGGTGGGCACAGTCAAGAATCAAACCTTGAGATTGGCAAGTAACCTGATGTCAGTTGCAAGTTTGTGGGCCGTTGCACCCAAGGACGCCAGTGGGGCAAGAACATCCACATCGATCTTGCGAGAATAAGTCTGTGATGTCACGGGATACGCATAGTCAAAGCCCGAGAGCTTGGTCACTAGTTTGTCGAGGGATTCCACCTGAAATTTGAACACGACAGTGAAATAATTAAAGCTTAAATCATACCTTTTCGTGATCCCCATCGAAGAGAGTCAAGAAGCTGGCTTGGGTTCCGGTGGTGCCCTTGACGCCACGGAATCCCAGATCGTCTCGCGCACGCTTGATGTTTCGCAAGTCCCAAAGCAGTTCCTATTGCTTTTTAGTAAGAAATATATATATGAGGGAGTATAATTTACCTGGATCCACAGCGTCGCGCGCTTGCCTACGGTGGTCAACTGCGCGGGCTGGAAATGGGTGAATCCCAAGGTCGGGAGGGCACGGTACTGGGCAGCAAAGGTAGAGAGCCGTGAAATCAATACGGACAGGGAACGAATCAGATAATCGAGACCCGTGCGCAGGAATATGAGGTCCGCGTTGCTAGTGAAAAAAATAGATAAATATAGGAATTTGGCGTATGCTCGGACACAAACTCAGTGACATAGCATGAAGTTGCCCCCAAGCTTGATGGAAACCCAGTTCAGAATTCGCGTGCGTTGAGAGCGTGCGTCTTACTGGATGATTCCTGCCGCCGCGGGCGCGACAGTCCCAAAGGTATGGACATGGGCCATAACGTCGTGGCGTCGCTTTTTCTCTTCTTGTGCAGCAACCTCAAATTGCTCCGGGGTTAGGTGCTACAGAAATTAAATGCAAGCTCGCCATTGTACGCTGGGGATCTTACGAGATTATCCTGCATTTGTGTGATCGCGTCGTCTGGGATAGGCAAACCCAGTTCCTTCTCCGCGATGGCGAGATTGAGCCAAAGTTTGCGCCAGGTAAAGAATCGGTTCTGTTATCCTACGATCAGCGTGAAAAGGATGTAACGCGATCCTTCCGAAGACGCACAGCGGGGGAGAACAAATGGGCCATTTCCTTGCTGGCATATCGACTGTACGCGATTCAGAGATTGTTCTGAGTCAACGATGAAAATGGAGAACCTGGAAAGAGGCGTCTGGTATGTTTCGAAGGCTTCCATGGTCAATGTACGACTGGAGTGAAGAAAGAAAATGAGTGTGGCTCATCGGAGTTACGGTCCGATTCAGACGCTGTAGTCAAATAAGTTTAAACAACTCTAAGCATCCCTTTCTCTTCCAATCCCTCAGGGCTGCGCCAAAAAGCCAGCCTGAGATCGAGTTCAGCACTATAAATCAATGTAAAATAAGCGCTTCAATGAGCCAAGACGGGGACCCACCACTGAAATACTGTAGATTCATCATTCTCCGAGACTACGCGACGGTATCCCCGGCTTATTTCGCTCCGGCCTCACGTCATATTGGCCACCCATTATAATCCCTTGGAGGGAGATTGGAGCTGAGGTCTGCTGAGTCTAAGTGTGCTCGAAGCGCGTCATAATTGCGTCCCAAATCAACTCAGAATTAATCAGCTATCACGTCGGACCGAACGACTCGGAGCGAGTCAAGAGACTTCGTCGGACCGTCGGTCTTTGGGACGAATTCAAGTTATCCCTCTTTCTTTTGAAAGTCTCTACAGCTTGATTCATACTCTTTTCGCTTTTTACAGCCATGTCCGATGCCTCCAAGTCATTGCACGTCGACGGAATCGAAATGGCTTCTCGCGTCCCACTTCCTCCATCTACTTCTACTTTCATCGCCTCAGAAGTCCTAAGCCACGATGGTTCGGCCTTTTCGAACAACTCCAGAAGTTCGGGAAACAGCGGTGGATCTGCCCTCCCCCCAGCGGATCGTGGAATTGGAGCTTGGTCTTTTGTACGCAGATGCCTTCCAATTCTGGTGTCACGTAGAATCTAACGCATCGGCAAAAGCTGGCTGCTGCATTTGTTGTCCAGGCTGTTGTTTGGAGTTTCCCGAATGCGTATGGGATCTTTCTAGACTGTAATAATTTACCTTCTCGCTCTACCGATGTACTGCTGATTCCTTGACATGATAGCTTACCTTCAAGATCCGCGCTATTCTTCGCAAAAAAGTGCTACGTCTCTTCTTCCACTGATCGGCACGCTCTCGTCCGGTATCATTTATTGTTCTTGTACTTTCATTCAACTGGTTGCGAGAATATTTTTTAAAATCTCAACAGCGTCAGTGGTCAATCCCATTGCTGCTCGCTACCCTCATCATCGACACACATCGATGTGGCTGGGGGCAGCTCTGTGTTTCGGGTCCCTTTTCGCAGCAAGCTACGCAACCAAGGCTAGTCTGTCCGTTCATATTCCACGACTTTGCTTAGGATGGTCTCCCCAGATTTTCGAGCTGATTCTGCTCCAAGGTGTCTTGTATGCCATTGGCGGATGTGTGTTGACCCTAATCTCTCTATTGCGCAACACTGATATAATTGTAGTCCTACTGTATTCGCCAACCATTTCCTATATGTCGGAGTGGTTCGTCGCTCGTAGGGGTATGGCGAACGGTATTCTATTTGCCGGTATGTTCGGGTCCCGGCTTCCCTCTAAATAAATTCACTTAGGATCCAGGAACTGGGGCGGGCGGTGTACTCCTGCCGCTGGTGTTACCACCGCTGATATCTGCCTATGGCTCACCTAAAACCCTGCGCATTCTTGCGATCGCCATCGCGATTCTTCTTTTTCCTGCTCTGCCTTTCGCGAAAGGCCGCCTTCCCCAAACTCGAACCCAGATCCACGGACCGGCGCCACGTGGAGCAGCAGATTGGATGAAACAAAAATCATTCTGGGCTTTTCTTGCCGTCAACACCCTTCAGGGATCTGCATATTTCGTGCCCATTACCTATCTGCCTAGTATGCCACCCATTTCATAACGTCATCCCAACGACTCATCATGAAGCAGCGTTCGCCAACGATCTTCATATTAGTTCTTCTAAATCAGCCGTCACGCTGGCGATGTTGAACGGTGCGCCCTGCCAGCAGTCTGCCAATTCAACTCTGATGTCTGAACTACAAAAGTTGGATCGGTGATGAGTCGTCTCTCGATCGGGTATCTTTCTGACAAGGTCAACCCCTGGATCTTGGCGCTTTCAACTCTCCTTACGACTTCAGTGACTACATTTATCCTTTGGGGCGTTCTGTCGCACTCTCTTGCTGGACTTCTTGTATTCGGCATCGCGTATGGAGGTGTCGCGGGCGGTTGGAGCAGTCTATGGACGGGCTTTGTCAAACCTATTGCCAGTACGTGTTTCATTTACTTACGTATCCGTTTCCTTGCGAGTGAAGCAATTTCTAAATCCACTAGACGACGACCCTGTTATGGCCACGACACTTTATGGCTACCTGCTACTTTCCAGAGGTATAGGCAATATCGTGTCGACGCCGATCGCGGCGAAGCTATACTCCCAGCCTCATAATGTAACGAGCGGCGTGCAGAACACTGGATTCGATGTGGGGGACGGACGATTCGGAACGATGATAATTTATGTTGGGACGTGCTTTGCGGGTGCGGCTGGTGTCTCTGCACTGGGTTGGGCGATGGATGTTCGTAAAGTCCGCCAGAACAGCCGGGGTTCGGACTCGGAGTGATCATTTCTTGCAATACAACCTCTGTAGTAATTCAATGCTAAAGCCTTATCCAATCTCCAGCTTTTTCCTGACTTTCCTTCTGACGAACATAAATTTATACTCGGCGATGTTCGAACTCCAGCGAAGTTCAGTCAAATCTTTATTTCAGTCGATCCTCTCATCTCAATTTCATGCAGACGATTTTCACCATTAACGAAATTTCCCTCGAAGCTTCGTTTTCTCAGTGGGATAGAACCCACTCCTCTGTCTGCCATGCAGTTTGGGCATATTTTCGGAAAATATCACTATTGCCCCGGTCCCAATTATGAAGTCCACGGACTCGGACTGTGAAGTGTCCGAATCTCCGTCCTCTCGTCCGCAGCTCCGCCACCTCTGTCTCCAAGGTCTCGGATAAATGGTCTCCGTTATGTGCCACCGAAATAGAATTTATCACCTTTCTCCGACGCTATCCCCGGCTTGATTCTCAGGCCTCACGTCCTGACAAGCGTGTTCATCTTGCATCTCAATTCCTTCACCCCAAATCAATCGGCGGAATACGACTGCCCTTCTTCGCCATCTTTTCTTCGCTTGTCATGAAAGCTGGTATATTGCTGAACTGACTTTCGGCTTAGCACTTATCTCTGCGAAGGTTAAGGAACCACCGGTCGAAAAAATAAAAATAAGAAACAAAAACCGGCACGCTCCGGCGCTCAACTTGTACTCGGATGCAGAAGGATGTTTGATCGCGGATCCAAAGGTACCCAGACCGTAACGAGACATAATGAACCAAATGATGGACATGAAAACGCCGGGTGAAGCTTGAAGCTATGTTGACAGGTGCACGCGCGACATACGTACGCGTCAACGGAGATTGCGGCTTTCGATTCTGTTTCTCTGAAGTTAATTATAAGAAGAAGGCAAGTATATGGAGAAACAGAATGCCACGACACGAATTACATCGTCGCGAAGTAACGCGGGTCTCGGAGAAATCAGCACCATCCTATATATGCTTGTGCGCTGATAGCCACCATATCCCAGGGTTACGGCGGCTGGGGGTATGCTCGCCGCCGCCGAGGCACGCATGTACCGTTGAACATGGAGAACTCGGAGGTATGACACCATGTAACAGAATGAATTTTCTCAAGGTCTGATATGATTATGAGACGGTGACGGACAGGATGTTGGTACGGTAAAGAGTGATATTTCAATTGATAAGGGTCGAGGGATCCTAAAAGATGATAAAAATGTAACGAAATATCGACACATGGGGCTGTGGAAAAATGGTAAATGGTGTCCGCCAACGTAATGCTGGGGGATAGCCGCCTCGAGGAAGTTCTCTCAGTGATAATCAAGAATTTCACGCTCCAGGGAAGCAGGAAGTTATATATTCAGAAGAGAAAAATCAAGAATCATTCAGTGCAAGTTTCCGCCGATCCGCGGTGGCGAGCCAGAACCAGGATCTCCGTCTCGCCCTACTACTTCACCGGCTCCTTCCTACCCACGATCTGAATCTACGCCCCAAACCCCGCCCTGTGATCGAACGAGGCTCTCTATGACTTGACGACACCACACTTCAAAGGAACATATGTGATAGCTCCTGTGCGCTTTAAATTTATAATGCAGTTTACATTGTGGGAGTTGGTTAGGAAACCTTACAAACAACCTACTACTTACTATACAGCCCCTAACTCCGCGCGTTATTTGCCTCGGTTTGAAATTGCTCATCTTCGTGTCCTCACCACGTGCCACTCTCTCCATCGTTTCTTCATCGCCACAAACCATGTCTCACATACAACCAAAGTGGGCCAATGAAATGCTAACCATCCGCCATCTCCTCTTGTCCACACAGTTGCCGTTTGCGGACAAGCTGAATACGAACTACGTTCCATCCGATGTCGAAATTGACGAGATCCGCACGTTCCTTGCGGAGCCTCTGGACGAATCGATCGTAAAATCTGCGACATGGGGTCTGTCCTTTACTACCTTAAAACCAAACAACGCTTGATAAAAGATGGAATCGACAAACACAAGGTGCTTATATCCCCAATGCGTCGTCTCCCGCAGGAGATATTGCAGGAGATATTCCTTGCCTGCCTTCCACAAGATCACAATGCTAGTGTTGGTGCACTCGGTGCACCGTTGCTTCTAGGCTTTATATGCAGATATTGGAGAATGGTTGCGCACACCATGCCGCGTCTCTGGAGTGGTCTCCACCTTTCTTGCCTGCCGACCCAAGTGGAAAATCCCAAGTTCCTATAGGTCGTAGACATGTGGTTGAACCGTACGGGAACTTTCCCCTTATCCATTTCCCTCTCACACGACGACACCAATATCGGACAACGTCATGACGCTGTTAAACCCATCTTCGACGCCTCTCGGCGGATACAACATCTGGAGATGGCTGTCTACGGGGATATTCCCCCAGTATTCCATCCATTTCTAGCGCTCGGAGCAGAGTATTTACCGGACTGCGCAAATAATTCCAACAAAAGAAATAAGCATTGTGCGCATACATCTTGTAGTCTCCAGTCTCTTCAAATCGACACTCCTTCCCATGCGTTGTACGTCCAACGGGGGACCGGAGGGAAAGTGAGTTTTACCTGCAAGCCTTCCTGAATGAATTCCTGCAACTCCGCCAACAAATCCAGCTGGATTGGCCAATCGAACTCAAGGTTGAGAGACTGGAGAGGGTGACCGGAAGTCATGCGGCCCCGGACGAAAGGCGTAACGGACGCGCCAGTGGAATCTGATAGGCCGACGAGTGTGATGTGTTTGAGCGCCGGAGAGATGATGGGCTGCGCTGGCATGGGCGTGAGCGCCGGCAGGAAGGTGCCGTCGTCGAAATTTGCCGGATCCACATGAAGGCGCGAAATTTGGGGAAACAGTCGCAAGATTTGGAGCAGGACGGGCTGTGAGAGGAGTCTTAGGGAGAGGCCTGCACTTAGGCCCTCCACGGCGACTCGAGGGCATTCCGGTGGGTATGGATATCCAATACGCAGATAGCATAACTTCGGGATAATCAAGCAGCCCAGGAGTTCAACAGGTTGGAGTAACCCTAAACCGCTGCAGGTGAGAATAAATTCCTGGCAAAACGGAAGGGTGACTGTGGGAGAAGCAATAAATTGAGTCTGTGCCGTCACTTCTAGGTGGCACCGTATCAGATTTGGAGATCTTCGCAGCAGCTCCAGAACACCGTTTTGATCCAACCCCCCCACGTAACCATCGTCTTTCCAAATCTCGCGACATGAAAGGACTAGGTCTGTAAGCTGTGACCAGGGGAGCGGAAGCGCAAGCGCATCTGCGCCCACATGAAGGGAAACTCGATGGAGGTTAAGGAGAAGGAGCTCCTTTGGTAGAATCTGCGCGGATAGCTCGAGATACTGAATGCGATGAGAAACTTTGAGTAAATGGGGGAGGATTGTAGAAGTTGCGGCTGAGTTCCAACGTTCCAATAACGAAATGGATAGTGGGCAGCCACCGCAACGCTCCAACCAAGCCTCCACGAGGTCCTGGAACGCCGAAACGATGTCCGGAGGGGTTTCTGTTGGCAGCAATGAAACATGGAGGGAGTTCCAAATCTTGGGTGTAGTGTGCGCAATGTTTCTCCAGTAACTGCATACACGACCGAGAAGCATCGGCGCTTCGCGGGGGTGAATGACAGCATTGTGCGTTGTCGGGAGGCATGAGATGAATATCTCCTGAAGAATGTCCCCTGGAAGGCGACGCATTGGGGATGAAAGGGCCCTGTGATCGTCGATTTCTTCCTTCAACAACTGGCGTTTGGCTTTAAGCTGATCGAGGACGGCCTGCAGTTCGTCGATTTGAGTATCAAATCGGGCTAGCCGGTCCAAAGGTTCCACGAGGAGGGTGTGGATTTCTTCAATTTCCTCGTCGGATGGAACATAGTTGGTTTTCAGCTTGTCTGCGAACGGCGACTGGAAATGGAGCATAATCGCCCGGTGGATGCTTAGTGCGAGGTGCGGTCGTGGCGTGTGGTGATTGACAGTAGGGGTAAACCACTGGGTTGGACCCGTTGCTGCCAAGGGGACACCGGCATTCAAAAAAAAGATATAGGGTCGATTTTCTTTTTTCGAGTGGACCAACCAGCCACGTAAGCGTTCCCATGGGCCCACGCGCCATATATGGTAATTCTGCACGTGTTTACCTCGCTAGAAATCCAACGACTTGGCCACAACCCCAGCGAATGCCTGAATGCGGTATAGATATCCCAAATACTTTAGGAAGCTAACAGGATCAATTCAGTGTTGATTAAACATATTTGAATCCGTTCGGAGATGTTTAGCAGCAACAACTCGAGCCTGCGGTCAGCTTGCTGAAGAAGCCAGGATTAGTCCTGAATTTCAGGTCCCATTATGGTAGATTAATATACAATCATTTGTAAAAGACTGATTTTCTCAACTCGTAACTCGATTCCAGTACTCATTTCGGTTTCTGCCCATTAGGTTCAGTTTGATGGCATGTTTGCCTCGCAGGGGTATTCTACCACACTACTGAGACATTCTACCCTTTAAAACACACTTCAAACAGTATCCAGGGCCACCATTCAGATCGGTTTTGTCCCAGAAATGGGGAGTCAAAAAAATAAATTCCGGCCTCGCCGCCGCCGCAACCAACCCTTGGTCGCTGGTTTAAATGCCGGTGTCCCCTTGGTTGCTACATCTCTCTACACAAATGCTATGGGAATGATTTTTGCACCTTTGGTTCGCCCCCTCGGATCGGGGGAAACCTGAGCGGAATGATTCTTGATTTTTCTCTGAATATAGCCTGCTTCCAAGTTCCCACTCGCGCTGTACCACTAAGAGTAACTTGCTCGAGGTGGCTATTCCTCCGTAAGCATTGCGTTTATAGACACCACATACCATTTTCACACCGCCCATGTATCGATGTTTCTTTCCATTATGTTTTAGGATCCTCGAATTCTATATAGTACATACGGTCAGTGTTTTCAGTTTCACACACGGAAATCCTGCGAAATGTTGGCGAAATGTGTACATGATGGGCCTTATCACGCACGCAGTTGCAAAGGTCCTGTGAGCCAACTTGATTCCTCCATTTCGCTCACACGGTATTGTCTCCCAGTGGAGCTATACATGGACCTGCCCTGCAGAGTCGCGTGCGCGTGCGGATAATTGGTGCGGCCACCACGCAGCGACCGGCTGTACAAACACTACAGCCAGAAAACTCTAAATGGCACGCACGTGTCAATGCGTGGTGAAATGGGATCTAGCGGGGCCGGCCTGGAGTCAGGCTTGCGATACCCGTCGACAGGGGTGAGAATGTGTTTATTCATGTGCCGTACTTTAATGCATACGAATGCTTCGAGTGCTGCTGCCATTCAAGTCAGACATTTAATCTCTGCAGCGTGAAACGGTACGCATCTACCTTTATATGCGTATAATGAACCCACTGTCCAACCGAAGCTGGTATAATTTTAGGGCGAAGAAGTATAAGAACCGCGTACGGCAGCGATACGGAAAATAGCTGGAGATTCTCACAGCATAGACGTGGGCTAGAGATAAGGAGATGGATATCGACGGGGGCGATACGCACAACGATTAGGGAGTGTCGCGTCTGTTCCCCGAATCGATTTCCCGCCGATGACAGTCCTCCCCGTCGCGCAACCTGGGTGGTCATGTCACTAGGCATGCCGAACAGTTCCCGCGCGGAGGAGGGAGGGGGACATAGAGTTCTATACGGAGTGTTTGCGAAGAAGAAGTAATTCCACGAAGCGCGGGGCATGCCGTCGAAGTTCTTCCAATTTGCATAGAGTGCCTGGCCCAGGGTTCTGCGCATACTCGGAAATTTCCTTGATAAGGAGACTGAAATCAGAGCTGTTTTGAGTCTTGATTCTGACCGCGACCTTTGTTCCCGAATTCGAACTGGATGCAACCAACCGCACGTGACATGTTGAACATTCTTTCGAAGTTTCGGTGATCACTCTGTTTCCCCACCATTCGTGAATGGAAAGGGAAAAAAACAAGTTCTGAGGTCAATTCGATTTCTTTATGTGTTACATAAGAAGATCACATACATACGTAATTCGTTCGGCCCTTCAAACACAGTTCGATTTTACATAAACTCCCTCCGCTCGGCGCGAACGGATTTACGACGGGCGCGATCCATACCTTGCAGTGGAGTTCCTGAATAGGTCCGAATGCGTCCATCACCAGCTGCGCACCAGTACGAACCGGGCCCGAGTGACGATGCCGGCACTGTGTGGCAGGCGATCCATCATTTCTGTCCGATGACAGTCTTGTTGATGTATCTGTCTACTATCTGTCTGCAAATCTGGCAGAGGATTTACGTATATACACTGCTTTCACTAGGCGCGTACCTGACAATCCGTCATCTATTAAACAAACTAGGCTCGATGCGGGTGTGGGACGTCGGGTCAGCTGCCAGATCACCTGCGCGCTAGCGAATCAAGGGAGAGGTGGCATTTTCAGCCATCGCCCGATGCCATGACCAAAATTAAGGGGCTGGATGGAACCTGGAACCGGGAGAAAACTGCGACCGACCCCCGAAGCCTTTTCAAATAGGGTAACTTAGGCCGGATGGACCAGTGGCAAATCCGGCGCGTAATTTGGGAGTTCTATTATGAACCACTGACCCCATATTACGAGGTGGCGAAGATTGGGTAAGAATAGGCACCACAATAATTCAACTGGGTCGACGTTGTCGTCCAGAACAAGTTTCATGCTTCGGAGACAGGGAAGAGTGACTGTGGGCAGGACTGGCAAGGGTTCGTCGCGCATAATTTTATGTTCGCAATGAACAAGATGCGGGCAGATGCGAAGCAAACTTTGTGCGGTGTTCCGAGTCGAAGTGATTATTCCAGAAGTTATGTTTAGAATGGAATGAACAAGACGCGGGCAAATGCGAAGCAAACTTTGTGCGGTGCTCCGAGTCGAAGTGATTATTCCAGAAGTTATGTTTAGAATGGAAGGTTAAATCTATCAGATGCTCCCATAGAATTGGGAGGGAAATGGGCTGGGCGACTAGGTCTAAAGAGATCTGCCGTAGGCTGGGATTCTGGAGAATGTATGGGATGTCTTTCAGAATTGTCCTACTTTCCACGGCGGATTTTGATGCTCTCAAGGAGAGGCAAATCCAGGTCGTTCTCTTTCGTGGAATGAAGGCAGAGTCACAGAGGGCAGGCGCCGGACCGATCTAGCAACGACTGCACGAGAGTTGCGGTCCAAATTCTGTCTGAATGTTGGTCCCGAGTCGCTTAGTCCAGCGAGGCCGGAGTCGCTCAATACGGTCAATGGCTAGTGACTCCGATGGGCCGGGAGATGAGCGACGTCGTACCCGGGAGGGTTGAATATGGAGGGAGCTCCAGAGTTGCGGAGTAGAGTATGCGATCCTCCTCCAAGGCCTGCATATACACCCCAGCAGCATCGGCGCCTCGTGGGCATCGATAACAGTACTGCGCACCGGGTCCAGACAGGAGAGGAAGATTTCTTGCAGGATACCGAGGGGAACACGACGGTGAGCGTCTACTGTATCTACCAACGCTTTGCGCCGGACAAGAGCGATCGGGCTCATTTTTTCTGTGGTTTGAAGGGCAACCTTCGCAAACTCGTGCAGCGGACCCGCGAGATACGCATGGCGATTTCGCCATCGGACGGAACGTAGTTGGTGTGTAGATGTTTTTCGACTGGGTACTGCGCGACGGACATCGTGGGCGCTGGTAAGTCGAAGCACGTGGGACGACCAAAGAGAACCAAAGATTCGGAGTTTATTTTGGTCAATCTATTTTTTTTTTTTGAAGTGTGTATTGTTCTTATATGAATAGGTACGTCGGCAGCCGACTAGAGCTGTTTTCCATGCCATTATTTTAAAACCCCCATTCGACGGACTGAAGAAAAGGCAAGCAGTTATATTGCGCTATAAATTCGGGGTGCATTGGCGCTCCGCGTCGCGCAAGCCCAACATAAGCTTACTCAAAGAAGCACGAAGCAGTGTACATACTTAGATAACGGGCGTTTATATGCTTTGCCAGCCTTCCATAATCCGCAATTTACGACGACTCGAGGAGACCTCGCGATCGAATGTAATTTCCGAATTCAACCAACAACATGTGATCGGTCCACTTTTGAACTTGCAGTGACCACTCAAGCTCATTGGGCTCGGCGGTGGGTAAGTGGATCAGAATAAGATAACCTAGATAGGGCGAGGAGAAGTATGTATGAACCACACATGGCAGCGATACAAAGAATAGCTGAAAAGTCGGGCATCGCCGTAGGGTATAAGCAGATGGATGTCTACAGGAGATGCGCACCACGATCGGGGAGCTGCGGCTGTTCTCTGTTCCCCCGACTCGGTTCCCCGCGGCTCACCTCCCCGTCGCGTAACCCCTGGATGTCGACATATCACTGGGCGGGCCGGCATCAGTGTAGAGAATGAGGATATATGACTGCGGTGTACATGCCAAATGCAGGAGGAAGAACCTCCCGAAGCGCGGGGAATGCCGTTGAAGTTATTCTCGGAGTTCGCATCAAGTGCTTGGCGAGGGTTCTGCGCGTACTAGGAGATTTCCTTGATAAGGGAGAGCTATACATATACAGGCTGTAGTGGACTCGGCCGTTCTCAGCGAGATTCAATCTTGACAAGCGACACTTGTTCCCCGAAGCATCGATTCGAATTCAACCAACAACACGTGATCGGTTCACATTTGAACTTGCACTCAACTGCAGTGGCCACCCAAGCTCAAAGCTTGAGCACTTGAGCACTCGAGCGCCAGCTTAAGCACTTGAGACATGGGTAAATGAATCAGAAAAGTAATTTGATCTAGATTCAGATCCCGAAGCCATTTGAAAGAAAACCTACCTCATCTCCGAAAGTCACAGAGCCAGCACCGCTATGGATATCCCAAGGCCAGATACCTTCAATTAAGCTGTGTATCCATTCTAGGCTTGACGTCGGGGATCGGCAGCGGTAAGGCAGCCGTCGATCTCCGCTTTAGGCAGGTTATCATCGAAGCAGTCTGCAGATCACCCTGGTTTGGCCGTGTGGTCGCGCGACGCGGAGCCTTGTTTAGCACACTTAAGTTTCCTTACGAGAAGAGTGGACGCATCTAATAGAATGTGAGTAGAATTAAGAGAGCCTGACCTCAATATACCAGGGGCTCAGAACCAAGCTAATGTATGGATGTTCTTTTTACTTATCGCGCGGCGTTTATTTCAACTCTCGCGCTACCCCGTAAAGATCAAGAATCCCTTCCTCACATCTGAGAGGGGGGGAAATTTGTGTTATAGTGTTACATGAAATCATATTGGAATTTTCAATTTGCGGTTCAGGACTTTATTGGATTAGGTTAGGTTGCAGGTTGGATTGATTAGAGGGATATTTGTTACAGTAAACTCGGTTTCAATTAAAGGGTGCAACACACCTGCCAGCCTCTTCAGAAATTTTCAGCGACGAACGGGTTGGTTGAACCCATCACCGTGCTTTGGTTGTCTTTTGACTTTTAACTTCACTGTGCAGTGGGACGCGGGAGTCTCACAACCACCATAATTAACGAAGGCCGCCTTTTCTGCGTTCTGCGTACCCGTAGAAAAGATTATTTCAGGAGTTGTTCCGCCCATCGATTACTGTTCGGTTTCCATCTCATGACGAAGCGAGGTGAGTCGATCTCGCTTTGAGGAGATCTCTACCGCAGGCCAGTGCAGCTAATGGAGACCGGTCGCTCCCGAGTGCGCGCAGATGCGGTCCACGTCGGTACTATCTTTCGTGGCGCGGGCGTTGCCGTCATCTTTGGTGCGTAGCAGCGGCCACTGGGTGTCGGCGAAGTCAATGCGCTGTCCGGATCATCCAATATCGCTGATCAGCTGTGTTCAAGCGTCATCTATGACGATGTATAAACTGGATCGCCATCGGCTTGGCCTCTTCCTTATTACGCCCGTCAAGATTATCAAGGCATCCGCTCTGTATATTTCTTTCGAGCCCAACATGCGAGCGGTTAGACTGATAAGTAAACTATAAGTCTAACCAAAAGGCACATATATGTACAGCTTCTGGTCAGGAGTGATGAAAATCGGGTTTTCCCGGACGCGGAGCTAGGACTCGCGGAGTTGTGGGCGCGTGCAAATATTTGATTTTCGATTTATATTGTAGGCGCGGCCAAGCTCGGGTCCAGACAGGTCCAGACCCGCTGAAAGGCACGATCTTTGTGCGCGTAAGACCTTGTAAGACCGCCTGCAGACGCGCTTAACTCAGCGCGCTATCTTTTATATTCGTGGTGGGCTCTTGGCATCGGGCGCGGGGCCGGACTTCGGACTTGCGGCACTAGACCATTATTGGGCAATTGTGGGCGCAGACATCAGATTTGTTTCATTGTGAGCGCGGGGCGTCGGGACGCATCTTTTGTTCGGCGTCTTCGTCCGGGTCAAAATTATTGCATACGTTGTTGTTTCTTTCTTCTCAATTCCTTCCCGTCGCTCTGTTGGCTCCGAGTTGACGGCGTAACCTTTTTCGTTCAAACTCCTGGCGCGGCTTCGCCACTTTCGTCTTTGGGCGCCTTTTTTTTTTGTCTTGGGGCTATGGGCGGCACGGCGTCTTGCTTGCTCCTCGCGCCGGTGTTCCGAGTCGCGACCCACGCATCCCGAAACCCCGGTGTCCGTGTGACTGGTGTGGATCGGCCACCGGCCATCGCGCCGCGCATCACCGCGGATTTGGAGGGTCGCGGAATGTGTGTGGTTCGAATTGGGTTCGAGTGAGAATATCGGGGATGGGATGGGGATGGTGTGTGAGAGTGGGTGTGCGTAGGTGTGCGTGCGTCCCAGGCACGCCGCGGTGCCGGAGGGTCTCCCCCGGCTGGAAGTGGTGTCTGATTCAGACGTGTGTGGACCTTTGTTCTGTGCCGACTGCAGAAACGACTCGTAGCCAGCGTACGCTTGAACTCTAACAAATTGAAATGGACGCGAGCATGTCACGTGCCATTGGTTGAATCCAAGAGATCGCGCTTTTTTAGCAGCGGTTTGTGTTTTCTTTTGTGCGCCGATTTAAGTTGGTCTTTTATAAACAGACGCTACAACATTTTTCACTCATACCTCGCGTGTTGTAGATTTAATTATACCACTTGATTATCTAGGATTCTAACGAAAATCCGAAGGTGTTGATCCCTCTTAGCAGCCTGTTTCTGCTTGCAGCCTGATGCAGGTGCCATGCTTCTGTGCAAGACATGTTCCACCTCTTCCGTCATGTACTTGGCGCATTTCCCCGCGACAGATTAAATGTCAACCTAGTCTATCTATTCATTGAGCTCCAGGCTGTCACGTTGAGAAGGATTCAGTAAACACTTCAGTTTTTCACACTGCTACGCATGAACCGAGTCATTGCTACTAGTCCTCCGATCCGTTATTTCTTGGTCGTACATGCACGAAGCATTACGTCAACTTTGATCGCTTTTGTTAGTGCTCTGAATAGCACTGAAGACAAGGAAAGAGCGGGCGGCGCGAAGGTGGAAGAAATCGGGGAAAGCGACGGAGTCCCGGGACCCAGGTAACCCGGACATTTGCAGAACGCGAGTTTTATAAATATACGCGGGTCTTCGAAGCTTGGAAGCGATTCGGCGTGAATTTAGACGTCTTTGGGCCGGCGGGCAGGCTTGTTGAGGGTTCAAGTTTGAGTGGAGGATTGCGGAGTTGGGGGTGGTACGCCTGTCAGCGCATTGATTTACTCCAAATCTCTTACTTGACGACGCCATTTAAACCCGGCTCCGCGTCGGGCAACCTGATGGCCAAACCAGGGCGATCCGCGCAATTATAACGTGAAGGGGGGATCAACGGCAGCACTATCACGCCCCTGTCACAATCGGTCCCGACGGGCAGCAAGCCTAGAATGTGTCGCAAAGCTTAATTGAAGCCTAAGGGATATTTCGGGGAGGCTATACATAACGGCGCTTTCTATGCGGCTTTCGGAGATGGGGTGGATTGTTCGCAATTCGGACTCGGAGTCGAGGCTCAAATTTCTTGTTTTCCATCGGCTGCTCATCGACAATAGTAAAACGTAGTCTGGGATTCAACCACCGACACGTGACGTCTTCGGCGTCTTCAACTCTCGAACTCACTGTCAGAGTCAAGCGTCCGTTGGGTCCGAGGCGTTTCTTTTCTTAGTGTGCATCATGACACCACCTTAAGCACAGCACCGAACACTCCACCAGCCGCGGACACCCTCCGGCGCCGCGGCACGCCCGCACATGCAATCTCCATTCCTTCAAACCACATCCCGCGGTTCTCCAATCCATCTTCTAGATCCGCGGCGATCCGCTGTGCGATGGGCGGTGCGTACCCGTGGCGCGCGGCGCGGGAATCGGAACACCGGCGCGAGGAAACAGCAAGAGGCCGTGCCGCCCATTGTCCCAAGACAAATAAAACCGGCGCACAAAAACGAAATCAGTGACGCGGGGGAGAATTTGGAACGAAAAAGGATATGCCGACGACTCGGAGACAACAGGGCAAGCTGGAACTCGGAACGAATTGAGAACAAGCTTAACGTAAATTAAGCGAGAAGGTTAAAATAATGACCACCGCGACGAAGACGCCGAACAGAGATGTCGAACAAAAGGTGTGTCTGCGCGCTTGCCCGACGTCCCACCCCCACATACGATATGAATCGAACGTCCATCGGCGCGCGCCCACAATTGCAAAGTCCATCAGTTATACCATCGCGAGTCGGGCGCCGCACGATGCCGGACAAGAGATAGCGCGCGCGTTGATTTAACCCCGTTTGCACCCGCCATTGGGCTCATAATTCCGACGTTTGCGTGGGGCTAGTGCGCCCACAAACAATGGCTCTTTAGACGCGTCTGCAGCCGCGATCAAAGCGCGCCCACAACATCGCACCCACAAATGATGGCGCATCTGCACCCGACCCCGCGCGCCCACAGAAGATGATGGCGCCTTGACTGAACCTCGAAATCGTCTGCACCCGACGCCAGCCCGCGGCTACAATGTACGAGATAAACTTGATAAACTTTTTGCATCCGCAACACCGCAAGTCCACACGTCCGCAAGTACGAGTCCCTCGCCCGATGCGAGCGCATTTCACCGACGCCCGCCGATCCCAAGGTGATTCTGTACCCGAGCCTGGGCCCCGCCCACAATATAAATCAAAATCAAATCTTTGCACTGTCAATCGGCCACAATTCCGCCAGTACTAGTCCGTTCCGCGCCCAGTGGGAAAACCTAGATTTTATCCATCGCTCTTTGGATCCTAGTCAAAGATTGTATGTGTTTTTCAAGGCCATAACTTATCAGTCTTATAACTCGGAGGTTGAGGTCGAAAGAAAAATATGGCGGGATGTGCATTTTCCAAATCCGCCATCTGGAAAATGCACATCCCGCCATACCTATTTTAATCTCCTTGATCACACATTTACGGGGCCTGATAGTGGAATATCATCAGCGTGGCTTTTTAAAGATCCCTTACTCATAAGCAGCACACCAAAGATGGCGGCAATGCGCGCGCCACCAAAGATAGAATCGAGGTGTCAGCATCCGTGCCCCAGAAGATATCTGAATGTATGGGCACACACCCGGGCCCGATTGGTCTCGACTGGTCTCGACAGCTGTGGTAGAAATCTCCTCGAACCCCCTGTTGTCAAAAAAAGAGATCAACGCGCGTCCCAGGGGCAGTAAAATCTGAACTTGAAGGCAAAATCAATGAAGCACATGATGGATTCAACTTGTGCTAGTTCACTTCGAGGTACGAATGGTAGATTGTGAATTTCAAATTAATTACGACAAACAACTGAATGATCTGATTACACTGCAGATAGCAGTTTGGAGAACGAGGGCAATTCCAATTTAATTAATGCACATGCATATTTAGAGGATCTGAAATTAGCAGTGCAACTGCCGCTCTCAGCGATGTCCCGATTTCAGGCGGCACGATATCACACCCCATCTTCACGCGGGTCCCGATTTTGGGCGGCGCGATAAGTATCACACATGTGGGACGGCCATGACTCTGAGAACCTCAAGTCGAGGCATCAAGTTGATATTCATTTCCACACTTCCTAGTAACGATTCGGTGGCATTACGGGCAGACACTCTGATCTTCACTGCCATTCTATTTGCTATGCCCACCATCCCGTCATCCGTACGTAAATTTAGGCGTGCTGAACCGAACTCACCCTCCGCGTC
This sequence comes from Mycena epipterygia, assembly GCA_029281465.1. Classification (NCBI taxonomy): domain Eukaryota; kingdom Fungi; phylum Basidiomycota; class Agaricomycetes; order Agaricales; family Mycenaceae; genus Mycena; species Mycena epipterygia. Next base: position 1,805,042 of record JARJCQ010000010.1, on the reverse strand, counting down.
GCCCAATCACCCACCTAGACCGGGATGAATATAATAACGTTCTAAGAAGCCGATTGGCGGCAGAACTACTGAGTTCTCCAGCGCAGCACTACTGAGTTCTCCCGCGACAGCACTGGGAAGTACTCTCACACCTTGCCGGTGCCGTCACGATGGGGAACACGATAAGCTTCATTGAAATCGTGGATATTTCAGGGCTCGAAGCGCGCGCTATATATAGCGGCGCTGGCTATGCGGCGTTCGGAAATGGGGTGATTTTTGGAAAAGGATGACTGCCGCTCCGGCGTAGGGCTCCAGTTTCTTGTCTGGTTTATTCATTCTCGATAGGATTGCGCCAGTTGATTTAGGATTCAACCAGAGGCACGTGATGTGTTTGACTCACCTTCAACTTCAACTTTGGCTTGAGATCAGTCGGCACAGAGTCCAAGGAATGCGCGGTGCACATGCAACACAGTTCAAACCATGCACTCCATTAGTGAACAGCAACAGCCACGGAGATCCTCCGCCGCGGCGCGGCTGGGACGCACCACCATCTCATCCAATACCCATCCATTCCCTACATTATTTTCCAACTTGAACCACACACTCCACGGCAATGCGATGAGCTGCTACTCTATGCATGCGCCCACCATCCCGTAAATAAATTTAGACCGGCTCCGCGTCGCGCAACAACTAGATGCCAAATCGGGGCGATTCGCAGAAGACCGCGATGGCGGCCTGGATCTTGAGGTGGCATTGACCGACAGTATCAGTAGTTCTTCTTCAGTCGCAGTACTATTAAGTACTCTCACACACCTGTCGGTGCCGTCACGGTAGTGGGGGACGCGTTATGTACATAGCTTAATTGAAGGATTCCGGCCTTGGCCGTGGTTATTTTCGGAAGCTATATGTATATACACAGGGCGCTGGGTGTGCGGCTGTTGGAATGGGGAGGTATTATGTTATGTACATAGCTTAATTGAAGGATTCTAGTCGTAGATATTTTAGTGGAAATGGAATGGTATTCTTTTGAATGGAAGCCTCCAGCCTTGTCTGATTTATCTCCTCTCGATAAAATTCAACCAGATGCCCAAACTGGGAGGATTCTTGTAGCGATGACGACGTTCTAAGAACCCGATTGACAGCATTAGTAACTACTCGACAGCACTCTCACACCTGCCGGTGCCGTCACGGTAGTGGGGAACGCGTTATGTACATAGCTTAATTGAAGGATTCCGGCCTTGGCCGTGGATATTTTCGGAAGCTATATGTATATACACAGGGCGCCGGGTGTGCGGCTGTTGGAAATAGGGAGGTGTTATGTTATGTACGTAGCTTAAAAGCTAATTGAAGGATTGTGGCCTTGGCCGTAGATATTTTGGGAGGCTATAGGTATATACATAACGGCGCCGGGTGTGTAGCGTTCGGAGAAGGGTGGTGTAGAAAAAATAATGGGTGATGGGAGTCTGGACTCTCTGAGCTATTTCTTTCTCGGTAACTTGAGGTTGCGCATGGGATTGAACCAAAGACACGTGACGTGTTCGATTCTGGCTTCACTAAGCGTCTCCATTGTCAGCGTGAAGAAATGCGGTGCAGTGCCCCGTACAGCACATTGAACGCTCCGCCGCTGACCGGCCGCGGAGACTCTCCGGCGCCGCGGCACGCATACACCATCCCCATCCCATCCCATCCCCATCCCCATCCCATCCCATCCCCATCCCATCCTCATCCCATCTCATCGCCCCCCATCCAAAGCAACCGACCATATTCCGCGGCCCTCCAGATCCGCGGTGATTGTATGTGCGATGGGCGATGGATATCGATGGATGTGTACACCGGGGCTAGTACTCGAGTCTCGGAACGCATGTTCGGAATACCGGCGCGAGGTAAGACGCCGTGCCCGCTCCGCCCACTGGCATGACGATTATCGATTGTCCATTTTAAAGTAAAATAAAACGAGAAGAAGGCGCCCGAGCACGCCGGGCGGGAAGCTGGGTTTAATGGACGAAGTTGGGATGCCGCTGGAACTCGGGAATCATAATGAAATTAAGCGGAGAATGAATAGAAATAGAAATGACGCGGAGGATGTTGTTGCGCCCACAATGTGCAATACCACAGCGTATATCATTATGATGCTAACATCTGCGCCCACAATCGCAACGCCTATCAATGTCTATATATGTCTATATATGTAGCGCCCCGACGCCCACAAAAGACAACGAGTGAGATACGCGTTGAGGGCAGGCCCAACGTCCGAATAATGGAAACAAAACGGACTTTTGCACCCACAAATCGCACGCACTGACATCTCACAGATGCCTACGACGTCGCTCCGCCCAGCGCCCAGAATGAAAGGGATGCACGTGGAGGTGTATATGGAACGTGGAGATGGATATGGATATGGAACGTTAACGTCAGCGGCAAAGGGTGCGCCACCAATCCAATGTGGAGACAACAGGCCAAATATAGAGCGGGAGACAACAAAACACGCCGGATCTCGGGACGGAATTTAACGACAGAAATGGAATCGTTGGTTGAAACAATAGCGATTCTTAAATGCGTTGATTCAGACGAAACAGAATTGTCGAACAAAGACGCGGAGCCTACAACACACAATATGCATATGATGCATACGTAAATTCTACAAATCATGCAACGTCCATCCATGCTAGCGCCCCGACACCCGAAACTTGAGGTCGGCGCGTCTCTGCACCCCAATATGAAACAAAATCTGACAACCTTTGCACCCACCCGCATGTACTAATTTACGCATTACGCACGCACCGACATCTCAGCATGCCTACGACGTCGCTCTGCCTAGCGCCCAGGATGAACGGAACGAAAGCCGTGATTGCACGTGGATATGGATATAGAACGTCATCGTCAAGGGTGCGCCACCAATCCAAAGCGGAGACAACAAAACACGCCGGATCTCGGGACGGAATTTAACGACAGAAATGGAATGGTTGGTTGAAACAATAGCGATTCTTAAATGCGTTGATTCAGACGAAACAGAATTGTTGAACAAGACGCCACGCCGGATCTCGGGACGGAATTTAAGGACGAGAAAGGGAATGGAATGGAATGGTTGGTTGAAACAATAGAGGTTCTTAAATGCGTTGATTCAGACGAAACAGAATTGTCGAACAAAAGCTGCGCAATATACGCATGATGCGATAAACTCTACAAATCATGCAACGTCCATCAGAATTTATAACGCCCCGACGCCCACGAAAGATAACGAGTTGAAACTTGAGGTCAGAGCCGCCCCAATCGGCGCTGGACGTCGCATGCGGGCCTGTGCGCCTACAACGTCGAATATGAAACGAAAAGCAACCTCTGCACCCGCGTCGATATCTATCAACGTCCACAAGTTGAATAGCTGGCTCCGCGCCGCCCCGATTCGAGCGTACTTCACTGAGGCCCACGCCCACACCCACACAATATGGCAGCACCGCGCTGCACGAAAAATAGCGCCGACCCGTCTGGATGGAAGATAGCGAAAAATCAGCTTTACTTTCTTTCCCTCTCCCTCGTGGAAAGGGCGCCTGGATGTGCCACGATGCGTCCAACTTCAGCAACACTAAATTAAAATTCGAACCAAAACACGTGACAGCGACAAGTTCGAGTTCAACTTCAACTCGTCCTGACTGAGACTCCTGATGTATATGAATGTGAACCAAATGCGCTCAATCTGAAACCTTAAATTCTAACCTGGACATCTCGACCAACCTGGACGCTCCAGACTTCGTGAGAACGACGATTTAATGGAGGCATTACGAGGACACACTATCTGTTCGTCGCTGGCACTCGCTCATACAGTTCCGAATAATGATACTTGATAATCGTATATGCACGGCCGGGCAGTGGATCATCGGAGGGGGCATTTGGACGGGACGTGCGTTGGGGTGCATTTGAGCGTAACGTCGGGGTGGAGTTGGAGTTGGTTTGAGCGTGACGTCGGGGTGGAGTTCGTTGGAGCGGAACGTCGGAGTATGTGACGGAAGGGCCGGTGGATCTGTGGCAGTGTGGTGGCAGTTGAATTTTTTTGTAATGTGGTGTGTGTTGAGTTGGAATTGGAATTGGGGTCGGTGTGGGAAGGAGGCACTGTGTGTGCGTCCAAGGGTAATAAACGCGCATCCGAGCCCTGCACTTGAACAGTTTAACCCCACGGTCGCGCGACGGGGACACGTATTACTGCGAGTAAGTCAACGCACGGCGGTGTATTCGATGCAGCAGTAGTATGTGGGGTACTAATATCTGCGATTCGTTATTCAGCGGCAATACTGTGGCTCTGTACCGGGTTTTGGCGATGCATCGTCAATGACCCGCAGCATACAAGTATGTATGTCAACGGGACACGGCGAAAGCGACCTAAGAAACCAGTAGCCAGCATAGTCCGCCGCAAGTCAGCAAATAGCGAGGAGCGGTATATTATGTGATGCAGCAGGCGTGTACATTATGTGATGCAGCGGGCGTCAGCATCAGCATCCGAAGTGGAAGCGGGGAGGAGTAGAAGTAGGAGTAGAGTAGCGTCGGGGAAGGAACATTCCACGATCTGCGAATACAAATGGGGGTGGGTCCGGAACCGGTGGTTCGAGAACTTGAAAGGTGAATAAATGATTCGGCAGGAAGCGAGTCTGGATAGATGGATATGTGCGTCGGAAAGCGCCGAAGACGGTTGGATCCGACGCCAAGTCGTAGAGTGAATTTCATTATTCCGAGTGGGTACAGAGTGCAGGTAGTTGTCATGTCTTGTGCTTGGCGACATTTTGTGTCCCAGTGATAATTAATGACGTCTAATTAAGCACGGCTCCACCCTCCACAAGCCACCGAAGTCGAAGAAGAGGTGGAGAAGGCGGCGCTGCGGTGGGAAGACAGGTATCTGACAGAGAGGGGTGGAGGCAGAATAGAAAGACGAGCACCCCAAAGTCCAGTCCAGGGCTGAGCAGACAGTGTATGCCGGCAGGGTTCGCGGCGTCTTGGGCGCATCACATCCGTCTGTGAATCGGGTCAGAGACCCGGACGGTGGCGCGGGGATAGATCCCGTCTGCAAATCTCGATCGATCTTCGCTGGCCTTCTGATGGATGACGCCTTGGGCCCCTAACACGGACAAACACGGTGCATCGTCCCTCAATTGCTCGTTCTTCTTTCGCACAGGCGCCGAATCGACTGCACCACAACCATGGGCAACGCCCCATCCGCCCCACCGGCCCAAATCATGTCTCCGCGTCCGTCCCAGTCCACCCCACGCCAGAGCAAGGTCTCCAGTACACCACGAAAGGAGCCCGCCCCGCCGCCTGCCCGCCCCGCCCCTGCCGCCACCGCCCCCGCGGCCCCACCAATCCCACCACCCTCGCCCGCATCATCGTCCACATCCACATCCACCACCACCACCACCACCAAGACGGCGCTGCTCATCCCCCTCGCCACCGCCGCCGCCGCCGAGCCGACGCTGCGCCCGAACCGCAAGTCCATCGACCTCCCGGGCCTCAACACCTTCGCGCCGCCGCCCGCCTCCCGCGTCGCCCGCATCTCGTCCTCGCGCCTCGTCGAGCGCGGCCGCACCTGGCTGCACCGCGAGGGCAACAGCAGCAGCAACAGCAACAACAACAGCACCACCGCCGGCCCGGCCGCGCGCACCGCCGCGATCGCCATCCCCGTCTCGCGCCGCGCCGCCGCCGACGCCGCCCACGCGGAGACGGGCTACGGGAAGCACGCGCGCGAGGGCATCGCGCGGCGGAAGGCCGAGGCGCGCCTCGAGGGGCGGCGCGAGGAGGGCACGAATCAGTGCGTTTTTGGAGCGGCGATTGAGATGATAACTAATGGCGGAACCAGACGCGGCCGCTCGACGACCCGCTCGCGCTCGCGCGGTGACCCGCGCAACGGCCTGCGCGCGCCCTCGCCCTCGCGCTCCACGTCCCACTCCTCGCGCTCGCAGTCGAACGACTCCTCGTCCGATGTGCAGCGCCGCCACTCGCCCTCTGACCGCGGGCGCCACTCGAACCCCTCCGACCGCGGGCGGCACACCCACGCGGACCGCGGGCGCCACTCGACCCCCTCCGAGGGCGCGCGCCACGCGACCTACTCCGAGGACAGCCGGCCCAACGGGTACGCCAATGGGCATGATACTAGATACGAGCCGACGGAGGAGGAGGCGGCGCTGGAGCGCGCGAGGTACGAGCAGCTGTATGGCGCGGGGACGGGCGCCGCGGGGGTGAATAGTGCGTTATTTCCCTTTTTTGTTGTTATTTTTTGTTCCTACCCTCGTTCCTTCATCTTCTTTGGATCTCTCAATTGTTAATCGTTCACTTGTCATTTCCTCTTCCTCTCCCGCTTTCATTTCCCAAATCTTTAATCTTCTCTTCCCTCCTCCATCCATCTCTTTGTTCTTCCAAGCCTCCCCCTTTTTCCTTCCATCAAAAACTAACCCATATTTTACTTCTTTCACAGCCCCGACCTCCCCCTACCCGCGCGAAACCGTCTTCTCCACCATCCCGCTCACGATCGGGCCCACCGCGCTCATCGGCGCGCCCGACGGCGACGGCTACGCGTACGAGGACGACGGCGAGGGCTCGGACCTCGGCAGCGGCGCGGGATCGGGCGTGGGGGGCCTGGGAGGGCAGGGCGCGCGGGGCGCGGTGGCGGCGGTTGTGGATGAGATTGTTGGGTGTGAGTGCTTTTTTTCTTTGTGTTGTTGGGTTTTTCGCCATTATTCCGATTCCCTCCCTTGGCCTTCGTTATTCCCGACGTTCGTCGGAGCCGCTTGGCACGATGGCCCCATCCTGTTTCACCGCCATATCTCATTCCTTCCCCTCCCCGCCTCATGTCTTACTACCCCTATCCTTCCGCCTCCCCCTGTCTTCCCTTCTCCATCCACATGTCTCATCTCCCTCCCTATCCCCTTCCTCTGCTTGGCTTGGCTTCCCGTTTCAAAACTCTGCTTGGCTTCCCCCTTTTATTTCAAAAAAAAAAACGAGACGCTGACAAATACATCCCACAGCCCCGCCGCCGCCGCCGCCGCCGCTGACGGAGGTGCCGATCGCGTGGCGCGCGCCTGCGGGCGAGGTTAGTCTTCCCATTCCTGCTTTTATATATTGGAGAGCGGAGCGAGATGCGTCCGCTGTTTGCTCAAAGAGAGATGCTTCCGCTCTTTGCTCAAAAAGAAATGCCTGCCTCGTTTCTCGATGACTAGAGGATTGTGCTGATTCTTTTTTTAAATAGGTGCTGCTCATCCGCGCGGGCGACGGGGACTGGATGGGGAGGCAGGTTATGGAGCAGAGGTGGGTTTCTTCTCTTGTTTTCGCTCTTATTTTTCTTCTGTCCTTTTTTTTGGATTGCTTCCCTTTTTTTACCCGTCTTCTCTTGTTTTTTTCTGCGTTGCGTGCTTTTGCGGGTTTTTGGGGCGACGGCGTTTCGTTTTTGGCGGGCTTGATGCTATGGCGTTTCGCTCTTGGTGGCGCGGTCGTGGCGTGGGCGTCCGTGGTGGCGTTCGGGCGGGGTGCGCGCGCGCTTGGTGGCGTTCTAGGGTGCGCGTCTGCGAGCGTATTTTGGGGGCGTTGGAATTCGCGAGCTTTCGTTCGTTCTCTCTCCTCCCTCCTTTTTTTCTCTTTCATTCATTTCTTGCTTTTATTTTCTTCCTTCGTTTTCTCTCTCTCTTCCTTCCACTCCTTTTGTTCCGTTCCTTTTTTTCGGTGGCGGCCTACTTGCACCTGCACCCCCGCGTTCTTCGCTCTTCGCTCTTCTTTTCGACCTTTCCGACGTGGTACCCATCCCACATCCCCGCCACGATCGCACCCCGCGCAGCTCGTGTGCCCGAATCCCGAATATCATATGCTTGTGCATGTGCATGCCGTCAGCGTCAGCGTCAGTCCCGGGGCGCACGCGATGGGGATGCCGGGGACGCGATGGGATGACGGGGACAACGTCATCGGCGATGGTCTGCTGGTCGTGTGCGAGCGCTTGTCGAACGAGACGAGACGATTGCAGGGTCTTGTTGGACGAGATAAGACGAGACGAGACGGCAGGGTCTTGTTGGACGAGATAAGACGAGACGAGACGGCAGGGTGCACGGAGCCCATGCAAAGGCGCTACGAACGTGCGCGAAAACGCATACGGCATCCGGGGGGCATCGGCGATGGGCTGCTGGTCGTGTGCGTGTGGGCGTCTTTGTCTGCAGGGTCGAGACGAGACGAGACGCGAAGGGAACCCATGCAAAGGCGCAAGAACCCACGCAAAGGCGCTTGCAGGGTCTTATCGAACGGGTGCACGACCGATATAGCATTGAACGGGGATGCGCGAGCATGTGAAAACGAGAACGAGAACGAGAACGAGAACGAGAACGAGAACGAGAACGAGAACGAGAACGAGAACGAGAGGGAGCAGGGGCATCTATCCCCGAGGTGGATCTGGGGTGGGTCCCGTTGATGCGCCCCCGTGGCGGCTGGGCGCGCGAAACGGGACAGGGCGCACGGAACGGCCTGGAACGGGCAGGGCAGAGCAGGGGGAAGATAGGATGCTAGCACATCTATCTATCCCCGGAGGTGGATCTGGGGTGGGTCCGCTGATGCGCCCCGCTCGTCCGTCGCAGACGGCTGTCGTGGATATCATGGCTGTCTTGCTGCCCATCGTGGACGGCTGGCTTGCTTCCGTCGCAGATGTCTGTCTTGCTCGCCCATCGCGGACGACTGCCTGGCTCACGTCGCGGACGGCTGTCTTCGCCCATCGTGGACGCTACGCCTCCCACAGTGCACAGCCTGGGTGTAGCTGTCCCCTTGAGGCCGTCTCTCGTCTCGCGCTTTGCTCGTTTCGTTTTATGCTTCCTGATTTATGTGCTTTGCTTTCCTCACTTTCCTTCCTGCCTGCTTTTCGATTCATCGTTTTTCGATTCGTTGTCTCGCCGACGTCGTCGCCCCTTCTCTCCCCTTGCCTACCACGCCCCTTTTCTCCCCGACGTCGCGACGTCACCCCCAGCGACGCGCCACCCCAGGCCGCCGCCTCGTGTTCCGCCACCGCTTTATTTACCCCATCATTCGGTTTATTCTCGTCACCCCCGAACACGTACTAATTACCATACATTCTGTCCCACCTTCTCTTCTCTTTTCGCTTCTCATCTCCGCTTCCTTTCTCGCGCGCCTCTTTTAGCCTGAACCGGCCTCCTGGCACGTCGTACTGATCTCTTTTCCTCCAGGACGCCCGCGGGGCCCTTTACGACGACGGTGCACCTCCCGCCAGGGACGCACCACTTCCGCTTCATCGTCGACGGGCAGACGGTCGTCGCGCCCGCGACGGAGATCCCGAACGCGGTGGACGACCAGGGGTTCATCGCCAACTACGTCGCGGTGCCCGGCCCCGTCGCCACCTCCACGTCCGCCGGCGCCGTAGCCGGCACTGCCGCAACTGGGGCGGGGGTGGGCGCGGCGACGCCTACTACGCCCGGGAGTGCAGGTACGAGCAAAGCGGTGAGCCCGACAAGCCCTGGGCCGGGCACGGGGGCGCAAAGGCAGAAGAGGAGACGGCCCAGCGTGCCGATGCACCCCGACGGGAGCTTCTGGGCGCAGAGCAGCGCGGGGAGCACGGAGGACATGCGCCTCGCGGAGCGCGTTGGGGCTATGACGGGTTTGGGTGGGGGGAGTGGGAGGGGAGGCGCGGTGTGGACGAGCGAGATCCCCGAGGCGCTCGTGCGCGCGGCGGAGCAGGAGGAGGCGTGGTTGGATGCGCAGGCGCAGCACCACCAGAGCTCGTCGTCCCACCATCACCAGCACCAGGTGAATGGGAGCGGGCGTGGGCGGGAGGCGACTCGGGGGACGCATATAGTGCTGAACGGGTTCGTGCCCGAGCCGAGCATCCCGCCCGCGCCGCGCCTGCCGCGCCACCTCGAGCGCCTCATTCTCAACAGGCCGAGCCCGGGGGTGGTCGTCCCGCGCGTGGGGACGGGCGGGGGCCCGGTGGGGAGCGGGAGCAGCATGAATGCGGTGGGGACGGCGCCGAGTCCGGGGCCTGCGCTGCGGGTGACGACGGCGAGCGGGACGGACGTGAGCGTGCCGATGATGAGCTTTGGGGCTGCGTCGGCGTCGGGGGCGTCCGGTGCAAGTGAAAGTAGGGCGAATGGGGCCCACCCGCAGTTTGGGACGCTCCCGGTGCCGGCGGGTGGGGGTGCCAGTGGGACTGTGAGTCCGGGTGGAACGAAGAGCGGGTCTGCGACGGCGGCGGTGGCTGCGGGCGGGGGGATGCCGCTCATCGCGGACGACCCGAGCGTGCTGCAGACGCCGTCGCATGCGGTGCTGTACCACCTCTGCACGAGCTCGATCCGGAACAACATGATTGCTGTGGGCGCGTCGACAAGGTATCGGCAGAAGGTGTGTTTTCCCCCTACTCTCCTTTTTTGTTGATAGCGTATTGATGACGACCTTTCCTCGCGCAGTATCTGACGACGGTGTACTACAAGCCTGCGGTGCCGGCGCAACGGGAGGAGGGCCTGGCGTTATAGACCCGCCGCATAATGTATTGCCTGCTTCCTCGCGTTCCCTCCCGCCTTGCCCTACCCACATTCTCGCTTCCGCCTTGTACTTCCGCTCCCGCCTTTGCATTTCCACTGCTTCGTATCTTGCTGTCTCGTTCTCCCCGCATCTTCACCCGCTTTTTGAGCCCCGCGACATCCCACGATTATTCACTCCGACGACCCGACACCCGACACCCGACACCCGACACCGACGACCCGACTATTCAGTCTGATGACTACCCGACTACGACTACCGATACCCGACGACCCGACACCCCACTACCTCTCCCCCCGGCAGTATTCGTATTCCGAGGTACGAATCTTTCTTTTTGACAAAGATGTGTGTACTCATTCGGTTTGGAGTAGTAGTCGTATTACGCCTCCTCGGCTTACTTGTACTGTCGCCCTCCCTTTTCACGCACCCTCCTCATATTGCGCCCCCTCTACTACGCCTCCCCTTCTAGTCATCTTGCCCGCCTCATCTTGCGCGCCGCCTCTATTTCATCTCATCACCCACCTCATCTTGCACCTCATCTCACGTACATGCGCTGCCAACTACGACCCCAAAACGCACCAGGCGTGCGACTTAGAGCGGGTGTATTGCGTGCCTTGTGCATGTATTCCCTCCATGTATTCCCTACCGAGCTGAGCACGGCGCATCGCCGATAAACGGAGCTCGTCGTTGCCGAGCTTGGCGTAGCGTTGGACTCAGCGCATCAGTGCCTCCCACCAACTCCCTGTGGTCCTGCCACATCCCTAGACACAAAATGGACGGACGGCGAAGTACTTGCTACTCGTTACTGATCGACTAACCGCCCGCCCGGCCACGGACAACACTCACTCTCCTCATTCCATCCATCTACCAATCCTTCTTGCATTTTTCGCTACCTCTTTCTGTTTTTCTACTGCACTAGCCACCATCCAATCCACATGCGCTCCGTTCTGTATGTAATCGTCCGCTCTGATACTTAGATGCACGTTTGCCGTTGTTGTACGCCCTTAATAGACTCAGCCCGACAGGCTGCTGATCAATGTTATTCAGCCAGAATTAGCCCTGATAACCTATGTACCGCTGCCGTGGAATGGGGTCCAGGCATCAGAAGGAGAATAGATGGATGGACTAGATGGAATTTGGAAGGCCAAAAGAAGTTACTTGGGCATGCGTATTGCATCCGCGGATCCTTTCGCACTTCACAAGGCACCTCCCGGTTACGGGGTGCAAACCGGCAACAGAGAAGCAGATGTGGGAGGGGGAAAATCGGACAGGGCCATAATTACTACTTTGGCTTCAAGTCTCCGCCAAGCGTATGTCTGATGCACATATGTGATGGCGGGTGTGCTCTAGCGGCGGCGCCCGCGCATGTCAGATGCACATACAAATGCTAGGGGCGCAGTTGGACGCCGACGACGTTAGGACCGGTATAAGCCGGTACGGTATGTATGTACGTGCCTTAATTTAATTGCTTGTGAATTGAGGGGAATTGAATCGTGATTGCCTTCGGGTCCTTCCCAGGACTCAGGAGCGCTCCTGCTTCTGTGACGAGGCGCGCTTCGATGCCCGAGGTACCTCCCCATACCCGCACGGCGGCGCTCGTTCTGTTTCCCCTGCGAAGGCGCGCGTGGAAAAAGGCACGCGCGGCACACGACTTGAAAGTTCGCGAAGCGGCGCCTTCTGCGATGCCGCGGCCGCTTGCGCTTGGACAATGACACTACAATGACCTCGGCAGAGTCTGGAATCTCCTTTGGTGCGACGGCGTGCGAGCAAAAGACATCTGATAACGCGGTGTCTTGCCGCCATCGATATGGGCTCTGCAGTCGGCGGCGTTAAATTATACTGTTGGGATCCACCCCGCCGCTGTCCTTTTCGTATGAAGGTACAGGAAGGTACACACGCACTTGAAGGAACGTAATTTGGGCGCGGATCTGCGGAGATGCTGCGCAGTTTTCAGGAAGTCCTTCGCGACGCGTTCTGACGCGTTCAGGCCGCCGGAGAGATGGTGAAGCATGCATATAAGTAGTAATTGATTCAACACGGCCGTCGATCATGATCAATGATTGTGCTTCATAGTGGTTGCAATAACCGAATGCCGGGGATTCTCCGCCGCTCATTGTCCCCTCCTCCAAGGCGCTGGAGAAGCTAGGACATTAATGCAACCGAACGACATAAGAGCGGACGAGGTCTTCCGGTGGATCAGGGCAGCCCTCTCATTTTACACGGTAGTGAGTGCTTGGCTGTGGAGTGAGAGGACGAAGGGGGCAGTCTCCGCCGATTTCTGCTCCAAAGCCCGAAAAGATGACTCCTGTGCGGGAAGTGAGGTTGAGTCAACGTAAGTTGACATCACTCGACTGAACCCCAACTTCAACCAGAACTTTCCATGCGCCACAAATGAGTCTTCTCACATCTAGTCCCACCCCCGGCAAGTTTTCTTCTGAGTCGAATTTCTTTTCTGCCACGCAATGTTTCTTCGGCTCCAGCTTGTGGAGTTGGTTGACAAATGGGATTAAATCGCCCAAGTGTATTTTTCCCAGGGAGTCAAAGACAGAAAACGCCACCAACAGATGAGGACCTTTTTCTCCGAGTCACTCGCTAAATAACCGGGCGCAATTTTGCCACATACGACTTACTTCCTTATTTTCCTTTTTCAGAAGACGGCGTTGTTGGGTGTTGTTTGGTTTCCGTCTCATTGCCAAACAGCCCGTGGTTCGTCAACCTTGAGCGCCAATGCCAGTTCCACGCTTGTCGCCCCGGATTGCCATCGTGCAGTTCCAACCAAAGGTACACTTCGTTCCTAGATGACCACTGCCTACCAATCGTCGAGCTCGCCACAAGATAGGGCAGGTCCAGGCCAATATGGCGAAAGCACGGGAGCTTTGTAGAGGGTGGGCGGCACATCGATTCAGAGACGCGTAAATATGGACGTTGAACCTTTACAGAATCCCCCCGAGATCTGTCGACCTCGTGTGCTTGCCGGAGATGGTGTTCAGCGGTGAGAGACGCCGCTTCTGCGTGGCCCGCGCCGGAAATGAACGAATCTAAACCCTCCGGCTCCAAGGGTACGTCTTCGACAGCGCTGCTGCGATCAGTCCATACTTGGAGCACTCGCGCACCGGGCCGACCTCGCGCTTCTGCGCCGAACTGGCCAGTCGTCTTAAGTGCTACGTGGTAGCCGGGTACCCCGAGCGCCTGGAGCCCGCCGAGGTGAAGCAGTATCTCGCAGACACCGGCGCCCATGCGGTTGGCGCTAATAGCGCCGCGCTCTACGGCCCGGAAGGCGAGTGGGTGGGCGGGTACAGGAAGACCAATTTATATATGACCGACAAGACGTGGGCCATGCCAGGCATGTCGTACCAGCTCCCCCAAATCCGTTCCGCATATAAATATCATACCCCATCCCCAGGTACTGGATTCGCGACGTTCGCGCTGCCGCCGCCGCTCCGGACCGTGAGCCTTGGGATATGTATGGATCTGAATGCCCAACCGCCCCATGCATGGACGATCAAAGATGGCCCTTACGAACTCGCTGATTATTGCTTAACGGAGAAGACAGATATCCTCGTTATGCTGAACGCCTGGCTGGATTCGGGCGAGCAGCCTGATGACGAGCATGACATTTACACGGTCGACTTTTGGGCCGAGCGACTTCGGCCGCTGTGGGTGGGGTCGTCGTCACCATCTTCTTCCCAAGAGACGCTGGTTGTTGTGTGCAATCGAGGCGGCGCCGAAAACGGTAAAACGCCTTACGGGGCAGTAAATTCTCGAAGACTGTCGGCTGATCTCGCATCTTCAGGAAAGACATTTGCCGGAACCTCGGCTGTATTTCAGATGAAGCAAGGAGAAGGTAAATCTGGAATACTTCGCGCGGCTCTGGGCCGAGAAGAAGAAGACGTGATGGTCTGGGATAGTTCTGCCTAAACGCGATGTAAATTATATGTAGAGGTATAAAGATTGTTCTCCGGCTTCTTGACTTGTTGGATATGCTTTCCTGGACTAATAAACCAGCCTCAAAGCCTACTTATGGGTTGGCCGACGGGGAAGGATGACTGATTCCGATGGTGGCGGCTTGAACAGAAAAGAGATAATTAGATATGCCAACAACGGGTGAACGGACCGGGCACGGTAGTCAATCATTTTTGAACAGACAGATGAGACGCTTTCCAACGTTGCATAACAAGTAGAACTACAAGATGAGGGAATTTCGGACCGAACTGCGAGCTGAACGCGCGGTTGGAAAGTGAGTTCATGAATGAATGGAGAATTCAAGATCCCAATGGTAGATCCAGCCGCTCGTAGAGCGCTGGCTGCCAGATAGACGTAGGATATGAACGGGCGTGCACAGACAGCACGTTGCGTCGAAGGGTAGGCAATCGGACCCGCTACTTACGTTCAGAATCGACAATAGATTGTGGCGTGAGAAGGTTTTAATTTGGGGGCGCATTTTCGCGTGAACGCAAGGTCAATAACTAATCAACCATGTCGTTGAGCAGTCGCTCCACTGCGCCACCAGTGCTGCGACGCCACAGGTCCTACCATATGCGGCGCGAAGGGCCAGGGCGTGGCGATCCAGAGCGCGAATCCGAGCATGGAGCACGCAATCTGTTCATAGGATGGATATGGAAAGCATAAATCACTGGCTTCGCGCCCAAAGAGGAGGAAGACGATGGTTCCGCCGCTGCCACGGGCCTCAGACTGGCAGTCAAGGAGACTTCAATCAGCTATCGACCAGCGATTCATTCCCGTAAAGAACAGCAACATGCCATGAGATGTAACACACATCATGGTTGTCTGAGAACACCAGTGTCGGCTTAGATCCGTAGAAGAGTTGAACAGTCCGGGACCGGCACTAATTCAGGGCCGCTATTTCAGCCACAGAATAGCCTACTAGGATAGATTGTTTCTAGTTTGAGTTGTGATTAACAAGTTTCGCGGGAGAAGGAGATCTGGATCCTAAATCAGGGGCCTGTGAGAAAGGTTTTTAGTTTACGATTCTCGACGAGGAATTCGGTACCATGCGTTGGCATACGTCGAGAACATTCGCAACAAAATGATGATTCTCAAGTCGTATGACCGCAATACCGTTTAACTGCGGACCTTGTTGACTCGGGAAACAATACTCTCCCCCAAAAAAATCAGCCAGACATGACGAATGTCTCAGTAACGAGGCGAATGGGAATCGCATACTGTATGGTTAGCAGCGGCGCCGACGCACGATTTGGGGGAATCAGCTCTAGAGTGATAAAGTCCTGCGTGTTACCCTCATCAGCACTCGTTCACCGAGTGTACATGTCCTAACCTTTACGGTGAGCCCTGCGGTCTGGAACCCGCCGGGATCGCATTTGACCTCACCGTCCCAGTCCAGGGTCTGCATACACGAGCCGGCCGGGTCGCACCGGGGCTGGCAGTCGCAGTTGAAATTCACGAGGCAGCGGCCTGAAGCGCCCCTCACCGAGTCGCATCACGCGCCATATAGTTTTGCCACGGTATTCGACCGTGACCATGCGCGTCAGGTACACACCCGCACGGGCTTCCTGTCGTCGACGGAAGGCAAAACGAATTCCCGCAAGTACGAGAGCTGACCAGACATTTGTAGGTGTAAAGGAATGGTGTCAGCGAACTCGAATATTCTGACGGATGGAATGAGCGCCTGCCCAGTAAATGGGTGAGTTATTCGGGAGGCGATGAGCATTCGAACTGACTTGGCATTGAATAGGCAACAAGGCTGGCATTTTCATTACAGATGAGGATTGGTGTCATTCTGGCATTGTTTTTATTGCAGAAAGAAAGCATGGAGTTGGAGACGTCCGGGGGCGGTATTCGACAGCGACATAGATCCTACGGAAGAGAGTTAGTCCTCCTCCTGTTCAGAGAAACGAAACCTGAGATACAGTTTTGCTTTGGACAAAAACCCCAAGCGTCGGTCGTTGGTGATCGAAATCCTGAGACTGGACATGCATTTGACAAAAAGTGAAGGAAACCCCCGGACAGGGCAAGGATGACGCGCCAGAAGCCAAAATGAGTGCGTGCTCTTGACTGTCTTGGTTGTTATAGTGCGCGTCGCAACTGCTGACGTGGTTAGCTTCCGATCACGACGAGGTGTTGGGTAACCATGGCTTGGAAAATAAAGACCGAGTCCAGTCATATCCGAGAAAATATTACCGGCGAAATGAGCTCTGACTTGCGAGTCGCATGGCCGCCATACCGTTCGGCTGTCGACGGTGCTCAGTTTCCGATCACGACGAGGCAGCTTGGGAGACAAAGACCGAGTCCAGTAATGTCCCGAAAAAATATTACGCAACAGATAAACGCTGATTTGTGAGTCGCATGAAGTGCTAAGTTTCCGATCACGACGAGGCGTTTGGTAACATGGCTTGGAAGATAAAGTCTGAGTCCAATCCTATCCCGAGAAGTTATTGCCAAAGAAATCAGCGCAAGTTCGCATGGCCGCAATACTTTTCTGCCGACTGTGGTCAGTCGAACTCCAAGTCTTGCGTTTTCCACGCGGGTGGTCGGTCACTGGCAATGGTACGAGATGGATATCGACGGATGCCGGTTCGATCGGCGGAAAGGTCCCCTGATGAAGCGAGGAGTCATTGTGTACCACGCGGCGGATTGTGG
This sequence comes from Mycena epipterygia, assembly GCA_029281465.1. Lineage (NCBI taxonomy): Eukaryota > Fungi > Basidiomycota > Agaricomycetes > Agaricales > Mycenaceae > Mycena > Mycena epipterygia. Next base: position 1,787,951 of record JARJCQ010000010.1, on the reverse strand, counting down.
GTCACTTGAAAGAAAAAGAAAGCATAAAAGGGGGAGGGGGAGCAGAGAGGAGCTGCACGCACCAGTGCACAGCAAGGATCGACGTCGAGCCGACGGCGATCAAGCCATCAATTCCCAATTGACGCAATTTTCTCTGACTCTAACCATCACTGCCAGCGATATGCCCAGCGCAGATGGCCACGATGGCATCCTCACCCCAACGGAATCTCATGTAAACTCGCCTGGGCTCGATATCCCCGAAGCCAGGGACGGTTTCTTCGGGTATCCGGAGGAGAAAACCCAGCAGCACGTATGTCTTGCTTTTTGACAGATAACGCGTCTCTACTATTCTACTATTCCGTAGATTGAAGAAAAGTACTGGGCTCATCGACGGGGCTCAGAGGCCTCTGAGGGAACCGCCTCGTTTGTAGGCAGCTTCAAACTCACGTCTCTCCTTTCACCCGCGCCGCCAGGTGAGTTTCCGTCGGGCTCAGATCCCTTTATAGAAGAGGAGGATGAGAAGCATATCAAGGAGGAAATACTCGCCCCTGGTGCGGATATTTGCCATGTGGCCGATATGCCCTATTGATTTAATTCTAGAAATCGTCATCACCTCTGAATTGGCCCACCTGTTCCAATCTTTCCAACGGTGCCTCGAGCTTCGCGATAAATACATGCTCAAATCACGGCAGAGATTGGGCGACGATCCAAGACATTACGACGGCTATTTCCAAGGTCTAGACGATAAAAACGCTGGTGTTTGCGGAGTCCGCCCCGACGGGAATTACGCATCCAATCGACCACCTACCTCCCGACCGAAGCGTTGGAATTTGTACCCAAAGCCTCCACCGCCTCATTGGCACTGGACAGATTCTGCCGTCGTCAGCTCTGATGGCTCCTATTCCAACAAAGGAGATGGATTTCGTATGGAGGACTGCGACATTCCGGGTGCCCATCCTTTCAACTTCGAGATAGATGACAAGGGTGTCATCCAGGTCTACGACGTCGAAGTCAACTCGGCTCCCGAGGAGAAAACGCCCGTCTATGACATACCGAGCATTCGGGAGTACTTTGTCGATCTCGATTACGTCCTCAGCGTTATTTCGGACGGACCTACAAAAAGTTTCGCCTTCCGAAGGCTGAAATACCTGGCCAGCAAATTCACGATGTACTCTCTCTTGAACGAGTTTCAGGAATTATCCGATATGAAAGTATGTCAATACGTTGGCTCGAACGCTATTTTATGCTAACATCCTTCCGCAGCAAGTTCCCCATAGGTACATTCAGTCTATCATCTACAGCCGTTTTTAAACTGCTTGCCCGCCAGAGACTTCTATAACGTCCGAAAAGTTGACACGCACGTTCACCATTCGAGCAGTATGAACCAAAAGCATCTATTGCGATTCATCAAGTCGAAAATGAAGCGCAGCCCCGATGCAGGTTTTTTTACCCATACGGCAATCATTTCACTGACCGCCCACAGGACGTCGTCATATTCCGGGACGGTGCCGCGCTGACGTTGCAACAGGTTTTCCAGTCCTTGAAGCTCACCGCCTACGATCTTTCTATCGACACTCTCGACATGCACGCCCACTCGGACTCATTCCACCGTTTCGACAAGTTCAACCTCAAGTACAATCCCATCGGCGAATCCCGGCTGCGCGAGATATTTCTCAAGACGGATAACTATATCAAGGGCCGCTATTTGGCGGAGCTTACCCGAGGCGAGGATCTCTATTCGTCCGCGGGAGAACCGAGCGCTAAATTTTGCTTTTATAGAGCTTATGACGGATTTAGAGCAGAGCAAGTACCAGGTGCGTTCCATTGGATTCCATTCCTCATCAGCACGGACTCTGATCGACGGGTAGAACTGCGAATGGCGCATTAGCATCTATGGACGATCCAAGGACGAGTGGGACAAGCTCGCGAAATGGATCGTCAATAATAAGCTCTATTCGCATAATGTGCGATGGCTCATTCAGGTCCCGCGGCTTTACGACATCTACAAGGCGAACGGGTCTGTGCAGACCTTCCAAGATATTATTTGCAGTGGGTGCCTTGTCCTGCGGAACCTTTTTTTCTTAATTTCCGACTACTCACTCAGATGTCTTCGTCCCGTTGTTTGAGGTCACAAAAGACCCGTCGTCCCACCCCGAGTTGCACGTGTTTCTGCAGCGGGTCATCGGATTCGATACCGTCGACGACGAGTCGAAGGTCGAACGCCGGATACATAAGAAATTCCCGTACCCGAGCCTGTGGGACACCAAAGAGTCGCCGCCGTATTCCTACTGGTTAGATCCACAGTCATCTTTCCTTCGTATAGTTTTTTGACGCCTGCGCAGGGTGTACTACATGTTCGCCAACATGGCCAGTCTCAACAACTGGCGCCATGAAAGAGGGTTCAGTGCGTCGAGTCCCTTTCCTCTCCCTCTCCAAGTTGAATGGCTGCGCAGATACGTTCGTGTTGCGCCCTCACGCGGGCGAAGCCGGCGATACCGACCATCTTACGTCGGCGTTCCTCACCTCGCACTCCATCTCGCACGGAATTCTACTCCGGAAGGTGCCGGCGCTGCAGTATCTGTTCTACCTGAAGCAGATCGGCATCGCGATGAGCCCGCTGAGCAACAACGCGCTCTTCCTCGCGTACGAGCGGAACCCCCTCCCGGACTTCTTCAAAACTGGCCTCAACGTCAGCCTCAGCACGGACGATCCGCTCCAGTTCCACTTTACTAAGGTCTGTGCCATGCCCAGGCTATTGCAGCGTTGTTGAACGGTAGATTTGTTTTTAGGAACCGCTGTTGGAGGAGTACAGTGTCGCCGCACATGTATGTATCATTCTTGCTGTAGGTGATCGCCACTCAGGGGTCGCTACAGATATATAAGTTCCCGCAAAGCTCGCTCGCGGAGCTTGCGCGCAACTCTGTCATCCAGAGTGGCTTCGAAATGGAGGTCAAGCGCCACTGGCTGGGCTCTCAGTGGTATCTTCCTGGCGCGGCAGGCAACGATATCCATAAGGTACGCCTTATCGGTCTTTTCTTTCTTTCTGTTGAACTTTTGACCAAACGCCCGACACGCAGACGAATGTGCCCAACATCCGGCTTGCGTACCGCCACCAGACGTTGATGGAGGAGCTGAACATGATCAGCACGAAGACCGCGGCGGCGCAAAGCCCCGAGAAGCGAACCGTCATGTTGCCGACTCCGGAGGCGCTCGCGGCGCGCGCCATGGCGCCGACGAAGCACAGTGTTTGTTAGATCCTTTGGCGTCCCGAGGTATATACATAGATATACATAGATATACAGGTCTGCGATCTGTCTTTTAACAGCTTTAACGGCTCTGCTTTGCCACTGGCTTCGAGGCAGTCATTTCTGGAGAGCTTACCAACTATTGCTTCGTCGACGTGTCGGAATCGGAATGTAGACCTCAGGTTGAGTTACAGTAGCTGGAAATATTTTCCAGCGCCCAATTTAATCAGTAGTGGATTTGGATTGGGGATTAGATCGATTAGAGGTTACCCAAAACTGTATCCCCACATTCGGGTTTCCACCGAGTTTGACCTGATATTTCGCTGCACAATTTTCATTCACAAGGCCCTCCGGGCATCCCTGGCACCTCCCAAGTACAGTGCCCTATTCATGTACTTAGTGCTGCCCTCGGCATCAGATAACTCGCTCGCAAGTCTCGCCCAGCCTCGTGCCTCGACCGACTCGCCTTCCTCGCTCGGAGTAGGATATCGGAATCAGGTGAAATATGCATAATACATATGGAGTGTCATATCAGAGGACGATTTACAAGTGTTCGGTTCACATGTCTGTAAGTTATGATTCAATGGTTTTGAAGTTCAATCCCCCGGAGATATCACATATGGGCCAACAAATGCAGAACTACTCGCACCCTCATGCTTTTTTTTTTGGATGATTCAGTGGTCTCAGAATTCAGAATTCCCCGCACGATCAGACCTCAGAAATTAATGTTTTGCAGCCACCAGAAGAAGAAAGGTCTAGATCGTCTCGGAACTACCCGCACGATCAAACTTTCTGAATTAACGATTTTGAGAGGCCAGAAAAGGAAAAGCCTAAACCAGTTTTTTTGAATTCTTGCCGGTACACCTGGTCCTTAAGTCGGTACCAGGAACTGTAGTTTCTGAATTCTTGCTCGTCTAATATCACCATTCAATATGGGTGGCAGATTTATGTTAAATTGGTAGCAAACTGTGCCGCTCGTCGGCCCTATCCGCTTTATAGGATTTGAGTATCCTCGAGTTCTAACTTCTCAGTTCCAATTTAAACTGATCACGTGCTGTGGGTTGAATTCCAGAAAGAACGGGTCTCCCTGGCTTCTCCCGAGTCCTTGTACATTTCTGAGTCAGCTGGAAGTCTGTAAAACGTATCAATTCCGTCATCTGGACTATGTAATAGTTTTCCTTATCTCAACTGGCGCGCGCGATGCTCTTCCGTCAAGATACGTAAGAATACACTTCGAATATTCGGTTCACGCACTGCCACTTGCCAGCGCATACAATGTCCCTTGTGCAATCTCCAGTCAAAAACCATCTACACACCAACTACGTTCCGTACGATGGTGAAATCGCGGAAATTCATGCGTATCTAGAAGGGCCGCTGCACGAGCTTGCCCAGATCGCCCGTCAAACCACAGAGGAAAAAGAACTGACCTCTCTTGCCTGCGCAAATCATTTGAATACAGTAGACGCGCACATGGCACTCTTGTCGCCCATGCGCCGTGTTCCCCTCGATATCCTGCAGGAAATCTTCCTCTGCTGTTTCGACTCGGCGCGCAGTAGTGTTATCGATGCCCGCGAGGCGCCGATGCTGCTGGGTTGCATATGCAGGCATTGGAGAAGCATCGCGTACTCGACTCCGCGCCCCTAGAGCTCCATTAATATCGCGCCCTCCCGGGTACATCGGCGCGTTCCCGACGCGTCGGAGTCACTAGCCATCGACCAGGTTAAGCGACTCGGGACCAAGCTGGGACATCGGCTCTGCCCACCTCCAGACATAATTTGGACTGCACCGCTACGATCGCTGCTGGCCCGTTCTGGCGCGTGCCCTTTGGCGGTCTTCCTTCATTCCGAGGATGATCTGGACGGGCTAGTCCAGCCCTTGCTTGAGATCTCCTGTCGTCTGCAGTACCTCGACATCTCCAGTACCTCGACATCTCCGACGATTCCTTCGGTGATACTATCTCGCAGGGACTGCATGAGCTTCTGATGCTCAGGCCGGAGGATTTGCCCATCCTTCAGAGCATCAAAATCCACCGTGCCTCTGCGACATTTCCGAAAGACACCCTACACACCCTCCAGAGTCCCAGCCTACGACAGATTTCTTTAGATCTGTTCACCGATCCTCTTTCCCTCCCAATTCGATGGGAGCAGCTGACAGATTTAACTTTCCACGCGTGCTGGAAGTTCTTAAGTAAATGAGGACTTTGACATGGATTCGAGCACCGCACAAAAATTGCTTCACATTTGTCCGCGTCTTCCAGTCCATCCCACAGTCATTCTTCCTTGTCTCCGAAGCCTGACGCTGGTTATCGAGGACAGTATCGACCCAGTTGAATTCTTGGGGTGTCTATCCTTACCAAATCTTCGCCATGTGGTCGTAAAACCGCCGTATCTCAAGGGAGAAGTCCCAAGTTATGCACCGGATTTGGCACTGGTCGATCTAGCACACCCTTTCTTCAAAATCGCAAACATACTCACCTTCCTCCGACTCGTTCCGTGGGTCACCTATCCTCGCCTGGGCTGTCGGGACTCCGATGTGCAGCGGTGATTCTGCCGTCAAATCCATGACCCTTTCTTCGCCGGCCTCATTTCGAACGAGGAGGACCCGGGGACCACAGTATGCCCTCTGCTGACGCACATGGAAGTCGTCTCTCCACTTTTGTTCTCCGACCCAGCGCTGGTGTGCTTCCTCCGAATCAGGACGTGGAGCTACACGGTTACCCCGTTGCAGTGGATGCACATCATGTTCGACCGAGATATGGCAGAGCCATTCGACGTCTTTACCGGGCTAAAAGCATGCATCTTGCGTGGGCTACGCTTCAAGATCATTTACCACGACGCGACAATTTCAGAACTCGGGATTGAGCGCAGCGATTCCCGAGGGGAGTAGCAATTGATCTAATGCGATGGTTGAGTTTCTTGCTGGATAATTTCTGTGTACGATACAGTACTGCACGATATTCCGTAGTTTTTGAAGTTTTGAACTGTTAGAAGTCAGACTCTGAGCCGAATAAATCGCAAATAATTACGGGTCAAATAAATGGATATAGCGAAACCTAATGTCTCCCAACAGACTTACTCCCCCAGTCATGAGAAAATAAGAATCTAAGCTTAGATTGAAAGTTCAACATGTCACGTGCACTTGGTTGCGTACGATCATGCCGATTCGGGGAACAGTCGCTTGTCAAGATTGCATCTCGCTGAAAACGGATGAGTCTACTCTAGCCTGTAAGTATGTGTATAGCTCTCCCTTATTGAGGAAATTTCCTCGTACACGCAGAACCCTCACCAGGGACTTGATGCGGTCGAGTTTAAAGTGAAGCTTACACAAGACTAATCATCGACTCGGAGTACTGTTTTTTTTTCGTTCAATCCGGCAGTCACGCGTCACACCGGAAATTTTCGACCCCGGCAATGTTTTTTTCTCGATTTATGGGATTTTTGGCGCAGGGTCGTATCACGTGACTTATCGAATTGAACAAAAAAAGTACAGTATGCGATTGCCTTTTACGACTTGCCCTCACGCTCTTTCCTCTAAGGTTGTAAACCCTCTATGGTCGTAAAAGGGTTCGCTCCTCTCCACCCTACGGGTCCGAAGCGAGAGTCATAGTAGTGAGCACATTCCCAATTTTCCCCGGTGTTTCCTGACGCGTGTTTTAAGCATGTGTTCGCGCAGACATTGGCGCGTCACGGATACATAACACCAGGAGCCTAACAAATCACCTATAGAACCTGGCAAGCGGTGGTATGCCTCTTTGGCTTATCTCCCTGCCTTGTTAGGTGCGTCGTTGTCGAGCCTTGAATTTTTCTAGGTTGTATCTCACTGCCTTGCCAGAGTGTTGTCATTTTTTCTCGTTTCCCGCCCTACATACGATTTGCATACACGATTACACTTACATACACGCATCATGCATTCCCGTCCCTAGTTTGCGTAGTTACGGCCATCCAGAAGCAGCCCATCGACACTGGAGCCGCTCTTCCACACGGAGAGCGGTTGGTTTGGCTAACACTTTCTTTCCCTCAAGATTTGATGCGGTGCTCGACTCGGAGACGATTGGACTCCGACTTCAACGGCATTCCCCGCGCTTCGAGAGCTTCTTCCTCCTACATTTCGCATGTATACCGCACCCGTCTCTACCCGTCTCCATCCTCATTCTGTGCGCTGATGCCGGCCCGCCCAGTGACATATCCATATCCAGGGTTGCGCGACGGGGAGGCGAGCCGCGGGGAACCGATTCGGGGAACAGCGCCAAAAAAGTAGGACAGACGCAGCACCACGATCGTGGTACGCATCTCCGACATCCATCTGGTTTCCAGCCGCTTATGCCCTATTTACGGCGATGCCCGGCTCTCCAGCTATTTTTATATCGCTGCCGCACGTAGTTCTTATATCACACATACTGTACTTCTCTTCGCCCTAAAATTATATCAGCCTCGCTTGCACAATGGGGTCATTGTACGCATATAAAGATATATGCGTACCTTTACACGCTGCAGATATTAACTGCCTGACTGGAATGGCATCAGCAATCGAAACATCGTCTGCATTAAAGTACGGCACATAAATAAACACATCTCTCACCCCTTGCGAACCAAACTTCAGGCCGGTCCCGCCAGATTCTCATTCCACCACGCATGTGCGTACCATTTAGAGTTTCCTAGCTGCAGTGTTTATACAGCGGGTTGCTTCTTGGTGGCCGCGCCAATCATCCGCACGCCATAGCTCCACTGGGAAACAATACACTTGTATGAGCGAACTTACGGAGGAATCAAACAGGCTCACAGGCTTCTTTCTATTACAATTCGCAGAATTCCCGTGTGTGAAACTGGAATAGAGTTCCTGATTCAGAAGGTTATTAATCCTAAGAACATGATGATGATCTGCCACACGTCGGCATCCATAGATGGCGAGGGCCGATAAAGTATTGTGGGAGTTCGGAGGAGAGGAAGCTCTCCCAAAGCACACGACAGAAAGGGCAGCTACCATTCTGGAACACTATCGTTGCATGTTTTTGTGCCCCTCGAGAAAAGCCCTCTTACAAATATAGTTTTGTTACTGCTGAAAGGATTTTTACATAAGAGCGGTGTGCATAATTTAGTGGGTGACTTCCCGTAAGGTAAATTTACTCTGGCACGGTGGCAGTGATGGGATCAGTACAAAGATATTCAGGCGGTTCAGGTTTCCCGCAACCACAGGATATTATTTATTCTGTTGATGAGGCCACTCACGTGTGCAATCTAAACCCCCTGAGCCTGCCACAATCTCTGTAGGCTCAAAAAACACTAAAGCTGCGAGCCCGACTTCATTGAACGGACTTTGAAGGCGGGAACTCAAAGATACGACTGTTGAAAAGAAATCAATTTGATGCCTCTCCACCGACAAAAAGCGACATCAATTGGACAGAAAACATCACTATGTACTCGGGCGAGGTTCTTGTCTTGAAGAATGAGGACGTGTGGTCGTTCCCGAGCTCCCATGCACGAATCAAAGGATGTGGAGAGTTGGTGATGGATGTGGTGATCAATCAATATCGTCCCAAAAGATTTATTCAATTTACAGAATCCTGGAGGGGGGGAAGATTTAGGTTTATTCGAGTGATGCAGAATAAACTATGTCTGCTTTAGGTTGACCGACTGATGGGGTCCTGACAGGTGCCTCGGCATGTCGCCGAAATATTCCCCCAGAATAAATTTACCTTACGGGAAGTCACCCAGTGGGTGACTTCCCGTAAGCATAAAATAGTATCTGAGCTTGTTTGAGAGTGCCAACAATGGGATCAATCTGTGGAAAATTCGTGTCGTGGATTAACTTCTTGTGTTCCCATAAGAAAATAATAAAAAATCCAGACTCGTGTTTCTCCCTGTGCGAGGGCCAGAACGCAACCCTAACGTCGGGCATACTGGTGCTCTGGGAGCAGGCGACCAATTTGGAAGTTTGCATGTCAAGTTGAGGGCAAGATCACCCACCACCCGCCTAATGCGGTTTATTCCGTTTAATAAAATCTATTGGGGGGGTAGGTACCCCCCCTACAGATTTGAATAGATAGGAATGGATTCGTATAAATCTTGTACGTTTTCACGTCCCAAAATTGATGGGGTCCCGACAGCTGCCTCGGCAAAGCACTTAGATATTCCCCAGCATTTATCTATGCTTATGGGAAGTCACCCAGTGTCCAGTTTCCTCATAGTTTCCTCATATTAAATGAATCGCGATCTTCAGTCTGAAACTTGAACCGATCACGTGCCGTCCGAATCGCAATGCGAAACGGTTATACTTACGTTCAAAGTCTCTTCCCGTCTTCATAAGTCGTCAACTTGAACTAATCTGGACGGTCGGGACGTGTATAAACCAGTACTCTTCATCCTATGGGGTTTCGTGCTTCTTCGATTAAGCTTTGGCGACACGGAGAGCGCCAGGAGCTCATGCTCTTGTGCACCTCGCATGTTGTCCATTCAAAATGACCGCGCGGAAGAAGACACTGAACAAAAAGATGCGTCCTGACGCCCCGCGCCCACAACGATACAAATCTGACGTCTGCACGCGCATGCATTAAAAGCACGCACAATTGCAATAATGTTATAATGCCGCAAGTCCGAAGTCGGGCTCCGCGCCCGATGGGGCCCATCAAGACAAAAGAGCGCGCTGATTTATGCACGTCTGCACTCGGCTCTGTGCGCCCACAAAGATCGTGCCTTTTCAGCAGCTGCACCCAAGCTTGGGCAATATAAATCCAAAAATCAAATATTTGCATCCGCGTCTATCAACACCACAACTCCGCGAGTCCTAGTCCGCTTTGTGCCCCGGGAAAACCCGATTTTCATCGATCACTCCTGGTCAGAAGCTGCACATATATGCTTTTTGGTTATATGTTTACTCATCAACCTAACCACTTGCGTGTTGAGGTCGAAAGAAAAATACAGAGGGGATGTGCATTTTTCAAATCCCGCCATTCCTCTGATAACCTTGACGGGTCGGATAGGGAGGAGGCCAGGCGGATGGCGATCCAGTTTATAAATCGTCATACATGACGCTTGAACACAGCTGATCAGCGATATTGGATGATCCGGACAGCGCATTTACCCAGTAGCCACTGCTGCGCACCAAAAATGGCGGCAACGCGCGCGCCACAAAAGATAGCACCGACGTGTCTGCATCCGTTCCGCGCAGAAACGAGATCGCCGCATCTGCACGCACCGGGGCCGGACCGGTCTTCATTAGCTGAACCGGCTGTGGTAGTAATCCACTCAAACCCCTGTTATCAACGCGGTCATTGTGAAGGTACTAATCACATTTCTGTGTGCGGAAGGACTCTCGAAATAATCTTTGCTTTTCTCCGAGGTCACGGAAGGCAGAGAAGTATGCTTCCTTGATCACGGACGTCGCGAGACTGCTGCGTCGCGCTGCACAGTGAAATTTGAAGTCAAAGATAACAAAAGCACGTGAGATTCAACTGGCAGTGAAATCACTTTGAATTAAATCAAAGGCAGATAGATGTGTTGCACCCTCGAAACCGAGTTTTACATATATAGCTCCAATCGCGAATCTAATTCAATCTAACTTGCAACCCAACCCAATCCAATCAAGTCCTGAATCACGAATTGAAAAACCTAATACAATGTGATACCGTAACACAGATCGCCCCCTCTCTCAGATGTCCGGAAGGCATATTGATTTTTATGCTGTAGCGAGAGACTAGAAATAAACACGGTGCGATAAGTACAATAACAATCCATACATTAGCTTGTTTCTGAGACCCCAGTATATTGCGGCCAGGATCTCTTAATTCTACTGACGTTCTTTTGTATGCGAGCACTCTTTCAGTAACTGGATTCAAGTGTGCTAAACAAGGCTCCACGTCGCGCGACCACGCGACCAAATCAGGGTGATCTGCAGATTGCTTAAGACCAGCGATGATAACCTGCCTAAAGCGGTGATCGATGGCTGCACTGCCGCTGCCGATCCCCGACGTCCAGCCGAGAATGGGTACATACCTTAATTGAAGGAATCTGGGTTTGAAATATTTCAGGAAGCTATGCATGGCGGCGCTGCTGCAACTTTCGGAGATGGGGTAGGTTTTCTCTCAAACGGCTCCCGGGGATCTGAATCTAGATCAAATTGCTCTGATTCATTTACTCATGGCTCAAGTACTCAATCTAGCGCTCGAATGCTCAAGTGCTCAAGCTTTGAGCTTGAGTGGCCGCTGCAGTTGAGTGCAAATTCAAATGTGAACCGATCACGTGTTGTTGGTTGAATTCGAATCGATACCGATTCGGGCAAGTGTCGCTTGTCAAGATTGCATTTCGCTGTAAACGGCCGAGTCCACTATAGCCTGTAAGTATATGTATAGCTCTCCCTTATTAAATTTCCTAGTACGCGCAGAACCCTCAGGTACTTGATGCGAACTTTGAGAAGAACTTCAACGGCATTTCCCGCGCTTCGGGAGGTTCTTCCTCCTGCATTTGGCACGTACACCGCAGCCGTCTATTCTCATTCTTTGCGCTGATGTCGGCCCGCCCAGCGACATGTCACATCCAGGGATCGCGCGACGGGGGAGGTGAGCGCCGTGGAGAATCAATTCGGGGGAACAGCGCCAAAAAGCAGAATAGCCGCAGCTCCCCGATCGTGGTGCGCATCTCCCGTATACATCCATCTGCTTATCTCTAGGCCACGCTTATACCCTACGGCGATGCCCGACTTTTCCGGCTATTTTCTGTCTCTGTCGTGCTTGGTTCTTATATCATACATACTTCTCTTCGCCCTATCTAGATTCAATCTCATTTCTGATTCACTTACCCACCGCCAGGCTCAATGAGCTCGAGTGGTCACTGCAAGTTTAAAAGTGAACCGATCACGTGTTGGTTGAATTCCAATAGCGCTGAGCAGCGGAAGTTACATTCGAGGTCTCAAGTCCTCGTAAATTGCGGATTGTGGAAGGCCGGCAAAGCATATAAACACCGTCATCTAAGTATGTGCAGTGTTTCGTGCTTCTTCGAGTAAACTTATGTTAGCTGCGCGACACGGAGCACCAATGCGAAGAATTTGATATGCTCTTATTATGTACCCTGAATGTTAAAGCGGAGTTCCGCGTTGTGATTGCTTGCCTTTTCGTCAGCACATCGAAAGGGGTTTCAATGGCATGGCGGACCGTCATAGTTGGTTGCAGACGTGCGTCTAATTATTCATGTTACCTAAAGATTGACCGAAATAAACTCCGAATCTTTTGATTCTCCATCAGAGTTTTGACATTTTTTTGGAGTCTTTGGTCGTCCCACGTGCTGCAACTTACCAGCACCTACGATGTCCCTCGCGCAGTCCCCAGTCGCAAGGCATCTACACACCAACTACGTTTCGGTCCAAGGGTGAAATCGCCAAAATCCCGTATCTCCAGAGGCCATTGCACGACCTTGCGCAGATCACTCGTCAAACCACCGAGGGAAAGGACCTGGGAGCCGTTCTTTCCCGGCGCAAATTGTTGGAATACACAGTAGACGCGCACATGGCGCTCTAGTCACCCATGCGCCGTGTCCCCCTCGATATCCTGCAGGAATCTTCCTCTCCTGTCTTGACCCGGCGTGCAGTACTGTTATCGATGCCCGCGAGGTGCCGGTGCTACTGGGTTGTATATGCAGGCATTGGAGGAATGTCGCGTATTCGACTCCGCGACTCTGGAGCTCTCTGCATATCCAACCCTCCCGGGTGCGGCGCCGCTGGCCTTCCGACCCGTCGGAGTCACTAGACCAGGTTAATCCACTCCGCCTTCGCTCAGACAGCCTGAGCATTTGGACCTGGGTTAAGCGACTCAGAATTAAACTGGGACTTCTGTGCTCCCCACGTTTGGATAGGGTCCCGGACGAGCTCACAGGAGCTATCAGGGAATCCGCGGAGAGCTGCGAAAGAGATCTGTGTATGCCTGGTATGTCCCTCAAACGAGTCTTCTCCGCTGCTGCTGAACTTAAATCCAACCAAACAATCGCCCAGACAGAATTTGGACCGCAGCTCTCGCGTATTCATTGCTAGATCTCTCTGGTGTCTACCTTCTGTCGGTCTCCCTTCATTTCGAGGACAACCTTGATGGTCTAGCCCAGTCCTTGCTTTCGGTCTCTCGTCGTTTGCAGCACCTCGCAATCTTCGACTCTATCTCTCCAGAAATCCGCGCGCTACTGATGCTCAGAGCGGAGGATTTGCCTATCCTTCAGAGCATCAAAATACACCATACATCTGTGACATTTCCGGAAGACACCCTATACATCCTCCAGAATCCCAGCGTACGACAGATTTCTTTAGATCTGTCCTCTCTCCCTCCCAATTCCATGGGAGCAGCTGACAGATTTAATCTTCCTTTCTAAACGTACTTCCTCCTCGCTCTATAGCTTTCCCATGGATCCAGACACAGCACAAAAATTGCTTCACAGCTGCGGGCGTCTTGTTCATGGCCAGTTATAAATCATGGTCAATGCACCCTCCCCAGTCTCACGCATAATCACTCTTCCTTGTCTCCGAGGCCTGACACTGGTTCTCCAGGAAAACATTGGGATTCTATCCTCACCCAATCTTCGCCATCTTGTCGTAAAACAGTCTTACCTCACGGAAGAGATCCCAAGTTATGCGCCGGATTTGGCTCTGCTCGATCTAGCCCTCTCTTCAGAATCACAAACATACTCCTTCCTCGGATTCGTTCCATGAGTCACCTATCTCCGCCTTGGCTGTCGGGACTCCAACGTGCAGGGCGATTTGGCCGTCAACTCCAAGACTCTTGCCGACCGAGGAGGACCCGGGGAACACGATATATCATATGCCCTCTGCTGACACACATGGAGGTCGTCTCTCTGTTTTGGTTCTCCGCCCCGGCGCTGGTGCGCTTCCTCCGAAGAGCTCTGTGTGCAGTGGATGCACATCATATTCGACCAACTTGAAGACAGGTCCGAGTCATTCGACGTCCTTGCCGCACTAAAACCATGCATCTTACGCGGGCTACAGTTCAAGATTATGTACGACGATGCGACCATTTCTACACAGAACTCGGGATCGAACATTTTCCAGGAGTAGCAATAATATATATATTGTTTTTGCTAGTGGATTTTTTGTGTATCCCAGGGTATCCATTCTAGCATGTCCTGAACGAGCACGCGAACTCAAGAGGAGACCATCCACCTCCGGGAATAAATAAAAGTGCGTCGGGTATCGATCATAATAGTTCTCTTCAGGTCTCGAATTCCATCATCCAATATCGAACAATAGACTCGTAATCGTACGGCAAAAGTGCTCGCCACATTTTTTGCATTCCGTATGACAGACTGGTCACGAGTCTAATCGAACAAGTCCCTCAACTTTGCAAACGTTCCGCTCGATGTAGCGCCCTGGCAGCTGGCTTCAGCTGACCCGACGTCCCCACCCGAAAGGAGCTTAGTTCTTTTCGACGAGGTGACAAATTGTTAGGCAGTGGTGGCGTCTGTACGTAGATCCGCCAGACGAATTTACAGACAGGCGGCCTGGATCTTCTGTCATGCGCAGACAGCCATGATGATGGATCGCCCGATGCCAGCCACATGCCGGCACAGTCACTCGGCCTCGGGTGAATGAGCCGTGATGGACGTGTTCAGGCACCCCACTGCACTCTGGCACCAGGGATACATCGCGCTGGTCGAAGCAAGTTCGCACCGAGGGGGAGCCAGAACTTTTTGAGTTTGGAACTGTTAGAAGTCAAATTCAGGGACGAATAAACTGCGAATGGTTGAATAAATTTATGTAACAACACAATCGGTCAACTGACTTACTCCCCCTTTCCATCTACCAGTCATTCGACAATAAGAATCTAAGATTGGAATGTTCAACATGTCACGTGCGGTTGGTTGCGTACACGATTGGAAGTGTCGTTCGTCAAGATTGCATCTGGCTGAGAACGGCCCAGTCCACTGTAGTCTGTATATTTATAGCTCCCCATTATCGAGGAAATTTTCGAGTACGCACAGAACCCTCGCCAGGCACCTGATGCGAACTCCGAGAAGAACTTCAACGGGATTCCCCGCGTTTCGGGAAGTTCTTCCTCCTGCATTTCTCATGTACACCGCAGCCGTCTCCATCTTGAGACCCGGCGTGGAAATTCTCATTCTCTGCCCTGATGCCGGCACGCCCACTGACAGGTCCAGGGTTAGGCGACGGGGAATTCGAGGGACATCGCCAAAAAGCAGAACAACGCCAAACCTTAAAGCTCCCTGATCACGGTACCCATTGCCCATCTGCTTATCTTCAGCTCACGCCTATACTGTACGGCGATCTCCGACTCACAAGCGTACCGCTGCCGGACGTGATACTTATATCATACTTCCCTTCGCCCTAAAATTATACGAGCATGGGTTGGACAATGGCTTCATTATACGCATATAAAGATATATGCGTACCGATACTGCGCTGAAGACTCAAGAGATCGACTACCTGGAGTAATATAAATACTTGAAGATCGACTATCTGGGGCACAAATAACCATATTTCTCACCCCTGTCGACGGCTATCGGGAGCCAAAAGCTAGGCCGGTCCCGCCAGATCCCACTTCACCACGCATGTGCGTGCTATTTAGAGTTTCCTACCTACCGTGTGTTGCTTGGTGACCGTGTCAATCATCCGCGCGCATGCGCGACTTCGCGCCAACCATCGAGCCATGCTCTGCGTTCCGGAAAAGTTTGGACCACAGTCATACCTTCCGTATATTTCGGACGTAGGGTCTACTGCATCTAGCTCCGCTAGGAAACAATACATATATTTATCTGTATGAGCAAATTCACGGAGGAATCAATTCGTTTACTCGCTGGCGTCTTTGGTAGCCCATCATGTACGGAATTCACAGAATTCCCGGATCAGAGAAGGTAGATCGTCACCGTTCTTGATTTCGAAGGACTCTTTTTATCTGACGAAAATGGATGGTGAGAACATGCATGGATAACTATGTATATGCCCGTCGACAATACTTCACCTACTACAACTCTTTTCTCTCTGCATAATGACATCCCAAACGTACACGTCCTGGAACAAAGAAATGAGAACGACGCGCATAAATCTTATATCCACATTCAGTCTCTTCAAACCGACAGTCCTTGCCATGCGTTGTACGTCCAACGGGGAATCGGAGGGTACGTGAGTTTTACCTGCAGCCCTTCTTGAACGAATTCCTGCAACTCCGCCAACAAATCCAGCTGCATTTCCCGAATGAAGTCAAGCTTGAGAGAGTGAAGTGGGTGACCGCCAGTCATACGGCCCCTGACGAACGACGCAACAGAAGCATCAGAGAATTGTAACACGCTGAGGAGGGTGATGTGCTTGAGCACCGGAAAATGATAAGTTGTGCTGGTATAGGTGTAAGTGCTTCGAGGAAGGCATCGTCCAGAAGGAAGTTATTGTCCACATCGAGCCGAAAGCGCGAAATTTGAGGAAAGAGCCGTAAGATTTCGAGCAGGACGGGCTGTGAGAGGAGTTTTAGGGAGAGGTCTGCACTCAGGCCCTCAACGGGGATCCGAGGGGAATCCGGTAGATATGCACTTCCAATATGCAGATAGCATAACTTCGGGATGATCAGGCATTCCATAATTTTAATAGGTCGGATTAGCTCGGCGTTATTGCAGGCGAGACTGAACTCCTGGCAAAACGGGAGTATGACTGCGGGAGAAGCGATGAATTGAGCCCGCGCCGTCACTTCTAGGTTGTACCGTACGAGATTTGGAGATCTTCGCAGAAGCTCTATAACACCGTTTCGATCCAAGCCCCCCCGGAAGCTATTGTCTTTCCAAGTCTCACGGCATGAAAGGATGATATATGTAAGCCGTGACCAGGGGAGCGGAAGTGCAAGCACATCTGCGTTCCCATGAAGGGAAACTCGATGGAGGCTGCTGGCAGTGAGGAGCAGAAGCTCCTTCGGTAGAATCGGCGTGGATAGCTCGAGATGTCGAATCCGACGGGAAACTTTGAATAAATGGGAGAGGATTTTGGAGGTTCCGACCGAGTCCCAACATTCCAGGAACGAAATGGATAGTGGGAAGCTACCGGAACGCTCCAACCAAGCCCCCACGAGGTCCTGGAACGTCGAAACGATGTCCGGCGGAGTTTCTTCCACGAGCGATGAAATATGAAGAAAGCTCCAAATGTTGGGTGTAGAGTGCGCAACGTTTCTCCAGTAACTGCATACTCGACCGAGAAGCATCGGCGCTTCGCGGGGATGAATGACAGCATTGTGCTTTGTCGGGATGCACGAGATGAATATCTCCTGAAGAACGTCCCGTGGGATGCGACGCATCGGGGATGAAAGGGTCCTGTAATCCTCGATTCCTTCCTTCAACAAGTGGCGTTTGGCTTTAAGCTGATCGAGGACAGCCTGCATTTCGTCGATTTCAGTATCGAGTCGCGCTAGCTGGTCCAGAGGTTCTACGACAAGCGTGTGGATCTCTCCGATTTCCTTATTGGATGAAATATAGTTGGTCTTCAGCTTATCTGCGAACGGTGACCACTCCATCGGAGCAACTTGAAGAGACCCGGACCAAAGGGAGCCAAATGAAATATGGGGGAGAATAGGGGTTATGTAACTGTAGACACGTACTGTACTGATGCCCGGCGTCGGGACTTATTGCCTCCTCTGCATAGTCTTCTGCAAGACGAACGCGGGCATCCCCAAACGTCCTCTAGTAGAGTAAAATTGATTACTAGGGCTTGACCCAGTGTCCGGTTTTTTTATTTTGAATATATGCTAGACCACAACTATGCACTTGAGCTAGACCAGGGCATCCAATCGTTCAGGGAAAAATGTTGGTAAAATACAAAACCGTAAGGAGTATAATCTCCTCGACATTGAATGTCCGCATGGATTGGTTGAATTATACTCTCTGGATCTTGTCTTACCGGATGGTGGGGTTCGAAAAGCATAACATATTCCTTATTTGCAAGTCTCGTTGAAATCGTCAACCAAGCATTGCGTAGTGAAGTGGAATGTTACTGAGTGTGCACATTTTTGCAAGGGGTTCAGGTTTTCGTGCAGGTAAACAAGGGCTGGGGCTTTCCGCACCGTTGAGTATAATGAGATTCAACAGTAATAAAATATCGAGTTTGGGACACAAAGACAGCTACATATTCAAAAGAGATAACGGGGAACCAATGTGGTTACCGAACATGGATAAACGTGGATAAATGAGGTTCACAACCAGGCCTTCCGAAACGAGTGGTTTTAGTTCCGGCAATATGTCAACTTCCATCGAACGGTCAAAGCTAATCCGTACTTGTTTAAGGGGCGGGCCGTGGATGAAGCGACCCCGTAGGAAACCTAAGACTGCGACATCGGAGAATGCAGATGAGGCCTGTCCAGTGGCTTCGAAGTGCGTCAACGACGGGCATAAATGACGAGATGGTTGTTCTGGAGTCGGGGTGAGGCGTGGAAGAAATAATTCGTCCAACGTCTGTTGGTTGCCTCCCCACAGTCGGAGCAGGGTGAGCCGGGGAACAAGGGTAAAAAAGGAGAAGAGGCTGGTCTGCGTGAAGTTCTGTAAGGAGAGGTCGATTAGAAGGTCGTGCGTGCCAGGTAAGGGAAATTTAGATCCTCGAGGTTGATCCTCTTGTTCACCATGCGACATAACGAGATGTCGAAGATTCGGCAACGATAAACACTCCATGAAATCGACTGGATTGGGGAATTTATTGAAGAAAGTGAGAGTCAAATTCTGGAGACGAGGAAGGGTGAAAATGGGCCTGGTAGTAAAACCCCTTGAGTCCGGGATCGATAGGCTGCATCGTACCAGGTTCTCGCACGCCGAAAGCAGGGCTAATGCACCATTAAGATGTATGCCGCCGATGCTACCGTAACTGACCCAATTAATGGCCAATTCCGTCAACTGTGTCCATGGAATCGGTAGGGTGAGAGGATCTGCGGAAACCACTAATGAAATGTGGCGCAGGCTGGGATTTTGGAGGATATTTAGGTTCTTGGGGATTACGTGGAAGGTACCCCGTATCTGGAGTGTGAGGCTCTTTAGGATCGGTAAATGCTCCGCGCCGAGTGCCAGAAATGGTCGGAATACTGGGGGGACATGTGCGTTGGCGGTTATCTGCAGGTGTTGTATACGACGAGAGGCGTCGAAGATGGGTTTGACAACGTCGTGACGCTGCCCGAGATCGGCATCGTGCGAGAGGGAAATGGATAAGGGGCACGTTCCCGCACGTTTCAACCATGCGTCTACGAGCTCTGTGAATTTGGGATTTCCCCCTCGGGTCGGCAGGCAAGAAAGATGGAGACCACTCCAGAGTCGCGGCATGGCGTGAGCAACCATTCTCCAATAGCGGCATATGACGCTTAAAAGTAATGGTGCATCGCGGGGTGCATCGACTGGGCCAAAACTAGCATTGCGATCGTTTGGAAGGCAGGCGAGGAATATCTCCTGCAATATCTCCTGCGGAAGACGACGCATTGGGGATATAAGCGCCTTGTGGTTGTCGATTCCATCTTTTAGCAACCGGTGTTTGATTTTCAGGTAGTGGAGCACAGCCTGAATTTCGCGGATTTTACAATCGAGGCGGGCCAACTCGTCCAGAGGCTCCGCAAGCAAGGTGCGGATCTCGTCAATTTCGGCATCGGATGGAACGTAGTTCGTATACACCTTGTCCGCAAACGGTGGCTGTGTGGATAAGAGGAGATGGTGGGTAGTTGGCATTTCATCGACTCAGTACTGTGACTGCATGTGGTTGTGGATGTCGATGAAAGCAAGAAACGGTGGAGAAGGTGGCACGTGGTGAGGACACGGAGATGATCAATGACAAACCGAGGCAAATAACGTGCGGAGTGAGGGGGCTGTTTGTAATTTTAAGGTTGCCTAACTAACGAAACGGGGACGTAACAGACCTTACGGTGAACTTGAAAGCGAGGGATGTTTTCGGTTTTCCTGCGTTTTTTTTTTTTGGCGGTCCTAGCATTCCAGAATGACCTGAATTTCTGAGTCCACGCCATTTTCGTCACTTCGTTACTTCGCGTAGCGTTGTGAATCTTCGTAACTTTGATGGGAATGTGTGAAAGTTCGTGAGTTTGATGCTATTCTGTGAAAGCTCGTGAGTTTATATTCTGGGCTTGTCCAGCGGCAACTGTCCGGCACAGCACGGAGTGATGGGAATCAACAGGTTGCCGAAATTGCCGGTTAGGTTTGGGTTAGCAGGTTAGTGGTTAGAGGTCTGGGTTAGTTGGTTAGGGGTTAGGGGTTAGTGGTTAGAGGTTAGAGGTTAGTGGTTAGTGGTTAAAGTTAGAGTTAGTGTTAGGATGAGGGATCTATATAAAAAAAACACGCCCGGCTTGTGTGAAGGAACAGTGATGGCCGATCTTAGTCGAGGTGACGAGCTTTCCCAGCTATTTGCGGAAGTGACGAGCTTTCACGCTTTTCCATCAAAGTCACGAACTTTCTTGTTCCTAAGCGAAATAAGCGAAGTAACGAAGTGACGAAGGTGGCTACTACTCTGAATTTCTCCAACTCTCAGCGCATCCTAATGGGGACCCCAGGCGTGATAGTGTTGAGACTAAATCATTCGTCGACGTCGACGATTGGAGCCTATCCATCATTAATATTGCAGGAACCTTGAGAACTAACTTCTCTGACGATTTATGTAAACTGGATTTAATTATAAAGCGCACAGGAACCATCATGATCCAAAAGAGTGGATTAAAGTGTGATATTTTCAAATGCAAGTCATAGAGCCTAAGCCTTGAAGTATGTCCCCATCTCTCGAATGTCTTGAATGAGCGCGGGGGGGTTATCAAGACCAGCCTGAGAGATGAAATTGTTCAGTACACCCATAGCCCTAGTAAGAAGACCTACGAAATGCCCGCCAAAGTCGTGAACTATTCGCTGATCAATTGGTGGAATCGACACACAGGTAAAGGACGTACCTTTGTACGACACGAGATTCCCGACTTTGGCGATGTACTCTTCCGGCCAGAACCCAGGATTATACTCGTACTGACTGAACAGCATCGGCGCGTCCGTGGCAGCTTTCGTGTATTGAGCAGGGAACAGGGTGGGGTTCTGGGCGTAGATCCAGACCGAGGAGAGAAAGGAGCCGGTGAGGTAGTAGAGCGAAACGGAGGTCAGGATTGCGGTGTTGTTGAGCACGGATGGCGGAGTCCCCGCCCGGGGATCAGACGCTGTAGGGATCTAAGTGTTATAATTAAATGGAAACAGAGCGGTACTGACCGCGTTTGATGATCGCACCAATCCAGGCAAGCTGGCCGACGGGACTGTCGTATAACGCCAATCCAATGTCATTTGGCTGTCAGTATGAGTCTCGCAATGCACCTGAACGTCGAACGACCAAAACCAACCTTGGTAGCCTGCTCTGTGAAATATCCACTGTTCGTGGTCGTCCACTGAATGGCGCGCTGTTGGGTCACTTGCTGGATGGCCGACAGAGTGATGTTATTCGCCGCGATCTCTTGCGGCGAGGGAGCCAAAAACGGGAGGAAGACTAACTGCAGTGCGCGCACGGTCGTGTTGAAGGACGCGTAGAGCGAATATGCCACGCCGCTTCCCTGTAAACGGAGAGTCAGTGCACAGCAACGTTGTCTCTGGAAAGACGAACCCAATCGGTGCCATGCACCGCGTAGGTCGAGTAGCCAAGGACATCGGTCATGAGGGTATTATAGATTCGAGCAGTATCGGGGACGGTCCAGTTGGTGGGAGGCGCAGAGGAAAAGACGAATCCAGGAAGCGATGGCACCACAACATTGTAGGATACTTTCTTTCCGGTGTCGCTTATCCACGGCTGAGTCAATGGTTCGATCACAGGGGCGAATTCATGGAAAGAGCCTGCCAAATACAATCAACGAAAAAGAAAATGGTGAAGCGTGAAGGTTACCTGGCCATCCGTGGAGCAATATCACAGGAATTGCATCCGGGTCCTGCGATCGTTGGTGAACAAAATGCACGGTTTGTCCTTCGATGACCACGGTGTAGTGGCTGAGCCTGTGCGCGAAATATGATCAGAGGAAGGACGCCGAACTAAACGGTACTGACTTGTTCAATTCTGCCTCCTGTGTGCCCCAGTCAAAATTGTCTAGCCAATCCGTGCGCAGTTCGCGCAGGACGTCAAGGTCGATTCCCATGTCGACACCAGTATCTGGGTACAAGGCCTTAGCCGGCAGCCGAGTGTTTTCTACCAGCGACCTGAGGCGGGGAATTTCGCTGCCCAGGTTGATGCTGAAGGGCTTCACATGGAAGCTGGTGGCGTCCGCCGCAGTCGCTGTCAAAGCAGTTGCCGCGAGACAGAGCAAGTTAATTGAGAGGAACATCGTCGAAAGTTTGAATATTTTCGTGCTGGAACCCCGCGTTTTTAAAGCGAACTAAGCGCATTGCGTTGCTCCCGGGTCAGAATGATGATTGGCGGCGGTCCTGTGCGATGATGTCCAATGAGTAAGACCCAGAAATCAAGCCGTTACAAATAAATAGCGTGAAAGTTCTGCGTGATATTTTCGAGAAATCGCCTGGCCCTAGCGTCAGATGTGCGATGGAGACATGAAGAAAATAAATCCAGGTTGGATTTTTTGAGGCACCAGTCGCACGAAAACAATTCGAACATGTCGAGCGGGTGAACAGGAATTTGCCGCTTGCACTTATCCCAAATTCGCACGACGGGGAAACGGGCCAAACGCAGTAATCTGGATTTGCCGCTTAGTACCGGGAATACTCTGTGATCCAGCATCATTGGCAGTCCTTGGCTGTCGTGAACCGAGCCCCAAGGTCGCACGTCGGAGAAACGGGGACACGATTGTAAGCAAAGAGTAAGCAAGTAAACATGAGCCTTACCAATAATTTTATGATTCAGCATCAGTGGCAGTACTTGGTTGAGAACCGAACGGACCGAGGACAAAGTAGTAGGATCAGACCCTATCCTAGGTTGGAGATAAATTCTAGGTTGAGTGAACGGATTGCAGATCGCCCGTCATCTGGCGTCGCCCTCGGCGTCCCGACTGCCCCGGTGGGTCTTGCGGAGATCCATCGCCCAGCCCAGCGCAGCCACGCCCGCCGCCCCCGCGAAACACGTCCCCACATAAACGATCATTTTGCCGAACCGCCCATCGCCGACGTCGAACCCCGTGCTCTCCGGGCCCCCGGTCGCGTTGCGCGGCTGCGCATACAACCGCGCGGAGATGGGCGTGGAGACGAAGCTCCCGACGCCGCGGGAGAGCAAGAGATACCCGTAGACGGTCGCGGAGGCCGCGGGGTCGTTCTCTGCGCGGCGGATCAGACACGGAAAACAGCCTTGAGGGGATAGAACTTGCGAGTAAGGGGCCGGACAAAGCCCGTCCAAAGGGAGGTCCAACTGCCCGCGACGCCGCCATAGACGACCCCGAATGCCAGAAGGCCGCCAAAGGAGTGGGCGAGGATGCCCCAGAGGATAAAGGTGGTCGCAGAGGTTGCAAGGAGCGTCGAGAACGCTAGGACCCACGGATTGAGCTTGTCTGAGAGATAGCCCATCGAGAGCGAGCCCACAAACGACGCAGCTGGTGGGTGTTCAACAGATGGACCACACGGATTATGAGAGCGACCCACCGTTTAGGACCGCCAGCGTAACGGCAGAGTTGGAGGTGCTGATGTGCAGATCATTGGCGAAGGCTGGAGAGCGCTGAGCATTGCGTTGTGAATGCGAGAAGGGAGACTCACTGGGTAGATATACGATCGGAATGAAATGCGCAAAGCTCTGGAACGTGTTGACGGCAAGGATCACCCAGAACGACTTTTGTCTCATCCAGTCAGTTACTGCACCGCGCGGCACCGGTCCGTGGATGCGGGCTTGCGGGAGGCGTCCTTTCACGAAGGGGAGGAGGACCACAAGAAGAATTGCAAACGCAGTCGCAAAGATGCGGAGTGCTTTGAACGATCCGTACTTGGATATTAGCGGCGTCAACACTAACGGTATAACCAGACCACCCGCCGCAGTGCCTGCGTTCAAGGTTAGATTCGACTTGGCCATGATTACGGGGGCTTACCGGCGAAAAGGATACCGTTCGCTGTTCCCCTGCGCGCGACGAACCACTCAGTCATGTACGACATGCACGGCAGATATAGAAAGCCTATGCAAGATGTCAGAGCGGTCAAGTGTGACTGAAAAGCGCGTACCTCCTCCGAGGGGGGACAATATGCCTTGAAGAAGAATCAGTTGGTAAATCTGCGGACCATATTCAACGTGTTGCAAGGCATATCGGAAAAAAGCTTACTTTGGTTGCATAGCTGGCTCCCAACAAGCCTCCACAGAAAAGAGCCGCGCCGAACCACATAGACTTCCGACGGAGATGAGGATAACGAGCAGCGATTGAATTAAGAGCTCCCGCTGTTAAGATCCATAAATACGGAGCTCTGGAGTGTATGCAGTAGAATTACCGGAACAATAAAGCACTCCAGTCGAGAGGGTCCCGATGAGAGGGAGCAGAGACGCAGCGTTCTTTTGAGAGGCATAGCGAGGGTCTTGGAGGTAAGCTGGGATATGGAGCTTGGTTTCCGATCGGCGAGCAGAGGAATTTAATTACCGTCTAGGAAAACACCGTACGCGTTGGGAAAACCCCAGACAATGATCTCGACGAAGAACGCGGCAGCCAGCTTTGATACGAGTCAAATAATGGACTCGGAATCGCGTGCAATGGGCATACGAAGGACCAGGCACCAAATCCGCTGTCTACAGGAGGTAACGCCGATTCATTTACACGTCCATTTGAATTATTCGAGACAAGAGCAGGATCGGCGTCAGCGGATTCCGTGGTTTGACCTGCGTTTTGCACAGGCTCCGACGCGAAAATTGTGGAGTTAAATGCGGAAGTCCGAGATTCAAGTTCAATCCCATAGGATACGTCGAGTAAAGTAGCAGAGTCGTGGGCCGACATGGTGGTCTGAGTCAAATCGCGTATGGTCGTGTTTGGCTCGGCGGCCCTTCGGCTTTGTCAGCCCACTGCCACCGTCTTTAGGCTTTGACGTCATACTACAAGCTCATACAGCTTCTGAGGCTGCTTCTCTGCATATCGCTCTCGCGCGCGCTCCAACTGGGAATGCTTGGCTCCTGCAGCTGCTGCGGAATCACAGAGAATTAGGACAGGTGCGACAATTCGACCTGATTTGCGTGAGCTTCGAATCGCCGCCGGCGCCTGTCGGATGTCTCGGATCATCAAGAAACTTTTACGCGAAATCCAGGTTCCACTGCTACTGTACCCTTGACACTCGTTTTCTGCACGGCGAGAGCACATACGAGGCCACCTTGGGGCCACTCCTCTGACGCGGTGAATGAACAACAGCAGTCTGCATCCTAAATGCGGGCACCCGCGGCGTAGTAACATGACAACATGAGCGCTATTTTCATTTGACGTTAAGAAGTCCGTCCTCGACTGCATCATGGGAAGAACTATCACACCACCTGATAGGCAGCGCCCCAAACGTTCGCAATGGGACACGTTCCACCTTAAATAGTACGGCACCCACTGGCGCGCTTCGTCCACCACCATGACCCAGCAGCTCTCGACCACCGACACTGTGCTCTCGCCAGTGACTGGACGCACGCTCATTCTTGTCTTCGATGGGACGACGGACGAGTATGATGGATATGCAAGTTACAGGATCATTCGCTGGGTTCATCGACTGACTTGAGTCTGTTCAGAACACCAATGCCGTCAAATTGTTCGCTCTGCTGAAGAAAGACGATTTTACGCAGCAAGTTTGCTATTACCAGGTTCGTTGTTCTTGAACCAAGTCAAGGCATGTCCTGATCTACTGTTACAGCCCGGAGTAGGAACGTATGTGAACCCTGGCGTGGTGGCCCCGATTTGGCAGTGGTGCGCAGAGGTTTTGGACGACGCCTTCGCCATGTACGCTTCGATTTCGCCCATCTATTCACCTGAATTCACGGCTTGACAGCTATTTGAATGACCATGTTATGGATGGATACAGGTCAATCCGCGATGAATATCCTTCTAGCTCTGGAAGTTGAGTGTAGCTTTCAGATTCCTCATGGAGAACTACCGCACTGGCGACAAGATATGTCTTTTTGGTGAGTGAGCTATTTCCTCTTACGCGCAATTGGTATTGATTGCATCTCAGGGTTCTCCCGAGGGTCATACACAGCCAGGGCTCTCGCCGGAATGCTGCACAAGGCGAGATTCGGAATATGCCCATCGCAACTAATCCTCATGTCCCCCCTTAGGTCGGCCTCCTGCCGCGAGACAATGACCAGCAGATTCCTCTCGCTTTCAAGATGTACCAGAAAACCAGTGCATCGGGCATCAAGTTGGCAGCGGGATATAAGCAGACATTTTGCCAGGACGTTCAAATTGAATTTCTGGGCATCTGGTATGAACCGTATCTCCAGCCATGCTGTCTACCTCTGACTTGGATAAAGGGACACGGTTTCCAGTGTTGGAATTCTCATGTGCCGCACTTTGCCGTTTACCGGCCCAAACCCGTCCATAAAGACGGTACGCCACGCTGTATCGCTTGACGAGGTCACTTTGATTTTATTTTGCGCCGTGCACATCCATCTCACGCCAGTTTAGCACCGCGTAAGGTTCCAGCCGTATTTGTGCGAGCCCAAACAGCAGGAAGATCCCGGAACACCAGAACTCAAGGGCACCGTGGGTACACGTTCCGCCACGGATATACTGGAGGTGTGGTTCTCTGGATGCCACGGAGGTCAATAATAATCCCACTTCGTTTCCACGCAAAATTCACATTGGCATGTGTAGACATCGGCGGTGGCTCCGTTGCGAATGGCGTTGACCGCAGCCTGGCAGACATCACCCTGCGATGGATGGTGCGCCAGATTATGGTTTCAACCTGCGGAATCAGGTTCTTGCCCGACGCGTTGGCGCGCGCAGCGATTCCCCTCACGCCCGAACAATCGGAGGGCGAAGCGTCGCCACAAGAGCGCGGTTTCGACGACGCGGATTCGTCCGAGTCACTCCACGATTCGCTGTCGGGGTTCTCATTGTGGCAGCTCCTCGAGATCCTGCCGCTGACTTGGCAGCAGCAAGACGCTCAAGGCAACTGGCATACCAAATTCGGGTCAGCTGAATTCGTACTTGGATGGAGCGATTTTGGTTGATGTTTCGTAGGTTCCACCTGGATAAAGGGCGCCCGATTGCCGATGCACAGCCTAAATTTCACGTTACGGTTAAAGAACGGATGGCAAACACCTTGCTGAAATATAAACCGAAGGCTCAGTGGACTCCAGGCACCGAGGTTTATGTGGAGTAGGTGGTGAATCGGAAGGACATCTTATTTTACCTATGCAACAACGATACCCACACGGACCCTTAGCACGCGTTTTTTTACGTATCCCACAATTTTATGAGCATATCCTCCGTTAAGTAACAACGTTGATGACTTCCGTCGAATAAGTATGAAGTCGAAGGTTGGGAACCAGATCTAGTAGATGGGATCCGGAACCACTTGCGTATTTTTCAACTCTACGGTGAAACGTGACTCTTCAACGATACTGGCAAGCGCAGAACCCGCAAAGGTATCATTCGCCTTTGTTTCTTTCGACTGGTTGAGGTAAAACAGCTGTATAGAGCCGCTTGAGCCCAGCCAATGTCTGCGCATAGTCTGTATATTTACAAAACACAGCAGATTTTGCAAGGCGAGAAAGTCTATTGGTTAACGAGTAATTAGTTGGATACAATCGTCTCCAGGCCAGCCAATTTCATCTTGACACCTATTTCGAACAAATAATCGAGGCACTGTGATGCACAATGAGCAGCGATCCGGAACCTAGAGAAAGAAATAAACCTCTGCTTGGGTCTTTGCCTTTTCCCAGTCAGGACCTGCGCATAGACATGTCAGCATACACATGGGTGGATGAGTTGGATGCAGACCCCAGACGTAAACACCGTGCCTCCGTACGAGTACACCCGCAGCCTCCGGATAGCGGACCATCGCATCGGCCATGCTGTCCTTGAGATCCTCCTCGTTGGGCGTGTTCTCGATAATTGGCATCTCGAGGGTGTCGAGATAGGACAGTGTGCGCCCTACACCTCCAATGCGGATGCCTTTAATCATCTGATGATCTAGGTTTAGGTCAATTTGCCTCGAGAAAACTGCTGGCTCAGACCTCCTACGAAAAAAAGAAAATTCGTATCACGCAAGATCGGGGTAAAATGACGCGACGTACTTGGTGCGAGATGGTGAACGTCGACCCGGGCCAAAGGAGCGTGGCCATGACCGCGTTCTGCGAGTGCGTGTGGATGCAGCTCCCCGCGTCGCGCAGGTCGAACGCATTCCAGAAGAGCGGCGTGCAGGCCGATTCCTTGAGGTTCAGCGTGGGCCGGCGCAGGAAGACGCGGTCGGTGTGCGGGGAGGGCGCCGCCTGGGGGAAGGGGAGCACGAAAATATGCTCGGGGAGCATACGTTCTTTCTGGACACCAGACGGTGCGATGAACACCTTATCCCTGGTGGCCTGAGCTGTCAGAATCCCACAACGACGCAACAGCGCGAGGCGCACCCGACGCGGATACTGATCCCTCCACCAGTTCCGGTGACCCATCCCAGCTTTAAGAGGTACAGCACGTCGTTTATATAGAGTTTCGGGCGCTACAGACCTGGTAAAAGTTGCGACACAGTTCAGGGATGAGATTTGCGGGCTGTTCCGGTTTTAAAATGGGTGCAGAGGAAAAGGCTAGCATCGCACATGAAGAGGGTCGTCTGATAGCACTAGCGAGTCGGGATTTCCTTGGGAAGCCATTTTTCTTGAAACAAGAGGATCGATTCTTGATCGATTTGGGCGAGATGAAGGGGCGCTTGCCGCTAGTCTCTCGTAGACAGACACTTTTAACATACGACGCTCGTACCTCGCGTGTTAAAGTCTGTTGATTACCGCGGGGGTCCGATCGTAGTGCGTTCTTATTATGTAATTGCGGAGTTTGAATTTCGCTGTCCAGATGCTCGACACCACTACATTTTCCCTTACAGGGCTTCAAATAATGCGAGCTGTTATATAAAGACATGTTTTAGGCCTCTAGACTCCTCCAGATTTTTCCCTTGGATGTTTGGGCATCTCTCGTTGCTTTTTGGAAGAAGCGACGAAAATATCACATGAAAAAGTCGAGGTCTCTGTGCAACCAGTTCAAGAACATGTTTTGACATTCCGAAGAGACAGATCTTCTGACACACATAAGACAACCTATTCTATGCAAAAATCGCATGAAATAACACGTCCTACATAAAACTCGTCTCGCGACTCAATTTCAAACTCCGCAATTACATAATAACGGCGCACTGCGATCGGACCCCCGTTGTAATAACAAGACTAGCTTGCCGCTTGCCGCGGCCAAGCGTGCAGCCGACAAGCCGCCGATCCAAATACGTCCATACGCGAGATTCAGACCACCAACACACCAGATGTCAGGCCACGACTCTGCTACTTTAATCATCCTATAGACTTGAACTCGCGTCTCGCCACAACTCCACAATTTCTGCGTCGGGGTCTGTGCAAATCGCAGGACAAACTGCGGAATCTGTTGAGGCTGTCGTCTCGAATAACTCAAACGGACGTGTAAAT
Source organism: Mycena epipterygia (assembly GCA_029281465.1). Taxonomy (NCBI): domain Eukaryota; kingdom Fungi; phylum Basidiomycota; class Agaricomycetes; order Agaricales; family Mycenaceae; genus Mycena; species Mycena epipterygia. Next base: position 1,758,189 of record JARJCQ010000010.1, on the reverse strand, counting down.
GAATCGATTTTACCTCTTGTGGACAGCGGATTCGGTGCCTGGTCGTTCATGCCTATTTTACGTGACTCCGAGTCCATTATCTGACTTGTATCAAAGCTGGCTGCCGCGTTCTTCGTCGACATCATCGTCTGGGGGTTTCCCAACGTCTACGGTGTTTTCCTAGACGGGAATTAAATTACCCTGCTCGCCGATCGGATATCAAGCCCTCATATCGCAATTTACCTCCGAGACTCTCGCTATGCCTCCAAACTAGTGCTGTGTCTGCTCCCTTTCATCGGAACCCTCTGAACTGGAGTGCTTTATATTCGTGTATGCGGGAACGCGCTTCGCGGGGGGCGGCTAGGATGACTGCGCTAGGGTGGGCGATGGACCTCCACCGGGTAGTCGGGAAGACGCCAGATGACGGACGCGCTACAACCCATTCATTCAACCCAGAATTTATCGACGACTTGGCGCCGGAGATTTGAACAGCGATAGCCTATCTTTTGTGAACCTGCAACATGATGGAATTGAACGAGCTCGAGTGTTCAGCCTCATTCGGACTTTCACTCAGCTCTTGGTGTTTTCTGGTCTTGATCCTGCTAGGTGAAGAGCCTAGACTACCAACTCCCAAACTTCTCAATCCCTTGTTAAAATTGACGAAGTACTGGTAAGTAGGAGTGAATCTTCCTGAAGATTATACGGCGCTGATGAGTTCAATCGCGCCGAAGAGATTCTTTACAGCACCTCAATATACAATGTGTGAATGAAAGTCAACCCAGGTTCTTGCTCCGCAAAACTCTCGACCTGCCCCATTCTCAGCAGACAAAATTATTTTCAACCCATTATCCCAACCAATAAAACCCACGGGATGCTAATCAATTTCCAGCGCGAATAACCCCTGCTTAGGCAATCTCTGCCAAAATATGATCCCCTCCACCCTGCACGTGGTTTGTGTCCAGACTTCGGGACCCTGCCTGCAACCCAAAATTAAACAAGTTCAAGTTCAAGTTGAAAACTGACGAGTTAAACACCGTGTTGAACCCGGACGTTTATGCTCTAACTGAATTACACTGTCGAGGGAGGGGGAGGCAGAATAATAGGAACAAGGCTATTGCGGGACGCTGTGGGTCCTCACCTCTGAGCTGCAGGGAAAATACCTAAACTGTTCAACTTCTCGTTCAACACCAGACCGTCGACGCGAGTGGGCCAGTGAGTACATCTGCACTTGCAGATGCGCGCCCACAATTTTCTCGACAAGCGCTGGGCAGACGCCGTCGCTGTCACTGTCAATTGCAACATGTACAGCGGCCAGAAAACTGACATGTTTGTTTCCACCCCGCCGGACGCCACATCACATCCAGGCATGGTTCAACCCATTTATCGCAAACCAGACCCTTCTGCAAATCTGAATCCGAACACGGTGTCCGTCAACCCCACGTTAGTCTCTGGTGCCAGTACCTGAATTCAACCCCACGTCGATCTACACACACAGAGAGAACGGCAACGACAATAATGTATGATACAGCTAAGCGATGCGGCCAGGCACGATGATGGTACAAACAAAAACGCCACGGACGAAGAACGAACACAAACACGGACAAGGGTGAATAACGTAAACGCGGACGAACAACGCCCACAAACGCGAACGAATAACGCACAAAACGCAAACGCGAATAGGGAATACGAGTCCGTGCTGCTTAGAACGTGCTCGCCCACGCTTCGAGGTCAAAGCTCGAGTCCCGTGCATAGTTTATCCACTCGTCCTTCTACAAACACACAGTTCAATCAGCCAACTGCATCGAAAGAAAAGGGGAGAAAGAAAGGAGGGGGAAACGAAACACAAAAAACGGCGGGAAAAAACCGAAAACTCACCAACAAATCCTTCGGCGTCTTCCGATGATCCGGGTCCTTCAGTAGGCAATTATCAATAAACGTCTCCGCTTCGGGGAAGCGACCCTCAGGCGTCAGCTTCGGCGCGGGCTCGTTGACGATGTGCTGCAGCAACTCGAGGATGCTCATCGTCATCCCCCCACCCTGCAGACTCACGCCCTTGCTCTTCCTCTTGTCCTTTTTCGCCTTCGCCGCGCTACTACTATTAGGGCGCTTGCGGGATGACGGGGGCAGGCCGAGGGATGCGAGCGAGTTCATGGAGCCGGGGCGCGCGGGGGAGAGGGTGCCCTCGAAGTCAGAGAGGTCTGAGTCGTCGGAGAGGGACTCGGAGAAGGGGAAGCGGCCGAGGGCGAGCTCGATGAGGGAGATACCGAGCGACCAAACGTCGGATTTGACGGTATATTGGGCGCCTTGAATCCGCTCCGGCTGCGCGGTAATCCATTAATGATTAATACGAATTTGGGTGAGGGCACTGAGGGCGACGTACGCTCATGTATGTGGACGTGCCGACGAAGGTGTCGGCTATTGAGTTGATGAGCTCGCCCGAGACACCAAAGTCGCAGATCTTGATCTCGCCTTGCGAGTTGAAGAGAATGTTAGACGGTTTGATATCTGCAAGGAGGGTTCAGCGTTGAATAAAAATTAAATGCCGTCCGGGGGTAATATCATCACGTGATACTTATTTCCACCCCGGAGCAAACGAAAAGGACTCGGACTGACCGCGGTGAATGATGCGATGGACGTCGTAAAGATACGTCAGGCCCTCGAGGACAGCCAGCGCCACTTTGCCGACGACGTCGATCTCGATGGGCCCTATTTTCTTGTAGATGCCGTCGAGCGAGCCCTTGTCCATGAATTCCATGCAGATGCAGATGTTCGGGTCCGCGAGGAAGGCGCCCCAGAACGAGATGATGTACTTTGAGTTGCAGTCGTGCATGATCTGCAGCTCGCGCAGGATCTGCTTTCGCACCGCCGGTTTGGCGTCGATAAGCACGATCTGTGTGTCGAGCGTCACGACCTGCACGAAAAAGAGATAGGGACGGGACGCACCTTCTTTGCCATGAATTTGCCCGTGGGGATATGCTCGACCTTCTTGACGCTCCCGCCGTTCCCCTGCCCCAGCTCATGCAGGTCCTTCAGGTCCTCGTTCCTGAGATCGAATTTGATCTCCGTATTCATGTCGAGATTGGCGAGGGTGTTGGAGAGCGCGGTGTGGTAGGTGTTGCGCCGGTTGGCGTGCGGCGAGGCGGTGTTGGGGGCGGAGTTGGAGCCGTTGGCGACCGTTAATAGGTTGCTGTCCTCTACCGGCGTTGCCGAGGTGGTATTGGGTGGCAGTTTGGGGGCTTTAAGGGTCATTGGTGGTGGCCGCCGCTTCCCACCGGGTGCACCTGCGGCCACCGGGGCCTGGCGGATCGCGACGGGCTCAGGCTCGGGCGGCGGCGGTGGCGGCAGCTCTGGGGGCGCAGCGAGCTGGAGGGCCTTGAAATTGCGCTTTTTTCGAATGGGAGTGGCCATGGAAGGAGAAGGAAAGGGAAAGAACAGTAGTACAAGGCAGTTCGAGGATGAGAGCTGCTGGGAGGTGACAGAAAACAATCGGTGCGCGTAGATCACGTGTATAAATATTCTGTTGCCGACGCCGTCCAAATTGCTACTACCACACCAAGCTACCACTACTACTAGCGCTATCCCGACGGGAAATATCCTTCAAGCGTTTCTGCGACAATAGGAATAATAGTTGCTTCCAACGAGTCTCAGATCCCCGACAGTGATGGAAATCTTGCCAAGACTGGCAGGCACGCAGATCATTTCAACAGCGCTCATCCCTAGAGCGAGTCCCTACCTGACTCTGGTGGCCTTAGTGCGACCCACAGCCCGTCTTTGTTCCGCTTCGATATCTTGGATGCGCTCTTTCCGTCTTATCTTCGCCCCAAGTGCTTTCGATGCTGAATTTCTACGCCGCATGTCAGTGTCCTCCTCTCCGTCAATCAGAACTCCAGTGCATCATGTCGCCATCCCTTAACTTCTATGCCCCGATATCCAAGCTACGGCCCCGTCTTCAAAGTTTCTTCGTCGTCGGGTCTTGCGCGAGGGGATACGCGGGGGTGCTATATCTCCCGAGCGCGCCCGCCGATCCTTGAAGATCATCCACGACGGCCTTTTATCTCCGGGATCGTCTGCCGAATCCAATATAGTGTCGGGCGGCGTCCTGGGCGCCTTTTCTTCTCCATAAGAGGTCCTCCCACGACCACGCTTTGTCTGCGAGCGTTTACGCCAGGCGTCTTTTCTTCTCCATTTGTGGACTGTTCCATGTTGTTCCTGCGCCGAATATCCAGACTTCCTGGCTCCGCAACTGGAACTCCAATACTAAGCTCGAATCGTTCCTATCGTGGCAAGGGGTCCTTCCAGTGCCCGCGACGACCACCTTTGTTTGCAAATATAGTGTCGAGCGTCTACACTTGGCGCCTTTTCCCTTTCCTCTCTATTCCTGGATTGTTCTACATCGTGCCTCCACTTGCTTCTCACCTGCACCAGGCCGCACGATTTCCTCCCTCGTTCTGAAGCAAACTCTCGCATTAGCTCTCAGTCAAGTGGCACGTTTGCCCGCCCTGAAACTCACTCGTCTGCCGAGCCCAATACAATCGGGCGTTTACGATGGCGCCTTTTCTTCTCTATTCGTGCATGGTTTCTCACTGCGTATCGTGCGAGGTGCCTCCGGAAGCGCCCTTGTTCAGTACCTGCCAGTTCCATCTTAATCTGATTGACTGCATTAATGTTGGCACGCATGGGAACCGACCCTGGAATGATCATGGGAGAACACCAAATACAAACGTCGCAGCGTAATAACTCGCAGACCTTTTCCTCGGCTGCAAAGGCTGCAACGCGGTTTGCTCGCCTTGAAATTCATTCCTCGTCGGCCGAACCTAACACAGTGTCGGGGCGCCTTTTCTTCTGTATTCGTGCATTGGTTTTTCACTGCGTATTGTGTAGCGCCTCCGGAAGCGCCCTAATGCAGTACCTGCCTGTTCCATTTTTAATATTCCATCTTTATTAATCTGGACTTCATTAATGTTGGCACGCATGGAAGCCGACCCTGGGATGAGCATGGTCTTCTGGCATGGAGGAGACACCAAATACAAACCGGAGAGCGCAGCGTAACGCAGACGATCGTTTTGTGAGTTGCAACAGCTGGAATGCGGTTGCGAATCGTCTACTGAACCTCACAGGGTCGGGTATCTACGCTGGCGCCTTTTCGTGGATTGTTTCTCACCGCGTTTTGTGCGGAGTGCCTCCGGAAGCGCTCGTCCAGTCCCTGCCAGCTCCAATTTGATATTGACTCCATCTTTAAACTTGACTTCATTGACATCAATGTTCTCACGCATGGGAACCGACCCTGGGATGGTCATTTACGAAGCGACGAGAGGTTGCAGGCAGAGACTTACTCATTCATTAATATCCCGGCGCTTTACATCAGAAGATACTTAGGCGTGCCCCATGTATTTTATTGAGACTTGAATTGAGAAAATGACCATACATAAGAGGTTGAGAGCTCTGATATGCTCCACGGCACTGAGCCTTTGACCAGCTATTAGAATATCTCTGGTATGCAGCGCTGAGCGAGCTCAACTTGAAGGCTTGCCGGATTTTGTCATATCTGAGTACCTAGATTGTGCCATTGTCCCTGCCATTCTGTCAGTTTGACACTGTGTGATTATTGCATTCACGAAAGGCATTGTGTGATTTGCGCCTATTCATTTTTCATGCGGGTCCGAGATGAAATTGATTCTCAACCGGTTACTTGGTTCCTCCTAGATACCTATTACGGCCGACGAGTAGTGTGACCTGGATGCGACACTCAGATTAGGCCCGGCGGCGACTTTGACCAGAGGGACATGAGGGTGGAAAGTATGAACAGACGCCGCATAAGTATCTGAAGTCCATTTCATTTTCTGGCATTGGAGGTGACTGCACGGGTGAGGCTAATTTAATGGACTGGTAAGTAGTCATGCCGGTGGGTGTGGATATTAACTGCGTAAGGATCTCCAGGGTCTGATAGCCTTGGTCTTTAGGGCTGCATCGAAACTCCAGTGGTGAATATTAGCTTCAACAAGCGAAGCATGAGCTTCCTTCGTTGGCCTGCCTGTGTATCTCTTCCCTGCCAATTTTGACCACGAATGGATCCGCGTTGAGTTGAACCCGAGTCGTCCTCGTAAATTTCAGGAAAAGTGGAGCTCAGACCCTTCCTCGGCAGCTGGCAGCTGATGGACCTGGAAATGATATAATAGTTGTGCCTAGGGCGACTCGCGGACGAACAAAAAAGAGCGGCGGGCTATCTCTCGGGGAAAAACTCAGACTCCATTAATTCCGCATCCATTTCTCAAGTGAGTCCGAGATGAATTAATTTAAGGGTCATTGCCCTTGACCAGCACCCTTTGGGTTTGACTACATGTTCCCACCCCAATTTATAGAAAGTCTAGGCAAGTTAATTCTCTTTTTCCGGAGGTGCCCTGCGGGGGGTAAGATTAAAGTGGAGGATGGTAGATGTGACAATAAGTCAAGTGTTCGCGGGTTACTAGAAAATGACTGGCATGGCCTGTGGATTTCCTGTGGATTTCAGCATGGATCGTGCATCGACAGGCTTTCAAGAAAGCGCCCACGCCCGCAGGTCTATATACATTAAAAAACATCATATGTCAACTGAAATACATGTCTCTTCGTGCCCACTATGGTTCAGTGGCAGAACCGCCTGATGCTTCAGTTCTCATCGTGTCGGGTGGTCGGGGGTTCAAGTCCTCCTGGTGGCACAAAAAAAATGAGGATGCCGAGCCTGGGTCGATCCCCCGTTCGCGAGAAAGCGCCAGTTCATCTGTATAACACCTCGTGCAATACTGCCTTTCACCCCGGTTTCAAACCGGGTTCTTTTTTGTTCTTATTTTGTCCCTTTGCGTTTAGTCGCAAAATTGAAGAGCGTGAATTTGTTTAGAAAGAGAGCTAGATAACCTTTCAACAAGTGAAGCATAAGCTCCTTTATTGAGCGTTGAGCGCGAGTCATCGCCGTAAACTTAAATCTCAGTAAAGTGGAGTTTGAACACTTTCTCGGCAGCTTATGGATATGAGCATGAATGCCTAACGCGATGCTCGGACAAAAATGTACCTCTTTTCTCTCTTTTATTCCGGGATAAATCAGCTCTTACCTTAGCGAAAAAAGACAAGAGCGTGGGCTATTTTTGCCAGAAAGATCTAGCTTGCTCAGGCCAAGACTTCTAGACGTAGTCAACGTTGCGGACCCAGAACACCGTCCAGGCCTACTGCGTATGAGTCAGGGTACAAACGTCTGTGGAAGAGAGGTGATATCCATCAGAGAAAATTTGTTCAAATCTTTCGGGGATGGTTGAATAGCGACAGCGTCTATCTTTCATTTGCACCCCGAGAAACCCGCGCTTTGGTGTTATTTACGCGGTTCGAGCGCCTAATTACACTCACGTGATCGCAGTGATTTCAACTTTTGAACTGTAATTTTGTCCTTCTTCTTGGAGCGTGGACGAGCGCAAGATCCTGTGAATCTAAATGCGAGGGATGGAGAAGTGTGTGGGAAGGATGCTGGGGGGGAATATACGGATAAGAGAAGTTCAACATGATGTTGAAGTTGAAATTTTGTGTTGAATTGTTCGATTTGTTGAATTGTTGAATTTGTTGAATTTATTCAACTTGTTTAATTTTGGGTAAATTTGATTTTATCTCCCAAGTTCTTTCGGGGTCTTCGGTCTACTTTTCTAGGCAGAGAGAGGATGCTATACCGTTGGCAGAGGTTGCCAAGGACGCTTTGATGCATGGTGAAGTCGCGTGAAAATGCCCGAGGGCGCGAACAGTGATTAGGGTCGTTCACAGCAGCCATTTTTCGGCCCATTTTTCGTTTCATTTTCTCCCCCATTTTCCAGTAAAGGGGAATAGAAGTGGAGTCAAAATGGGACCTGAAAATGGCCATCGAAAAATGAGCTACCCCCCCTCATTCTTCAAAAATGGCCATTTTTGCCTTCATTTTAGTTTCCATTCTCCAGACTGTTTTAGCACTGCAGCTCGCTTCTACCGGCAATAGATAGTGACCATGCACATTAATACACTGGTGATAGACTCTGTGTGCCCTTAGCGAAGTGGAATATGTTATGAATTTATTCTTCTGACTTGAGTCCCCATTTTACTGTCATTTTCTTAAATCTGCATGACTACCCGTTCACAGCAGCCATTTTTGATTTCATTTTCGGCCCATTTTTATTCCATTCTTTCCAAAATGGCAGAGAAAACCGAAAATGGGAGAAAAATGAGCTGAAAAATGGACCGAAAAATGGCTACTGTGAACGACCCTATTGCAGGCGACTGCCGGGGTAATTGGCAGATATGAAGACTGATACAATTCATTGCGACTTGCATCATCCCGGATTGATTACATCCGTGTGGCTCAGGCGTGGTTCCTGGAATTAATACGTTTTGGGTGGAATGCGCAAGGAATGAAGGCCCCAGGGGTAGTCGGGTGTAATCTTGATTCGCGCCACGAGGAGCCACCATCCTGGTGGAAAAGCATAATGCCCTGCTATATACGTATGCGTTAGGTCTTAACCTCGAGATTACGGGATCCACTGGCACATCATCGGTATCTTGATCGGGAGGTTCAAGATCCCGGAATGCGTCGCTGGGAGCATGTTGGGCTATTTTAATGTTTACGAACAGGGGAAGTAATACACGTACAACTCCTGCACTAGGACTCGACAGAGGCATGTCTGCAATTCGCCCTAATCGAGTTTCCGTAAGTTGAACTATAGCCTCTTTGGGGGTAATGGGATTTTGAATTCCACCGCACTGCCCCGATTCCCCTAGTTGTGATGATGGAGACGCAGGATAAGGATAACTTTGGGAGACGTTCAGCTGCAGCGGGGTCCCATCGAAGGTCGAAGAAATCACATCTTCCGCAACAGCGCCGGTGCCGCGGATCAGCGATGTCCGCTCGCATGTAACGGTAAACTGCCAAGCTGGCGAAGCGGACGACATACAATATGGGCGATAACCGCTACCCTGGATACTGACCCGCACAATATGCCGGGGACGAGCGGCGTGCCGATGCGGGCCCACATATGAGATGCGGGTCATATTGGCTGCGTGGACAACCCGGCACGGATCCGGAATCGGAGTTCGACGGCCATTGCATACGTGTTGATTTTACCAAGTCGTTCCTGGATCTTTTCTGCGCCGCGGTGCGGGTGGTGATAGAGGACAGATAGCTGAGGCCGGGAGGGAATCTTTGTAGACTGACGAGGCTATCGCCGACGGGCCGCAGGAGGCATGATCATTCGTGGGGGATATTCCGACACATCCGGATGGTGAAACAGCAAGTCGGCGGAACACCTTCTTCAACCGTTGATAGCGGTGTTATTAGAGCGTGGTGTATGTTCATGATGCTTGTCAACTGGGCAGTCGAACTATTTTGGCTACATCGATTTCGGAAAAAAAATTCAAGTTCAACCTCGAAAATTCATCTAAAAATAAGGCATTTCTGCGAACGTGAAGCGGATGAGTATCTGGCCTACAAAGAGGGGGAACATAAGGCTTTGGATGGCTTTTTGGAGACAAGGATCTTTGTTTCGGCTACTCTCGGGCGAGTCATGCGACCGGTCGGAGCGGTGTTTGGTCGTGACAAACAGGTTGCCAACCAAACGGCTTGTTCAACAACGGCCAACAGGAGACTTCCAGGTCGGATTTCTCTCTCTTATCGATACCTGTGCTGGCCTCTCAGGATCTCCTCTTTGCGGTCTGAGACTCTCACATGTAATCCCTAGCAATCCCCAGCTTTCATCCGCTCAAATCTGACTTTTTTTTTTCACCCTAGCTCGATGTCTGGCCCCGGTTCAATCGATCCACTCACCGCTGCAATCCAACAGATTGAGCGGCCTTATGCATTGAAGGTTCTTGCCCTGTGCTCCTCTCCGCACACGGCACCCGATAGCACTCGCACGGCCCCCGTTGGGCCCTGGCGACATGTCTCCGAGCTTGAGTACGTCGGAGCCACACACCCATCCGCCCCCATGTGGAGCGACTATTCCATTATCACATATCTTGTCCACACCGCGATCTCCATCCCCCCACGTAGCGACAGCAGGTCCGATCCATGGGTCGTGATCAGCAGCAACGACAGTGGCACCACAACCCTCCCGAGGGGGTACCGCGTTCCGCTCCTCTGGCTCATGAAGGTCCAGTGGGAGTCTCTGAAGCTTTTGCTGACCGTTGCGCGCCCGTTGTGGGATACGATAAAATTTGATATCCTGTACATGGCACGGTTGACTCACCAGTTCCTCGCCAAAGCCAGGAATGAGGTTCGCATAAAACGGAACTGGAGGGACCCTACGTTCGACCGTGCTATGACTCGCTTTTTCAATGGTTGGATGGGGTGTCGGGACGTATTCATCTGGGATTTCTACTGCGAGTTCAAGGAGGAGGAGTACAAGGATGATCTCGTGGGCCGCAGTGCGTTCATTCAGTCGTCTTCCAACTACATATGTCTCATCTTTCGACATAGGATGGGCGCAGAAGGTTCCCAAGGGCATCCAAGGCTTCGCTGTCACTGAGCAAGAACTTATTGACGGTGTTACCGGGGAGCAGTTACAGGCGGGTCTCAAAGTGAATCGGGAAAACTCGACGTTTGAATGGATAGTGGAACCCGAGATAGAAAGTCCTCCGGCTCTGGTGGACGTGAGTGTTAATGGCAGCTTCGACATCCCCGTCCTGATCATATTATGTAGTCCTCGATCCCGCCTCCCGTGCCCACACCAGAGGAAGCGGTGGCGCCCCCAGCCACCACCTCCCGTGGCTCTTCTCCCTTGACTCAATCTGAGCAGGGTAGCGATATCGAAATGATTGCGGAGTCTTTGAACCCAAAGGTGTCTGAGCCTTCGACCCCACTCCCGACACCGACGCCCATGCAGAAGCCGCAGGTACCACTGGCCATCCAGACGGGGTCGGACCTGCCGCGCAAAAAGTCGCACAAAGCAAAGCCGCGTACGAAAACCGACAGACCGGATAAGGCGAGTCGTCCCCTTCGAACCCGCACAATGAGCGGAAGCATCTCCGCCATGAGCCCCGCAACCCCGAAAGTCGCACACCTTGGAACCTCCCTGAGCGTCCCCGGGTCTTCCACTTCAAGCTCACCTAACAGGACGCCGTCCGGATTCGACTTTACCGCCCCCGTCGAATCCCGCGGCCGCAAGCGCAAAATCGAGTCCATCTACTCCATTTCGCCCTCGCCCCTAACCTCGGATAGCGAAGAAGACGACTCGAGCTTCAAAGGTTCCCGCGAGCCTAAAAACCCGAGTCGCCCGCCCCCGCGACCTATGCCAAACGCAACTCCTGATGGACGTGCATTTAGCACCAACTCCAGGATTGTCATTCCGCGGCTGTCGAACCCGGAGGTGTATTCTAAGCCTACCACGGAGGCGTACTCTGCAACTCCCGTAGATTTGCACCAGTCCCCCTCCTCCGTTTCCGTTATCAAGGCCGTCAGGAAGCCCAGCGCCTCCGAGCCTTCGAGTCCCCGCAAACTCAAGCCGTCAATCGTTCCTCCAAGTCTGCATCACTATAAACTATACGCGATTTCCTCCTCTCCCTCAACGCACCCTTTCGACCCCCAAAACCCCGCTACGTCGATACCGCCGTTCGGCACCTGGCGACATCCCGAGGAGCTGGAATACATCGGCCCTAACCATGCCGCTGCTGCATCGTGGACCGACCTTGCTATCGTCACGTACATGGTCGATAACGCATTCACGATTCCGTCACGTAACGCCGATAGTAAGCAAACCTGGGTGGAGGTCAAGGTTGCGAACCGCGACGGCACTGTCACCTCCACCACGCTCCCTCGCGGGTACCGCATCCCCTTGCTTTGGCTCGGCAGAGTGCAGTGGGACTGCTTGAAGCTTCTGCTGACGTCCGGGCGGGAGCACTGGCCCAATTTACGATTCGACATCCTGCACATCGCGCGGCTGTCGGTCGAGTTCCTCGCGAAGGCGCGCAAGGAGCGGAAGATGAAGCGCCAGTACCGCGACGTCATGTTCGACCGGGCCCTTTCGCGCTTCTTCAACGGCTGGATGGGCTCTCGCGACGAGTTCGTCTGGGACTTTTACAGGGAGTTCCGGGACGAGGAGTACGAGGACGACATGTTACAGCGCAGTGCGTCTTTTCTTTTTCATTGCACCACAGTCAATGGTATTTACACGCAACGCAGGGTGGCTTCAAAAAGCCGTTAAGGGCATCCAAGGCTTCGCGGTCACGGAGATGGACCTCAATGATGGGATATCAGCGGAGCACTTTATGCATGGGCTGCACCTCGACCGAGAGCAGGGCACGTTCGAGTGGGTGGACCCCGACGCTCCGGCGCCGGCGCCCAACCCAGCTGTCGCTACGACATCCACGGCGCCGACACCTGCCATCGAGGCGGCTCAGCCCCCGCCTGCCGAGGTGTCAGCGCCGCCATCGCATGCCGACGTGACACAATCGCGGATGCATTCGCCGCTCTCCCTTTCGCAGGTCGCCGGCGTCCATTCCCCTTCGCCGTCACCTTTAACGCCGGTCTTTGGGCTGGACCATTATATGGACGTCGACCCTCCGGTAACAACAGAACCGGAGGCGACGCCTTCTGTCCCACAGCTCGCGCAGTCGTCCGCAGTGCCTGCGATGCCAGTGGAAGAAGAGGGTACGTCAATAAACATTAACCAACTCTGTTGGTGTACTAACCGACCAACAGTGCTCACAGTGCAGCCGACGCCCGTCGAAACCGTGCAACCGACCCCTGTCGAAACAGTACAGCCGACGCCGACGCCCACTCAGCCAGACGACGCAGTCACTTCCAGCAACATCGACCCCAATTCCAATTCGGTGCTGTCGCGTCCTGCGAGCCCCGTTGCACCTGCAACCACCACGCCTTTTGCTGTCGAGACCCAAGTGGAAGAAAATGGCGGCCCGCCTGCCCAGGTCCCTCGCTGGTCCTCGCCACTTCGTTCAGCTACGCCGCCCGCTGTCGCTAATGCACATGTCTCGCGCCCGGTGACGCCGCTTCCGCTTCCGGACCTCGATATCGACGCTCCAAGCGAAGACGACGGGGTGCCTGCATACGATGATGCGGATGCGACCGCCGACGACGACATGGACATGCTGGAAACGGACTTCTTGCGTTACCCTTCGTCTCCCTCCGGCTCCCCTCCTGCAGCTGCAGCTGCGGATAGCGCGATGGAGGCTTCTACCCCTCTTCTGATGTATCCCCTGCCTGAAACCAATGGCGTGCTTGACCATGAACCGATGGCCCAGGACGAGGAGGAGCTCGAATTTGACGAGACAGATTACATTCGATCCCGTTTACCGTCTCCCTTCGTGATGACGCCCACTTCGCACCCGCTCGAACTCAAGTCGCCCACGCCGACGGGAAAGTCCCCGGAGCCCAAGCCGCCTGTCGAGCGCATGTCCACCCCGCAGCCCCCGCGGTCCGAATCGTCAGAGTCTATCCGATCATCCTCCAGTCCAGAACCACGCTTTCCTGAGCCACAAACTCAGAGCTCCGTGCCGCCAGAGCCCTCCGTGGAAGAGCGCCTACCCTCTCCCCCACCCGACTCCGACGATGAAGAAGTACCGTCGCAGGAACCTGCCGCGACAGACGGGGCTCCAGCGGTCGGGACATCGGAGCCCACCAATGCCACTGTCTCTACGGAGGCCCCCGCTCCAGTCGAAGTCGCTCATATTCTGCCGCTCAGCCCTGCCGATGCCGTCGATGAGTTTCCTCCGGGCTTTCATTTCATGGGCACGCAGGGAACATCCTCGCAAAGCAACGTCAGCCAGGCCTTGTTTTCTGCTCGTCCGTCTCGGGACTCGACGCCTGCGGCACCTCCCGAGGAGTCGCCACTCCAAAATGGCAGAGCACCCTCCCCCCAGCCGGAGGTTTTGAACGTCCGGCAGACTGCTGAAGCGTCGCGTCTGTCAGCGTCTCCGTCAATCGCCGGGAATGCTCAGTCTCCCATAGTCGAAGAGGGGATCGATGCGCCTCTGCGTCCACCGCCTCCTGTACGAGGTTCAGCCACGGCGGAGACGGTGCTGTCGGCCCTTCCTCACACCGACGATTCCAAACGGGTGAAGCTCGAGATCATGACGGTCTCGTTGAGCAAGGGGTCCGACGATGTCATCGAAATCGAAGGCGAAACCGACATGGACATAGAGACCCCCATCGATGTAGATATGGAGGAGCAAACCCCAAGCCCTTCAGGTACACCGGTGGTGCATAGTGCCTCTCAATTACGGAGCCCGCCCCTCAGCGCTTCCCAGAGTCTCTTCACTCCCGACGTGACACCTCGCTCCGCAGCTACGACGGCTGCAGCATCGCACACTCCTAGTGTCGCGACGGTCCCCCGCCCTCCCACCCCTGCGGCGCCAAGTCAGAGCAACGACTACATGGTTGCTCCAGGGCTGTCTACCATTGTCAATAGGGCACCCTCGAAGCCTCCTACCGACGATTTCAACATCTTCGGCCGTACCTCCACTCCGTCCCGCCCGTCGCCGCCTGTCGCCAGTGGCTCCTCCGGTACCCAGCGTGGTAGGAACCCTGTGCATCCTACACAAAACATGCCACATAGTAAGCCCGTGTCGTTTACGCCGCTCGAGCCCGAACTCATTGAATCTTTAGTGAACGGTGGCAAAGATTCCTACACGGGATTCATGAACGGAGGCTCCTTTAAAGGAACTCTCTTCTTGCGTGATAGGCCCTCGGCCCCGCCTTCTCAAACCAGGGACGTGAACATGGAGGGCCCGGCCCAGAACTTCCGTCCTCTGATCCGAATCCCGGATGGACCTAGTCCGATGCACAGTCCGATGGAATACGACCCAAGGAGAAGAGACCCGATCATCCTTGGACCGTCGTCGTCGTATTCCGTCCCCTCCATGCATCCTCCACCTTCCGCGTCTATGCATGCTCAACATGCTCAACCTCCTGCGTCGTCACCATATCCGCGCTGGATGGGCTACACGCCGAATGGGGGAATTCCGATCCCTGACACACCTCAGCAGTATTCTCCCTTGGTTCCACTCAATCTCAACCGCGCACACTCGCACTCCTATGCTCCTCCTCAGTCCCCGTCCCCGCGCTTCGTACCTGCTAGTAACAATGGCCATGCCCCTGTAGCCTCCCCCATGGCTACCCCCATGGCTGCCCCCATGGCTGCCCCAATGGCCGCTCATGTAGCAGCCCCCATCGTTGCTCCCGCTCAGCGCGTCGCCTCTCCCGTCGTCCAGCGCGTCGCCTCTCCCGTTGTCGAGCGTGTCGTCGCTCCTATTGTCGAGCGGGTCGTCGCTCCCGTCGTCGAGCGCGTTGTCGCTCCCGCCGTTGAACCTGTCGTTCGCCTTCCTTCTCCCCAAATCGGTCCTGCGCCAGATATCGAGATGCCCAAAGCAGCAAATAACACGACGATCCACGGGCGATCTCCTTCCCCGTTAACTTCTAACAGTAACAATCCCGTCCACATTCCCCGTCGGTCGCCGTCCCTCGTTACATTACCGCCCGTTAGCGAACCTGTCCTGAAAGCCGTCGAGCCCGTCGTTAGGCCTGATGCTCCTCCGCCTCAGGTTGATCGCGTCCCGGAGGTTGCGCTGCCCGAGATCAACGACTCACCCGAGATTGACATGGATATTGAAGACATACCGAGCCCTCGTCGTTCGCGTTCTCCTTCGGCGTCTCTCGCCGCGTCTCCCCAAACTCTCCCCGATCCGTCGTCGTCCGTTGCTGTCCCCTCGACCACGTTGCCTGGCTCTGCCGCAATCGTCGCAGCTCCTGCCCCGCCTCAGATTGTTTATCGCACGCCAGAGATTGACATGATCAGTTTGGAGAACACGTTGATAGCGCGCTTGAAGGCAGAATTGAGGTCGCAGTTAAGGGACGAGCTGAAAGGCGAGTTGAAGGGCGAGCTCAAGGACGAGCTCAAGAACGAGCTCAAGGGCGAGCTCAAAAGCCAGCTCAAGGACGAGCTTGAGGACGAGCTGAAGGTCAAGTTGAAAGACGAGCTGCTCGTTCGACTGAGAGGGGAGTTGCCGGGACAGATGAAGCAGGAGTTGCTCGGCGAGTTGAGGGACGATCTCTTCGCTCAGATGAAGGAGGATCTGCTTCTTCAACTGAAGGACGAGCTGCTCGTACAGTTGAAGGCCGAGCTGCTGACACAATTAAAGTCGGAGCTCCTCGCTCAGTTGAAGGACGACCTTCTTCTCCAGCTCAAGGACGAATTACTCCTCCAGCTGCAGGATGAGTTGCTCCTTCTGCTTAAGGACGACCTGAAAGTCCAGCTGACGGACGATCTGACGATTGCGCTGAAGAACAACTTGCGCGAGCAGTTGCGAGCAGATTTGAAGGACGACATGGTTCTGGAATTGAGGGATCATTTCACCGCGCAATTGAAGGATCAGTTGAAGGTATTGCTCGTTCAGCTGAAAGACGCCGTGAATTCGCAGTTGCGAGATGATTTGATCATCCAACTGAAGTATTTCATCGCGAAGCTCAAGGAGGAGCTGATTGTACAGCTTAAAGATACGCTGACGGTGCACTTGAAGGACGGGCTCATCACTCAGGTGAAGGCTGCGTTGACGGCTCAATTGCGCGATGGACTGGGGGCCCAGAGAGAGCAGCTGAACCTTGATTTCGAACGCCGGCGCCTATTTCTCGAACAACAGCCGCGCATGAAGGTCGTCAAGCCCGCGTCCCCGGCTGTCTCGACTCCCGTGCGACCTACGCCGACTACTCCCCGACCCCTCCCTTCACTCCTTTTCCAGGCGCGCCATCCCCTCCATCATCTTGTATTATCCACCACATCCGACTACGCTGGAATGGACGTCGATGCACCCGCTCCACCCGCTCCCACCCCCCCTCCCACTACTCCCGGCCTTACGTCCCCCTCCAAGCCTAAAGGCAACGAGACGCCCCTCCCCGTTAAATCGCAGCGGAAGCAATCGTGGTTTGCGACGGGATATCAGGCGTCATGATCTGGCCGCTGGTATTTTGGATATTCTGTGACCATGGTGTGTGATGTGTGTTAGGTCAGTCAAGTAACTCCCGTCGTCGCCTCTCACGATCTAATTTAGACCGCAGGTTATCTCATGCAGAATTCCCTTCATCGATTTGGTTCGGTATGTAATACACACGATTGATTGGGCTTTTAGATACCGAACAAATAATGAAACTATTATGACATGTACATACTCAAACTCAATAGGACGCTGAATGATTCGATTTTTTCTTGCTTAGAGTCAATTTAAACTTGACGTCGTGCCCGTCCTTTTAACTTGGTCATAAAATACAGTATCAATCGTTTCCTCATGAGTACGGACTGTAATTGGTTCTCATCTTGAAGGTTAAGGCTTGTTAAAATGTTAACGGCACGTTAATGTTCGTGGATTCGGACGAGGTCGATCGGTTGTTTACACTGTAAACAACCGAATTACGTGATCGCAGCGCTTCCTTTTGTCCTCCGCTTCCACGATGATCCAAGTTCAAGAACTTATTGACCTCGTCATAGATTTCTTGCACGACTCGTTGGCCGACCTCAAGCGATGTTCACTCGTCAGCCGCTCATGGCTTTCCACTTCCCAATACCATCTCTTCTCATATTGCTCTTTGGAGAGCGAGTCGGGATGTCTACGCTTAGTTGCCATGCTTGAGGAATCTCCCCATCTTCTCAAACTCATCACTCATCTTGCTGTCGCTATCCGCTCAGAGTTTTATCCTGATCCCAAGGCTTACGGTGCCCTGTCGAATATCCATTTCACACATCTGAAGCAGCTTACGATATACACCCTCCCTTCGACAACAGCGCTGCCTCTACTGCAAAGCCTCGTTGCACTCTCGAGTGTTAGCCACATATCCGTCATGCAGACCCGGGATCCGAGCGTACTGCTCTCGCTCTTCTTGCTTCGTACGGCAAATTTGAGGACGTTGGAGATCGGCCCTCGACAATATAGCGGTGAACATCTATATGGACCGGACCGTTTTCAAGTCCCATCGATTCGAACCTCTCATCAGCGCTTCCAAGTCGAATGTCTTCAAATTTCGAATGCGAGAGGAGAATTTGTTGAAAAGTTGGCCGACCCGTCGAGTAGTCCGATCAATATGGGGGCCTTGCAGCGGATAGCGGCCACGAGCGACTGGGCCCAGTCATTTAGAACGATGTTGCCAAAATTCGGATCTTCCCTGTCACACTTGGAGCTCAGTGGGCCTATTGGTGAATTCCTTATCAGTTTCATCGTTTTTTTGCCGTTCTGAATCTCTTTCATAGGGGGTCGTCCAGAAACCTTTGGAAAGGAATTAGATATCAGTACAACAGTGCTCCCTCGACTGACTCATTTCACCTACCATATATTCAGCCCAAGCGCCCTTCCTGTTATCCCAGCTCTCCTTACCAACTTCTCATCCGGTGCCACCCTGCAGCGGTTGACGCTCATAGTCAGCCGGGATTGTGCACCGTCGTCCACCGATCTCTCTCGCTTTGAGCATGTAGAGTTTTGGAAGGCCATCGACGATGCTGTTGCCGCTCTCAGCTCGGTTTCCTTGACGGTTGTAGTCTCTTTGAGGGCGGCCGGGGTCCTGGAGAGTGAGGTTGGGGTCGATAGACTCCGGGGGTGCTTGCCTCGCTTGGGAACCACCAGGTGTTTACGAGTGGTAGCAACACTACAATTTCTGGGCAGTGGTGCTTTAACTTCACTCAGACTATTTTTCTGATCCAACATTTATAATTCCGAGCAAATGTGACTCGCGCATGTACTAGTATCCAATACTGAATCGCCAACTTGAATCGTGGATGCGAGATAGCCAGGTTAGGTCGCGCTGATCGCTTCAGGCTGCCCTGAGAAGGATTTGCCTCAAACGACCGGGTGGGGGATATAGATGGAACGAGAGAAAGTTCAACCATCAACCATTCGTGATGGCGATCAATCGGTCTTGCTTTCTGCAGCCAATGAGCCACCCAAATTATAGATTGTCTTCCTGTCTGAGAGTTTTTTTGGGTCCCGCATTACGGCTAAGTAACTTCCCGATTTGGGCATATTTAGGGTCACAGAAAGTTTTGCGCTCGTTCTCAAGAATGACGGGTGCTAGCCCTCCAGAGTAAATTTTCGCATAGACTAAGCCTCACAAAGACCCGGTTGCAAACTTGGACTGAGCGATTTGGGTTTGCATTGGGTGAGATATTCACCGAACAATCAGAGCGTTGCTTTTCCCGGTAGTTGCGACTGTATTTGAAATTGACAATCAGTTTTTGACCCTATTATTATTGTGTCTCTTCCACCAATTTGTTTTGCGCCACAAAAAAAAAATGGCTGCATGCACAATACACAGACTGAGGCCACCAGACTTCATTGGTATGTCTATCCATATGTAATCGCTCCCCACTTTTACGGTGGATCCAGGGTGGGACAATGCTCCCGCCAATATTTCACTTTACACCAAATGATCGAGCTTTCGGAAAGAAAAATATATGCTTGGCGGGCCCAAACGTTATGAGACGCATCCTCAAGCCATTATTTGTCCAGTGATTCACAAGTCAAACCATTTTCTTATTTCATTGATAAAGTTATGTAAATATCGGTGAAGCATGCTGCATCGGTGCCGCGCAACGGCGATTTTTCCTAAAAGAGGATCCCAATGACGCCACAGATTATGTTGAATTTTGGGCAATTTTGCGTGAGGGAGGCCATGAAATCCTCCTTTCTCCCTCTTTTCTTTCTTTTCTCTTTCCTTTTCCGGCGTATCTTCCCTAATTCTTTTCGGCCACCACAAACGCCGTTACCGAGCCCGCGTTGAGCATTCGCAGTGATAACAATCACTCCGGTCCGATTTCCGAACACGCGACATACGCGTGTATTATCCTTGCTATCTTTAAGCCCGCTTACCGGACGACGATAGAGCTCTCCCTCTGGCTTTGAAATTGCTTCTCCTTGGTGAATTCTCGGCATAAGCTCCGAATTAAAGCTAGAAGTCAAACTGTTCGTACCCTAACGTCGCCCATACCACGGAAAGCTGGCGTACGCTGCGAAACCAAGTAGGAGCACGTGTGGAAGATGATATAGATCGAAGATACGCCTTCCGGGCGCGTATCCATGTATTTCGGGAACCGCGGTGCCAACAACACAATAATATGGTTGGGATCCCAAGGCAGTCTCTAAATCCTGGCTGGAGGCAGGATTCCAACTCTTCAAGTTTAGGGGACGCTTATCTCTGCTCTGGTTACTCTGCACCACACATGAAATTCAAAGACTCGCTCGGCGCTCACCGTGTCAAAAAGCGCTTGCCATGAGGTCTTCCCCACTTCTAAGCTCTTTACTACCTCCGGCGATTGGCTGAGAACGGGCCTGGCCGGTACCTTTGTGTGCCCCAAGTACAAATCGGTGCCTCTTTTTCTCGCGGACTGTATCCCGTGGACGTCATTGCTTCTTCCGGCTGTCATTGCTTCTCCCAGTCGTCATCTACGCGGCCGGTGAGATTGAGATAACATATATAAGCCAGCTGCTCCATCGCATGCACAACCCCCTTTCTCCATCGAATTGCTATGTCCGAGAACGAACCTGTCGATGCCCTTTTCGCAGAGGAGAAAGTCGGGTGGAGCGGGTACGTGTGCTTCCTTTGTTCTTGGCGCATATCGCATATATATGTAGTCTGGGAAGCGGTCCAACTTGAGCTTGATTCCACAGATACGTCGAATGGGAGAAGTACCCCGAGAAGAAAGCGGTCGCAACCAAGATTCTGAACACCAAGAAGTTCACACCGAGTCCGGGTAAGCAGATACATATACTATATACTATTTATTTCACATGATTGCAAGACTGAGTGTTGTTATTCGCAGAGTTCCAACTCGTGCCCCTGCCCGACACCAACCCGATTCTCATCGGCCATCGGTGGAAGGAGTACCACGAGGTCCTCGGGCTGAAGAATATCGTCGACTTCAGCTGGAAGACCGTCCTCGAAGAAAAACCGGACCTCCTACATGTGTTGGATTTTCCGTATAACGGCGAGACGACGCGGGAGCAGCTCCTCCGCGGGAAGTTGATGGATAATAAATACCACTTGTACGTTGGTTGTTTCCTCTAACACTATTATATTAATTTTGCTACAGCGTTCGCAACCATGGAGGGATCCCGGACATCCAGGAAGACGTGTTCGAGCTGGAGATCGGCGGGCTAGTGAACAAGTCGGTCAAGATATCGCTCAAGGACCTCAAAGATCCGGCGAAATTCCCGTTCGTATTTCCAATCGGTTTGCTTTATAATGTTTATTCAATTTTTCAACCATCGGCAGGCAAACGGAAGTAACCGTCACTCTGCAATGCAGTGGAACAGTAAGTCCAAGTTGCTTTTCGTGCATATCACCGCAGAACTGAGCTATTATTTATTTTGTAGAGACGGCTGGAACAAATCAACCAGTACCCCGGCGATGGGGACGAGCTCATCAACGCGCCTTGGGGTAAGGAATCAAATAATTTATCGATGACGCTCAGCTTCAATTTACCATTGGTACCTTAGGCGAAGGAGCGATGTAAGTATTGTTATTTTATTATTCCGGAACACGTCCGAAGATTTTATCAGAGGAACAGCTGTCTACCGCGGGGTGCCGCTCAAGAAGGTGCTGAAGCTCGCCTGCGGGGGGGTTCAGCCCGAGTGCCAGCACCTGGAGTTCATCGGCGCGGACACGTACTTCAAGTCAGTCTACCACTAAATACTACCCACATATAATTGAATATCGCGCACGCAGGAAGAAAAACGTGTTCAACTACGCCGTGTCCGTTCCGTGGCGCAAGGTGCGGGCGAACGAGGAGGTGCTCCTCGCGTGGGAGATGAACGGGAAGCCCCTCCCCAAGTCGCACGGCGCGCCGCTCCGCGTCGTCGTCGCCGGCTACATCGGGGCCCGCAGCTGCAAGGCAAGCCCTTTCTTTCTCTTTGCCTTGATCAATTATCTTGTTCAACATTTCTCCTTGTAGTGGGTGTACCGCATCAACGCGCTGGAGGCACCGAGCATGGGGCCCGTGCAGGCCCAGGAGTACTTGTATTATACCGCGCAGGTGTGCCCCTTCTCTTCTGCGCGTCATGGGTATTGATTTATATTGTCTGCAGATCGGGAAGCAGAACACGAAATACTCGAATGGGTTCTCGATCCAGCAGATGCCCGTCTCGTGTGTTTCTCTCTTCTCTCTTTTATTCTTCTTTATCCGCCTTGATGAATTGCTTACGTTGGAATAACAGGAGCGCGATCATATCGCCGGTAGACCGGCAGGTGATCGTGCACGACGGTAAGATCACGCTCAAGGGCTGGGGCTACTCTGGCGGCGGGAACTGGGTCGAGCGCGTTGAGGTGTCGCCTGACGGGTAGTTCTTCCCTCACCACCATCCCAAAAACATATTAATCGCGCCGCATTTGTATTTTAGAGGAAGCGTGTGGTACGCCGTCGACCAGGATGATATGACCGAGAAGGTGTGTAGAATTACATTCATGGCCTATGCATCACAGCGGCTCATGTTGATTCACTTTCCCAATAGCACTACCATGCCTGGCGCCTGTGGTCGATCGACGTCCCCGTCGACGCCGAGGGCTGGCTCGAGTTCTGCGTGCGCACCTGGGACTCGTCGAACAACACCGAGCCGACGTTCGTTCGCTCCGCATGGAAGTACGTATCATAATATTCTCCTGCACGATATCATTCAACACGAGTACTGGTTGACGCCGCGTACTCCAGCTGGGATTTGCACGTCACCTCCTCCTGCCACCGGATCAAGATCTACAGCGTCAACAGGACACGGCCCGCGACGATGCAGAGGCTGAAAGAGCTCGAGGCGCGCGGGGAGGGGTTCGAGCCGTTAACCAAGCCGCTCGAGTTCCAGTTGGAGGACACGGAGGAGTACCTTGCGGCGTGTAAGAAGCACCCGAGGGAGCCGCTGAATTGAATGAATGGTTTGAGAGTTGAGTTGAGGCGAATCGTCAATGGCTATGGGTGCCAGAGTGTGGACAGTGCAGCACTTGATAAATATCTGTGAATATGTGGCATCATCACCAAAACGACTTGACCCATGTTGTTTAGATGGTTCAACCTTGAATGGCACGCAATTAATATCAGCCACCCAGGTCATTGCATGACGGTTATCACAGTACATTCAGTTTAAAATCGCGTTTCGTTCCGGCCTCCAAGACAGAGCAAGCGCTGGATAATATAAGAAGTGATCTGAACAGGCATTCAGATGAAAGGAAAGGGCTGGTACTCTGTGAGCGGCATAATGCAGTAAAACGAAGAAGCTGATGTCTAAATTTTCATTCCCCTTGTGAAAACTCTGAAATGTATTGTATAAGATGTACCCTAGTCCTCCCAAATTTTGAGATTAATTGAGCAAGAATTGGGTTCATACAAGCCGAACTTGACTGTATTACTGCTAGTTTTGTTCCTCGTTTCGATATCATATTGTGTCTCCCATCGTGTCTCCTACTGTGTCCTCAGTTATCGTGTTCGGTCTTAATATTCTCCTTCATTTTACTTATCTGGCCATCATCGTTTTTTGTTACCTCGGCTCCTCCCGCAGCGTCTGCTGAGCGTAACGGGCTCAAGCTCAGAGCCTTCGTCAATAGATTTTTTATGAACAGGATTCCGGCCCCATCTCAGCCTCTTTCGTCACTGGAAGGGTGACGTGATCAATCCCGGAGGAGTACCAACTGGAGACGGAGTTTTGGAGCCGTGCAGGAAGCATCCGAGGGAGCCGTTGAGTTGAATGGTTTCAGACTCCGTGCGGTGGTTGCTATCGACGAGTTGAGAGTCTGTGAATACCTACCTCTCTCCATCTCCTCCTTCCCTCCCCAAAAATAAATCAACAGAAGCGCTCCGGGCGCTTCCAGCACGCCATAGTCACACTAATTGACGCTGGTTCACCTTGAATGACACGCATAGCCACTCTGATGGACAAGCAGCCAAGAACCCAAGAATTCATAATCGGCAAGGCAAGAATCCATATCGGGTCGGAGAGCGCTAGTCAAGACAAGCTACGTCATTAGCTAGCTGTGTTCGGTTTACGTTGGTTAAAGAATGGGCGATAAGGTGGAGGAACTGTACAAGACTGCGCACTGACCGCAGTATTCGGCTGTGCGCGCGCAACAGCCGATCAATGCCGCACTGAGCCTCCCAATTAACCCTCGTCTGAGGAAAGCCACTTTGCCCGTAGATAGCGAGATGGACCGGAGTGCCTTTAAAGTTATCGACGCCACAGTGATCCACATCACCGTCTCACTCAAACAAGAGGAATTGCGAACAGATTATAAGTACAACGAACAGCGAACAGCAAACGGAGCACACGAGTCAACGGCGAACAGATAAATCATATTCCGCCTGAGAAGGATGGATCACGCCGAAGACTCGGCACTCCAAAGTACATGGTATTAATGGTTAACGTCCGATCATAATGCGGCGCCAGCGGACTCTCAGCAACACAGCTCGCACGGGCAGCCTGGCAACGACAATTATTAGAACACTTTATTCAAGCGGAGACATAATGCGAAGGGACTTACAGACGATGTCCGCAATGCACTCGCAGCAGCCCTAAAAGGATGAATGAACCGGTTAGCTTCATGCGAAAATGAAATGGGGCGAGCCCGATAAGTTACGGACCTCGCAGCATTCTAAGTGACATAGGTCAGTTTCGGGTTAGGAGCGAACAAGCGAGATGTGGACGTACCGAAGCAGAGGAAGCACCCGAGCATGCCGAGGAAGCAGTCCTGGCAACGCGATTATAGTCAATCCCTGAAAATCGTACGATGAGATTAAGAGTGAACGCACCTTTCCGGCACCGCCGCCACGCATCCGCGAGGCCTTGTGCTCATGTTCGCATTGCTCGCCCTGCTTGCAGGCGCCGTCCTTGGCCGCAGGGGTGGTGGCCACGTTCATCACATCTGCAGCGATAGCGATGAGCCACAAAAAAACTTGAAAGACATTAAGGACGAGGGGCACGTACTCATCTCCGTCGCCTTGGGCTGGGAGGTCGTAGCTTTCGCGGGGGCAGACATAGTGGTAGGTGATGTAGAGGGTAGGAGGAGGGAAGGATAGGCTGTGGGAGCGCAGCATCAACGCCGCATTCTTATAGCCTGGGCCTCGTGCGTCCGGTGACATGACGCATCGGCATCTTTTTTCCAGGGCTATAAATAGCTACGGCAATTTCAACTCAGCCGCTATCCCGCGTTCACCATAGCTACATTTGACGCAGACTTGCTCTACACTACTCACCACAGCTCGAATCGTACTTTTTTTGCGCGAAGGGTGGCGATGAACGGGTTGCATTGAACTTTTCGGCATTGGGATCCGAACATGACGTATATACGCCTCGACCTCTTCCGGCACCACGGTTCGATATCTGGGTCCCACGCTAGGCCCAAAAAGGCCCGAAGCCTCCCATTTACACTATCTCTAGAGTATCTCAGCTTGTCTGCCTCCATCGTGTGTGGGTCCTTGCTCTGTGCGGGCAACCCTATCTCCGAGCGATTTGATTTCCCAGCGGTTGATAGGTTTCAAAAATAACCTAGTATAATTAAATGGCTTGATTGACATCATTCATCCAACCTCGATGTCGTGTGGGCTGTCGCTAGTGTTGACAAGCGTTGAGAAATAAACCCCCTCTCTGTCCTCGAATTCCAACAATGATGTCATTGGCGGAGTTTGAAAATTTTGCTGCCTTTTTCTACTGCAATTTTGCAGCAACTCCACCTTTCCGTCCGCCGACCAGTCAGTCGGAAGCCTCGTTTTCTTCATTTAACAATTTAACAAGTTAATACTCGTCTACTTCATTCCTTCCAACGATCTAGAGATGAGTTTTTGATGCAGGATCATCATTGTTGAACATACCTTCTCTGTCAGTTCTCATCCAATTAAATAATTGCAAAACATGAGTCTTATATTTCCGCAGTCTACGTCAAGTACGTCTACGCTAACGATTTCATTTCCGAGTCCTCCGAAGCCATTAATTCAACAGAGAAATGAACATTGAGCGCAGTTTCAACTTATAGTAGTGAACAAAGTTTGCTCCCTCTCCAACACGAGGCGTGGTCACCATAGAATGAGCCTCAGGATAGTGTAGCAGCAGAGCAGCCTGCGCTGGTGGAATTACTACTGTACATTGATCAGTTGGCTCAGCGCCTACGATCAAATTGCGAAACCAGCCTTTGTCGATAGAGTTTCATAGATACTAGACAAATGGACACCGGTCTACGATCAAGTGTAATAAAGTTTTACCTGGTGTCGCCGGGAAGTACGCACGACGGAAATAACTCAAGCTTTCTCGGTTCAATTTCTTTGGCGAAAGTGATCATGACGTCGCATATTCGGAACATCGGCGCGGAATGACAATGCCGAGCGATGCCGAGGCCGGGCTAAATAGGAACAAACAGACCACTCCGGTTTACATGCACCAACTTTCAGTCCTTTCGGGAGTCCTCTCTTGGAGCTCTCTGAGCTTGATGAAGACAATGAGAATTCAATTCAAAGCCCTGGAAGGAGAGCCCTTTCTGCTCGCAAACTCTCCCCGAGACCTCCAGCGCAAATCTGAATGCTCTCCCAAAACACTCTCCCAAAATCTGAATTCGTTCTGGCGTTTGGGGGCTGAAGATCTGCTCAGCATGCCACGAGCGACGGTCTCAGGTCAATAGGTATCACCCGATGTGAAAGATAGAAGTGCAACGTATGGTCAGCTGGTCGTTGCGGCTCCATGTTTAAGAACGCGCATGTGTCCATCATGTCGAGAGGCCCTCCCCCTCGATGTCTCCCACCTTCCTCTTCACAGTCTGGTGCATTCTTCTTCTTCGCCTCGTTTCTGCCGTCCCCAGCGACCATGTCTCCGCCCAGGACACGTCGGAGCGCTCCCGAGGACGCTCAACGGACCACACGAGCACGGCGCACCACTCCTCCCACGGAAGCCGTCTGGACCAGATCCGCTCGATGTACGCATGGGAAGGCTTCGTCTACGACATAGAGGTGCCGACGCATCAGGCCTTTCCGCCAAGTTTCCTGCTAATCCGACGCGTACCATCTCTGTCTCTGTAGCCGTGCAAGACCACGGAGGAAATGACCGCCGACTTCACGCACATGAAGTCGCGGGGCGCGAGGACGGTCATCACCTTCGATTTCTGCGGGCAAGGCGATGATGCGTCGTATTATGACGGTCCGTGGTTCCTAATGTTGCTTTTACTGCTCATCTGATTCGACGCTGGGCCGACTCCTGCTTAGACGTCATCCTCAGCGCAGAGATGGCCGGTATCTTCATCATCCCTCTAGCGTGGACCTTGCCTGTTCACGTCATTAATCAGAACTTCACTGCTAACGGTGAGATTCCTTTGAAGGAATCGGCTCAGTCCTCTAAACACTAAATGGACTCGCTCTATAGACACCTTCCTCATAAAGTCAGTCCCGAGGATACTTGCCGTCACCGAAGCCGTCATCCGCAACCCAGGGCCGGTGTTGGCCGTGGCCGTCGGTGAGTGCTTCCCGCGCAAACTAGTTATTAGCATCCTTGCTCATTGATCGATTCTCAGGCGATGAAGTGAGTCCATGCCATATAATCCTCTGAAATCATCTTACCGGTACGGCCACGTTTAGCCACTGTTTGACGACGATGCTGGGAGTCCAGACGTATGCATCCCACCCCCTACACCGTCCTTCTGCTCCTAACATGCGACTGAAAGGCCCTCGCTGTTTACGTCAACAACATGCGATCGAACTTCACAGCCGCGGGACTCGACATACCCATCTCCATCTCCGAGCTCGCGTTCGGCTGGCAATCAGCGGGGAACATAACCAACATTGCAGACGCCGTCGACTTCTTCATGATCAACGAGTTCCCGTACTTTGCGTTCAACGCGCAGGCGGGCGGCTCAAACTCGTCGTGGCAGAACTTCCTCACGGACCTCGAGTACTTTGAGACTTTGGCGAATGGCCGGCCGCTGCTCGTCACTCAGGTGATTGTCCAACTTTCTACGCAGTCCTCTCGGCTGAATTGAGGTCTTCAGACCGGCTGGCCGAGCAACGAGGACGAATTTGCGCCTAACAGCCCCGACGTCGTGGCCAGTGTCGCTTCTGAGGAGGCATACTGGAACTTGCTGGACGGGCATTGCGAGGACTATTTCAAAGCCAAGAACATTGGCTGGATGTGGCGTTCGTACGGTGATACCATCGAGGGGTGGGGTGTGATTGAGCTCAACGGAACGGACAAATGGCCGTGGAGGGCACGCCTCACTTGCTGATATTGGATACAGTGTTCGGTTACGGTACATGACCATCACGAAATTGACATGAATCTCAACAGTAAAATCATGAACTGATCTGTCAAGACAGGTGATTGCAAGATGTTAAAGCGAAAGCGTGGATAGGGTTTTCCGAACGATTCCATCCTTTCTTTCTGCAGTAAAAACAACGCCAGAAGAATGGCACCAATCCTCATTTGTGATGTACACCCGGTGCTCGTCAGCCTTATTACCCATTCAATGCCAAGTCAGTTCGGATGCCCATCGCCTCCAGACCTATAACTCACCCATTTACTGGGCAGGCGTTCATTCCGTCCGTCAGAATATTCGGGTTCGCTGACACCATTCCTTTGCATCTACAAATGTCTGGTCAGCTCTCGTCCTTGCGGGAATTCGTCTTGCCTTCCGTCGAAGACGGGAAGCCCGTGAAGGTGTACCTGATGCGCATGGTCACGTTCGAATACCGCGGCAAAAGCACGTGGCGCGTGATGCGGGTCGGGGAGGGGTAGGGTTGCGGAACAAACCCCTTGTATGTTACTTGTAAGTTACGCGGTAACTTACCGCGGTCACGTGCGGTGTAAATTACCTATTTGTTATAGGTCGGTCGAAAATGCCTTGGAACTTACCTCTGTCGCGTCGAGCACGTGTTGAAGCCTCCAATCATCTTGTTGCATGTTTGAGCACTGTAAGATGGCCTATTAAATGCCCAAATGTACTCTAGAATGCTTCAAATAATATTTGCGCTGTGATGGGGCCATTATCTGCCATTATAGAACTGGATTTGTGTCGTGACTCTGGGGACCCGATAATTTTGCAGTTTCTCTTCGTTCGTTGCATTGGGCTCTCTTCATCCCCAAACCTCAGCTGGGCATCATGATCTCGCTCAACTGTGCCGCTCAAGGACGCCGGGACGTACATATCTTATATTAGACTTACAGTAGGACACACGGACTTGTAAATTTTCTAGAATAATGCTCAAATAATGATTTTAGCCTCTCCAATTATGACGATTAAATGTTTAGACTCGATCCCGCAAGACGCGTTAAGGCGCGCCGCAGGCGCCGCGGAGAATTTTGAGAAAATTTACCCGTGATCTGAGCACGTGATGTACCCAAAAGGTAAATTCCGAGGTAAATTACATTTGTTGTAGCTCCGAAAAATTTTGGGTGGTATATTACCTACTTTGTTGCACCCCCTTGAATTAGTTCCGCAGCCCTAGTGAGGGGCGCTTCCGGCCGCTGCCTCCCGTCGTGAATTTCGACTGCGACTGCCAACCTACGTGCGACCCCGCCGGCTCGTGTATGCAGATCCTGGACTGGGACGGCGAGGTCAAGTGCGATCCCGACGTTAGCGCCGGCGGATTCCAGGCCGCAGGGCTCACCGTAAAGGTTAGAACACTCAGTGACCTGAACGAGTGCTGATGTGGGTAACACGCAGAACTTTATCACTCTGGAGCTGATTCCCCCAAATCGTGCGACGTCGCTGCTACCCATACAGCATACGATTCCAATTCGCCTCGCTACGGAGACGTTCGTCATATCTGGCTGATCTTTTTGGGGGGGGAGAGTATTGTTTCCCGAGTCGAGGTGGAAATTCCACCGATTTGAGGGAAGTCGGGACTCGGATCTGCTCAAACCTCCAGAATCAAGCCCCTGCCATGAAATGAGAAATGGAACCTGACGTAAATGAACTCCGAGTTCAGGTTCATATGTGTAGTCCAATATTCTTTTCTCGACCGAGATGCCCGGAACTTCGTTGAATACCGAAGTGGAACTGAAACTGGGGGTCAGGTTCATTATGCCAGTAATAGGTATGGCATGGTGCATGGCTTCGAGGGAATTACAGATGGATACGACCAGTCATTCATCAGGTTACCCTTTCTTTTGTCGTATTCTGTCCTAGTCCGACTCTCGGAGAAGAATTTTGGTTGAATATTTCATAAATAAAGTATTCGATTGGCGGTATGTATAGTAGGCAGGAGAGATACAACCGAAGCATGGTAACCTAAAAAATAGCCAATTTTCGAGCATGTCCATCAATGGAGACAACAATCTGCTCAGCCAAGGTATTCTGCAGCAATTCTTTCGTTGGCCAACGCAACTTGCCGACTTTTCTGGAAGAATCTGATCTTGCTTTTCCACTCCATTTCCGTCCAGAGCTGGGCTTCATTTATATTTTGGTCGATCTGCGCAAGCCGCTTCTCGAACCAACGTTCGCAATCGGGCGTCCACCACCCTACATTCAAACCCGAGTGATGGAATGCTCGGGGTTTGGGCCACCAATAGAGGATCTTTTCTTGTAGGCCGCGACCTGGCTAATGGTGATTAAATTTTGATTAACAAGCTCTGAAACACACGCACCTGTTGCAACTGGATGTGCACCGCAAATCAAATCCACTTCCTCCGGCGTCAAGGTATTATCATCCCAATATGCCGTTGGGCTTTCACCATCCCACAGACGGACACCGATTACGAATACCTCGTCAGAAGGGCGCAAACGATCGATATCGTCCTCAACTGCCCGCCTAGCAAGACGACCGATTATCCCACATGCAAATCGGGCGGCACGGCCACGCGGAGAATGAAGGAACTCGTTGCGGCGCTCCACATAGACTGTATAGTCCCCATGCGTGAACTTGTAGCCGGCGGGAAGCAGACCTGGTCTGGTATTATGATGCTGGAGGAGAGGAGGCTCGGGTCGGAGCGGCGCTTGGAAACAGAGCCGGAACTCCACACCTCGTCCCAGTAAATGGAAGACAATCTCTCGAGTATCCGACCAACCCATCCTGATAATCTGCAGTGTGGTCGCAGCACTCGGTAGTAGAATGTAGAGGGATTTTTCCCCCTCTAAAGCCTCGCGTGGCCGAACAACATAAAAAAGCGTGCCGTTTAAACGCTCGGGTCGAACATCCACCGCCCAAGGGCCAGATATTTCGGCGTTATCTTGCCGAAGATCCAGCAACTCACGGGGAACGTCTTCGAGCGTTGGTGCTTGGACCAAATATGCCAGCAGTGCCGGAAGATGCTCATATTCCGCGCGTTTTACGTCCGCCCAATGTTCATCTCCCATAGACCGGCAGCAGGAATCGGGGGGCAAACGTTCTGAATATTGATCAGAAGCGATCGCAGGTGCTGTAAACCCGAAGCGACCGGAAGGAACATCGTTCATCTCGTATGGGGAAACTGAGACGACTGTCAGGAGACTGGGGAAACCGCCGGAGTGGGTGTGGCTGGGAGACTGGGCCGGACCTGTGAGGCTTCCAGTCGTGCTCTGGTCAAATACGGCAATTTGGGGTGCATATCCGCGACGCGGGTCAGCGATATCGTCAGAGACTGTGGTCATGCGAAGAGAGAGTGGGTGGCGTGGAGAGAGATCGGTTGGTGATTGGTTCTTCAAGTACCGAACCAAGACCCACGTGACGTGCTCCGCCGTGCGCAGCCGAATTCTCGCTGGGACTTACATGCAAAGTTGATCCAGCAGTTCAACTCAGCGTCAAAAGCCGTGTTATGGAATTCCGAACTTGGTTGAGTTTCGTGAGTCTCGGCAGGGAGATCAGTTTTGCCTCCGTGAAAGCAATGAGTTCCATATTACTGATACTAGGTATGCGTCAACGACAGTATATAAGATAGATAAATGAGTATATATCTAAAGACAAAACCTCCATGCAACAAGTCGTACATCGACACCGCGCGGCCCCCGGGGCATAAACTATGTACAAGCGCGGGCGTCTCACGTCATACGTTGGGCGGGGAGTCCGAGTCCAGGTGCGTGTCGGTGTACGGCCGTGGGAGCTGTGTTTCGGTTGAGGTTCGAAGGTTGGAGGTTGGAGGTTGGAGATTGAAGGTTAAATGGGGTTGAAAATTAAATTGATGTCATTCTTGACATCAGGGCCACGCACCTCGAACGAGACTGGGGTCGGGGTCGGGGTCGGGGAGTGGGAGTGGGGGTCCGTCGGCCGGTCTTCGGGGGACTGGGCGTACGGTTTCCTAGGGCGCGGTTGGGGCTGCGTATCGGACACAGTTACTTTAATTTAAATATCTTCGTTTAAAGGAAAGCGAGGGGCGGGCGACATACGTCGGGCAGGGAGATTGTCAGCGAGGCGTGGGCGTGGTGCTGGATATCACAACCGCTGGTCAACACACACACAAAAACAAAAGGAGAAGAAATGAAAGGAATAGGAAAAAAAAGAGTTAAACATAGCCGAAGTACGCACCTCGTGAAGGGATCGGGTCGCCTTTGGCAACTCCCGCCCGTTGTCGTCGCCGTCGTCGTCTTCACCTTCATCTTCGTCTTCGCCGCTGTCCTCCCTTGTCCTGCCGTCTCCCCTGCTGGAGGTCGAGTCCCGGGGTTCCAGTTCCAGGTTGGTGTCTGCGAACATCCATCCATGGTGAGCAGAGGATATTATAAAACCGCAGACGAAATGAATTCGGGGTTGCGAGGGCAAGGGTAGAAAAAGGGAGGAAGGGACGCACGGAAAGAGCTGACCATCGCGGATAACCGAGGGATGTCCGAGAAGTCCGACACGCGCACGCTGTTTATAACCTCGCGCTCCGCGTTGCGGATGATGATGTTCACGAGGACGGTGAGCGAGTACACGCGGCCTAGCGAGGCGAAGAATAGTGAGAATACTGCGGGTAGAGACAAACGACGTCAAAAGAAGTAGCGCTGCAAAGAGGGGAGGGAGGGCGCACTTATGGCGTTGACGCCTTGCACAAGGTTAGTAACGGTGGAGAGCATAGTGAGAGTTGCGACGATGGCGCCGGAGGTGAGAGCGTTGAGGCATAATGTGCGGATGAGTCTGGATTATTCCACGAGTTAGAAAGACCGCAACGCGCAATGCGGGGAGGTAAGTACTTACTGTTGTGTCGACCGCCAAACCGGCCGTATCCCGCTTAACGACCAGACGATGCTCAACGCGATCAACACATCGGCGGTAGTGCACAGTGCCGCGGCTATCCTGGAAGGACGTTAGATCATCGGGAGCGCGACAACAGCGTGCTACTTCACGTGGACTATTAGGGCGGGTTCAGTTACAAAGAAATCGTAGACGCGGGTATGCGTACCGGGTCGGTTTTAGAAGGGAAATGGGGATTGTTGGGGCCGTATACAGTGGCCGTTATCAACATCGCTAACTGTTGCCGGGTTCAGAGGGTAGTAGAAGGCAGAAAGTAAACGCACATGGGCCACTACGACGAGCATAAGGAATGTGCTCATGGCCATACTCTTGCCGCTAGACAACAGAGGATGAGGCTGGGTTTAAATACAATCACTACTTGCGCTGACACTGTGTAATAGCGGTGCTGGTGCGGCTGTGAGCAGAACCACCACGCAAATGAAGCGAAACCGCTCACGATGAGAAACGTCTGCTCCATAAACGCCGAGAGCCCGGTGGACATGAGAAGAACGGTAACAGGCCAGCTTGCACGGGGATAGCCATCCAGCACCGTCATCATGAGATTCGCGCAGACGCAGTAGGTTGCAACCGCATCGTTGAGGATGATGATGTAGAACCCATACTTGTACGTCGGGCTCAGCTTCCACCGCGGCACGAAGAACACGAAGAGCGCAGCTTCTGTGGTGTAGAGGACGAGGTTAAGCCACGACCCGGCAACCAGGCATCTAAATAGCCAGAAGTAGACCGAGTGAGTATACGGGAGCGCAGGAGATGTGTTAGGGAGTGGCGCACCCGATCCATAGCCGCGTCTCCGCGAGGTCCATGCGACGGCGCCGTTCGAGTGCGCGCCCTGCGTCGACGGTGGGCGCTGGGGACGTGACGGCGGAGGACAAAAGAGCGTCTTTATCGCCATCAGCCCGCTTGGTAGAATGGATCTCCCTTTTTCTGATTAGTGATTGCCCAGGATTGGCGAAGCGCTCATTTGAAATTGGAGACGGAAGATTTTGACATCCTGTGGGGGCGGAGAAGTCCTCCCGTGGAAGCAGAACAGCAGGAAACAGCAGTCAAGATGATAGGTGTTCGGAGATGAAACGACTAGGAGGGAGACAAGTCCAAACCCGGGCCGGGTCATCGGACACCGTGAGGTCGCCGTTTTTCCCATACGTTACCGTTCTATATAAGGAATTTTAAGTTACACCAATTGTATGGGCCATATACTGTCCAATAATTCAGCTCAAAAAGCAGGAAAAAACACACCCTCAACTAGAGCTATTAAAAAAGGCACACCTGAATCCGAGTCACAAAAAAATAAGCACACCTTCACCTTTGACGAAATTCCGACGCAGTTTGTGTTTGTTTGCCAAAAAATGACACAGCTTGTGTGGATACAAAAGTTGCCACACGTTGCTCTCCGCCTCCATTCAAAAAACGACATTGCTCGCTGAGACACACCAGTTGGACTTGTACTCTGGAGAACAAAATGCCTAATTTGAAATTGGGTGGACTCGTGGACTTTCATGTTAGAATGACGATTTCTACGGCGTCATACCAGAATGGAGCAGAAAACCCTGGCCATTACGCATGGGATTTATTCCAGAGGTACAACGTAAATACAAGAGCGAGTACTAGCTTGGATATCGGAAATGAAGGTACAACGGCAGCAGGGGGGGAAATATACGAAGGGCGACAGGAAGGGGGACAGTAATAATGGCCCAGAGGCCGGAACGGCGGTGTGAATGGACAGAGCAAAAAGGGGTAGTGGAAGTGCCGAGTAAGGAGACCGAATAAAGAAGGCAGTGAATGGTAAGCAGATGTGACACATGCGAGCATGAATATTCCATCATCACACCTGTCTTTTGCTCTCATCCCCATGCTTCTGCCATCTCGATGACTTGAGTAAATGGGTTGTGTTTTTTTCTACTTCCTCGCCATGCTGTGTATTTTTTCTCTCTCGATTTCCAGCTTGTTTCATTTTTTTTGCTCACCTTTTCCGCAAGGTGGGTCACTTTAGAGCCTAAACACCAGCCCTGTCTAATATTGCACCCAATGTGTACATGGTGCTTTTTTTGGAGACCATTTTCGTGATGTTGTGTGTTTTAGCCGCATTTACCTCCAAGTCATGTCTTTTTCTTTGATTTTATCCTGGTTGTCGTTTTTTTGTAATTATTGGACAGTATATGTGCCATACAAATGAATGAGATGGAAAACAACCTTGGGAGCCCTAGAAACAGGCTAGCCAGATATCTGGAAGTAGCTAGTCTCCTAACAGATTTTTTATGTCGAGTGACTTCCTCATAGTCGTCTGAGGCATTGCGAGAATTCTAGCAGGTATTCTTGCTGAGTAAGAAAGTCTGTGTTAAAACAACACCACTGTTATTGAGAATGTAAACTATGGGAAGCTCATAATGCCTGGCAGGGCATATGGCGGTTGGGATGTCTAGGGTTTAAATGACAACCACATGTGCACAACCTCACAGCACCGTTGAAAAACATACCAATACCTTTCAACGGGAGACCTCGACCATGAGTTTGAGCAAACACATCACTGTGAGCATGTCAGTTCTCAACCCCATAGGAAGGAAGGGTACACCGACTGGGGCATTTCTAGTGGAAGGGCTGCCAAAGTAGGCTGTAGTGCGAGAGATCCAGATCTTGGAGGCAGAGGAGGGACCTGAGCGGCATGTGATGCCGCAGCTGCAGCTTTTTCGAGTTGCATCTTCATTTTCTCTGTTCATTTTTGCAGTGCGGAGTTTCGATGGCCAACGGAATTTTTGTAGCAGCTGATAAGTATTCCACATAGATCGCAGGCCACATCTCTATACATGTAATGGCTAGGAGTCTTCAAAAGCGGAGCACTGATCGAGGTTGGAGTGGGAGCAGGAGAATCCAGAGCCGGTGTTACGTCAAATCCGCTCAGACCATCGAGCCCGCGACCAAAGGAGGGTGCGTCGAGCTGACCGAAAGGGTGCAGATCAAAACTGTGAAACGGAAAGGCTGGGAGGTGCGAGCCCCATGCGAAGTCGAAGCTATAGCCCGTTCCTCAGTTGCAATGACCATTGACGTGGTGGAGTGCAGCGATGCTGCCTGATGCGTAAGTAGTCAAAGCCAGGGAGTTGCTCGAAGATGGGCCCGGGGTGGAGAAGGTGGGTGGGGGAGGTATAGGTCCCCTTCATTGCCACGCCGCGATGGAAGCGTGAGGAAAGGCAGAGCACATTATTGATGTGTGTTGTCACCCGGATCGAACCATATATTTGGTTGAAAGTGCCCTACGGGCGGCGCTTGGACACCTGGCTTCATATACACTGGTAGACTCGAGTCTATGTATCATGGGCATGCACATAGGATATAAATTATATTAAAAGTAAAATAAAAATAAAGTATCTACCTGCTGTTCAGAACGAGGTAAGTTACTTACGAACGAGGGCATCTGTCACACCAAAGATTGCTGAATTTAGGCCGACCCGATGTGCCTTTTGAAACCTAAAGTACCGAGTTGGAACTAATTTGGTCTGAAATTTAAGCTGATTCAAGTAGTTTCAACCCACATATCAGTTTCGATTTCAGCTCGATTTTATTCTAATTCCATACTTTAGGCTTCAAAAAGCACATCAGGTGTGCCTAAATTTGGGAACCTCCAGCAGGTACATTCGTGCTAGTATATTGGGTGGGGATAGGTGGGTAATGTTGGAGCTTCCCAAATTTATGTACACTTGAGGTGCTATCTGGAACCCGAAGTATCGGATTGCGATCAAAGTGGTCCGACATTTAAACTGATTCAAGGATTGAAACTACTGGAATCAGTTTAAATTTCAGTCGAGTTTGATTCTAATGTGATATGTTGGGTTTTGAAAAGCACATCGGGTGTGCCTAAATTTGGCATCCTTCGGTGTGTGTGCGGAGAGACTACGAGAGATTGTCACCTGACACGGAAGGGACCTTGAAATGAAGACAGGGGCTGGTCCGAGGATGCTGAGGTGCAAAAAGTTTTGAACATTCTTCATGAATGTGATGTGACCTCAAAATGTTTTTTTTCTCTCAAATGTATTGATACCAGTCGAAATGGACGAGTAGGGAAAACTAGGCGAAATGGTGAAAACCCATTTCTCAGGACCCGGACACTTGACTCGGGTAGTTGTCGGTTTAGACACCCCTTGTACACTTTAGCTTCAGACCAACCTGATCTCTCACTAAATCTCACTGCCAATGTTTTGGTAAACCCTTTTATTTGTATCCCATGTACCCACATGTCCTCCTGCAGTCCAATTCCAGAATCCCAGAGACCATTAATAATATTAATTATAATCCACCCCTGAATGCGCTCACAACCCGTTATCATACATCCCATCAGGATTTTGGACCTTTACGACCAGGTCAATGTCTGAGTTCCCATCGCTGCCAATGTCGCGCCCCTTCTGCATGCTGAATTGGAGGTCGCCCATCTGGATCGCATCTGCGTCCGACTGGTAGTGCGTCTCGACGTCTTGTCAGATGCGCAGGACTGTCGCGTTCGGGTCCTCGGTCGTCTTTTTGTTGGACGAGCCTTGTGATTCGCCGAGCAGGACCGAGTGGTTGTTGAGGTTGGAGAGCATGGACCTGGTTATGGATTGGTTAGTGGGTGCCCGGAACGAGAACCAGAAGGGGCTCACAGCGTATACACTCGGCCGATGGTCATCTAGAAGTAGAGATTAAAAGACACCAAGAGAATTTAAGGTGAAGGCTTGCCTCGATCATTACAGTGGCTGAGAAGGTTGGTCATTATGGACAGAAGAGGGTAGGTATAGTCAAGACACACAATTTGTCTGGGGTTGAAGCGTAAAGATCACGAGAGTAATAATCCTATAAACCCATTGAAAAAAATGAACAGCACGAATTCAACTGTGTACTCACATCATGACTGTGGTGATGGAGCCATTGCGGATGGCAGCGACCGATAACCGACGGATTAAGCTGCCATAACTATCAATAAGTGAATGGTGAATATTAAAGGCAGGCGTATGTACTTCTTAGTGTCGGAGAACGTCGTCTTGATGGTGCGGAATTTGATAAGGAGAACTGCAGTAATGAGGGTGTCGGCAGCCACGCATCCGGCGAGTCAAAGGGTAACCCATCATCATGAACATTGTTAGCAAATAATTCGGCGACTTTGTCGAGTGAATAATGCCTACTTGATGAGACGTGGGTGAGCTGTGTACGACAAATCCATGACCAGTAGATCCGCTGTCGCAGCGGCACCTGTCAGGCCGCAAGCAATGAACAACGAAATGATGGGAAGCCAGATAAATTGTTTCGTCCTGAAAATGAACTGAGAACGGAATCAATGCCACGTTGAAAGACCAAGACATACAGGCCGTAGACCATGCGCGCAAGCCAGAGTTGAACGACACCCGAGCTGATCGAGGTGCTGACGATGTATACTGCAACACACCAGGGCCTGGTATGCATAGGCACCCCTGTCTCGTGGCCAACATGAAGCGGCTTACTGGTTGAAAAGGTACGACTGTAGAGGTACATTAGCTATGGGCGTACAAGCTTGGTTGTGAACTTACTGTGGTTCCTATCAAAATTTCTCCTCATTAGAGTGGGAAGGGATACACAATATCGTGACCTTACCCCAGTGCTGCATGGGAGTCAGAAAGGAAAAACACTGGCAAAGAGGAATTTACGCACAGTGACCAAGTACAAGTAGTTAGCCAACAGGCATGTGAATACCGTTGTGAAGTCACTCGAGAGAGCTACCAGGACAGACACCTTGTTGAACCATGCATCTGGCTGGGATAAATTAGATACCGCAGCTTTGGGATAAATTCATGGGGCTACCTTTGGGGTATCTCAGGAAATATTTGTAGATTCTGCGATCAGCGGATAAACACAGAGGTGTAACGAGGTGGACACAAGTGGCTTACTCCATCAGCCTAGAGGGAGAAGTTGAACAAATGAGTCTGTGGTGAGAAAAAAGGCACATACTCGAGGGTAAACAGACTTTTTGAATAATCAGTATCTGATGTGAATGGATTTTTCAGAGAACGTACATCATATTAGCCCATGACGAGAACAAGAGACAGCTGGAAAGAGTGTAAGA
Source organism: Mycena epipterygia (assembly GCA_029281465.1). Taxonomy (NCBI): domain Eukaryota; kingdom Fungi; phylum Basidiomycota; class Agaricomycetes; order Agaricales; family Mycenaceae; genus Mycena; species Mycena epipterygia. The sequence goes on along the minus strand of JARJCQ010000010.1, from coordinate 1,719,036 downwards.
ATGTATGAAGGCAAACAGGAAAATTGCCCACCGAGGGTCAAATCGTAGGTGCCCATTGAGATTCTGTAAGAGAGGGAGAGTCGGAAGTGACGGTGGGACGGATAATGGCGGAAGACGGAGTTGTTCTTATACTTGCTATTTACCTTATTTACCCGATTTCAGGAGCAGATATATTATGCTCCTGTGCGAGATCGTAACAACAACATTCCGAAGCCGTAAAACCAGCGTGCGAAGTTCGCTTCGTAGTGGAGGATTGGCAACCAACGCCGGAGTCCAAGAAAGGCAAAAAACGAGGATGAACCTGGGCCAGTCCAGACTGCAGTATGTAACAAGTTGTGAGTAGCAAGTCAAGCAGTTCGGAACAACATATTATCCTGGACTTTCTTCGATCGCGCCTGAACCTAATTCAATTGCGCCTGAACCTGCATGTCATTGCCGGAATAACGTTCGGGGTGCCTTGCTAGTAATCACATCCACATTGTTAGGAACAAAGGCTGGAGCATCCTAAAAAGGCCGTCTACATTAATGCAGTCAGTCAGTCTTATAGAGCAGAAGTGCGAGTTAAAAATTCAGATAGACCGAACAAACTCAACATGCCGAGACTGCTTAAAGCAATATTCAATGGTCTGGGCACCGCAGTAAGCAAGGCACTTCCGGAATACAATTGCAATTGACACACAGGAGTGCGGAAGATCGACCGAACACCAGCCAGATGGGTAAATCGAGAGATTGGCCCGTGTGATGCGACCTGCATTGTTTGTCCGTAGAGTCCGCGTCCTTGAGGAGTATATGTGGACGGGAAGGCACAGCAGGTAGCGCTAGCTCTGCGCAGCCTTCTCTGACGTTCCAGCGGATAACAATACGGGGGAACGAGTACCGTTGATTGGGAGGAGCTGCACGATACTGGGTATCCGCGCTCCTCCTTCGCCGTTGTAACCCTTTGGGCAGTCTGCTTGAATAGACTAGGGAGGCAGTTAGACACATGCCTAGGCACTTGGTGGGGGCCAGAAGGGATACGGTCGCGCTAGACTTACAGTCTCACGCATAGTGGGGACATGGAAGTAGAGATATATTTTACATAATACAAATGATTGAATGATGACCGGCCCCTCGGGCCTGTAGCCGTGCACTATGTAATCTACACATCGTCACAGCCTGGCTCGTGGCAGTGCAACTAAATACAGTTGAACTTCAAGTTGTGAACTTTTAATCTTTACCGTTTGGCATCGAATGTAGGCCCTAACTTCGCAATTCTAGGGCTTCTCCAGATTTTTTCATGCATCTTCCCTGAATTGAAGCCCAGGCCTCAGGGACAAAGATCCAATTGTGTCAATAGTATATTAACGGAGTCGGCGGCATTCTGGCATATGCAATGTACTTCATAAAATAAATGCGACTCCTGGGTCAATCCGCCGAGGCAGAATCCCGGAACGGTACGGTACACAAATTCACGCGAAGACGTGCTAGGTTTTGTGTGTATGGTTGAAGTCATGGACTATTTTCCCAAGCAGGCATTACACACGATCACGTGACATAAGTGTTGAAATGTTCAGAACGATCACATGGCAATACAAACGCCCTCCGGGCAAACCTGGATCCTGAGGCCACGGTTGTGCGAAGCCCTTTTTACAGGTCTCAATACCTTCAGTGCGGTGAAGCAAATTTTGTGTCTTTACAAGGAACGTTGTGTAATGGGCCCACCTCAGTAATAACATATGCATCTCAAGTCGCGCGCGGTCGTGGGCGCGCTGATTCTTTCGAGACTCACGCAATTTGTTTCGTTTGTTATTCTTTTTCATTAAAATTTATCTGAGATGTAACTCTCTGATGTTCAAATTATCGTCGTCACGCGCTCATTCGGCGCTTCGCGCCTCACTCGTGCACTTCTCTAAGTCTATTTCATTTTTTTTTCTCCTTTGCCAGAACTTTCTGAAATCATGCCGCTCAAGTAGCATTAATATCGTTGTCGTTGTACGCTCATTCGCGCACTCCTCCAAATTTATTTGAAAATGCAGTGTTGTCGTCATTATCGGTTGGAGCCTTCGAGGTGCTTTTCATTCTCCTTCTCCTTTACAAGCCTCCCGGGCCGGATAGTAGCTTTAGTAAAGAGGGCGATGAGAGTTACGAGCAGGAGGAGTAAGCAAGTGCGAACAAAAAGTGTGGGAAAATTGGCAGCGATCCAGTGGACGGACAATTACGGGTTTGAGACCTGGATACCTCCGGATCCAGGAACTTGGCAGGGGATATTAGGTCGAGTCCGCTCCGCCGGGATTCGAATACGACGAAGAATGTCTGCGTTCATAAACGCAAGATTGAGTACAAGCACCAGAAGTGGAAGGCAGTGGGCGGATGGGTTCGAGGTCTTTAACAAGTTTCTTCTGTGTTGCCGCCAGTGTCATTGTGGATTTCACCGAGACCTGAGGCGGACCTTCACTGGTAGCGTTTAATATATAATGTGCCGGACTTTCACCGGTAGCATTTAAGATATAATGAAACATCGAAGCGAAGTGTCCAGGGCATTCCAACGGAATGACAAAACTAAAATAAGGTGCGTAAACAGGGTGCAAAACACTGTAACAAGATATTAAGAAAAATGACAATAAAGTCGCAGGGACTAGACACTAAGGTGCCGTTTTGGCTAGTGAATAAACGCTATACTCGAGAATAGTGACTAACCTGTAGGATTGCTGTAAATAAGAAGCGTTGGTTTGAAACCCGCTTGTGCCTGAGAATATAATCAATTAAAATTTATTTAGTCTTTCAAATGCAGGTACCGGCGGGGGAACGAGCACCGGCAAGGATAGGCTCCGTCTCATTAATACCTTGTGTAAATTTATGTTGACGTTCGGCCTCCAGAATAAGCTTGAATTCAAGGTTGTTAACATTGTCATCGGGCGGAGGCCACGATGAGCGCCCACCTGAACGGCGATCTGAATTTTCTTGATGCTATTGGAACAGTCTGCAATGTCTCGCGAGAGGACACGATATTTCTTCCAGGTGAGGGTATCCACCTCCAACATGCGGCATTGGATCATCGAGGCGGATCGCTTGACTCTATCGCAACGGTAAGCAATCAACATGGCGTGAGTGGTTGAAATAAAATACTTTAAGAGCCGCACTCCTTCCTCTGCAAGGCTGAGAAGATCCCTCGGGCAGTACAATTTTGCGTCTCCGATAATTTCTTCCGTTTGTTTCACCGTGTTCTCGAGTTGGCGCAGCTGGGATGACGGGCGTTTAAATTGAATCACGTAGAGCAGAGTGAGGCAGGCGGTGACCAAAAGTAATGTGTACCGGAGGGCATCGTTTGGAATCAAGGACAAGGTAGCAAGTAGAATCGACGACTGTAACTGGGAAACGTGGTTGTCGCGCATTATGGATACTCGGCCAGGGAGGACCTCGCTGTACTTAAGGGACATGTTTGGCGCCGGGTCAAATTTAGATGTCTTGGAATATCTCACCTTCTCATGAGTGGCGCCACCATCACGGAAGCCATGGTGTAGGTAGGTATGTTCTGCCGCGGGCCCGTTAAGAGACAACCGGGTCCCGTACTGCATACACAGCGTCAGATATGCTGCGGATACTATCAAATTCTTCCGCCCCTTGAACACCTGAGTAACCTTCCTTCACCTCTGCATCACGACTCAATTATGGATCTGGTACTTGGATGGCTTCCACAGTTCTGGGTGGCTGTAAGAGGAAGGAACTTCTGGCGCTGGGATCGCCGCTGAGTCTATCCGTCACTTCTGATCATGATGTGTGCATCAACAGCCTGGCAGCGCAGACGTTTTCACCGCTGTTTGCCGGCGCCGGGTTGGTGACTTGAAAATTGTATATCTACCTGGGTCACTCGAAAGAGCCATTCAACTCAGACTCAGAGTTCCCCATATGCACATTGAAGTTTAATGCGTTTCAGTTCGAGGACATTGGCCTTCAGCATATACTATATAACTATGACGTATATAAATCGGAAGCCATGTATGTCCCCTCCCCCGCCATCCGAGTTGTCCAGAAGTGGTAAAGAAAAGGCAATGCCCTCTCCCGACAAATTTCTAAGGCCGAGTGCCCGAAAATTATGTGAATGATCGTCAGAAGGCAATAGGAAAAAGGCGGGAGGGCTAGGCGCGTAGGTGGAATAGTCCAAGAAGGCTGAATAGGGTACGTATAGCCTGATAAGGACATGCAGGCCGAATACATCAGGAAAATCCAAAATGCTCTAAGAGACACATAGGTGGCTCTCATGGGCTATCTGGGGCTATGGCGAGCTATGGTGAGCTATATAACTGACCTGATTGGCTATATGATGCTATGGTGAGCTATGGTGAGCTATATAGCTGACCTGATTGGCTATATGATGCTATAGTGAGCTATGATGGTCTATAGAGCTGAACCAATTGACTATATGGTGCTATGGTCATCTATAAGATTTCACTAGTATAAATAGCGGAAAGTTAGGTAACACAATGGCAAGTAAATTTATGGCTGTCATGAATGGTTATCTGGACCAGATCTTCCTTGCTACCAGATGGAACCTTCTGGGAATTCATTTTATGGTTTGCAGCAGGACAAAGCCCTTAGGCAAAATCTGTCCCTTGACAACTTTTGTTGAGCATTTCGAGCTCTACAATTTTGGATTGGGGTTTATTTTTAGCTACTCGCAAAATTATGGCCTCGCTAGTACCACTTCACATTATATGTAGTAAGTTACCACAAAGTGAAGGCAAAGACAGAGGGAGGTGGTAGGTCAGTGCCGACCCTACCAATATGACATTGATTCTACCTATCTTAATGTCTCCTTAGTCTAGTGGTTATTTTGTCGCTTCTCAAATTTTAGTCGTACGCGCGAGGTCCTGAGTTCAACTCCCCAAGGTGGTCGCATTTAAATATACGTTAATTAGCCTATCTGTAGCCTTACTTCACACCCCATTATCCTAGTAATGCAACAAGAGAACAATACATTATGACCTTACAATTGCAACATCCCAATTTTTTTTTTGTGCTCTGACCGCGACCACTATCATAGAAAACACTGTGACTATGGTGAGCTATGGTGGGCTATGGTGGGCTATGAAGTTCAAGTCCAGGGTCCCACGTTTCTCTGAGGTTGGTCAGTTTGCTATATCAGCTATGGCCACTATATAGTGCTCTGGTGCGCTATATGGTGCTATGGGGCAACTTTGGATTTTCCTGATGACTAGGGCATGGAGGTTGCCGCTTCGGGCGCAATAAATCCCACCTTTAAAGCTGTGGAGCAACTTGAACCCAAAGGAATGTCAGAGGAAGTACTCTGTTTGCTACGCTCCAAAATAGTTGGCTTCTAAACTGAGCTAAGACGGTGATTGGGTGCCATGTGCGCCAAAACGCCTCCAGTCAGCGTGCCGTAGGACGCCCAAAAATTCCGGCAGGATGGGAAACTCAACCAAACTGTATCTGGGTCACGAGGATGAGCGGCGTTCCCACATAGTGGCTCAATATGGAACCAAGTATTTAGAGGAGCAGATGCATCCACTACCAAGTATGCGGGCGGAAATAGCGAGAGCAGTGAGCAGAGTGGAGCGGCACTGGTGAAGTGCTTCCCGAACAGGATCCGGAGGATCGCCGACATGTGGTAAGAGAAATAGGCAGTGTTCACAGCATGGGTGGTTTTTAGGTATTCTGAGAATTGAGTGCGGGAAGCAGCGCCGCCCGTCGCGTAAACGTGTATCTGAATCCGAGCGGATCGTAGGATTGAGCAGCTCATTGATAAACATCATGGTCTGAGAAGCAGACAGCAGCCGTTGAACACTTGTAGGATGAATGAGACAGAGACGAGTAGGTATTACGGTATACTGATACGACCAACGAAAATATTGAACGTCAGCGGCCTGACACTATGCACCGCACTGACAGCTGCCGCCCGTTAGCTTGCAAGAATCCGCTGAGTTTGGGTTGACCACAAGGCGGTCGGCACTTTCCGCTCTGATTATAACTACCGTGACACGGTAGCAGAGATGATAGATTGGTTTTGGATCGGTTTTGCTTCAATTTCGTTTCCAGCCGTTTATCCACACGATCACATGATGTACATTGTACTATCACACGCTGGGAAGCTGGCCACTTGCCAAATATAAGCATGAATACTGAATGTTGAGAGCTCGGACTCGGGGGCGGGAGTAGGACCTCTGACGCCCATGTATGCCAAATTTGGAGGCAAAATGATGAGTTGATCGAAAGTTGTGGCGCGGGCCGAAGGGTGAGAAAATCATTTTCTTGACTCCGAGCAGCCATCTCGCTCATTTCTCCACCAATTCTTCGTCAATCTATGATTTCGGGGGCTCGTTCTTCTTGAATGGTCTCAGGCTTTCTTGTGGGCATGAAAAGATCTCCAGAACTGCACCCTTTCTATGCTAAAATCGGACATATAATTGCAATACAACCTTGAGTACCCCAACACGGCGACCCCCATAACAAAGGATCCTTCCACACAACGGGTCTAGCACTTTACATGGGCCATGATGATGATGGAAAGATCACTCGTAGATGTATGCCTTAATTCTATTTATTTAATACCTCTCTCAATGTCGTCCGATACGCTAATCACCCGATTTTCGGTGGTAACAAAGTTTAAATGTTGGGTTCTCAGCAGTGCGACTCAGATATGGAGCAGAGGGTCCAGATACGTTCATGACAAGTAGATGAAGCCACCTGCTGCTTATTTTGGCCAAGCGCGCCCTGTCGCTGCCGCACGGCCCTCATTTGATTAGCAATATGGATCCTGCCGCTCCTCCTTCTCATCAGAAGCACCCAGTGCTACCCTTTTTATGAGTCCAGTGTAACATTTTAAGGTCTAGAATATACCATCTACATCCCTTGAATATATTATGCACCACGAAGCTATCGATTGAGCTGGAAACAATGGATTTGCGTGGGTGGCCAGGTACCGTGTCAATTGCCTATCTGACCGAAATAAATTTGCTCCACAGTCAAAACATCACTAAAATTGGTATAAGTGGGCTTCACTTGTTCACTGGATGTATGCCTTCCATTTAAAGCCCTTGGGCGCTTTGAAAGACCCGCGAAGAGTTACTAATGACCGAAATTAGCTAAGGTGGCCAGGTTCCCGGCGGTTGATAGTAGGTGTTGAAATATTCAAATGAAGTCGGAAACTTGGCGGGAAATTTAAAGAATTATGAGTTGAAATGACGCTGAAGAAATTCGAGATTGAAAACCCGCTCAGAATTCGGAAAACCTGGAGCGAACCGTCTCATATTCGATCCCTAAATTGAATTCCCAAATCCGCCCGAGCTGCAGTGGGGGGTGCGCGAGGCGTTATTTCCAAGTTCCTCCTTCCCCTTCCGGACGTACGCGACATCTCCACGTTCCATCTATGTATATCTATAGACACGCCGTACTATACTTAGGTAGCTCCCGAGCAGTATCCTATCCGTTCTCCCCCGAGCCGTCATCCGTTCGACATCGAGCACTATCCGAGCCGAGAGACGCGTCGCACGCTACAAATGTCTTTCTGATTCTGAATGACAAGCTAGCCTTTGACCGTTGGTTTTTAGCGATAGATGAACTATGAATGCCAGTATATTCACGTAAATTCTTGTTCCAGGCCAACGGCGTCCGATCATGTTGTTCGGCGTCGGCGGCCACATTTCCAGTTACATCCGTCAGAAGCTCTGGATAGAGGCGGGCTCGGGACTACAGTGCTGAGGACGCAGGACCAGAAGACTGGTTTATTTATACGAGTAGAAGCGCAGGGGAACATCCTCGAAAGGTAGAGTCAACACAGTCTTATACGGGGATATGAAGCCGATTGACCAATGCGTCCTGCTCCAGAATTCTCGCCTTCCAGGTCTTTTCTATCTCGTCGAGGTCCCAGTTGGCCGATACGTATCTGTGTAAAATGATTTCGAGTCAGAGATTTTTCAGGGCCCAACATGACATGACGCATCGACCTTCCACTGAGCCAGTCATCCCGGCCGCTGGTAAGCCGCAGGCACGTTGCAGCGGGAAGTGCGAGGGTGTCCACAAGTCAGGGCTCCGCGGCGGGGTTGAGCGCGGTCATGTCAGTCTTGATGGCACCCGGGTCGAGCGCAAACGCTTTCACCGAAGGGTTCTCGATCGGGATGAACTCGGTCAGTCGGTTAACGGCGTGTTTCGACACGACTGCGGCGGGGATTGGTCAAGCGCTGGAGATATATGCACGCATGCTTACTATATGGAGAGCCAAAAGGAATGCGGTGCTGAGCACCGGCGGAGCTCAGAATGATACTGTAACCATTCGTTTTCGCAAGCTCAGGAATGGCGAAGCTACGGGATATATTAGACGGTGGTGAAACTTTGGACATGAGCACGTACTGTGCAACATTATATACCCCGCGCAGATTCGTCTCCACGGTATTCCACCAGGCGTCCGGGTCACATTCAGTAAATGCTGCCATGAAATTTAATTTACGCTCGCAAGAATGGGTGGATGCACATACGAGTATCCCAAGTATCAGCCTTCCCTGCATTTGCTACGAGGATATCAATTTTTCCCAAGGCTGCGACGGTGCCGTCCACTGCTTCCTTCACAGAGCGCGTCTGAATAACGTTTGCGGTAAATGTAATGACTTGCGCGTCTGAAATTTCCGCCAGGATCTCTGTCTTGACACAATTGAGAGTCGTGCCGTTCCGAGAAACGAGGGATACAGACGCTCCTGCGCGCGCATAAAATAGGGCAATTTCACGGCCTATACCGCGGGATGCTCCGGTGACGAGAACGGATTTTCCGGCATAGGTCTTCCTAGAGAAATGTTGCTCTGGATCGATGCCTGGGTAGATGCTGCGCTGCGTTGAGGTCATACTGTTTTCGGGCAGAGAATGGGCTCCTTACTCGCTCCTACGCATCGATAAGGACATATTTTCTGAAGGCGCGGGCATTCTGGGTCTCTAGCGAAGCTGAGGGCAAGGTTTGACGGTCCCAGGCAAGTCCAAGTCGGCGACAAAGTGCGAAGACAATACTGGGAGTTGTGGGAGCAAAGAGAAGCGAATGGCGAGCGTCCCGTGTGAACTCCGTTATACCCTATCAGACTCGTCCATGGACGTCGCCAGCTTCCATCCATGGCCAGGGACACTCGCCAGCTCCATATATTAGACCCTTCCAGTCACCGTAGCCAAGCATAATAGGCAACATAGCCGCGCGGCGCGCCCAGGTCTTCGTAACAACTTCGTAGGAAGTGTTTTTCCACTAAGTTATTTGGCACAACTCTGGTAGTGCCGGGGCATGTTGCGTAAATTGTTCGGATAGCAACGTTTCAACGGGGGGGCTTCGGCGCAAAAAGATAGCCGAACACCGTGACGTGCGGCGGGGACGGAGCTAGCCGGAAATCTCGCCAAAATCGTCCGCTGAGCCCAGTGTTTCGGAGGTCCGGTTTGGAAGCTAGCTGATGTCGTTCCGGTAGGTGGGTATAGGTTTACAACCGCATCACCCGAAAAACCATGGACGCTGCAACGGCACAGAATAAAATATCTCTACAACACAGGGGTGGATATATTTCCCAACTACGTCCAGGAAAATTGTGTTACGCAGCCGCTGATAGATCGTAGCCCTTAGTAAGGCAATATTTTCTTAATTCGCTGATTTCTGTTGCAACTTTGGTGTAGTAAGTAATTTCTCCATAATGAAGCGTAGTTCTAGTTCAAGGGGGTTTCTAGCAAGTGCATACAAAAGCGACGGCGTTCATGGCGGCGCACCTGTTGATGTGTATGATCCAGATAGCGGACAAGTTAGGGGCCTGCTTAGGTGTCGTGCCGAGTGGCTGGATCATCTTGGTGCGCCTCGGCAATTCCCGAGCGTGTCGAAGAAAAGCTAGTTTTATAGCTGAAAAAACATCATGGCAATTCAAGCTCTGGCATGAAAAGATAAAATACACTTATAAATTAGGGCGGCAAGGAACACAATAAATCAAGGAGTTTCCACACCACTGCAGGTGAGTTAAGCCCACGAGGTTCGGATTCAAACGCTGACCTGTACTATGTAGCGATTTCACAAAAAGACAAAGTATTCGGGTTATAACGGGTTGTGTTTCATTAAAAGGCAAAATGTCGCCAAATCTGACTGCATGATGGCATCCAACTTGACCCCATTGAGTTCGAGAATAGAGTCAACCGGATTCAAATGGACGGTATTACAAGCTTTATTTCTACAAATACAACGATTCTGTGTTTAGATTAATAGGTCCGTTCAGGCCAGTGCGAGTAAAGTATTTAGAAGTTGTTATTCTCCAACTCGCCCATCTGAGTACAGAATTTATGTGAGCCGGGGAGTTGCGAGCGAACGGACAAGACATACCTTGCGCTCCTGGCCGCGCTACTGCATGCCGGAGTTTCCCATCACCTTGCCCGCGAGTTTCTCCGCGCCGCCTAAAATCGAACAGAGTCAGGAATAACGAACGAAAAATGGAAAGCGGAGACAGACCCTTGAGCTTGTCGCCCATAGGGACTTTGCCGGAACGGCCGGTGGTGTTGGCGTTATTCGAATCGAAGTTGGTGGGGCGGTCAGAGCCGAATTGGTCGCCCTGCATTGCGCCACCGGTAGCACCCGAATCGAGGTCGTCTGTCCTGCGAGAGGTGCCGAACGATGAGCTGTCCATGTCGCTGTCTTGGCCATAGCCCGACGAGCTGTTGGGGTTCATGTTGCCGTCTTGACCGTAGCCGCCAGAAGTGTTCGAAGAATGGAATTGATCTAAAGAGATAATGAGACCGTGCGTGAAGTCGAGATGAACAGAACACCTACCACCGCCGCCCTGGGTGATTCCAAAGCCGACCCGGCGTTGTTGTCGTAGTCTCCCCCAGTACGACCAGTGTCGCGGCCAAAGTCGGTGTTGTCGTTAGTGTTGTTGAAGGACATGATATTAAAAAGGTCAAGTGGTGGGTGTGAAGTGGGAGTGATTGTGAGGGGAAAGCTGATGTGTTGAATTCATTGGAAGGAGCGCGCGCTATTTAAGCTGGATTGGTTGAATGATGTCATGGGCGCGCTTAGACCGTTGTGGAGAACGGCGGGTAAACAGCGGATAGCAGCGGGCTTGTGGGCGGACGTCATGGGGAACCTATCGCATAAGAGCCCTAAAATCTGGGGTCGCGGATTTAATGCTCCAAATGACCGCACGATGTGTAAAGATAAAAAGATGGAGCGATGTAGTTGAATTGATCTCGCTTTGTTGGTGGGTAAAATTGTTCAAAATTCGAGCGCAACCAGCATGGAATAATTACCGGAAGGACGGTCGGGCGTTTCGATCTCTATGGCGGTTCAAATCAGAGAGAAATTCGCCCTAAAATGAGCTTCGTTTCCATATTGAGAGAAAGGCGCCCAAATAAGATAGGATATCCTGATCTAGGGCATTGTCGTGTCGTATAATGTGTAAACCGCAAATTTTGGCTCGAAGGATGGCCGTCAAGGTCGTATAGAATCCATAAGAAATTACACTTATAAATTATAGCGGCAAAGAAGATCAAGGAGAGTTAAATCCCACGAGCTACGACTGAAGTTCGGATTCAGGCGCTGCCCGTAATGATTTCGCAGCAAATAGTAGAAGCGTTCGGGTTATGCATGGGCATCTCGTAGTCTGTGGATGGGGAAGCCTCAGCTAATCAAGAATTTATTGGAAGACCAGACCATGGTTGCGCCAGCGCATATTAGCGAGCATGCATCGCGTCTCGTCGATATCCTCCGTGTACCTCCGCTGCCGGTCGGCTTGCACCGCGAGCTACGGAAAATAGATGTCGCGAATACCGGTGGCTATCAAAACGCGCTCACCTCGACGGCGGTCCGGATAGATTTGGCGTCGTTCGCGCAACCGGCGATGTCCGTCAAGAGGTAAATCCGCTCGCTTGCAGGATGCGGCATCGAATTGTCGACGCAGATAGCTTTACTCTACCTAGAGGCAGTAAGCGACCGACAAGAAGAGGGTATCGAGCTACATACCTCAAAAGGCGGAGGCCTTCTTCGGTGAGGTTCAAATGGTGCGTGATGCACTGAGCTCTCGCCTTGTGATAAATTCTTCGGTCTTCTGGATCGTGTCTTCGAGTTGACGCAACTGCGTGGACGGGTGCTTGAGGTGGAGGGCGAAGACCGTGGTTATCGCGGCGATAACACCCAAGACTGCGTATTGGATGAAATTGTTTGGAATCAAAGAGACGAAGACTAGGAGGACCGAGAGATTCAGCTGAGGTGTTTGCGCATTTCAAGGGAAGAGTAGGCTGGCGTTGAAGCTAAGATACGGACACTTTATATATCCCTGCAAAAGGGCATTAAATTCAGGTTTTGCAGACAAGTGTAACAGCCTGTCGCCAGGGATCAGATCTCAAGGCAGATCGACGTCTTTGTTTCTGTTTTTGGAAGCAGTGTTCATGGAGGGCAGTCAGGGAACCTGCTTTAACTTTTCGGCGAGACGATCCGAGCCCAGGCGAGTTGGCGGGTGGAATATTCAAATACTTGTGCAGTGATATTATCGGTCAATAACTTGGTCGAAAAGCTGTATCGCCAGGGATCAAATCTCAACGCAGATCGCGGCCGAACGTTGACGACAAATTCAGTCGGGGAACCCGCTTTGACTCTTCACCGAGACGATCCGAGCCCCTTCACGAGCTAAGGGGAGTTGACGGGCGGAATATTCAATTTAACTGTGTGTATCATCAGTCAATAGCCCGGGTGAAAAGCTGTAGATCTACGTAACTCTGCGATTGTATCTTTGAGATAGTAGAATAGTAACGGCCAGTACCAGTTGAATAGGATCGTATAAGGCCGTAAAGAGACTAGAGCTGCGAGTTAAAACACCAAGTTGAAATCGAAGCCAGAGTCTGTCCACTTGAGTATGCAGTCAGCTCTTTAAGGCTCTTGAGTACTGGAGCCGCGAAGCTTCTCATAATTGCATGCTATCCGTGACAGGAAGACACAATGTCGAAATTCTAGAGCGTAGAGAGGTGTCTCTGAGCGCTGCTGTTGTGTAAAGGCCATTCTCATCGCCCCGACAAATACCTCGTGCTGAATCAGCTTTGGGACTTGGAATCCATATGAAGCGGCAGGAGTACGGCATGCGGAGATGAATCGAAGCTGTTATCGAAGCCTAAACATAGAATTGAACAAGCCGGGTGTCGATGAAAATGCCGGGATCAAGCGACATTGTCGTGGCGCAGGATGCGTTTCGACATCTAGCGCATATAGAAACTTTAAGTGTTGCGATTGAGTTTGAATTGCGAGCTAAACCGGATCACTCAAAATGGCCCCCCGAATGCCGTGGAAAAATAGCTGGTCCCAACTATGCAAGAGGAGCGACGAAGACGGACCAGAGACCAACGAGAGACAGCTATACCGTCACCGTGGTATAGACCGGCCGTCGCGGTAATGGCTCAGTAAGCAGGTGTCACAGTGGTCACGCGCGGCCAAAGCGGCTTGTCAGCTAAAACGGTCTCGATTTGGACAGACGAGACTTTGCACCATGTCCACCTACTTCCCCGCGCCCGACGCGGACGACGATATCGAGCACCTCCTGGACGAAGTGGACGATGACCCTCGCACCCAACTGGACAAGACAATTGACCGTATTGGAATGGGGAGCTACCAATGGACATTACTGTGTCTTTGCGGCTTCGGTGAGTTTCTATTCAAAACCAGATGCACCACGGGCGCTGACATTTAATTTACAGGCTGGATGGCCGACAACGTGAGTGTACCTGGCGACAGCGACCTGGCTTACCGTGTCTAGATGTGGCTTCAAGCAGTAGCCATCGTTCTGCCGCGCGTCCAGCAGCATTATTCCGTGCCAGACAACTACATTGGCGTGGTATCATCTGCCATGTTCGCTGGCATGATGATTGGAGCTGTCGGCTGGGGTACCTGCTCTGATCTCATGGGCAGGAGCACGGCGTTCAATGCTACACTGTTCTTCACGGCGGTCTTTGGGATTCTGGCATCGTTCTCGTATTCCTATATCTCGCTTTGTTTCCTGCTTTTTCTCCTAGGAAGTGCAGTGGGGGTGCGTGGTTCCATCATTTCAACTTCAATTTTAATTCCCCAGTTCCTTCATTCTGGCCTCCGTTTTTCGAGGGTGGGCTCTGCGAGGCAGTCGGTTTACCGATCTTTTTCGTATTATCAACGCGTTATTGCGGCATTGGTTCGCGAAATTACGTGATTTCATGCTATTCTTCCTTTTTTGGCGGTGCTTCCTTCTGCTTCTAGAGCTCCAACTTATCTGACATCTCAATTTACTGGCTCTCATGAAATAGCTGCTGACCGCAACTCCCTCATCAGGGTTCAATGCCAACGGATGGTACTCTCCTTATCGAGCACATGCCGCAATCCAAACTATACCTCGTAACCGCCCTCTCATTATTCTTCTCTGTCGGTTCCGTTCTGGCAGCACTATTTGCCCTCGTTCTGGTACCTCAAAACTCCTGCGCCAGTGACGCGGCTATTCCCTGCGACCCAGCCCTCAACAACGGCTGGAAACACCTCCTTGCCGCGCTCGGCATCCTCGTGCGTCCTAGCCCCACCTCTTTTGCGAACAGACCAGATTAAGGTAGTACACGAAGACGCTCGCAATGTTCCTCGCGCGCATTGCGTTCTTCCGCCTGCACGAGAGCCCGCGCTTCCTTGTGCACGCGGGGCGCCCCGCCGAGGCGCTCGAGACGCTACAGCTCATCGCCCGCTTCAACGGTGCGCCGGGCCTCGCGGGCGAGCTCGAGCTCTCGGACGTCGACGATAGCGCGGTCGTGCGCGACGACAGTGCGAGATCCGGGTACGAGGTGATCGGCGGTGGCAAGGAGTACGTCCCACACTGGGCGCACCGGTGGGCGGCGCGCGTGCGGATGGTGCTCGTACCGGAGTGGCGCCGCACGACGCTTCTGGTGTGGGGTGCGTGGTGCGGGATGGCGCTTGGTGCGTTTTTCTTCTCCCTTGCGTTTCGTAGGGCGTCGTTGACAGTTCGCAGCATATACGATGTTCAATGTCTTCCTCCCAAAACTCCTCGAGTCCAACGGGACTCAGTCGATTGAGGGCGGCCTGTGGGACGTGTTGTGGTTTACGCTCGGCGGATGTCCCGGGGCTCTGGTAAGTCCGAATTTCCTTACCCCAGCGACATCTCGGTTCATTCACGACCAACCAGCTCGGCGCCAGGCTCATTCTTACACCCCTCGGGCGGCGTTGGTCTCTGGCGGGCAGCACCCTCTTCACCGCCGGCTTCTGTATCCTCTTCGTCTTTGCCCAAAACGCACAGAGCGTCTGGGCGGTCCGGCTCAGCGCTATCGGCGTCGGGCTCGCCAGCACGGTGCGTTCTCCGAGTCCTTCCATGTGACGCCCAAGGCTGATCACAGTGCCTCGCAGACGATGTGGGCTGTCCTCTATGGGTAGGTCTTCCGCCTGGTCTCCCCTCCCCTTCTGACTGACTGGCAAATCTCCCAGCTGGACCCCCGAGATATTCGCCACCAAGGGTACGCACTTTCCACATAACTCTTAGCACCCTATTCATTTCCCTGGCGCAGTACGAGGCACGGCGTGCGGGACCGCGTCGGCACTATCAAGGATGTTAGTACCCCCTCCTCTGTCGTCTTCTTAACCGTGCACTGACGCGAGCTTTTCTAGCGGTGGCATGATCGCGCCTCTCCTCGGTGGAGCGCTACTCCTGATCAGCCGCGCCGCCCCGGTGTACACGAGTATGGTCGCGTTCGTGTTTGCTGCGGGGTGCGTCCTGTTGCTCAGCGAGGACGTGGGCGAGGGCGGGCGCAGCAGGGGCGGGCGGCGCTTCCGCGTGGTGGTACACTGAATAGACGGAATAGAAAGAAATCGATCGGACTACTAACGGTATAATGTATGTGATCCAATGTATTGACTTGGTAATTACTGGATGGAGGGCTTCAAATTGGATGCATTTGTTCCAGTGAAATCCGCATTGCGCCCGACTAAATACTGAGGGATGGTATTATGTCTGGCTACGTGCGGTCATCCTTCTGCTCTTGCCCAGTCGTTTACCTCCTCGCCCACCACCACCGCCACCCTGATCCCCGCGTCCTCCTCCTCCTCCCCCTCGACTGCCCCCGCGGCTGAAACCTCTGGAGCTGCCGCCGCGCGCTCCCCCTCGGCCGCCGCGACCGCCACCCCTCTTGCTGTCACCAAAATCGTCGGTAGACTCGCGCGTATTCGACTTGGAGCGTTTGCCCGCACCGCCGAAGCCGTATTTCGAGTCGCGCGCCTGTCGGGTGACCTTGCTCCCACCCCGCTCACCCCGCCCACCAGGCGCCGCGCCGCGCCCGCGCTTCGCCGGGCGGTCCGAGATCGCGTCCTCGACAGCAATGTCGAACGCGTCGTCGTCCACGGCGGGCTTGTCGAGCATGTCGCCGCGTTCTGCAGTACGCGTTAGCTCAGAAAGGAGGCGCAGTGAAGGAAAAAACGTACTACGCTTGAGGCCCTTGAGGCGCTCCTCCATTTCCTTCTTTCCTTTCTCGCGCTCCTTGAGCTTCTCGATCTGCACCTGCTTGCCGAACTTCTTCCCCTCGCGCTCCTTGCGCTTCTCGTCGCTCTTCTTGATCCCCGCGCTCTCGTCGAGCAGGCGCTGCCGGATGCGCTCCATGTGCGCGTCAGACTTGACCATCTCTGCGAAGTAGTCTGTGGGCCGCGTGAAGGGGAAGCTGTGCTTCTCTGCGAGCGCGCGTCCGGCGGTGGCGCCATGGAGCGCCTGTTTGTAGCTATATGGATCCAGATACGTAAGAGGGTGATGTAGATACAAAGAAGACGGGTGCGTACAATGCGAGCTCGCGATTCAGGTCGTCGTTGACGTCTACCTCGATCGCCTCCGGGTATGAGAGGACCAGTGTTTCCGTCCACGGGAAGGATCGGTCGAGCTGGATGGTGTCCCGAATCCGCGCGAGGGCGACCTGAGGAAAAAGTGGGTTTTAACAAAAATAATAATAATAGTTTGGTGGGGAGCAAAACTCACCGTGTTATCTATCTCTATTTTCTGCCGGGGAACCGCGTCGTCATCGACGGACTCGACATCGTCCAAAGCGACATCCTCTTCACCTTCCTCCACATCCTCTTCATTTTCTTCGTCGTCCCCGGAGTCGGAGCCCTCCCCGTCACTGCCTTCCTCTGCATTTTTGTCGAGCGTGAATTCGCCATCCGACGAATCGTCGTCGTCCTCATCGCCGTCGCCCTCGCCGACTTCGTCTCCTCCAAGCGTAAGATGCAGCTGCATCTGCTCGAACTCGTCCAGCCCATCGTCCCCCAGCGCCTTCATCAGCCGCTCCATGCCCTCCTCGTCCACACCGCCGTTATCAGAGTCGCTGCCGTCCTCGTCCTCATCCTCGTTCTCTGGTTCTGGTGCGACCGGGATGACATTTTCAGGCTTTGCTTTGGAAGCTTTTGAAGGGCCCGGTACAGCTTTGCTGTCCTTCACTAACTTGGAAGGACTGGTGGATTTTCTCGGGCCTTTTGCGGGTTTTGCGGCGGAGGACATGAGTGCAGAGGAAAAAATTGGAGGATCAACGACTTTGGCACTTGATTCAAACACACACAAACAACCTCCCACTTCCACTCAGAATCAAATCAGCCTCATTTGTACTCTCACCATGGTGAGCGGCTAGTTCAGGATTTCTGCCGAAGTTGTCCTAGTTCCCGCGGGATTTATTAAGCTTCAAGCGGCAAGCCAGGGGCCTCCCGATAAATCCGATCTGCTCGGCGCTGGTCAGGCTCAAGACGGAGGCTGATGCACGCGCTAAACGTCGTCGAAGCTGGTTGGGTCAACTTTCCGCCTAGAAACAAAAAATGCGATTTGCGGGACACTTATTTCTGCGCGACATTAAAATTCGTAGTGGCGTACACTGCTGAAATAGATGTTCCGCACTTCTATGGGGCATGTCTAACCCACATCTCCGGATCCAGATGGTAAATAGTTGGTCGTATCAATCGTATCCGTCGCGTATTCGTATTCGGTCCTCGAATGAGGGCCAGAGAAGCACATGTCCGGATCGAGATGGATGTTCGATATCTATGCACCTCTATGTGGCGTGTCTGACCCACAGCTCTGAGTCTGGATTCAGAGCATATATGGTCAACGCTGACAAAATTCGTTCTCACTCCACCTTTTCGGCGGCGTTCACGGCTCAGCATACCTTCAAGTTGCTTCACCCGCTCCGTTTATTATACCGGTTTGACCAACTGTCGTGGGATGTTGCATTGCTCTCACTCAACATCCCCCCCACCCAGTTTAGGTCCTAGGATTTTCCAACCTCCGAAATTTGATTCAGGCACGATCAATGACACCTGGCAGGACCAAACAAGACCACGTGTCTTTCGCCGTTCGACCGCGCTCACTCGTGGCTCGGAGGGCACTCCAGACGTTATGTACGACAAACGTCCATATCAAACCGATTGGGTGCATTCGGCCCAAACGGATGGCACGACAGTGTCCACTGGCAAATTTACCCATAGGTGGGGCGGATGAAGGTTTGCGCGAGCCTAGGTGAATGAACCGAGACCGCAGCGGGACGCCATTCGGTAGCCTCAGGGAGCAGATGGGGGCTGCGCTGAAAAACGGAAAGAACCAGATCGGCGGGATCTTGTCCTCAAAAAGGAAAATTCCTCAGAAAGGAAACCTAAACAAAGCGGTCTCTGTTACCGGAGATTTGGCTCGTCGTTTGATGACCGTGTTCACAGCCAGCAGACGTGTGCATGTATTTGTGTCAGATCTTCCATAGGGTTGCAGTTCCGCGACGATTTTCTTTACGAGAGTCTCCGTTAGGCTAGGAGCAGATAGATCGATGTGCCACACGAACGTCTAAGGGGGTAACATCGGCCCGGGAACGCGGTCTGGAGGTTCGAAAGTCGGACGGGAGTCATAACTCTGACACCCATCGTGCCGACATCGTGCCATTGCAATTGGAAACGGAACTTGTGAGTTTCGTGCAAAGGACTGCGCAAGAAGCTCGGGAGTAAAGTTTTCAATATAGGCTGTTAGGCGCCTCTACGCTTCTCGGTGGCGTTCCCGGACCCGCGCCATGCTTCGTTCGTTCAGCGCTAGCCACGCCCCCGGACATATGTCCGAAATATTTTCGCATTTTCTGGTTGCAAGCTTCCGTACCTCAATTCCCTCCAGATATGTATGCGATATGATCCGGTGTTGTTTTTTTGCGTGAAAGAGCTTTGCTCTGATATATGAGTGGGTTGGTATCGTGCCTGGGGCTTCCACGTCTTACGGTCTCGCGAGACCCAAGTAGGAACGTCGTTCGCAGGGTACTTTTGGGTCTCGCGATCACGACCGCAGGGTGACATTCCAGTGTGTTCGTGATCTCGATCACGACCGCAGAGTGACATTCCAGTGTGTTCGTGATCGCGAGACCGTTAACAGCCTTCGGCGGTTGTTGCCTTCCTTTCTAGGTTGTTTTTCTCTCCTTCTCCGCGAGTGCGTTCGTGAAGGTTCGTGATCGCGGCCCTCAACAGTTGGTTGACAGCCTTCAGTCGTTACTTTGGTCATTACCTTCCTTTTTAGGGTGCTTCTTCTTCACTCTCCTCGGATGGTAGCTGATGGAAAGCGGAGGTGATGGGTGTGTGCAACCCACTTAAATACCTCCTTGGTTTCTCCATCAGGAAAATCCAAAGTTGCCCCATAGCACCATATAGCGCACCAGAGCCCTATATAGTGGCCATAGCTGATATAGCAAACTGACCAACCTCAGAGAAACGTGGGACCCTGGACTGAACTTCATAGCCCACCATAGCCCACCATAGTCACAGTGTTTTCTATGATAGTGGTCACAGTCAGAGCACAAAAAAAAATTGGGATGTTGCAATTGTAAGGTCATAACGTATTGTTCTCTTGTTGCATTAGTAGGATAATGGGGTGCGAAGTCAAGGTTACAGAGAAGCTAATTGACATTAAGCAAGGGTAAGTATATTTAAATGCGACCACCTTGGGGAGCTGAACTCAGGACCTCGCGCGTACAACTAAAATTTGAGAAGTGACAAAATAACCACTAGACTAAGGAGACATTAAGGTATGGAGAATCAAAGTCATATTAGTAGGGTTGGCACTGGCCTACCACCTCCCTCTGTCTTTGTCTTCACTTTGTGGTAACTTACTACATATAATGTGAAGTGGTAGTGGCTAGGCCATAATTTTGCGAGTAGCTAAAAATAAACCCCAAACCAAAATTGTAGAGCTCGAAATGCTCAACAAAAGCTGTCAAGGGACAGATTTTGCCTAAGGGGTTCGTCCTGCTGCAAACCATAAAATGAATTCCCAGAAGGTTTCATCTGGTAGCAAGGAAGATCTGATCCAGATAACCATTCATGACAACCATAAGTTTACTTGCCATTGTGTTACCTAGCTTTCAGCTATTTATACTAGTGAAATCTTATAGATGACCATAGCACCATAGAGTCAATTGGTTCAGCTCTATAGACCATCATAGCTCACTATAGCATCATATAGCCAATCAGGTCAGTTATATAGCTCACCATAGCTCACCATAGCGTCATATAGCCAATCAGGTCAGTTATATAGCTCACCATAGCTCGCCATAGCCCCAGATAGCCCATGATAGCCACCTATGTGTCTCTCAGAGCATTTCAGATTTTCCTGATGTCTTTGCTGTCCAGTGCCCCCCAGTCATGCACGACAGCCCCGTATCTCAGCTGCAATCCTCGATTCTACTTGGAGCCCTGTCCCTGATTCCAAACCATGCACTCCGCTACACATTACTTTTGATCGCCGCCTGCTTTGCTCTGCTCTACATCATTCACCTTAAACGCCCGTCGACCCAGCTCAGCCACCTCGAGGACATGGTCAAAAAAGTAGAAGAAATTATTAGAGATGCGAAATTGTACTGCCCGAGGGACATCCTTCGTCTTGCGGAGGCAGGAGTGCGGCTTTTACAGTATTTCATTTTCAACCATTCGCTTCATGTTGATTGCTTACCGTTGCGACAGAGTCAAGCGATCCACCTCGATGATCCAATGCCGCATGTTGGAGGTAGATACCCTCACCTGGAAGAAATATTGTGTCCTCTCGCGAGACATCGCCGAGTATGCAAAGAGCGTCAAGAAGATTCGGACCGCCGTTCAAGTGAGTTTTCATATTGTCCGTCCGGTGATACTGTTGACAGCATTTAATTCAAGCTTGTCGTTGAGGCTGAACGTCAGCGTAAATTTACGGAAGATATCAACCAGACGGAGGCCATACTCACCAGTGTTCGTCCCCCCGCTGGTAGGTCCATTTAAAACATACCAAGTGAATTTCAACTTACCCGAGTTGCAGCCAGAGACGTGTTTCAACCCAGCGTTTCTCATTTGCAGGAGCAATCCTACAGGTCAGTTCTCGAGCACCCTGATTATTCTCCGGCTGAAGCGGCACCTTAGTGTCTAGTCCCTGCTATCTTCTTGTGCCATCTTGTATTCTGCACCCTGTTTTCGAATATGTTCTGTCGTTCTGTTCTGTTATGCGGTCCGGACTTCCCTTGTTATGTTTGAGTATACATTCAACTGTGTACTAGACGCCTTGCACTGTGTATCTTAATTCTTCCAGCCACATCCATGTTTCAAATATGTTCTGTCGTTCTGTTCTGTTATGCGGTCCGGACTTTCCTTGTTATGTTTGATTATACATTCAACTGTGTAGTCGTGTTGCATTACGTATCTTCGTTCTTCCAGCCACTTCACTGTTTACGTTCTGTTGTTCTGTTGTTCTGTTGTTCTGTTATGCTATCCCGACGTCGCTTGTATATCAACAGTTGCGTAGTCGTTTTGCATTCTGTATCTTTATTCTTTCCCTGATAAATAATGCTCTTGCAAGAGCCTAGAGGCGTGAAAAAGGACTCACCCTGTCTCAAGATTAATGAACGCTTATCAGCTCCACGGACACGATGCCTCGGAGGGAAACAGCACATTGAACTGATATTAAATATGCTCAATCGAAGAAGATACCTCCGTTGATCGAGATCTGCGGAACAATATAAATACGACTCGAACCGCGGTTGAAAACAACAACGAACAGTTTGCCCTAAAAGGTATCGGTTGTCGGTCAATGCAATGAGGAGTATGCACCCGTGATAAAGTGTGACTCGCTTGAAGCCAAGAACGAAACCAGACCGGCAATGTCCTCCGGGATTCTATTTTCCTCGACTAGTTTGAACCAACACGTATAATCCAACACTCACCTGAATTTCTTGAGGGGCGACATTTCTTTGAACTAGGTTGAAATCGAGTGAGTGCTCAGTCTGGGTAAGGTAGGGGCCATCCATTTACAGTAAACATTCCAAATATGGGCAAATTCTCGAAATAAATGCACTAGATAATCAGCAATGTACTTGAGCTCTATCCCCTCTATGAATCTCAGGGAATACATACTGGTTATCATTTGAATCATCCCATGAAGGATTTGGATACTGGTAAAGAAAGTAGTTATCGATTTAAGTTGCCATCAACCAACAGCTCTCAAAATTGATGGGGACGTTGTGAGGACAACTCCTCACTCAATTCTCATCCTTTAGTCTATGGGTTGGGTTGGGGAATTCATGAGATAAATATCTACAGATTCATGGAAGGGATAGAGCTCAAGTACATTGCTGATTATCGAGTGCATCTATTTCGAGAATTTGCCCATATTTGGACCGTTTACCGTAAGTGGATGGCCCCTACCTTAGTAGAACAGGCCTCACATTAGCCAGTAGATCCGCGCCAGTTTCAGCTTCGGTGGCGGCCACTACGCCGACGAATAAAATTTCACAGAATCGAGGGATGGGCTGGGTACATACGCATGGGAGTGTCAATCGCTCCTGGTGCGTAGGCGTTTACGGTGATGCCGTGCGCCCCAAATTCCAACGCTGATGGTTCAAGTTGATTTCTTGTCAAATGTGAACTTTAAAACCTACCGGCGGCTTGAGTGAGGCCTCTCACAGCGAATTTGGAGCCAGTATACGGTCCATGTGTTGCGATACCTGCGTGTGTTTAGAAGATGGATGAGAACACATCAAGTTGATGTTACCTTGCTCGCCCGTAAAGGACGAAGCTCCGATAATTCGCCCACCGCGGCCCTGTTTAACCATCTGGATTCCGGCGTGCTTGTAGGAAAGGAACGTCCCCTTGACATCGATATTCATAACCCGGTCCCACTCCTCCAAAGCCACTGAAGTAGTAGTGTAGCGTCAGAATATATCACACCACTGTCCGTTACTTTCAGTGAAGAGCGCACTGCGGCCCGAGACCCCCAGCATTTGGGACCATCTACTTTATGTCAGCGGAGAGGTCTCGAATGGAAGGAAAGAATTTACAACATCAAGGCCCCCATGCTGTTGTACAACCAGCTCCACTTGGTCCTCCCGAGACACATCCGCGATATGCTTCGAGCTCGCCCGGCCTTTCTCCTGTATCTCGTTCACCAGCGCGTCAAGCTTGTCTGAATGAACAGCGATATCGTTGCCAGCGACGTCAAACCCGTCGACAAGGCCACATCCCTCCCTATTCCTTGCGCTGGAAGATTTTGAGCACAGAATCCTCCTAGGCCACTAGAATCGCGTACCAGCACCAGTGACGAGGGCGACTCGTTGCCTTTAGACGACATGGCAGTAAGTAACTCGTGCGAGATAGAAAATATATCGGTCAGCGTGGACCTTGACGTGAATCGGGTGCGGCCACGTTGAGTGTACACTTGGTTTACCGCGAACAGTGGGATGGATAATCAACATCTAATGGAGGCGCACCCAACATATCGCTAGTAAGTATCAAGCCCGGCTCACGTCTCGCCCAAATACCCGAGATCCGCCGTGCGGTCCATTCGCGCCGCCTCCTCTCCGAGTCGCCACCTGCCTTTTCCCGCCGCCTCCGCTTCTCGCCTCCTCGCCCGCGTCGCCATCTCGAGTCCTCCGCCGATGGATACTAGTATACCATCCAACGCCGCAGCCGTCTCCTTTTCCCCGTCGCTGCTAGCATGTCCGACTTATCCTGGCCATCCCCGCACCTTCACCGTCATAACCTGCCCGCCCTTCCTCAATGCCCGCCGGTATCGACACCGTGCGGAATCAGCCGCACAGCGCCGGGGAGGGCACCGAAGCGAAGACTAGAAATACACGGGTGAGTTCTAATGAGTGCTAATTAGTATGATAGTGAACGGGAACCTGATTTGTAGGGAATAAAAAACGCGGCCCGTGCTTGGGGGAGTCGCTACTCGCCTTTGCACTGTCGCCCCCCGCGACGTCGCGCCCGCCCTGCTCTCCTCAAAACGTGACGCCGCACGTACGGGCA
Source organism: Mycena epipterygia (assembly GCA_029281465.1). NCBI lineage: Eukaryota > Fungi > Basidiomycota > Agaricomycetes > Agaricales > Mycenaceae > Mycena > Mycena epipterygia. The sequence continues at coordinate 1,694,783 of JARJCQ010000010.1, read as the reverse complement.
TCAGCACCCTCCCCTCCCCGCAAGTCCCACTCGCCCTCGTCTTCTCAAGAAGCGCGGTGTCCGCTCCTTTGCGCTGCATTGCACGCCGTCGCACGCACTCGATTACGATGCCGCACATGCAGATACCTCGCGTATTCGCGAGCCGATGTGCATGTGCGGCATCCCGCTGCTCGCGACAAGTCCCGCCCACGATCGCCCTCGCGCCTTGCTCCGCGCTTCTCCTCCGCTCCCCCGCAACGCGTTCTCATCTTCTCAATCGCCGCGAGCGAGAACTGCCTCCACTGTGCTGCGCTGCGCGAGACACGCGGCAGGATTTCGATCGCGGCGGCTGCATACCGTGTGGAATCGTCCGCGGGTTTCCGCGCACGCTGCTCGGCCGGGAGGAGTCCAGTATCGACACGAAGGCTGTAAGGAGTGCGGCTGAGGAATAAACCGGTGAGTACCGATCCGCGCGCCGTGATTCGCACTGACCCGACTGGTAGCTTTTTTCAAGGAAAGGTACGGCTGTGCCTCCCCCTCGACTGCCCCCACGGCTGAAACCTCTGAAGCTGCTGCGTGTTCGCCCTCGGCCACCGCGATCGCCGCCCCACTTACTGTCATCAAAGTAGTCGGTAGACTCGCGCGTATTCGACTTGGAGCGTTTGCCCGCACCGCCGAAGCCGTATTTCGAGTCGCGCGCCTGTCGGGTGACTTTGCTCCCACCCCGCTCACCCCGCCCACCGGGCGCCGCGCCGCGCCCGCGCTTCACCGGGTGGCCCGAGATCGCGTCCTCGACAGCAATGTCGAACGCGTCGTCATCCACAGTGGGCTTGTCGAGCATGTCACCGCGTTCTGCAGTCCGCGTTAGCTCAGAAAGGAGGCGCAGTGAAGGAAAAAAAACGTACTGGGCTTGAGGCCCTTGAGGCGCTCCTCCATCTCCTTCTTGCCCTTCTCGCGCTCCTTGAGCTTCTCGATCTGCACCTGCTTGCCGAGTTTCTTCCCCTCGCGATCCTTGCGCTTCTCATCGCTCTTCTTGATCCCCGCGCTCTCGTCGAGCAGGCGCTGCCGGATGCGCTCCATGTGCGCGTCAGACTTGACCATCTCCGCGAAGTAGTCTGTGGGGCGCGTGAAGGGGAAGCTGTGCTTCTCTGCGAGCGCGCGCCCGGCGGTGGCCATGGAGCGCCTGCTTGTAGCTATATGGATCCAGATGCGTAAGAGGGTGATGTAGATACAACGAAGGCGGGTGCGTACAATGCGAGCTCGCGATTCAGGTCGTCGTTGACGTCCACCTCGATCGCCTCCGGGTATGAGAGGACCAGTGTTTCGTCCACGGGAAGGATCGGTCGAGCTGGATGGCGTCCCGGATCCGCGCGAGGGCGACCTGAGGAGAAGTGGGTTTTAACAGAAAGAAATGATGAAAATAGTTTGGTGAGGAACAAGACTCACCGTGTTATCTGTCTCGATTTTCTGCCGGGGAACCACATCGTCGTCGACGGACTCGACGTCGTCCAAAGCGACATCCTCTTCGCCCTCCTCCACAGGTTCTTCATTTTCTTCGTCGTCCCCGGAGTTGGAGCCCTCAGAGCCCTCCCCGTCATTGGCCTCCTCAGCATTTTGTCGAGCGTGAATTCACCATCCGATGAGTCGTCGTCTTCGTCCTCATCGCCTTCGCCCTCGCCGGCTTCGTCTCCTCCAAGCGTGAGATGCAGCTACATCTGCTCGAATTCGTCCAGCCCGTCATCCCCAAGCGCCTTCATTAGCCGCTCCATGCCCTCCTCGTCCACGCCGCTGTTGTCAGAGTCGCTGCCGGCGTCCTCATCCTCATCCTGGTTCTGGTGCGACCGGGATGACATTTTCAGACTTCGCTTTGGATGCTTTTGAAGGGCCTGATGCAGTTTTGCTGTCCTTCGCCGACTTGGACTGGTGGATTTTCTCGGGCGTTTTGCGGTTTTGCGGCGGAGGACATGAGTGCGGAGGAAAAAATTGGAGGATCAACGGCTTTGGCACTTGATTCAAATGCGGACAAACAACATCCAACCACTTTGAGTCAGCCTCATGATTCATCGCTTTGCTGATTCTGGCGAGCGGCGCACCTTAACGGTGAGATCTATCATCTGTCAAGCTGCAATTTGAAGCCTTAGAATAGTGAAAAAAGCGCTGGGCATTCAAGTTCTCAAGAACTGCTGAGGCTTTGGCTGATACCTGGGGCGCTACCTCGGCAAGTAGACCGAGACCGAGTTCATTGACAAAACAGTTGACAGTTTCTGATTTTCACACCGGGCGGACTCAAGGCGGACTGTGGCTGATGTACTAGGGCGCATGGGGCAAAAACCCCGGTGACGCTCAGAAGTTGTTGGTTCTCAAAACTTTGGCCGATGGGCTCGGGTGCTACGCGGTAAGTGTGAATTGCGTCAATATCGTTGACAGTTTCTTACGATGTCCCGTCGGCCTGAGCTCCACTCCCCGGAAGCATAGCCGTTTCCGAGCCAATGTCTCGAACCAAACATGCCTCATCGAGCGATTCGTGCTGACTCGTGTACCACTCCGGCGAAAGTTGTAAGTCCAACCTATTATCGCGTCTAATTTTTGTGTTCAAAGATCACCTAAAACTAGCTGAATTTTGACATCTAGGTGCAGCTGAAATCCCATCGATTCCTATCGATGGGATGTAACAGTAATTGGACCCCGACGAGATTTCGGATGTACTGAAAGTAACGAATCAAGTGCACCCTAAACTCGGGAAATCGACGCGGTCAGGCCTACTTTTCTGTAACCTTAAATCTTTCCTTCAGCCTTGCGCATGTTAAGGATTCTGTGCTTGTGAAATCAGCTCGCGATGATCTGTCCTCAAATTGATTCAAGCTGTAAGAAAGTTGGTGATTCGACGATTTCTAGCGGTTTTTTGCCAAGGACCTCGATTTTCATTTGATCAGCGCCTTACTGACTGTCATATTTGGTGAGCCGCACACCTTCAAATTCTGTCAACGTTGCTAATACTAGTAGTAGTTTCTCGCCGGCCCGCGAGCTCTATGCCGTGGGCAGGCGGGTGATTCTCATGACGACTGCTGGGCTGGTCCACTTTGCGCCACTTTGGGCTTTCAAGCTTCAAGGAGCGCCCCGCCGAAAGCTGTTGACCTTAGGATGTTCCAGGTAATACAGCATCCATCTCTAAATCTACCGTATCCTCGGTGCATCTAAATCAGATACAGTCGCATCAACGGGGTCTGTCTGTCCCATACCCCGGACCAACCCTGGACCCCCATAGACGTTCACGCAACTCTTCAAATTGAACGAGCCGAAGTTGCGGAAGGAGGATAATAACAAATTCAATCAGTCAGGTATAAAAAGGGCCTGCACCAGAATTTCCCTCGGAAGAGCCCTATTAATACCTTGGCGCCACTTTCCATTCAAGATAACAATCAGTAGGTGTCGGTGACTCGCTTCCAAACTAACCGATGTTTCGCAACAGAGATGTCCAATCGAGCCTTCATCGTGACGCTCGGTCTCTATATGCTTTCCGTGAGTGCTTTTGTGCCGTCCAAAAAACTTAGTATACATAATATATATAGGACCTTCTCGTATGTACTGACTTCGCGATGATAGGTGCCTGGGCTGGGGCTTATTCGAGCGCCATGACGTTGCCCGACGCATTTTCGCAGATTTTCGTTGTTTTCTTCAACAAGGCACAAGCTTCGAATTGAAGTGTTTGTCTAACAGGAGACACTAGCTGTTTAACATGCACAGGAGCCGGAAAACCGAAGGGCGCGGTGATTTTAATTATATTCAACTCTCACGACTGCCAGCTCATGCCCGGCTCTCCATTGGGCCACTAGTCGCAAAGTCGACTGTCAACTTGCACAGGAGAGCCAAAATCAAAAGCCACTTAAGGCGGTGCAAATACACGATTCCCGGGCTCCCCATCGGGCTTTGATCTGGCTGGCAACGCTTTGGCGCTTGTTCCATTTACGGGGGTCCGATCAATCTGCTTAAATACGTCTGCCTTTCGAACTGCCGTCCAGTGACCCCCCAATCATGCGCGACAACCTCGTATCTCAGCTTCAATCCTCAATTCTGCTTGGATCCCTGTCCTTGATTTCAAACGATGCACTCCGCTACACATTGCTTCTGATCGCCGCCTCCCTTGCTCTGTTCTACGGCATTTACCTTAAACGTCCATCTACCCAACTCGGCAGACTCCAGGACGTGGTCAAGAAGGCGGAAAACATTATCAGAGATGCGAAATCATACTGCCCAAGGGACATCCTCAGCCTTGCGGAGGAAGGAATGCGACTTTTACAGTATTTATCCAACCATTCATCCACTTCATGATCAATGCTTACCCTTGCGATAGAATCAAGCGATCCGCATCCATGATCCAATGCCGCATCTTGGATGCGGATACCCTCACCTGGAAGAAATATCGTGGGCTGACGCGAGACATCGCTGAGTGTGTAAAGACCGTCAAGAAGATTCGGACCAGGGTTCAGGTTAGCGCTCATCATATTCCTGTGGCGACAATTTACAACGTTGTATGGGGTAGCTCATTGTGGAGGCTGAACGTCAACGTAAATTTACGGAGGATATCAACGAGACGGAGACCATCCTCACCGGTGTTCGTTCCCCTGCCGGCACGTTTATTTTATGTAAATAAACGAAGGGGATTTGCACTTACCCAATTATCAGCCAGAGGCTCGTTTCAAGCCAACATTTCTAATTTTCAGCAGCAATCCTACAGGTCAGTTCTCAAATGTCGTGTTCATACACTGTCTGAACATCTGCGTACATAGCGTGTAGTCTGTGCTCACTACTACGTCTTCGTCAATTTTTTGTGCTATTGTGCTATCCTCTGTTTTGTACTCTGTTTTTGAACACCGTTTTGTCATTCTGTTAGATGTTTTTTTTTTGGGATAATATCCCATATCCAGCCTAGATGTTGCGTTGGATATTGAACATCTGTCGTTTCCTGTAGTTGTGTTGATTTTTCCGATTTCAATAACTGTTATTCGTATCAACTTTCTTATCATATCCTGACTTGCCTGAATAATTTCACAACTGTATTGTCTTGGTGTTCTTTCACGAAAGATTACATTATGTCTCCGGTCAAGGATTGAACATATCCTTTGATCCGGTGCTCGGCACGCCACTCCGGGGCAAGCCGACAAAGGCCGCTCACCGGAGCCACCGCCAACAGGCCTCGCACCACCCGCCCGCGCCCCGCGCTTATGGCCACTTTTTGCTAGCGGTCATCTGGGCAGCGGCGCACCTTGGGCGCACCTTGCAATTCTATCAAAACTGTCCTAATAGTTCCCCGGCGCAGGCCCGTACAACACGCGAGGTACGAGTGAGAATTGTTGTAGCGTCTGTTTATAAGAGACTACACGAGATCTGTTTTCAATTGTCTTCTTGAATTGCCTCAAGCTGCATCCAGAACCCACGAGATCTGTCTTCAAATTGCCTCGCTTCAAGCTTCTCATGACTGTTGAGTTGAAGCTTTTCCGCTACTTGGATTTGCAGTGTCGAAACTGTTGAAATGATGTCCCAGATAGCACAGTATCGGTATGTCAAGGAGGTTGTGTCTGAACCACTCCCCGGAGCTAGATACCCATTTGGCACGCATTTTTTGCGAATTAAACAAGCCAATGTGACAACGTCTCGAGTGAGTTGAGCCTGTCCTCGTGTTATGCACGACTTCTATTAACTTGGTGGACTCCACGATGATCGCGATGGTTTTCCGGGGCCGCCGCCAGTGAACGTTAGGGTATAGAGGCACCCGGCACATGCCGTTGTATGTCCGAGGCATTTTCGCAGATTTCCGCACCTCAACTTCGTCCAGACATGTGCGCACATCATTCGGCAGCTCGTTTTTGGGTGAAACAGCTATTTTTCTAGCATTGCTAGATGATTAGTGTGAGTGTCCACTCGCAGGATGTAGGAAGCTGGCAGTGTCCACTTCCTGTTAACAACCTTCGGCGCTTTCCGTTTCGGGTTCATGTTGTCCCGAGACAGACGCTATGATGAAAGCAGATACTCGCTCCTTCCTTGCTGTTGAGCTTAAAGTTACCATTTGGCCGGATTGAAACGCTGGGCTTTGTAGGTTAGCGGAGCGGCACCAGATTGCAATCTCCGGAAAGAAACGCCGGTGGGACAGGGATTACGACAAGATTACGATCTCCAGTGGAAGAAGGATATCAGCAAGGCGATAGTGACGCGGATATAAGGCGAAGGAATGGTGAGCGGTCAGCTGTCCCAGCCACAGGCGTGTTTCAACCTAATGCTGCTCATTTGCACCGCACCAGCAATACAGCTTAGTTCTCGGACATTGCGATCATCCATTTCTGGGTAGCGTGTAGGCCGTGCCATGGTTTAGTCGATTTTTCGTGGTATCCTTTAATTGTTTCGTACTGTGTTTAATATTGGATCGATCCTCACCCATCGTGAGATCGCGGTGAACGAAAGCAATCCACTCCTGTATTTCCTGGGTCCCGGCGTTCCTAAGCGAGACCGTTCGTGTAATCCTACCTACCTCTGGCTACCATAAATTCGGATCGGGAGAAGATCTGAATAGCGACTGCGACTGCCGATCAGTGCTCAGCTGCAGGATGGCTCTGGCAGGTAGGTAGGTAGAATTACACGGCCGATCCCGCTTAGGAACGCCGGGGCCCAGGAATGATCTAAGTGTACAGGCACTTTGAACTTGAAGAACAAAGCTTGAAGGTCGTCTTAAATACAGTCTCTTTTCCCTTTGCTTTGCTGTCCAGTGCCCCTCAAATATGCGCGACAACCCTGTATCTCAGCTGCAGTCCTCCAACGCCTCTCCTATTATCTGAGCCATCAAAATGAGGCATCCTGAGATACATATATATAATAATTAAGATGCGCTGTCAGGCCACTGCAATTGCGGGAGGAGAACATTCGGTGTTCTTCATGGTCCAATCTGGAAACCGCCGTGAGTGGTTACCATATGGGAGCAGGGAGTTAGAAAGCGCGTTCGTTTTTGATCAGATGCAAAAATATCTAAATTTGACTGGCGCCAAACATAGTGCTTAAGAACCGTGAGGTGTCCCTTTCGCATACAGTCCAGCACCCCATCATGCGCGACAACCTCGTATCTAAGCTGCAGTCCTCAATTCTGCTTGGCTCCCTATCCCTAATTCCAAACCATACACTCCGCTACAAATTACTTGCCATCGTCGCCTGCCTTGCTCTGCTTTACGTCATCCACCTTAAACGCCCCTCGACCCAGCTCAGCCAACTCGAGGACATGGTCAATAAGACGGAAGAAATTATTAGAGATGCGAAATCGTACTGCCCGAGGGACCTCCTTCGTCTTGCGGAGGAAGGAGTGCGACTTTTACAGTATTTTCATTTTAACCATTCGTTTCGTGTTGATTGCTTACCGTTGCAACAGGTCAAGCGATCCGCCTCGATGATCCATTGCCGCATGTTGGAGGTGGATACCCTCACCTGGAAGAAATATTGTGTCCTCTCGCGAGACATCGCTGAGTGTGCTAAGACGGTCAAGAATGTTGGGACCGCCGTTCAGGTGAGCGCTCATGGCCTTCATATGGCGGTAATGCTGAAAATTGTATTGGGTAGCTCATTGTGGAGGCTGAACGTCAACATAAATATATGGATGATATCAACCAGACAGAGACCATCCTCACTTATGTTCATTCCCCGGCCAGTAAGTTAATTTGAAACGCACAAAGGGAGTTTCAATTTACTCCCCGATTCTCAGTCATCAGAGGCGTGTTTCAACCCAGCATTTCTCATTTGCAACAGCAATCCTCCAGGTAAGTTCTCGAGCATCGTGTTCATGCAATATCTGAACCGTCTAGGTAGCGTGTAGTCTGTGCTCCGTTTTCTTCGATTTTTATCCTCTGTTTTGCATTCTGTTTATCTTGTTCTGTCATTCTGTCGGATCATTTTTCTGTGCTATGTCTTCGTCAATTTTTGTGTTCTCTGCTGTTCTGTTCCCTATTTTCGCGCCTCGTTCTGTTACTCTGTCGGCTACTTTCGTTGGGATAATATCCCGAATCCATGATGTCGCTTCTATTTTTGGTTGGATAATGAACGTCTGTAGTTGTGTATTCTTTTTTTGATTAAAAACTGCTATCTGTTCCGGAGCCGGAGCGGTGTCGAGTTGTGCTCATATTCTGGCTTGGCGCAATAATTTTGCAACAGAATTGCTTCGATGTTTTACACGACGGATTACATGTTATTTTATGAGAGGCATCTATGAAGGCAACATGAAGCATTGGGCACTGGGTACTGGACACTGGACACTGGGCGACTTCCCGTAAGGTAATATTACTCTGGCGCGATTTCCAAGCCTGTTTGAAGGTGCCAGTGATGGGATCAGCACAAGGATATTCAGACGGTTCAGGTTTCCTGCAACCACAGGATATTATTTAATCCGCTCACGTGTTCAATCCCAACTCCCTGCCACAATTTTGAATCTCTGCCTCAGAGAATACTAAAGCTGTGAGCATGGCTTCGTCAAATGCACTTTGAGAAGGTGGCAACACGGATGTTGAAAAGAAATCAATTTGATGCCTCTCCACCCACAAAAAGCGACATCAATTGGACAGGAAACATCACTATGTACTCGGGTGAGGTTCTTGTCTCAGAATAAGGATGTGCGGTCGTTCCCAAGCTCCCATGCACGAAACGAAGGATGTGGAGAGTTGGATTTATGTCTATTCAAGTGATGTAGAATAAACTGTGTCCGCTTTAGGTTGTCCAAACTGATGGGGTCCTGACATCCACCAAAAACAGTTTATTCATCTAATAAAATCTGTAGGGGGTCCTTACCCCTCGAACAGATTCGAATAGACTTGGAATAAATCTTGTACATTTTCGTGTCTCCGAGCTGATGGGGTCCTGACACCTGCCTCGGCAAGGCTTGTAAATACTCTGTACAATTTATCTATGCTTATGGAAAGTCACCCACTGGGTGACTTCCCATCAGCATAAAAGACTATCCGAGCTTGTTTGGGAGTGCCAACGATGGGATCAATCTCCGGAAAATTCGTGTCGTGGATTAACTTCTGCGTTCCCATAAGAAAATAATAAATAATCTAGACTTGTGTTTCTCCCCGTGCGAGGGTCGGAACCAAGCCCCGACGTCGGCCATACTAATCCTCAGGGAGCAGGCTACCAATTTGGACGTTTGCGTGTCAAATGGAGGGCAACATCACTCACCAGCTGCCCAAAACGGTTTATTCCATTTAATAAAATCTATTGGGGGGGTAGGTGCCCCCCCTACAGATTTGAATAGATTCATGTTAAATCCTGTACGTTTTCACGTTCTCAAGTTGATGGGGTCCCGACAGCTGCCTCGGCAAACACTCAGATATTCACCCAGCATTTATCTATGCTTATGGGAAGTCACCCACTGTAGAGAACCTGTTGCTAGTATACAGCATTTATAAATAATCTTGTAAGTTGAATTAATAAAAACAACCCGAATTGCCGAGCTGTCCATGATCCGGTGCTCGGCAGGACCTCGGACTCGTTCCGCCGGGGACTCCGTCTTCCTCGTCAGCGCTTGTGTTCGCCCGCTGCACTGCTCTTCTGCCTCTCGAGTTGCTCCGCGAGCTCTTGCATGGCCTCATGTGCCTCGCGGACCGCCTCCCCTTGCTCCCTCTCCATCAACTCCCGGTAATCCCGCTCCTCGCCCTCAATCTTGTCCCCGAGCTCCCGAACAACCTTCAACAGCTTCTGGTTCTGTTCCTGCAATTGCCCAATGGATTGGAACAGTACGAGGTTATTGGTGATAACACCGTCGATGGTTTCCGCAGGCGCGGCGGCAAGCATCTCGATGTCAGCGTCCGAAGGGATTGACGGATTGTCGCGGCGGCCAATCTCACGGAGGAGGTTCTGGATTTGGCGGCCGAGGTCGGTAAGTTGCTGTTGAAGAAGCTCGTTCTCGCGAGTTGAGCGGGCGAGTTTCTGTGAGTTCTCCTGGGCAAAAGTTGCTTGAGAGTCGCAGTATGAAAGGGCTTGTGCGAGTTGCGAGGCTAGATGGGACGCCTCAGATTGGAGACGTTCGTATTCCGCTCGTTGCTGTGATAACATAGGAGCCTAGGAACAAAAAAATGAGTAAAAACTGGAAGCACAGATAACAGGCGATACATACTCTTTCCTCAATTTGGGAAAGTACAGCAGAAAGAGTTTGTTCCATGCGGTCGTACTCCATGCACTTCTTTGCAAATTCTTCTTGCAGTCGTACGTAGTCCGCATAAACCTCGGTGAAGGTCTTCCCGGTCCTCTGTGCTTTGCTCACCATCGCCACCGTTGGAGAGAGACCCATCAAGCCGTCCGCCGTGAAGTCGAATGCCGCTCGGGGTCCAGGAACAGGTAAGTATCCTCTCCCTATCCTGTCTAACACCTCCTCCAGTTGTTCCATCCGCTTCTCTGCCTCCTCACGGGCCCTCCTCTCGCTCTCGACCTCATCCTGCAACACCTTCTCCCTCCTGTCCGCCTTTTCTCCCACGCTAGCCCACTCGCGGTCAATGTTGTCAACAATCTCCTTGGCCTTGGCTTCCCGCTCCTCCATCATCCCCACAAGCCTCCGAAGTCTGCTCGCCTCACTCGCATACGTTGCTTCTTGTTCAGCAAGCTGCCCCGTGAGATCCTGCACCCGCGAGAGGGCCTGGATGAGCTGGTGCGTTTGTGCTGTGTGTGCGGACTGAAGCGCCTTCAAAGTGGCCCGCGTCGATGCGTGGGTTTGTGTGAGGGCATCGAAATTGGCTTGCAAAGTGACAAGCTCTGCGTGCTTCGTTCGCCGGTGGTTCAAATATTCCTTAGATTTGGCAGTAAGTTCAGCATTAGTGCGCGCAGCCTCAGACTGGGAGAGCTGGAGCTGCTGCGTCAATGATTCGACTTTGAACTAACGAGCACCGGTTAGAGACAATCGCGAAGGAAATAACCACTACAAACCTTTGTGGATGTTTCCGTCGACCGAAGTTCGTGAACTTGGTTCTCCAGAACCTGGTGCCCCTGCCATGCCTCCTTCAGGTTGGCGCGAAGAGTTTGTATTTCCTCTGCTTCCGTTAACACCAACGATGAAGCGGACAACAGAATAGTGGCTCACCTTCTCTCTGGCTGCTATCCTGCTTCATTCGACTGATCACACCAACAAGGTCGCGTTTTTCGCGCTCCATGTCCTCGACGCGATACTTCAAGTTGTCGACCTCGGTGTAAGAAGAGGACTGGGAAGTAGACAGTGCGGATATTTGAGCCTGTAACGCGGCCTGGGATGATACTAGAATCATGGTTATACTGAATAAATGACAACGCGCCACTTCAAACGAGAGACGTACACAGATCGTCCCGTTCCTGCCTGACTTGCTTCAACTCGACCTGCAAGTTGTCTGCGGAACCCTCGAGCTCCTTTGACATCGCCTCCTTGTCCTGCAGCGCCTGATCCAATTCAACCTCCATCCTCTTCGCATCTGCGCGATCCTCGTCTCGTTCCCTCACGGTGGCATTGAGTTTGGAGGCCAAGTCAACCAGGCGTCGGTAGAGCTCGACTATGCCATCTGGGCTCTGAGAGATGATACTGGTTTCGGGCAGAAGATTGGAGAGGGTATCCAAATCAATGTCCGGCGGTATCGAGACGGTGAGGCGCTGGGAGTCCTTAGCGGTGGGCGAAGCGGGTTCGTTCTCCGAGTCGACGGGGGCGACTGCAGCCGCCTTGATTTTTCTGCAGGTCTGCATCATGACTGGCAGCAAAGAGCCAGACAGAGAGATTTGACCTCGGCGCTCTAATACGCGTGGAGTTACAAGGTTACAACTGTGACTGTGATGGCACCAAACAACTCGGCCAAACAACCGCCAAAAACCAAAAACGGTAGAAAACGTTAAATCCGCCTAAAAACTATCTTCGACTTCAATTTAATTGGAATCTCTACATCCAACACTGCCCGTTGTTGTTTCAAGATTTATAGAGATAAAATGCAAAATGCGTAGGCTCTACAGCCGGGCTTCGTTGGGATGAGCATGCTTCCAATCCATCGCTTTCAAAAGCGAATAGATCCTGAACTATAATTAGTTCGGATGATAATAACAGCTAAAAGATAACGAACGTGGTTAATGCTGGGACTGATATTCCGAGCTTAAGCCCTTCTCTCAATGGATAGCCAAGTGTTGACTGTCGAACAATTGTGAGAAATAAAACCAAGAGGAACAAAAATGATAGCGCACTTTGACTTCTATTGGTTTCATATTAAGAGCGTCGGTCAGCATCGAACTAGTCGACCCGCTGAACGAAGTATACTTAGCCGTCATTGTATCGAGAGTGTCCTCGGGGATAGCGATACCCTTAACTGCAGCGACAATAATCCCTTTAGTAAAAATGGATCGAGCACCACCAAGGCACTTGGAGAAGTCGAAATAAATCGCTAGTTCTGAGCTGTGTCAAAGCCGTTAACGAGTTCCTGGAATTCCGCCATTAGCATTTGTATAACCGAAGCAACGCAGTTGGTGCACCAAGCACAATTCCTGAAACAAGATTTAGAAAGGTCTTTGAAAAAAAAAACTTGATTCAGGTCCTTACCAGATCACTTTGACCCAGCGGTCGATTTGAATGTCCTCCTTGACAGTAATTTGAGCATTTGCATTTGACTTGACGAGGATGTCAGCAAGGATACGCAAGTGTTCTGAGGTCTTGGGAAAGCGGGTCTCCAATCCACCCCGAACATCAATGTGTCACTGCGAGTGAAAACTTGAACCACGCCCACGTAGAGTGTGCGAGCTCCTGTCCAGGTCTCCAATCCAAGAATCAGTAGTACGTTATGAATCGTCGAGTAAATAGTGTAGTACCACACAGGTTATGATGGTAGTCCTCGGAAATACCTTGTGCAAAGGCTCTTCCTGGCCGACACCATTCTGGATCAACACAATGACCGTATCCGGTCCAATGACTAGTCTAAGAAGATCCTCCAGTGGAGGAGTATCATGAGGATTGCTTTATCCGTGCAAATTACTATATGCCAAGTGGATTTCAACGGGAGGTGTTGGAGCTCAAGAGTGAAGCCAAGAGACCATAAGAAAACGAAAGGCCTGATTTGGTGGCCTCTTGGCAATTAGAGTACACTGAGGATGTCTTATGTGTTAAAATTTGCAGAGAATACAAAATCAGAGCTCACCTCCGTTGAACCGTATGCCATCATGGTCGCCGAACTTGATTGAACGCAGACTCAATCCCTGGAGCCAGTGCATCAGATATTTGTATGGAAACCTGTAGCAACCCTGGCGAACTTGTTCCTTGATAACTGAAGCGTTCGATCGAGCTACCACGCTGACGCGAACCTGCCCTCCAGCTAGGGAACAACGGAATGGGAAGCTCATCATGAAACTGGCGGGATTCTGGTAGAAGACTACGCACCTTGAAGAATGTACGCATAGGTAGATCCGATGCTACCGATTGAACGTCAAAAGCTGTCCCAGTCGGATACATATTAAGGCTTACCCTCCAAGTCCAAAAACCAGTACGTCGAGCATTTGATAGTAGGCAGCAACCTGCCAACCTGGTACAGCGCGGAATCACGCCAGGGATATCGCCAGGTCTCTTTAACAAGACCGAGGTCGCCACGCTGATGATCCGGATTCGTTTGGCCACCGCCAGATTACAGAGAATGAACGTACGGCAATGTTGTCATTGACTGGGTCAAACCAATTTGAGCGGTGCTTTAAATGAGAGCAGGAGACCACAAAACTCTTGACTTCATGTATATCCCATTCAAGGCTAGTGAAGCATGAAAAAGTTAAAAGAGTTTGGCCTGTCGCTGCTCAGCGGTTACATAAAGCTACAACCGTGCGTCAAATTCCTTTGACCCTTGTTTGATCCGGTCAATGCCAACACTGACGTATGGAGATATGTTACAAATACATCGAGGACCAGTTTGTGAGGACGGCCGTGATCGGAATGGGTGGAACAACTGATTAATATTGCTCGGAACTCCGAGTCGAGAGATGAAATTACCATGAGGTCCTCGGCGGACATGCTCTGGCATGCACATCGTGCCGTGGCATCTAAATGAAGAGCTTCCGAATGACTGCATAAGTAGCCTGTAGGGCAGGCACTCACAGTACAAGCATCCGTGATATTGATAAAGGATACATAACTGTATTTCATTTTAAGAGACGTAGGCCAAAACCCAGTTGAGAGCAGGATATTAAGTGGCGGTCAGACCACGCATACATCTGACACTGGGCAATGTTGCCAGTTGAACTTGAACATACGACCACGTGACATTGGTTGAATTTCTGTTCAAACAGATTCAAACTGAGCCTTTGAAACTCGGCCTGTGCAAAGACCTGAATATTGAATTATTGAATACACGGTTTTAAAATCAGGGGAATGAGCAACTATGAACTTGTAAAACCACCAATGATGTGTGCACAACGAGCCACATACTCTAGAACTTCGTGTCCAGATCCATATTTCTCTCCTCCGCCTCTGAGTCCTGGAGCTGCACTTTGATGGCAGTTACGACAGGAAGTTTCCCAACTGGACCCGCCTGCCTATTTCCAATAAAAGTCCGGCCTCCAGGCGCATCTTGCAACACTCGCAAAATAACGTCCTTTTCGAAGAGCAAGCTCTCCTCGAGGCCGAATCCCGCCGTCTCTGGAAGGCAAAGCCACGCCCAGAATGCCATGATGAAACAACAGAAACCGAACAATAAGAAGGTCCAATACTCTATTTGGTTCAGCATGATAGGGGTGAGCTTTGATATCGTTAAAGAGAAGAGCCTATTAAATATTGTGAGTCGCAAGCAGGGAGCACTTGAAGCAAATATACCAGTTGACACCGAGTGCAATGGACATTACGACGGTTCGTAGGTGGTTCGGCGCGACCTCACTCGCGATGACCCACGGAAGGGGTCCCCACCCGATGCAATAGAGCACGGCGAAGAGGTAGATGGCGACGATGGAAACGTAACGCAAAGGAAGAGGATTAACGGGGTGGTGGGGTGGAGGTCGCTGTAAATCCCGATCCATAGCATCATTGCGGCCTGGCCGAGACCTCCAACAATGAGGCACTTTTTGCGGCCGATGCTTTCAATGGCAAAGGCGAGCACAAGAGACACCGAGACGACCTACGCGGGATTTAGTCCATACATGAAATATTGCACCTGAAGGAGCGTACCTTGACACAGCCATAAATCCCTGTGAAGTGCATTAACAATGAGCAACTATCTTCGTACCTGATCCGAACTTACCAGTGGCGAAAAGCTCGGTGGTCGTCCCCTTGATGTCTAAGCTGGCGAATATCTTGTTGAAAAAACATAACGAGTGACGGGATGAAGCATCGCAGTGAAACACCCCGAGATGCTCCCATGCGCATTATCTGCTGGGAGACGAAAAGTTTTCCCATACCCAGAAAGTCGGTCTTGATTTCCTCAATCATTGCAAGGACCGCAGTGTCGTCCGGGATGGTCTGTGCTAGGAACGCCAGTGTCCGCGCTGCACGGTCATATTCTTCGTGTTCCACCATGAACCTGGGTGACTCGGGCTGAAAAGGAAGCACCAAGAGAAAGAGAACACCAGGGACGATCCTATTGATGGGTCAACCACAAGAAGAAACTAACATGTCCGATCCTACTGAATTATGAAAGGGATGCGCCATTGCATCTCCCCAGGGGCGATGCTTTTAGAGGCACTGTAGTTGACCCAAACTCGACAGAGGTCAGTCAACGCCGCCAAATTAATCGAAAACCCCTACAAGACAGCATGGTCCCAGTGTTGACGGCAAGTTGTACCAACCCCGTACAACGACCACGAATGGCTCGCGGACTGCACTCGGAAACATATGAGGGTACCAGCGCTGTCACCATACCCACACTGATCCCCCCCGAGAATCTAGCCGAGTATTAAGCAGCTTCAATTCTGAGATGCATCTTTTGCATACCGGCCAAAATACAGGCCTCACCACCGCGTGCCCCACCGTGGCGCGGTGGCCGTGTAATCAATATGCCACGCTCCTCCTGCGCCCCATGCTCTTCCTCGCAGCTGCCCAGCTCTGAGCTACTAGTAGTAGGCTCCGACCACTGATCAAGCTCCTCAGAACAAACCCATCAACAACCATCATTCATTTTGTGTAAGTAGCACACATAGTTGCTCTATGTATGGGATGAGATGAATTCCCACTGGTTTGATATTGAAACAGAGGCCTCCTGTCAGACCATTCCTGCATTGGATTGAACAGCCTGTAGTGTAATCACACCAACATAATTTTTGAACATTCGCGGCATGTTCGAACAGGTCCTATAAATAATTTTGAAATTTTGATGGCATCCGACGGAGGGGAAATCCGACCGTACCTGCAGCCCAACGAACGCTGATTTAACACAGAAACAACATCAATACAGTAAAAATATAAATCCTATAACCCACTAGCAATGGGGCAGCAGGGAAGCCGGGTGGAAGTCGCGACAGAGGCTCTGACAGATGAGTGATTTTGCCCATAAATGAGGCCCAACCAATGTCAATTTCAACATAAACATCACAGAAATACATTAAAACTTGCAACCCTACTATACACTAGCAATGGGACAGACAACCAGCCAGTGGGAGCCACGCTGGAGGCTCCCGTCGGTTGAACATAGGGGTGGTCGGGAGATGCCGAGGGCGCTGTTGCCTGCCTCGCAGGCGACGCCGCCGCGACGGTGGGAGCGGTTTAGCCATAAAAAGATGAATGACTTATAGAAGATTGATTGATGTCGGCATCCTACACTATTCGGACCTCTTAGGTAGGCTTATACACCTCGTTTAACCGACCTAAGAGGTCAAAATGCAATAATGTAGGTGCTCTCTTAGGTGACCGGGCACTACAAGGAAAGCGTCAGATTTGTTGCATCGAAACGGAAAAAGAACCAGGGGGCTCACGAGCTTCTTGCGCTAGATCAGCCATTCCTCAGCGAGGTGGAAGATGTGGTGGCACGGCAGTACGCGCACCTTGTCCCCTTTCTCGAACTCGCACAGGCAGATTGCGCATTCGACCTGCGTGTCGAACCACACGAGCAGCGCGGGGGGCGCCGCAGGCTGCGATGTTGAGGGGACATCGGATTTGGGCGCGGGGTCAGTCTTAGTGGGGATGCAGCATCCGTGTCCACCGGGGCGTCGGCGGGCTTGCTGTCTGCGGGGGTGTCCTCTTCTGCGCGCGCCTCCTCTTGCGGCGCGTATGGATCTCCGCGCTGTTGTGCTTCTCCCAGCTGCTGCCAGTCCAGACGCGCCAGGGGAGATTGTGGATGACGTCCTGCGGCGCGCGGTCACGCTGGGCGGCCCGGGACGCGCACAAGCGGTGGATCATGAGGGTTAGAGTACCGACGAGAAGAGTGGGACTCAGTGTTAGTGGGACTCGGCTATGGCTCGCCTAACAGCGGCTAGCGTCGGCTAATGCCTCGTTAGTAGGACTCGGCGTCAAGAATGGGACTCGCTTACGGGCCCCCATCACTGAATCAATTACATTTAAACCTCGTTCATCGGCCGGCACCACGCAGTGGGCCTTGCGGTGAGTGTAAAGCTCCGCGCAGCGGGCCCAGCGGCGAGCAAAAATGCTCTGCACAGCGGGCCTAGCGGCAAGCGTTAAGGGGGGTCCGCGGGGGTCTCCCCCGCGTAAGATGTTCACCAAAAATAGAGATTTAACATTAAAAAATAGAATAAAAATAAAAATAAGATGGCTCCGCGCCAGCAGAAAAGGCCAGCGCCAGCGGAGAGGCTTCGCGCCAGCGAAAGGCCCCGCGCCAGCGGTAGGGGCAGCGCTAGCGAACCGGTGGGGTCTGGGGGAGCCTTCCCCCAGCATAAATGCCGAGAATCGCCGATTGATGATATTCTGATGGCCTCCGTCGGCCCGTTGATCATTAGTGGGACTCGCTTAATTAGGCGAGTCCCACTCCCACTCTTCTTGTATATACTCTGAGGGTTATGAACGTCAGCATGGAGGGGAGCAGGAGGATCACGAGGAACGTTATGATTGGGCTGTCCCACACACTGCGTATGTTATGTATACATCCGAGACTCCTAAATGCACCTGGGTAATGAGGGGAAACCGGATATCTGGATATCTCGGGGTCGTCGCCGTCGAGGCACTGGGCCTTGCGGACCTTCTTGACGAACTCGCACCCGCCGCGCTGGACGAGCACGATCCAAGTCTCGGATGGGTTGGGCGGGTGTGGGCCAGCAATGCACAGGCGCGGCCAGGCGGTGTTGGGTGGTTGACGTGTTGGCTGCGCATGAGATAGAGAGATAGACGAAAGAAGGAAGACAGACGACAGAGAGTCATATGGCGGGCCGGCATGGAGGTTTTAAGAAGTCACGCAGCGATGTCGCAAAGTATACAACCGAGCTCCACGGAAGGATCTCGAAGACGTCCCATTCTCGGACGGTTACAGTCTCCTTGAGGCGAAATTACTTATATGGCAATGCTCAGCCATAACAAGACCTGGAACACAGTAAGTGTCCACTGTGGACTTTATAATTGCTCACCTCTGCTGCGCTTCCTCCCATCATGCCCCCTGCCCAATGTCCCCCCCCTGCTACGCAGCCTCTACCAATTCTGATGGTGTTCCTCCTCCGGAGGAGGAATACTGATTCTTGTATACTGATTCTTGTCAATCCATCAAAATTCTCGACTTTCGCTGATTCTGATGCTAGAATCGACGTCTATAATCGACGCGTGAATCGATCAGAATCGACGTGAGAATTCTCGCGTCGATTCTGATGGTGTTCCTCCTCCGGAGGAGGCGGTATTCTTGTCAATCCATCAAAATTCTCGACTCTTGCCGATTCTGATGCTTGAATCGACGCCTATAATCGACGCGTGAATCGATCAAAATCGACAACTTGGCTCAACTCTGACTGCTCCTATCGTGCTGTCTGCTGCAAGCGCACAGCGGGGCGCTTTCTGAACTTTGGTATTCTATCTCCACAGTGCGGTTTCTTTTCTCCAAGCGGGGAATCATTGACGCCGCTCATATTGCAGACAGATGGCCATCTGGAATAATTAGGGATGCTGTCAGGCCATCATGATGATCTTCAACTTGTGAACAGGTGAGCTTTTGGTCCAACTTGGGAACCGCCGCAAGTCACCTACCCTGCCCATACGGTAACCCAAAATCGCCGATATACATTGCCCCCATACGTCAAACCAAAATTGCTATCGGTAGAACCACATGGGGGCAGGTAAGTGCCGAAGTTTGAAAGCGCGTCCATTTTGGCCAGATGTAAAAACATCCAAATTGGACTGGCGCCAAACATAAGTGCTTAAGAACCGCGAGGTGTCCCTTTCGCATGCGGTCCAGTACCCCATCATGCAAGACAACCTCGTATCTCAGCTGCAGCAGTGTTCGCCCTGAAGGCCTTCAAATGAGTTCTCGGGAGCTTGAAGGCCTTCACATGAAGGGCAAGCGAAGGCCTTCACGGAAAATTCCTACGCTGATCGAATTTACTTGGAATTTACTTTGAATTAACCCTCCAATCGTGATTATTTAACAGAGTATATCCCAAGTACGGCTTATTATATGCCGCTCCCCTCCTGGGCGCTCCGGCACTTTGCATGTGGAAGTCTGACCCAGGTCTTGCACCAGTTGTAACGATGTAACCCATTTGGAATCCCCCCCTTGAATAAATATCTCGGAGTGTGTATGCATTGGGCACCGAAGGCCGTCTCGCGATAGCGAAGAGAAAAAGGCAAAATTAAACAAGTGCCACGTGATATCTGAAGGCCTTCTGAAGGTCTCTGAAGGCCCAGCGAAATTTCTGAAGGCCTTCATGAAGGCCTTCTGAAGGCTTCACAATTTGAAGGCCTTCACCCTTCGGGCGAACACTGAGCTGCAGTCCTCAATTCTGCTTGGAGCCCTGTCCCTGATCCCAAACCATGCACTCCGCTACACATCGCTTGTGATCGCTGCCTCTCTTGCTCTGTTCTACGGCATTCACCTTAAACGTCCATCTGCCCAACTCAGCCGACTTCAGGACGTGGTCAATAAAGTGGAAGAAAATATTCGAGATGCAAAATCATACTGTCCGATAGTCTCTCTTGACAGACTCCCTCGCTCGTTCCTCGTTCTGAAGTCTGTTAGTTACCGCGGTCTGATTACCGTAGGGTCGCCTTATTATGTAACGATCAGATTAATACGAGCAAACAACTCATTTATCAGGACGAGTCATCCTGCGTTCCACGCGTTTTGAGCACCTCTGAGGACACAATACTTCCGATGGACTTCCTTTTTAGTCGCCTCGACCCCAATGACTTCTACTACCGGCCAACTGGGGTTCACACCCCACTTCCATGACTCCGGCCACTCCTAGCCCTACCGCTCCCACCTTACCGGCTGTATCTTCACAGCCGCGACTACGCGCCAAGCAGAGGAGTGATTGGGAGAAGATGCACGCTATACTAGGTCTCATATCAAAAGATCTCAAAGGACTAGGCCGTTTTCTGGAGCTTTTATTCTATCAACAGCCGCATGGTACAAAAAATCCCCGGACAACTCGCGGTACAAACTTCAGTATTGCTCGGAACACGAGGCAATACTAACTCTCACCTGGGTCTGAGGTCTGGCAAAGCATGATGATGGTGGAAAGATGGAGGGAAAAAAATGACATCTGTTGTCGCGCAAATTTCGGAGACCCCCGAAGGAAGTGAGGATGCGCCGCGCGCAAGCACTAGAGTGCAATCAGGTGTCTGAGGTCATGAAAAAAGTGGGGTGAATTGCATTCAGAGCCCGGGGGACATTTGAGCTGATTTATATACCAATTCTACGCGGTCAGAGCAACAAAAAACGCGTCCTGGCAAGGATGATGTGCGGTTAATTAGCTGGAAGATTTCAATCGCGAAAGCACGTGAGTTCCCAAAACGGAATGCTTACATAATAAAGCGACCCTACGGTTATCAGGCGCGGTAACTAACAGACTAACTGCCCGAGGGACCTTCTTAGTCTTACAGAGGCAGGACTGCGGCTTTTACGGTATTTTCTTTTCAACCATTCTCTTCACGTTCATTACTTACCCTTGAGGTAGAGTCAAACGAACCGCCTCGATGATCCAATGCCGCATGATGTTGGAGGTGGATACCCTCACCTGGAAAAAATACCGGGTACTCTCGCGGGACATTGCTGAGTGTGCAAAGACCATCAAGAATATTGGGACCACCATTCAGGTGAGTTGTCACCGTGCTCTCTGCCTCGATAATTTCAACAGCATTATCGAGGTTGAAAATCAACGTAAACTCACGGAGGATATCAACCAGACGGAGACCATCCTCCGCGTCACCGGTGTTCGTTCCCCGGCCAGTAAGTTCATTTGAACGCACAACGGGAGTTTGAACTTACTCCTCGATTCTCAGTCATCGGAGGCGTGTTTCAACGCAACGTTTCGCATTTGAACCAGCAACCCCACAGGTCAGTTCTCGAGCATCGTATTCGTCCACTATCTAAAACGTCTGGTTAGCGTGTAGTCCGTGCTACGTTTTCGTCGCATTTTTATGCCATCCTCTGTTTTATACTCTTTTTCAAATATTGTTCTGTTATTTTGTCAGATGCTTTTATACTGTGTTTCGAATCTCACGTGAGTTCACTTATGTATATTTTTTGTTCGATATTGAACGACTATAGTTGTGTATTCTTTTTTTTGATTAAAATCTTCCGGAGCGGTGTCGAGTTGTTCTCATATTCTAGCTTGGCGCAATATATTTACAATGAATTGTTTTGGTACTTTTGAACGAAGGATTGCATTTCAATGGGGAGGATGGCATCCATGAACCATCGTAAACTCGAGCTGCATGTCCGTGATGCCGAGATTTTGGAGTTGAAGCGCGATATATGAGCGGATGTAAACCTGATGGATGTCAGAAGTAAGTTCAAATGACACCGGACACCACGCACAATGTTCTCGCTCGTTGGTAGTGTACAGGTACTGTTCTAACGCCGTCACGGTTGTGGTATTGACAAGGTGCGTTGTAGTGTTGACAAGGTGGTAGGCTGCGTGGTGCCGTCGATGCGCCGCGCAGTACGAGTGGCTCTCTTGGAATCCAAACGTCCATGCCGCGCTCGCCGGTGTCACGTGAAAATTCGGCGTTACCGGACTTGAAAGGTGACGCCCCTGCTAAGTAGCATTTACTGTAAGTAACATTTAGACTGTGGTTATACGCGAAGAAATAGAGAAAACGCACTTGGACGCGACCTCCTTCTTGGCGAACTTGTCACTAAACATACCGACCCCTCCAGTCGCTAAACATACCAACCCCTGACTCCCAACCCAGGTCACCCTAGCGCCGGGAAGCCGGTCGCGGTCCGAGTCGCGTAGAATTTAAGCGGAAGGACGTACGTCCACTGTGCAAACTAGGCTCGAATCCAGCCTGTCTATGAAAGCAAGCTTGTCTATCGACAGGCTTGCCTCCATAGACAGTCAGTTACTGGTCTATGTTCAAACAACTGTCAGAAGCACAAGAGCGAGCCCTCGTCGACAACGACATCCGACGCGCGGACAAACATCGGCGCCGCAACGCTGCGCAGAGGAAGCGATGGTGCGCTCTGTTCATAGTCTGAATTATTCTGCATCAGGGCTCATTCAAATTGTAACGCGCATCGCGCGTCGAAATACTGCATGATTTGAGGGGTGATTATCGATTATCGCCAGCATTCATTCAAAGTTAGTGGGTATCGTACATCGTGGATTCATCGAACAAGCTACATAGCTCGTGGATCATCACTGTCACTGTCAGCCAGGAGGGGCGTCGTGCTCTCCGTGGCGTTCTCTGGCGACGTGGGCCTCGAAGGCACAGCAGCGTCGACAGGCGGCTGCGACACGTCGGCTTTGCACACCCGGCACTACAAGGAAAGCGTCAGATTTGTTGCATCGAAACAGAAAAAAAACCAGGGGCTCACGAGCTTTTTGCGCAGGACCGAGTCAGCCGCTCGTCGACCTCGGCGAGGTGGAAGATGCGGTGGCACGGCACTGGCAGCACGCACCTGGTCCCCCTTCTTGAACTCGCACAGGCAGATCGCGCATTGAAACCACGCGAGCGGCGCGGGGGGCGCTGCAGGCTGCCGCTCACATTGACCTGAGACAATGTAAAAGGCGACCGGGGCGACGACGCCGGGTAACCGCGCCCGCGGGACTGAGGCGGCATCGCAAGCAGTGGAAGGAAAGGCTAGGCGGCACGTTATTGGCTGGATGAGCGGGACGAGAAGTTGACAAGGAGGCTTACGTGGACTGCTCATTTTTGAAGGCAATGGGGCGGAGGAGCAGCGGCGTAGGGGCGGTACGACGTGGCGGGCAGTGAGCAGGCAGCCTGGGGCCAAGGGTCTATGAGGTGACCAGGAGCAGGGGCAAGCGGGCCTTTCCCCGCGTACCTTGGCGGCGCGCGATATGGATACGCCGATACCACGCATAGCCGGCGAGGGCGCGCGCCGTCTGGTTGCGGCTCGCGCGCGCGACAGGGCGCGACATCACCCGGCCGCTCAGCGCGAGGCGGGCGGCGGCGCGCAAGAACAAGGGGCGCGGGCACAGAGTCTGCCGAGCATGGTGCGGGGTGCGCGCGAGTCGAGCGCGGGGCGTGATTTCGCGATGGCGGTGGCGGGACCGAGCCTGCGGCGCCACTCTGGTGCCAACTGCGCGGCGGATCCGTGGGTGACGAGCGGGCACACGCCGCTTCGAGGGTCGACCTCGGATTCGGGCGCGGGGTCAGTCTCAGTGGGGGTGCAGCGTCCGTGTCCACCGGGGCATCGGCGGGCTTGCTGTCCGAGTGCGGGGGTCTCTTCTTGCGCGGGCGCCTCCTCTTGCGGCGCATAGGGATCCGTCGCGCTGTCGTGCTTCTCCCAGCCGCTGCCGGTCCAGACGCGCCAGGGGAGATTGTGCGGCGCGCGGTCCTGGGACGCGCGCACGCGGTGGATGATGAGGGTTATGAACCTCAGCATGGAGGGGAGCAGGAGGATCACGATGAACGCAATGATTGGGATTGGGCTGTCAATAAAATAAAAATCATGAGGGGATGGCCTGGAAAGAGAGAGGCGCACGAGTACTACTCCCACATGCTGTACTCCGCAATGATGAGCAGCGAGAGTGTGCGCAGACCCGACTCGGAGTGGGAGGTGTTGGACGAGCGCGGACAGCGTGAGCGAGTCCGAGGACTTGATAAAGGTCGACGCGATCTTGATGTCGGACGCATCCTCTGGATCCTATGTTATGCATGCATCCGAGACTCCTGGGCTGTACATGTTGACGGGGGTTATCGCCGCCGAGGCGCTGGGCCGCGCGGACCTTCTTGAGGAACTCGCACCCGCCGCGGTGGACGAGCGTGATCCTGGTGCGGGCCTGCGATGCATAGGCGCGGACAGGCGGTGTTGGGCGGCAGCAGTGACGTGCTGGCTGCGCAGGAGACCGTGAACTGCGTTGAATGTAAATAGATAGATAGACGAAAGAAGGAAGACATACGGGGATGAGTAAATGCCCGCCGCGTCGTAAATGAATACGCGGGGTATGCCAGAGCGTTTATATGGCGGCCCGGCACGGGGGTTTTAAGAATCACCGCTCCCGGATCTCGAAGATCTACGTCACGGTCCTTGTACGTTTCTCGGACGCTTACAGCCGAAATTACTTAGTATGACAATGCTCAGTCATAACAAGACATGAGTCCAGGCACAATCAAAAAGATTCACAACCGCGCTTTCGATTTGATCCTACTTAAGATAGGAGGAGGAGGAGGAGGATGAATTATACTGGCGCGGTCCCAAAATTGGAACAGAAAATTGGAAGTAAGTCTAACCATCGTAGCAGGACATGGTCGCCGCCAGCGGCGTGCTGGATCCTAGGGATGCGGCGGGCGGACGTTGCGGGCGTAGAGGCTGCGTAGCAGGGGGGGGAGGGGGGAGGGCAGTGGCATGGTGGGAGCAAGAGAGCAGCAGAGGTGAGCGCTCGTAATGGCTGAGAATTGCCTTCTACGATGCTGCAAGTATAGGCTGTAAACAGCTGTAAATAGTTACCGTCCAGGAATGAGGTACGTGGATCTGCCCTTATGGACCATGGTAACTCAAAATTGCCGACATGTACACCTCCCATAGTTAAACCAAAATTGCTATCAGTAGAACCACATGGGGGCAGACCACATGGGGCGGAGGTAAGTGCGGAAGTTAGAAAGCGCAAAAACAGACTGGCGCCAAATTGCAATGCACCACAAGCATCAAGACGCCAGATCCCCTGAACACCCTACTAAGTACTTCCCATTGAACACCGCACGCGCCGTGACTGTCATGCCTTGAATCCACGGCGCTACGCGCTTAATCGGAGATTGACGTTGGATTGAGGATTTGTTCAAGAAGAGCACATCTCCCCTCCGATGCGGGAATCGATGCAAGTTTCTAGAGCGTGGCGCGAGAAAAGCCGAGCCGAGTCAGAGTCGACGGCATAATTAAAAGAGTTCGTTTTGAATTTCTGTTCTCTCGTTTTCGGAATCTGCAAGAGCTGTCGAGGAACTCGGATATTTTTATTTTATTTCACAGTCGGTGCGATTTCCCGATATATAAGGTGCATACAATTGTGCTGTCTGGTACAAGCGCGCATCAGGGCGCTTTCCGAACTTGGAATTTTAGTATTTCAACAGCCATCCAGAGATAATTAGACGCTGTCCCGCCATCTTGGGGTAAGAGCCGAGGAAGAAAGCGTGTCCGTGTTGATCGATGCAAAAATATCTAAACTGGACTGGCGCCAAACATAAGTGCTTAAGAACCGTGAGGTGTCCCTTTGTTTTGCAGTCCAGTGCCCCCCAATCATGCGCGACGACCTCGTATCTCAGCTGCAGTCCTCAATTCTACTTGGCTCCCTGTCCCTAATTCCAAACCATGCACTCCGCTACACATCGCTTGTGATCGCCGCCTCCCTTGCTCTGTTCTACGGCATTCACCTTAAACGTCCATCTACCCAACTCAGCCAACTCGAGGACATGGTCAAGAAAGCGGAAGAAATTATTCTGGATGCGAAATCACAGTGCCCGAGGGACCTTCTTAGTCTTACAGAGGCAGGACTGCGGCTTTTACGGTATTTTCTTTTCAACCATTCTCTTCACGTTCATTACTTACCCTTGAGGTAGAGTCAAACGAACCGCCTCGATGATCCAATGCCGCATGATGTTGGAGGTGGATACCCTCACCTGGAAAAAATACCGTGTACTCTCGCGGGACATCGCCGAGTGTGCAAAGACCATCAAGAATATTGGGACCACCGTTCAGGTGAGTCGTCACTGTGCTCTCTGCCTCAATACGTAATGTTAACATCATTGAATTCATAGCTCATTGTCGAGGCCGAACGTCAGCGTAAATTTACGGAAGATATCAACCAGACGGAGACCATCCTCCACGGTGTTCGTTCCTCCGCTGGTAGGTTCATTGGACACCAAACAAATTTCAACTTACCAATTCACAGCCCGAGGCCTGTTTCAACCCAGCGTTTCCCATTGGCAGGAGCACTCCTACAGGTCGGTTCTTGAGCTCCGGGGTTTTATCTATCGGCTGAAATGGCGGCTTAGCGTCTAGTTGCTACTCTGGCTATCTTCTGTTATGCACCCTTGTTTTCCAATATGTTTGTGGAATTTCTCCATGGACCCTCTGTATACTGTAGTCGGGATAACAGTACAGTGAATTCTGTGTAGTTGTCTTGATTTCGTATCGTTATGTTTATGCCGTGTCATTTCGGGCGTGATCCTAGCAATCAAATAACCAGCTCGTACTAGTACAGTTGCGGACAATCAAAGCCCGCCTATTTTGGGAGCGTGGGAAATCTGGATACGCCGGTCGGCACAAGTTGTCTGCAGCCTCAGCAATCGTATAAGGGGTAGATTTAGATGCAAATGAACAGATTGACACGAGCAGAATGTTGAAATTGTGACATTTTTGATGATCCGACCCCAAAATATTGAGAAAAGTCCAAACAAATAACTAAAAATACAGAAAAATCGCCAATCGACTCCTTTTGACAAGGCGGTTATCATTCCTTCAAAAACAGGGAATTCTATCGAAGAGTTGATGTGGGAAAAATGATTTGATTTACCATCAATCACCGCCAAAAATAATTGAACCCCCCTTAAAATGCTGCGGTTTTCTATGCTGTAAAGGAGTATTCATTGGAGAAGTGGTAGAGTTATCCATCTGCCTACTTTAAGGTGCATGGTACCCTCCAAGGCCTCAGATAGGTACACACAATTTCGTTCGAGGGGTCCAAAATATTGAGAAAAAATGACGGCTCGTGGGAAAAACTTCGGAGGACCATTTTTAGGCTCCTTTTGAGCCGTCGGATCTGATTCTGAGCTCAGATTTATCCAGAAAAGGCTGGTTCTCGTGATATGAGATAAGTGGGCTTTGATTGTCCGCAACTGTAGCAAGACGGAAAGAAAAAACTTCAGAGACGTCTGAAATTTTACGCCTCGCCCGCCTTCACTGCTCAGGGTCTAAATATTTCTTCCCAGCAGCTACTCGAAGCCCGCCCAAAGCCCGCCTCAAGTTGTGCGAGATGCATCATTGTCACCATCAGGCAAATTGATTGGATCAATCTTCAAAGATCAATAATTCCCTATTCAGGAATTGCATCCGATCCCCCCTGTCTTTCTTCCTCTACCTTCACATGCACTCAGCCAATCCCAGCACCACCATCCACTCCGCCTGGAACAAAGGTCCTCCAGAATCCCATACTCCCACACCCACGCATCCCCTGGGCCGCCGGCTAGTACGACCATCCGACACGACAATCGCCCCAACTCCTCGAATTCAGGTACGTCTTGTGCACTGGCGACGCGCATTTTGTGACGGTTATTTAGCGGGTCAATCCCGGGCTGTCCTTGGCAGGCTTGCGTCGAAAGTTAGCGGACGTGGAAGAAGGACTCAGGGGTTTACAAGAATACCGAGCTGAGCGACAACGCGCGGAGCTCGAATACAATCTCGCCTGTCGTACAATCGTCGGTAAGCCTATAATATTTTCCTCAGAATTTATCAGTTAGTGTTGATCGTCAATAGCTTTGGACGATTTTTTATATTGGAAGAAGTTGAGTGATGCTCAGAGAGCGCAATTGAACGAACATCATGTCTACGACTGTAAGAGCGTTCGTGGCCCGTTTGTTTCGTCATCATTCAACAACAAAATAGTCGAGAGGCTGCGTCAAGTTGAAAGTGCATACCGAACCCTTTCGCTGTGCGATACACTTGCTCCTCAAACGAAAGCAGACACGGCGGCTGCCTTGGAAGTCTGGAATCACCCGGCAATAACACCTCACCATACCTTGTATGCGGACCTCGCGTGCAAGATAGGCCCGAACTGGGATGATCATCCTGAGCCCATTCGGCAGACTATCCTAGCCCGCTCCGCCCCTAGCCGCGCGGTGTTTTCCACGTTTGCCGCTTCTCTCGGCATTCCGGACTCCCTCCGAGACGAGCTCGCGACCCAGCACCATTGTCATTATGACGATAGTTGGGTTCCGCTGTTCGGTGTATGAGCACGGCTGGTTTGTCACGTCGAGGAGTTTGCAGTCCACATAGGTAATATCCAGAGTTGAGTCTGGGCTGGCTGCCCGATGTAGATTATCCCAAGCAGCGCAAGGCTGCATTAGCACCTAATTGTCCATTGGTCGAAACGTTAGCTTAGTGTCTCGTCTAGTCTGCGTCTTCGTCAAATTTCGATCTATCAAAATTCCTTCTATCTTCCGTTTTCGCGTATTATTCTGGAGGCTGTCGTTGGGATGATAGCTCGAGTTCAACTCGACTTCACTTTTATATTAGAACGCGTTATCTTGTATTGTATTGTATTGCGTTCTCTGATTCTGTGCCTGGCGCATAAGAGGTGTGAAGGAATATGGTTAGCAGACCCACCTGAATTTTAAAACGGCTTCAACAAGTCCTCGAACTTCTCGTTGCTAAAGTCCCAAGTATCTTCTTTGCCGCAATATGTTTTGTGGTACTATTAGGATGTTAAAATGATTCAATGAGAAATTATGGACCGACCTTCCAATCGTCAGTCTGACACGTCGCCTTACAATACTCTATCACTGAAAGTCAGTCCAAGTCCCTACTAGAAAAGATGAAACTGACTCGCGAAATGGCATTTACTGCACCGCATCGTCGCCACCTCGACCCCACAATCGGCACGGCAGCGCAGAAAAGTCTTTTTGTAATCCTCGAACCCCCCCGCCAATATCGCGTCAATGCCTACCTCCGCCTTGAGTTTCTCGTGCTCGATCTTATGCTCCTTCTTCCTTTGCTGGACGCCCTCATCGAACTAGGCCATCCACACATCATACTTCGCCCGATCGCCGTCCGTCATTCCCGCTCAGTCGACGCGCGCCACCGCGCGCGCGGACGTCTCGGGCTCCTGGAGGTGGAAAGTCTGCCAGAGCGTCCGCGCCAGGGCGGCACCGCGCGCGCGTGCTAGAGCCGGGGTGCCGCCCCACGCGCTGCCATTCTCGGACGAGCTCTGGGGCACCCATGCACCGGTCTTGCACGGCGACGAGGGGGCGCGAGGGTCAACAGCGTACCTGACACCGAGGCTGGGCTGCGTTTCGTCTTTGCTGTCGCCGGGTACCAGTCCAATCTAAGTAGATTCCAAATCGATTTATGTAAAACGCAAGTAAGATTCAATGGAAGGAAGAGCGAGCGAACCTCAACCACAGATCCCTCACGCCGAACATACATGTCGTTCTTTTTCTCCTCGCTGGGCTTTACGCGGAACGCAACCATCGCGGTGCCGTCGACGTCCAGCAACCGTTCGAGCAGCGCGGGCTGTCCGAGATGGTACAGCAAAGTAGCGACACCATCGGGCCCTGTGACCGGCGGCAATTTGGGGTGCTGGTTCGCCTCGGAGTCGAGCCCGGATTTTATGATATTAGGGTGGTCTGCGGGAGAGGAGAGTGGGAGGAGCGCGGTGTCTTGGAATCGGACCTGTATTATTTCCCAGTCGGGCTCAGACCTCTGCACGCCGAAGAGGGGAGGAGGAGAGGGAATATACCACAGGAGGCTGGAATTTCATGAAATTCATGGGTGTGGACGAGAACAGTGGTAAAAAGCAAAGCTTGATGTCGTAACAATGTCGGCACACCGGTCCGAGCCAAGTCACACGTTTCTATCCAGCTACAAAATAATAGAAAACATAGAGTTCGTCTACATACTACTCGTTATTCTTCAATCCTCAGCAAGCGTTAATATACTTCGTCAGCGCCGTCTTCTCGGCAGTGTCAATCGTAAGGTCGTAGAAGTGTTTCTGCACCAAAATAAATAAATCAGGACTCGATCCAGCGGTACCCAGGCTGGCGCGCTGCTTACAACAGTGATCCACGCGCGGATGTACGTGCAGACGTAGCTGGCCAGCGGCGGCACGAATCCGGCGGGGTCTGCGAGACGTTATGATTATTAAAGATATTAAGGTCAAGTTGATTTATCTATACCTTTGTCGCCTAAAGGAGCCCTTAGAAATCACCTTTAGAGTATTTAGCATGAGAAAACGCACCCTTAGATTCGTTCAGGTTGTCGGTGACTGAGAAGGCGGGGTTTGACTACTCGAACAAAAAATGAAGGAAGGAAACTCACTGGCAACAAGCTGCGGGCGCGTCAGGTCGTTGGCGTACGCCTCGCGCTGCGCGTCGGTCCAGTCCCGGGCACCGGACAACCAGGCCTACATAGTTACATGATGAGCGAATGATATGCATTTGTGGCGTTTGGCGCGCGAACCTCTTTCAGCGG
Source organism: Mycena epipterygia (assembly GCA_029281465.1). Classification (NCBI taxonomy): domain Eukaryota; kingdom Fungi; phylum Basidiomycota; class Agaricomycetes; order Agaricales; family Mycenaceae; genus Mycena; species Mycena epipterygia. The sequence goes on along the minus strand of JARJCQ010000010.1, from coordinate 1,664,082 downwards.
TACGACATGGTCCTGTAATAAACTTAATTTATTACGCGATGGCATGTGGGTGCACTTACGATGTCGAGATCGCTCGCAAGGGTGGTCGCCACGCCGTCATATGGACTGACCCAGTTGCCAGAAGTCGCGGCGCACGCGGTGCTAACGACCACGTTCGTCCCATCCCGCTTCAACACGGCTGCTCATTTCATTTCATTTAATGCATCTAACTCGACGCAGAAGCATACGACTCACTCTCGCGGGTGTCGCACGTTCCGGAGACTAACATCCGTAGGGTGAGCCAGGATTCCCCAATGATGAAGAAAGACTGACTGATGTCCCAGGTCTTGAACAAGTCCCTGCTGTACGCCGGGACATTGCTGTCCACCGCGACAGTCAGCTCCGAGAGGTAGGTCTTTGCAGTGGCAACCGAGACCGGGGTCGGGAGCGCCCGGGGGACGGGCGTGGAGACGGCGGCCGACAGAACGCTCAGGACGACGAGGGCGGAGAACGCAACCATGCTGAGTGGAAGTTGAGAGGTTGGAGTTCGCGTTTACATACGCGCTATTTAACAAGTTCGCCGGAGCCGACGACGCGCTGATAAGTGGGGACGTTCGCGCGGTGTTATCTGAATGTCTCCATACGATGCACTATCGCAGTGCTACAACAAACGCACGTGCTGCAATACAGCATGTGGGAGGGAAGAGAGAAGGAAGCCCGATGGAGGTTTGGTGCCGATTGTTTTGTGCCAAGACTACGATAAGATTAGATGCGAATGCGATGATTTGGCTCGATGTTCAACGTTGCAACAACGGTCCGAGGGTGAGCGAAGGGACAAGACCTGGAGAAAATGTGTGATTGGACGAATAAAAGTGAGCAAAGAACGTTGGTCCGCTCACGTTAAAGAAACCATTTGGAAAAAAACGAAACAGTACGAATCAGGCAAAGGGCCACAAAGAACCACAAAGACAGCGGGATTAGATCGATAAGGATATCTGCACGTTCCCCGCAATACTATTAGAGTCCGAGCCATACGATGCACGAGGGCAAAATATTTCCCTACTTCCGGCCCCGAGACACAGCCGACGGCGCGGGGTAAATAAGCTCTCAGCTCAATAGTATTCAGGAGGCATGCTACCAAGAAAGACTTGAAGGCTCAAGGTCTATTTCTGTCAAACACATAGACAACAAACGAACCTTGTCCGTCGAATGGTTAAACCTGTGGTTTGACGATTCCACGACTGATTTTATAATATACGATCGACGCGTCATCGGACGTGATCGCGAGATAGATCTCTGGTGGATCGGAGAGCAGCGTGAACGCGGTCTTCAGCCTGAAATTACAATAAATTGCGATCGATCGGAGGCTCTTCAATGGAACATTTTTAAATGGGGAACGCACCAGCCAAAGGACAGTGTTTCCGCCAGCGAACACGGGACGACATGCAGAGTCGCGTCCTGCACCGCCCGCGTATTATTTAACCAGATGATCAGAGGATGCCAGCACTGAGTGACTTACGGTCTTGGGTTTTTTACCCGTGATGGCTCCGCGCGAGACACCTTCGAGGTCAACTATTTTGACATCGGACCATTGTTGGACTGTTACAGGCGTAAGACAAGGCGCGGAAGGCAACATCGCTTCTTCCAGTGAGAAAAATGGACCGCACCGAGCAGAATGTCGTTGTACGCCTGGAATAAAGCTCCAGCGGCTCGAGGATATTTGGGCAGGATGTGAGCCAGGGCTTGGTACTAGCAATATGTTAGGTGTGTCGTGTGCGATAATAACGAAAAATCTACGGATGGATGCGCCTCCATGGTACAAAAAAGAAGAAGGCGAAGTACTGCAGTGACGTGACTCGATACGAGTCACACTGCCATTCGGAAAGAGCCCAGTCAAGACGTTGATTGTTCGCGGTAAATGAAGTGTACACGTATACTCAGGGACGTACGGCTGCGTCCGCACCCAATTCACGTCAAGGTTCACGGGCCGACAGACAGTAGCCAATGATTTTCTATCTCGCACGAGTACTGCCATGTCGTCTAAAGGCAAAGGAGTCGCCCTCGTCACTGGTGCTGGTACGCGATTCTGATGGCCTAGGAGGACTCTGTGCTCAAATTCTTCCAGCGCAAGGAATAGGGAGGAGTGTGGCCCTGCGGCTCGCGGCCGACGGGTTTGACGTCGCTGTTAACGATATCGCTGTTCATTCAGACAAGCTTGACGCGCTGGTGAGCGAGATACAGGAGAAAGGCCGGGCGAGCTCGAAGCATATCGCGGATGTGTCTCGGGAGGACCAAGTGAAGGAGATGGTTGAGCTGGTTGTACAAAAGCATGGAGGCCTTGATGTTGTAAGTTCTTTCCTTTCATTCGAGACCTCTCTGCTGACACAAAGTAGATGGTCGCAAATGCTGGGGTCTCGGGCCGCGGTGCGCTCTTCACTGAAAGTAATGGATAGTTCAGCTGGTGTGATATATTCTGACGCTACACCAGTGGCTTTGGAGGAGTGGGACCGGGTTATGAATATAAACGCCAAGGGGACGTTCCTTTCCTACAAGCACGCCGGAATCCAGATGGTTAAACAGGGCCGTGGTGGGCGAATTATCGGAGCTTCGTCCTTTACGGGCAAGCAAGGTAACATCAAATTGATGTTTTCTCATCCATCTTCTAAACACACGCAGGTATCGCAACACAAGGGCCCTATTCTGCCTCCAAATTCGCTGTGAGAGGCCTCACTCAAGCCGCCGGTAGGTTTTACAAGTCCACATGCTTGAATCATGACGACAAATCAACCATCAGCATTGGAATTTGGAGCGCACGGCATCACCGTAAACGCCTACGCACCAGGAGCGATTGACACTCCCATGCGTATGTACCCAGCCCATCCCTCGATTCTGTGAAATTTTATTTCGTCGGCGTAGTGGCTGCCACCAAAGCCGAAACTGGCGTGGATCTACTGGCTCATGTGAGGGCCTGTCCTACCTCCCAGACTGCGCGCTCACTCGATTTCAACCCAGTTCAAAGAAATGTCGCCCCTCAAGAAATTCGGGTCAGTGTTGGATTATATGTGTTGGTTCGAATTAATCGAGGAAAATAGAGTCCCGGAGGATATAGCCGGTCTAGTTTCGTTCTTGGCTTCAAGCGAGTCGCACTTTATCACGGGTGCGCATACTCTTCATTGCATTGACCGACAACCGATACCTTTTAGGGCAAACTGTTCGTTGTTTTCAACCGTGGTTCGAGTCCTATTTATATTCTATTTCCGCAGATCTCGATCAACGGAGGTATCTTCTTCGATTGAGCATGTGTCGTTTCAATTCAATATCGGTTCAATTTGCTGTTTCCCTCCGAGGAAGCGTGTGGTAATAATCTGCGTCGATTGGGAAACGATACACGAGTTGAAGAATCAAGATACAGAATGCAAAACGACTACACAACTGTGGATATACAAGCGACGTCGGGATAGCATGACAGAACCACAGAACATATTCGAAAACAGTGAAGTGGCTGGAAGAATGAAGATAAGCAATGCAACACGACTACACAGTTGAATGTATAATCAAACATAACAAGGAAAGTCCGGACCGCATAGCAGGACGACAGAACATATTCGAAGACAGGGTGCAAACAGAAAGTTTCATGCAGATATGTCAGGGACTAGACGCTAGGTGCTGTTTCAGCCGGAGAATAATCAGGGTGCTCGAGAACTGACCTATCGGATTGCTCCTGCAAATGGGAAACAACGGGGTGCAGCATGCCTCTGGCTAAGAATGGAGTAAGTTGAAATTCCCTCGGTATGTTTTAAATGAACCTACCAGCGGAGGAACGAACACTGGTGAGTATGGACTCCGTCTGGTTGATATCCTCCGTAAATTTACGTTGACGTTCGGCCTCGACAATGAGCTATGAAATTCAACGATGTTAACATTATCGAGTCAGAGAGTACGGTGACAACTCACCTGAACGGTGGTCCGAATATTCTTGAGGGTTTTGGCACATTCAGCGATGTCTCGCGAGAATACGCGATATTTATTCCAGGTGAGGGTATCCGCTTCCAAGATGCAGCATTGCATCATGGACGCGGATCGTTTGACTCTGTTGCAACGGTAAACATTGAAAATGAAAGGAGTGGTTGGAATTTACTCCAAGAGCCGTACCCCTTCCCCCGCAAGACGAAGGATGTCCCTCGGGCAGCACGATTTCGCGCCCCGAATAATTTTTTCCGTCTTGTCGAGCACGTCCTCGAGTTCGCTGAGCTGAGTCGATGGGCGTTTAAGGTGAATGACGTAGAGCAGAGCCAGGCAGGTAGCGATCAGAAGCAATGTGTAGCGAAGCGCATGGTTTGGAATCAGGGACAGGGAACCAAGCAGAATTGAGGACTGCAGCTGAGATACGAAGCTGTCGCACATGATGGGGTACGGGATCGCACTTGAGAGGAAGTTCCTGTATTTAAGGCATAAGACCACTGGCATGCTGTGGGACATGAGCCAAATTTGGCATGAGTCAGATGGATCTAAGGTCGCGTCGCGGTGGGTAACTGGCGTAATATACTAACTGCACCACCGAACGAAGGTCTCGACGGGAATCTTCTCATCATACATTGGAAGGAGACGCCAAGTGATAGCCCCAGTCGTGCAGATTCGCGGGGCAAAAAATGGGCTGGAGCGGACGGGCAAGAGCATGTAGGCCGGAATAGGCCTGGTTCTGATTCCAATAAAATGTTAGCCCCAGTCATGCAGATTCGCAGGGGCAAAAATGGCTGGAGCGGACGTGCAAGAGCATGTGCAGGCCGGAATAGGCCTGATTCCAATAAAATTTGTTGTGCCATATGATCTCCGAGTCCCCCGTTTACTTCTGTGTTGATCAACATCTCCCCGACATGATAGGACATGATCTCTTGTTCAGCTTGAAACATGCGGATGGGAAGGTGTCTGACGTGCCTAATTACTTAATATTTCAGGGTTGGAGAATGAATGAAGGGCGGACGTAAGGATGCTGGCTTATTTTATGGGTCCTCCGTGATGTGCAGGGGGTATTGCGAGAAAGGTATTATATAGCCATAAGCATTGCTCTTTGCAGGGTCTCGCTGCAGGGTGGTGTGTCTGGACTCTGCTGTACTCTGGCACCCACAGATTATTTATGCCCCACCTTGCCATCCGCCCCAGTGTTTCAAGCTGAACAAAAGATCATGTCGGGGAGATGGTGATCAACACGGAAGTCCAGAAACGGGCGAGATCATATGGCGCATCAAAATATATTGGAATCAGAACCAGGCCTATTCCGGCCTGCATGCTCAAGCCCGCTGCTCCAGCCCATCTTTTGCTCCGCGAATTTGCTTTACTGGGACTATCAGTTGACGTCTCTTCCATATGGTGAGAAGATTCCCATCGAGACCTTCGTTTGGTGTTAGTATATTGAGGACTTACCCACCGGGAGGCGACCCTAGATCTGATGCTCTTGACTCGTGCCGATTACGACCGAAAACCGCATCGGGCGGAACAAACACTCCGGCCTTTCTTCTTACAGCTGTTCTCGAAATTAATGAGATCGATCAAATTTTATTTTTGCCTTCCCAAAAAAGGAAGGTGCTGGGAAAAGTGCTACTGTTCTTTCACCATCGGACTCAGGAACGCTATGATGTGTTTTGCCATCACATTTTTCAAGATCACGAGGGGAAAACACAACTTGCCCGGTACAGGAGGACAGAAAAAGCGGCAGCGATGGAATCACGTGCATATATCGCCGATCGGCCCACTTCGCTGTCGAACCCCCGTCGCTCGGATTTCATCTTTGAACACTTGTAGAGCCCCAAGCATTGCTGGCTGTGTTCCAGGCTTCTAAGAGTACTGCCTTGAGCCAAGGTGAGTGGACCTTCCTTTTTGGGAACACAAAAAAAATATGATCGATCTCATTACAGCAGTTCCTGAAAATAATGGCAAACACAGTTTTTTTTGTGCGATTCCCAAAAAGGAAACTCCCCGCTATACAGAGCAATATCCTTCCCAGTGGTGCCTCCAGAAGCTTGGAATGGATTATATTTGTCTAGGAATGATGTTGTGAGCCACCTGGAGAGTTCCCGCACCGGAACCATATGTGCATGCCGATAGGATATGTCAACTTGATGTCAACACCGAATCCGGTTGACCAAAATTTGAAATCATGATTTTTGAGCTGTTCTACACATTCAGTAGATAAAGTACTCAAAAATACGATATATTTGGTTCATTAGGCAATTTGAACATTCTCAGAGCCCAACTTTGGCCAACTTGCATCAATTACCTCATTGCAGAGCAAAAATGGGCCGAGTATTGCCTCATACACTTGATTTGACCGCAGTTTTGACTGTATGGACAAATAAGGTTCAGCGGCAAATTTGGGTCCATTTCGGGCCCATTCATAAAAGGCCATTATTATTTTTCTCCGGCCTGACAGCCGGACCTACCTACCGGCACCCGGTGGGCCCGAACCCCCTTGGGCTGAAGAGGTCCCTCGGGCAGTATGATTTTGCATCTCAAAGAATTTTGTCTGTCTTGTTGACCATGTCCTGGAGTTCGCCGAGCTGGGTCGACGGGGGTTGAAGATGAATGACGTAGAGCAGGACGCCAAGCGGGGCATTCCGGAGGTCGTGGCGAACATCGGATCACAGGAACCTCGGCAATTGCTGAGCGTTAGTTCTGTTTCATCGAAAGGAAAGGTATATCCAGCGGATTATCCTTCAAAGGATATGCTTCAGTGCTCACTGCTCAATACTTTGAATGTAGATCATGCTCTTCTTTTACATGGAGAGTTATAGGGGCAACATAGAATATTGATAAAACTCGACACCGCTTTGGGACAGATAACAGTGATTGTAATTTAAAGAGACAACTACAGACGTTCAATATCCAATGAAAAATAGAAGCGACATTGATATCATGGATTCGGGATATTATCCCAACGAAAGCATCCAACAAAATAACAGAACAATATTTGAAAACAGAGGATAGCACAAAACTCGACGAAAACATAGCGTGGACTACACGTTACCCAGATGTTTTAGATGATGGACGAACACGATGCTTTAGAACTGACCTGTAGGATTGTTGGTTCATATGGGAAACGCTGGGTTTAACCATGCCTCTGGCTGAGAATCGGGGAGTAAGTTGAAATTCCCTCTGTGTTTCAAATGAACTTACTGGCTGGGGAATGAACACTGGCGAGAATGGTCTCTGTCTGGTTGATATCTTCCGTAATTTTGTGTTGACGTTCAGCCTCAACGACAAGCTTGCATTGGATGTTGTCAACATTATCAGGTCCGAATCTTCTTGACAGTCTTGGCACACTCAGATATGTCCCCCGAGAGTACACAATAGTTCTTCCAGGTGAGGGTATCCGCCTCCAATATGCGGCATTGCATCATGGACATGGATTGTTTGACTGTTGCAACGGTAAGCATTAAAAATGAAAGCAATGGTTGGAATTTACTCCAAGAGTCGTACACCTTCCCCCGCAAGACGAAGGAGGTCCCTCGGACAGTACAATTTCGCGCATCAAATAATTTCTTCTGTCTTGTCGAGCACGTCCTCGAGTTCGCTGAGCTGAGTCGACAGGTGTTTAAGGTGAATGACGTAGAGAAGAGCCAGGCAGGTGGCGATCAGAAGCAATGTGTAGCGGAGTGCATCATTTGGAATAACAGACAGGGCTCCAAGCAGGATTGAGGATTGCAGCTGAGATACGAGGTTATGGCGCATGAGGTGGGGCGGGTGCTGGACAGAGAGAATGGCCTGGGGCAGGGGGCCTGTGGGCAGTGAGCATCTTAAAGCATTTGAAAATAGAATAATAAAGAGATTTAAACCCTTTCGGCTGCACGAACACAATCTATAGATCTGAATCGGAATTCAATGGATCACTCGAATGGGATCAATAATAGATCCTCTGAAAGCTAATTTGGCCACCCCTTTGTCTTAAACAAATAATATATAGTTCTGGTACAGAGAGAGAACTGTTAGATACAAGTACATAGATGTAGGGAATAACACGAATATGCAGAACGAATATGTATTGCTTAGTAAGCAGTTGAAATCCTCCCTATTTTCAAATTATTCACAAGCAATGTGCATTGATAAGTCTTATTCTACATTGGCATCAATCACAATGACCTTCAATGCTGCCAGCCTTTCCCAAATACTGCTTCTAAACAACGAATATTCGCCTTTTATATTGCTTACTAAGCAACGAATATTCGTTCTGCATATTCGTGTTATTCCCTACATAGATGAGTGCATAATGTCATACCTGGTACAGAGAGAGAACTGTTAGGGGTTGTCTCACTGTACCAATATGGTAAGTGGAATGATTAGTAAAATAGATATGCACGGTCAAGACACCGTGTCAGATTCTAACACCCCCCCTTGACTGGCGTCTAGGCGCAACAACTTGATCCAACGCGTGTGCAGAACACAATGAAGCGGCTTGGTGAGTAGATCAGCGATGTTCTCCTTGCCGGAGACGCGTATAACATCGATGAGACGCTTCATCACACAATCCCGAATGAAGTGTTCGCAGATCGCAATGTGCTTCATCTTCGAGTGCGCATGAGGGTCGTGAGTGCATGCAACTGTGCCTTGGTTGTCACAGAACAGGCTGGTTGGCTGGCTCTGAGCAAAACCAAGCTCTGCGAACAGATTGCGGAACCATAGCACGTCGCGTGCACAATGAGTTGTAGCGAGATACTCAGCTTCGCATGATGAAAGAGCAACCACTGCTTGTTGTTTTGAGCTCCAGGAGAGCAGAGACTCCCCCATCATGATGAGAAAGCCCGAGACTGACTTGCGGGTGTCGCCCATTCCCCAGTCAGAGTCCGTGAGTGCCTTGAATAAGGGCTGTGCCGTTTTGGACCCTCCGAGGGTGATACCATATGAGACTGTGCCCTTAAGGTACTGGAGGAGGTGCTTTGCTGCTGCAACATGTGCTGGTCCATATTTCGCCATGAATCTGGCCAGCTCCCGCACTGTGTACGCAATGTCTGCGCGCGAGCATGTCGACAAGTACATGCACTTGCCCATGACAGCAGCATAAGGGAAGTCTTTGACTTTCGCGGCATCTTCAGCAGTTGCTGGCGACAACCATGCTCTGGGATCCATGGGCGTCAAAACAGAGTTACAGTTGTCGTAGCCGAACTCGTGCAGAATGGACTCAGTGTACAACTTTTGATTGAGTTGTAATGTGCGAGTAGTGCGGTTCCGCTCCAGAGAGCACCCAAGGTGCAGCTTTGGGTCGCCGTTATCTGTAATCTCAAACTTGGATGCCAGGGCTGTGACGACCGCATCCGACTCGGTTGTCGAGCTCAATGCGATGAGCATATCATCGACGCTCGTGGTGACAATTGTGTGGGCAGTACCTTCGATGCGGCGGTATACGCTCCAGTCCGACTCAGTCCGCTTGAACCCGATTGCCTCGAGACACGCATTGGGCTCCAGGTACCACTGTCGACCTGCTTGCTTCAAGCCGTACAGTCCCTTCAACAGTCTCCAAAAACCGTCGCCCAGAATGGCTGGTTTGTGCATGTAAATCTCTTCATTGAGAGGCCCGTTGAGGAAAGCCATTTTGACATCAACTTGGTGCAGGATCATGTCATGGTCAGCGGCTAGAGCGAGTACGAGGCGGATGAATTCCCATCGGGCTACCGGCGCGAAGGTATAGTTGAAGTCTTGGCCTGGGATCTGAGTAAAGCCCTTTGCAACAAGACGGGCCTTGAATCAAGAGATGAGCCCATCATGACCACGTTTGGTGTGCAGCACCCATTTTGACTTGACGGCCTTACGGCCCAGGGGCAGCTCGTTGACCTCTTCGTATACACCCTTCGCCTTGAGTGACTCCAGCTCCTCGTAGATGACGGCTAACCAGTATGTCCAGTAAATGGACAACTTGGCTTCCTGGAGTGTTTTCGGGTCTTTTGCGCCCGGGTTGTCAATGGGATTGGTGAGCACTGCACCCACGAACGCGACTTCGGCCTCAACAAAGCATTGAGCGAGTTTGGCAAAATCACCATCCCCACATTCAACTTCGAGCTCTTCATCGTCAGACTCAAGGATGGACTGTAACAGATCCTCTCCCCCCTCATCCGAGGTCCTGACATGATCGATAATAAAACGCACTGGTACGTGTCTCACACGTGGGGTATGGTGGTTGGCGAGGGGCGTGTCATCAGCGGTGACATCTTGCATCTCGACATTGGTTGACGGCTCAGGCATCGCTCGAAGCTGGGCATTACTCTCGGTAGAGGATAACCTGGTTAAACAGGTAAATACTGGCACAAAGACCGAAGTAGTATAAGCATACTTATTATGCTCAGAGGCGCGGTTATACTCTATGGCGGTGTTTGTCTCAGAGGACGACCTGGTTAAACAGGTAAGTATTGGTACAAAGACCAGAGTAGCATACGCTGACCTCCTTCCGATGCACCACCTTGTTGACAGGTTAGGGTATGGTGCCGCACTGCGGCTTTCCACCCTCCCCAAGACGCACCCACTGCATTTAGCCGTGGCCAAAGCATCGAAGAAATATGTGAAGCGCCATCGCACGCCGCTCCATGAACTCATGGACGAGTTTGAGATCATGCCGGAGCGAATGGAGAAGATTGAGTTGGTAAGATTCGTGGGGGACTGGGAATCGAGTATGGCTGTGAGTAAACAGAGCTTGAAGGAAGAAGCGGAAGAGGCGGACACAGCAGATACGGCACGGTGGAAGGTATACACGGACGGTTCTGGAATCGACGGCAAGATTGGGGTGTCGGCAGTTCTTTACCGTGACGGAGTCAAGGTGAGAACAAGCAGGAAGCGTCTGGGATCGGCCAGACACCACACCGTCTTTGAGGGCGAGGGTGTCGGCGGCAACTTGGGGCTGGGGCTCTTGTGGGCAGAACCGAATGTGGAAGGCGACACGACGATAGCAGTGGACAGCACACCGGCAATCGATGCCACGGCAAGCACGCAGTCAAACCCCTCCCACTATATCTGGGATTTGTGGCACAAACACGCGAGGATAGTCCAACGCAAGCACCTGCAGATACGCATCACAATCCGCTGGTGCCCAGGTCATCGAGGCATCGATGGGAACGAGCGCGCAGATGTCGAGGCAAAAAAGGCAGCTCAGGAAGGATCCTCTGAGAGCACCTCGATCCCCTCGGCATTCTGACAGCGCCTTCCCTGGAGCCGCTCCGCCCGGAAACAAGAATACAATACAAAACTCAAACGCAAAGTGGCCGCAGAATGGCGCAAATCCCCCTGTCACCACCGAGTCAAGCGCTATGATCCATCCTTACCCTCCGCTAAATTCGTCTTACTGACCGAACGCATGCCACGAAAGCTCGCCGTTATACTCTTACAACTTCGCATTGGCCACACTATTCTCAACAAGCATCTACATCGAATCAATCGTGTTGAATCCCCCATCTGCCCATGTTGCCACCAGGCCGAGGAAACAGTCATCCATTACCTCATCCATTGCCCTGCCCACGCCAATGCTCACGCCGAACTCCACTGTCTCGGTGGATGCGACAGCCGCGTCCTGGAGAAGCTCCTTACGAAGCTGGAACTCCTTCCCCTCTTGTTTCAGTTCATCGCGCGCACAGGCCGCTATCGCACTGTGTTTGGGGATATCCCTGTTCCCCCCCCACTCGAGACGCCCACGTGGCGCAAACGCATCACTGAACTCAATGCTATCCCCGCCCCCGCCGCACACCTGCGCATCCCTTGAAACATCGGTCCGGACTGGGTCCCACCGGTGTAAAGGTTTTTATTCATATCTCTACCTACCTCTATAATTATACTCTACTCACTCTGTATTTCAGGCGGAAACCTCCGCTATGAGCAGGACCCCAGGGTCCGCTCTCAGCTATGCCGCACTTACATGACATCTCGAGAAGCTCACTTATCATTAGATAGACTTAGTTATAACTAGTACACGAGAAATCCCTACCATATCATACGCGACAAAGGGGAAATAAAGCTGATTCAAAAAAAAAAAAAAAGGACCAGAGTAGTGCGCAATGTACTCATTATGCTCAGAGGCAGTGTTACGCTCAATGGTGGGATTACGCTCAGAGGCAGGATTGGAGCATTGCTCCAGGACTATCCGATCCTCCACATTGCGGAAGCGTGGTTCAAGGTCCATTGGCACATTGTCCCACAGGATTTCAGAGAGCAGTGGAGAAGGGAGGAAGCTGGGGAAGCCGTGGAACTTGACATCACGACGGGGGCGTATGGATCTCGAATGGGGAAACCAGATGAGGTATCCCTTTGAGTCACGCGCATACCTGACAAATTGACCCTCTTCTCCGCAGGGCTCCAGTTTCATGAGCTCTGTCGAGTCGGTCTTTCTGGATGTGATGAGCGCGCCAAAGGGTCGAAGGTGGGATAAGTCAGGCTTGCGCTTGAACCAGCCCTTGAACAGAGTTACGTTGGGCGGGTTTGAAGCGTGCGGAACACGGTTCTTGATGTGGACGGCAGCCTGCGCAGCCAACGGCCAGAACCAGAAGGTGAGGCTGGCATCGACCAGCATCGCACGGACCATCCGTTCGATGATCTGGTTGACGCGTTCAGCAACACCGTTCTGCTGGGATGCGTCCGGGACGGTGCGCTCGTATGTGATGCCGTTTTGCTTGCAATATTCCTCGAATTGGCCATAGACAAGCTCGGGCGCATTATCGATTCGTAGGAAGATGATAGGATAGCCAAGGAATTTTTCAGCTGCCATGTGGAACTTATGGAAACATTTGAGAGCATTGGATTTGAGCTTGAGGAAATATATAGCAATGAAACGGCATGAGTCATCAATGAATGTGATAAAAAATTGGAAACCCCTGTATCCGGTGGGCAAGGGTCCGCATACATTGCAGTGGATGCAGAATAGAGGGCAGTCGGCGTGATTTGAAGCTTTTCGAGGGAATTTGAGCCACTTGATATTGGCCAGAGCGCATATGCGGCAGTTCTTGACATGGATGCTGTTGATCGGCAGTCCGGTGGTGGCACGCTGAAACGGTGCACTTGAGCGCGGCCTATGCTAGGACTGATATAGAGTGATGCAAAACACCAAACCAACCAACCAACACACACACAACACACAGTGCGGACTTGAGTTCAGGTCTACGCCGCAGTATACGACTAAGATTGAATCAACACTATTGATATTTGGACGAATCAAACTTCAGAGTCAGTCTAGGACTTGTGGGAGGCAACGATAGTTGATAAACAACTGAAATGTGCTACCAAGTTACCGAAGCAACGGGGTTTATATGGGTTTTATGTGTTCCTAGGAACTGGCTTTACTCCCTAGGATGCTACTGCGATCACTAGGAGTGGGTATAGGGGACTGCGACCACACCGATTCGTGGAGTTCCAACAGACGACCTGTGTGTACAAACGACAGGTACCTTTTAGACATTATTGCGATGCTACCAATTCGTAGAATGCCAACAATAGACCTCGGCTCTCAGGCACTGAGGTACCTTTGTACTGCGATCACACCAATTCATATGATTCCAACAATAGACCTTGGTATACAAACCAAGGTACCTTTAGGGTACTGCGACCACACCGATTCGTGGAGTTCCAACAGCAGACCTCAGTATACAAACCGAGGTACCTTTGCACTAGCAGCTGCAGCTACAAGCGAGCTTGGTACTTAAAGCTTTCGAAGGTAGCCAACAATCAAAGGTCTTATATTGAACAGATACAGAAGAGATGAGATGTTTTATATCAATAAATCTCTGCGGTCAATCCAAGAGTCTACCAATGCCTTGACAAGCAATGCTGCGACCAAAGTCTAGGCAATACTGGGGCGTGATATGCTCCTGAACCGCAGGATCTAGCTGGGGTTTTATACTACTTTGAGAATACATGACAGTGAGATATGAGTAAACAGAAATAATACGAAATGAGTAACTGAGTAGAGAGTATTGGAAATTCGGAGAGACGGCCGGTTATGCCGCCATGATTTGTAGCTGAAACTGCCGAAACAGTCATCGCAATGACTCCTAGGAGTCATATTGGGTATATTTGATTTATCCTAGGGACGGCCGCGCCGACGCGTATGCCGCCATGAGGACGTTTTGGTGCGGCTTGGTTTATAACACCAAGCCTTGTGTCATCTCGTCGTTGCTCAGCCATGCTGTGGTGCCGAATAGCCACATAGCATGCTCGGTGACGTGCCTACCGACCGTCTAAGCGCGAGCAGACCCTAAATACGGGTGAGCGGCACAAGGATGGAAGGAGGAACAAGTGTGCAAGTGTTTCAAGCTAGCCTGATGCCGTGGCTGACAATCTGCGGCTGACAGGTGCGAAGTAGTGGTGAATTGAGGCGGAGGCGAAGCGTAGACGGAGGCAAAGCGGAGGCAAAGCGTGGGCGAAGCGTGGGTGTAGACGGAGGTGATGAGCGAAGTAGTGAGTGCGCGAACGATGCGAACTTATAGCGTGACTCTGGGGGAATCCAAAAGTGTTGTATTTGGTGAATCTGTACGGAATTTATACAAGAGCGTAGAGAGGGGAAGTGGAGCAGTAATTAAATAGAATATATACTCAGCGAGATCCGGACGAGAGAGAGGGGAACGAGGCGGTATGGACTATATTGCGAAGGCTGGAGGAATTGGAATAAACGCGCGATTGCGTCGGATGCAGCCGATGATTGAATGTATGGGTCGGTCGAAGTGGAGTATAGAGGCGATGCCAGTGCGAGGGGGCGCGATTGGCGCGTGAAACGGGGGTGCAAGGAGTGAGATAGTGAGAGGAAGGAGAAGAGGGTTGTGGTTTGTTTGGTGTTGTAGGTGCTCAGGATGATCTGAGGTCGGCGTCTATGAGCTTAGAGCGCTGGCGTGCGCGTCATCGGGTATATCTCTCTCGCAGCCAGCTTCCATATGTATTCTAAATACAGTTGCTTTGTCTTTGTTATTTGCCTTTGCAACGCGACGCGTGTGTCACGTGTGTTCTAGACCTATAGCCAGGTCCCGTGGACTATGCCTGGTGGTTCGTACTTCGTTGGAAGTAACCCTAGGTAGGGTGCGCCACTCAGTCGTAATAGTAATTACTGCTCCTAGGACGGTTGACCATCCTAGACATGCAGCTATCCGTGTGTACGATGTCCTCTAGGGAGGATAATTATCCTATTTAGGGCCAACGCCGTGCCATAAACCTCAACCATGCAGTCTTTTGGGTTGTTTCCGGATATAATCCTCGTTGTCTGCCTTGGGCTTTGGCATATCTCCTTGGTATGGTGTCTAACTTTGCCGCGCAATCCGCCCCTATATATAGGTTATGGACTGAATCAGACGGTGCTTCCTAGTATATGACAGCGATCCCAACTCCCATTTGGGAAGAGCCAAGAATCCCACGTACATACACTATTCCAGACCTCTTGTATCATTAACACTCAATCAGCAGCTCGGAGCTCACTCTGACTCTAATTGTATATCACCGAACAGGGTCCCTAGGAATGGTGACGGTTCCCTTATAGATGTTCCTAGAAAGGTAAGCCGTTCCTAGGAGCGACAAAATAGCTGGTTTACACGCCTAGGCGCAGACCCGCCATGTCGTTCAGCGCCTTTCGGATGGTGGAAATGACCTTGTCGTCTACTTTCTTCGTTCTTTCCTCCACTTCATCGAATACGCCGTATAGTTTTACCCACATCCTCTTGTCCTTTCCTTCGTGTTGAGGAACCCATACGGTCTCCCATTGGGGGGCGTCGGCGTGGAGGGCGTCAACCCATCGTTGGAGAAGGTCGACACGCGGCTCGGCTTCGGTGGCGTCGACGGCGGTGGGGTCAGCGAGGTGAGAGTTGTGAAGGTGGATGTAGCATGAGGTAGAGTCGGCGAGGCGAGCGGCGGCAGTGGTGAGAGTGCGGATCCCTTGCAGTTCGGGTCTAGCACGCGCAATCTCGGCCATTGTTTTTGACAGCGTGGCTGCCGGGTCAAAGATCGCGGCCGTGGGATCATAGATGCTGCGTACGAGGACGTAGTCGCCGACAGGCTTGGGGTGCGTCCGGTTTTTGCGGTTGTAGGGGGTGATGGGGACTGGGGGGTGCAGGCCTGACAAGGTTGGTACGGAGGCGGAGGAGGGGTGCGGGGTGGGGGAGGTGGGTCCATGTCCATGACGGATAGGGCCGAGAGGTGTGGGAGGGTAACGGGCCAAAGGAGCCGGGTGACAGCAGATGAAGAGCAGAAGGGGAAAAGAAAAGATGGCTTTTAAAAGAGGCGACGCGTGAGGAGAAAACGTGAAGGAGGAGGTAAATGGGGGTAAATGGGGTCGGGGAATCGGATTCCGGGGTTTTTAGAGGAGTCGCAGGTCGCGGCGGTGTTGGGGAGCAGGAATTTCAGTTTTTGGGCAGGCGTGTGGTGGTGGTTGTTGTTGTTGTTGTTGTTGTTGAGCAGGATTTGGTTATGGGAGGCATAGAATCATGATTATGTCTGAGATGAACATTTATTGAACGAGGAGTTTGGTGACAAAAATCATCTCGTTCTGGCAGCGATCATCATGATTCATTGTGATCACGGGCCAAATCAGCGATCATGGCATGCGAAAACCAGAATTGTGCGGCACCAAAACCACTTTATTTTTGTCCAAAGAGGACACCCATATGTATGCTAGTTCCCCATGCCCCAATTCATGATTTTTTTCGTCATTCTGGCCAACATTTTGTGAGCATCGCGGCGGACGACGTGGAGAGTGGTTTGATCGTCATGTTCTGAATGCGGATACTGAGCTCCCGACGTGCCTGATCCCTGCCAAGGAGGTTCGAGAAGATACGAATTGATCAATGTTGATGCAGTTGCACGCGGAGAAGAACAAGGAATGAATACTAGCCGAGCATGCGCTGAAAGGTATGGTGATGCATTACGTAAAACATATAGCTAATTAGCGGTATTGATGCATCACACCAGATCGCTGACCAGCGGTCGATGATGCATCACGCCCCAGGCTGTGGTGGGGATCTGTTTGGCCTTCAACTTTCAAGCCAAGGCCCCCGGCTGAAGATAATAAAGCGGGTAAGGCCGACAAGCGGCAAAGCCCGCTACCGTGAGTAACTTTGCATTTCTTTAAACCACTTGCAGACAGGAAAATTGAAAGTGAGGAAATTATCAGCCACCTTGCTCGTGAAATACTGTAGGGTTGGGAATTACAGGCAACATGAATTTAAATTACAATCAGACATTGGAACCACCCCAAATTGGGAACTCAAAATGAGCGTGTTGGAATTCTCTTTGGAGAACAATATCAAGAGCATTGGCAGACATTGAAGCAGGAGATCTGATGTTGTATGGCGGGAACTTGAAGCAACTCAGCACGAGATTGGATCGGGCCCAGGATGTAAGGCAATGTCTTGCATTGTTTCCAAATGAAAATGCAGTACAGAAATATATGAAAAGAATGGGTACATTGAACAATATGGTAAGTATGGAAACCTGAAGCACTGAAACATTGACTCGGACTTGATTACTGAGCTTCCGCCGACACCACACTTGAAGCTGAAAGTTGTGTTTAGCGACACATGAGTTCATGTTCAGACATGGGCGACCATCCAATAGCTCAGTTGAACGATAATCCAGCTCAATCGTCAATTTCAACTGTCGGGAACGGCCGAACGACAGATTTTCCACTTCAACTAGCTTCAACTGACCTTTCTGATTTTATAACGACCCTGGAGGGCAGCGAAAAACGGGTTTTCATTTTATTTTACTAAGTGCGAAATTCATTTCTTGTGAGTCCCACTTCAAGTCGGAACTGGTATGACTGTCTGGACAAGAAGTATCCATTCTGAGATTCTGTTGGTGATAATTCGAGTAAGTAGGAAAAGTGGTGCCGCCGAATTTCTCCCGAGTAACCTCTCCAGGCTGGACCCCTAGGGGTGTCTTACAACCATACATGTCCACATTGAAAGGGAGTCATTTCAGGAGCAGACACTAGAGTCACTGAGATGGTGACTAGAGTACTGGAATGCCCTCGGCTTCATATTCCCCTATGTTAATTAGTAATTATTCTTCGACACCGAAGGTTGATTCTGAAGTGCTTGGGGTTTCTCGGATATGTTCAAACCTCCAATACGCTCAAAATTGGAGCTGCAATTCATATTCCAAGTATATTGCCCAAGCCCTTGACATTTACCCTGTGATTTCTCGATGACTAGTTACGTCTACAACAAATATTCATAGTCTTACTGTAATTTCTGAAAATCAGGTAAAAAGTTGCTGCATTACTACCACATCCAAGGATGTTTGAGGTGATGTGGAAAGCTGTTGCCGGATCGGATGAGTACGGGAGCTTTAACAAGTTGCATATGCACAGTTGAATTGCGTTGGAGCTACTTTGATGGCGGCCATCACTCAGCAGATGTGGCACCAAACGGTTCAGAGGTGGTGCTCCGACTTTCCACAGGTAAGGTGGAGGGACATCCGCACACGGAGTCTAGGAAGATATATGAAGCTCTGATACCTGAGTAGTTGATTAGGCAGGAAAGAGTGAAATAATGCCCAGTGATGGCAAATGATTCGAAAGTGTTTAGCTGCAGTCATGAGTCATACCATGGTTATGTTAGATCAAGTTCTAAGATTGTTGGTTGGCCTGTTTTTTGTATTGAGTTTCTGGCAATGAGATTTGACATCAGAAAACAGGGGAAATTGAAGTACGGAGGTCAAAGACAACTTTGTTGTTGAGAGTTTGAAGCCAAGCCCGAATGTCAAATGCACAACGGTTCAAATAATAAACGGGTGACCAGGATATTTCCATACACACATCTTCAATGAATCTATGGTTCAACCAAGGTTCAACACTGTTACAGGGGGCGAGATTGAACAAGGCTGGTCGAACGTGAGAACTCGAGTCCGAGTCGAGCGGGTGTTATAGTAAGCAAAATGATCAAATGGCTACGGCTTCAACGGCATGTGGCCCTGCTGCCGTGGAGCCGAGAAGATTTTGGCAGAGAGAAAGGCTGCTTACGCAAAAAAAATATGACGAAAATGTGATCGTCTGCGAGTCCTGAAAATCAGGCGTTATAAGACCCGTACCTAAAGGTAGCGGGAATGATCGCCGAGGTGCCGACTTGTCTGCCGTCAACTGTCACCTGGCTAGTCTCTCTTAACGGGCGCGCTGTTGATCCTAGCTCGTTCCTCACTCGTACTTCATGTTCGATTGCTTTCCTACATTGTCGGAATCAAGAAGAAATCTAAGAAAACAGCTCTTTTCTTGAGTCTTTCCGAACCTGCAGCCGAGACACTGCACCGTTATTTTTATGTACTGATGATCGGACGATCTCGGCCCTCGTGGCTTTACAGCTTTCTTCGTCTGTCTTACAGCTTTCTCAGTCTCTTTCTCTCTCTTAACCCACCTACTTCAAGCCCTCTCTGTCTTGAATGCCTCTGGTGGCTCTTGCATTCACATATGGATCTGTCGGCGATGTGTTGGAGACCGCCCGGCTCGCGAAGCGCATCATCGATGTCCTACGTTCTGCCAGTGGGGGATCACCCCAGCGGCACCGGATGATCTCGACCTTGAAGGATATCTGCGACGACGTATCTACGTTGACCACACTCGCAGTCGATGTGGATTTATCGTCACCCGGCGTTCGCTATTTTGTGAACAGGCTGTCGGTCGAGCTGGGGTTGTGCCGCGCTCTTATGGACCGATGTTACGCCAAAATTAACGCACCAGGGATTATTGGCCGCGTGTGGATGGTTCTGTCGGAAGAGAAGGAATTGACTTCATGGAGGGCTCAAATCTCGGAGCGGCGTCGTGCTCTTCACCTGCTGTTGGGGGCATTGAATAGGTTCGTGCGTTTGAGATGTGATAGCCGAGAAGCAAATGACTGTCCACAGTCTACACTCCCGTGAACTCGGAGAAGAACTGAGAAGAGTTGCCTCCCGGGTTGACACTGTTGGTGCGCAAGTCGAAAACATCGTCGCTGAAGTGCGCAATGTCGGAACCCTCACCGAGTTCGCATAGTCTCTTCATCGCGATCTGAGCTGCAAAGAAATGATTGTCTGTCCACAGTCTACACTCCCGTGAATTCGGGGAAGAACTGGGAAGAGTTGCTACCCGGGTTGACACTGTTGGTGCGCAGATCGAAAATGTCGTCGCTGAAGTGTGCAATGTCAGCACCCTCACCAAGTTCGCATAGTCTCTTCATCGCGATCCGAGCTGCAAAGAAATGATTGTCTGTCCACAGTCTACACTCCCGTGAATTCGGGGAAGAACTGGGAAGAGTTGCCTCCCGGGTTGACACTGATGGTGCGCAGGTCGAAAACGTCGGCGCTGAAGTGCGCAATGTCGGAAACCTTCCCGAGTTCGCATTATCTCTTCATCGCAATCTGAGGCTGCGCTGATCACTGTGGGACTATTATGCAGGATCATCTCCACTTTTTTGTCCGCCCAAGTGTCTCATATGAGGTCCGAAATCCGCCAGGTCGGAACCGACGTCGAACAGATCCTCCACAGAGTCTCGCCGTACGATCTTCAGGATTCCGTCTTCTTTGTAATGGATCCATTGGGCAGAGTTATAACAATTCAACTGGCTCATTGTAATGGTTTCTGGGTGCGCGCGCCCGCGGTCTTGACTTGTCCTACAGATCTTATTTAATTTCGTTCCAGGACCTCGATCGAATCATCCAGGCTCATCTATATAATTGCCCTGAGGCGGGAAGCATATATGTGAAGCGTGGTGATTACAAAATCGTCTCCTCGGAGGGCTTCTCTATCGACTTTTTTAACTTCCCGGAGAAATTGGGAGCGGGGATGCAGTTCGAAATGTGCATTGTCAAGAGAATGCTGCTTCCGTCGGAGCATCGCTGTCCCCATTGCAATAATAGGACCAGCCCGGACGCCATCAAGGGTAAATGGACGAACTGGTGATGAAACGCCTTTCTCCGTAATTTCAATTATGCTGATTCCCCTTCCCTTAGCTCCAACCCGAAGTGTGGGAGGAGATATAAAATCTCAAGAAGAGTACTTCCCCTTGATCATAACAGTTGTTATCGTGATCTCCAGATATCGTACGAAATCCTCGTATCGCATGGATGCATTCTAAATAAACCTATCGCTCAGCCAACATGAAAACAGAGAAGAATCATTTCGTCTCGTCGAGGTGCTCCTTGTCACCGATAACCCGGGCCGGCATGTTTGGTTTTGGAGTGGCAATGGCCAACCCCTGTATGGCCATGTGAAGGAAGCCGTCCGAATCGCTGACGTGCGTCTATTTCTTACCAGTCATTCATTGCAAGGATTGGTCGTTGAAAAGCTTGAATACAGGGAACTGTGTTTCTGACCCTCCGTACGGAGGGTCAGCTGTCAGTAACTTTGCTGTGAGTCTCGTCGCAGTATTCCTTAATCGCTCGAAGAAATAAGGTGTTTTTTCTCAGTGCTTCTTCTGTAGCTTATGTGTAAACGATGGTGGAGACTAAGGATCGGAATCGAATCCGACTTGATGGATACACATCTTAGGAGGAGGGGAACAGCAAGGATGTGTATGCTATAATGAAGTGGTTAACGCTGTGATAATAGGTAACGTCTACTGGGCCAGGGTTTCAATCAATTCCGTTTGTGTGTCGGTGTCTATTCTAAGGGTATAAAAGATCGCCCCTATCTCACAAACTCTGCTTTCGCGAAACTTCCGCGGCCCATAAAACTGGCGCGAAAAACCACGATCACCCCTCTTCTCCCTCACCCACTATCATCTTCACAAAAACCAATGGGTTTTCTATCACTTTCGAGCGCGGCTGGTCCGTCTGCAACAACGCTTCAGGCCCTGGCCGAATATTGTGCATCCTTCGACTCCCCCAACCCCTTCTTTGCCCACGGCGATTCCAGTTACTCGTTTATTTCTCTTACGCCTCCTATCTCGTCCGAGTCGCCCAAGTTAGTCCCAGAGCTTCCGGACATGATCGCGCAGTCCAATCGATTCCAGGCGACGTCTGTGCAGGAGAAGATGCTGAAGGCGCTCAAATTCAGCACGGGGTCTGGGTTCACCCGCCCGGCGCCGTCTAGCAGTCCGTGTGGGAGAAATGGTTCGGGCAGCGTAGCGTCAAAGCAGGTACGTCTGGACTTCCATGTTAGCATACCCAACTCATGACCAACCCATTTACAGGTCATCTACGAAGGTCTCCCGCCGTCGCTCAGCGACGGCTTCTTCGACGATATATCGGTCGTCAATACGAGCACCCCCGTGCACATCGGTTTGGGTCTTAGTTCCGTTCACAAGCACCAACGAACTGCGACTTCTATCACCACTTTCCTTTCGCTCGGCATCACCAACCCCCGGCGTCGAAGCTCCAAACGATACTCTATCATCCAGATTGTTATTGTCTCTTCCAGCAATGATCCGCAGATGCCACCCTCAGCCCGTCTCAATGCTCTAGCCCTTTAACGTCTATGTGGCCGACTAGACGGTGGAAAAACCCAGTTTCTTTGTTTCTTCATTCTCGTTTCCCGGTCCAAAGAGCGCCGTGACCGAGGGAACCATCGCGGCCATCAAGTCCGAGGGAGACATCGCGGCGATCAAATCTGTGTTTGCCACCGCTCTGTCAGCCACCTTCAAAATCTCAACGTCCATCTTATAGAGGTCCCTGACTATTGCTCCGGTGGCGAACGGGACATTGGCAGCATTGAAGTAGGTGATTTTGCCATTCCCCGTATGTGTGTTAACTCCCTTTCGGTCTAGGCGTGATCCTGAGATGAGGTTGCACCTCGCAGTCGGGATATGGAGTGCATTCAACACAGAGAAGTTCCTGAGGATACCATTGTACGTCAATTTCATCATGACCTTGCCCTTTCCAACCGCTTGAGTGGTCAGGCTTGTGCCAAAGCCATGCACAGTCAACGGGGACTCGAAGGAGGTGTAGTCGTGGAAAGACTTGATATTGTGGAAGATGTGGCGCGATGCCCCAGTGTCATGGTGAACTGAGTCGTCCTGCTCAGTGGTCGCGCTGCACACAATTGCATTGACACAAATCTCTTCATCAATCGCAATCTCCTCGTCTTCCTCTCCCTCTGGCAACATCATCATGAACGCGAAGCCGTCATCCACACTCCCAATGACCTGCTCAATGTCTTCCTCTGTGTCCTCTGTGTACTCAGCCAACCTTGC
Organism: Mycena epipterygia; assembly: GCA_029281465.1. Taxonomy (NCBI): domain Eukaryota; kingdom Fungi; phylum Basidiomycota; class Agaricomycetes; order Agaricales; family Mycenaceae; genus Mycena; species Mycena epipterygia. The sequence goes on along the minus strand of JARJCQ010000010.1, from coordinate 1,641,007 downwards.
AAAGCGATTACCAGCACCTTCTAGGGCTTGTTTCCGCTGCACGGCAACCCTCGCCTCTGGTGCGAGGTGTACATCTTTCCGACCCTGGAAATTCTCGGGATATTTGCCTGCTTTCCCTCCTCCGTACGAAAAGCAGTCGGCCTTGATATGGCCTATCGGAGTTTCGCAGTACATGTTCTCGCAGAGCTTACGCTGCGCGGAACGTTGTTGTCCATTGTAGGGTGCTGGCCGCTTGGCCTTTTTTTTTTTTTTTTTTTTTTTTGAATCAGCTTTATTTCCCCTCTGTCGCGTACGATATAGTAGGGACCTCGCGTGCTCATAGGTAAAAAGTAATCCAATGTGTAAGTCTGATTCAGAAAATATACGTGCGGCATCACTCAGGTCGCGCATGGCGCGCCCTCAGCAGGAAAGTCCTGCGGTCTAAACTCGGGAGTCCCGGAATGTAAAATAAAATAGTAAATGGGTATAGGATAGGAAGGGGACGTTACACGAGTGGTGAGGTGCTGCGGAGCTTCCTAGCGTTGTAACGTGTGACTCTGCACTGCAAACCATAGAAGCAGCCTCCATTTTTGACGAGGCACTCGGCATCAGCTTCGGAATCCAGCGACACTTGAACCGCCACTGTGCTCCTTGTGCTGAGGTCCTCTGGACAGCAGAGGATAGAGAGGGCTTTGACTTTGCCCTTGACATCGTGGGAGTCAAACCAAGCCGCGATGTCCTTGCAATCAAGGCTCTGGGTAGATGCTGTGGGAACCCCATGAAATACAACAGAATGCCAAGGTCCATCCACTTCAAATGGTGGCCGCAAATATTTGGTGGGTAATTCGAGGAGGGGGTGAATGGCGGTCCAGATCTCGGCCTTGTGAAGAAGAAGGAATTCCGCGGTGGAGGTATGCCGTGGGTATAGGATCAAGTTTCCGTGTCGGCTCCATTTCACCCCGCTAAGGGGTGACGTTACTGATATAGCATCGTCAATGGCGCCATACAGGTCGATTGGGGATGCCTGAGTGGGAGGAGGGAGATGTGATGGTTTTAGGTCGAAGCGGATCACTACTCGTGATTTGAATGGCATATCCCGAGTAGGTGCCGGGGATGAAGAAGGGCGCTGCTGTTTAATCGTGTTGGGATCGGGTGTGGTAGCTAATGGGGATTGATGGTGATGGGGGTCGGCGGCCGCGGCATACGTGGCCTTCGGGGTGGCAATGGGGGCGAGGTCGTCAGTGGAGGTCGGGGGGGATCCAGGTCTGGTCAGAGTGGTATGGGCAGAGGTCCCTATGAGGTGAACGAGGGCCCGGGACACCTGTATGACGTGTAAAGTGTGAGGCGGAGTCGTGATGGTAGTTGTCGCATTAATAAGTGTCAGGGTAGCTAGAGCAGAGTCTAGGAGGGACTCCAAGTGTCGGTAATGGGCAGTCAGTTGCTCAGGGGTCGAAGTGAGGCTGAAGCAGCCAGTGGAAACTGTCTCGAGCACCGGGCAGCTGCCCGCCGCATTCGGATGGTAGTGGTCAGAGTGTGAGAGCATCCGTTCGGCCGCTTGGCCTGTCACTGGTAAGCCATGTCATTCCTGTGATTGGCCTGATTGGATGACTCGGCTGCATAGGCACTCAGAACAGCGTCTCCTGTGTCACAGCCTTTCCCTTTCCCAGTGACCAACACGTTGATCAATACAATAGACGGTGCGATCTTCATCTCAACCTCCTCATGCTTCAACCGCTGAAGAACCGCAGTGGACGAGAGTGGCCTCCCCATCATCTCGCCTTGGCGCACCTTGTCACGCAGCGAATCGCGGCAGTAGCGCCACTCGTTGGCGGGTGTCATGAGGGTGACAAGATGTTTGGCAAACTCAGTGTCGGGCATCATGGTGATGTCGGCATCTCGCAGTTTCTGGTATAGCTGAACCATAACTTGACGCCAGCGAACAGGGTCATCGTGAGCAGCGCATTGATGCCCGATAATCTGCTGTTTAATGGTGACAGCAGTGAGAGCATTTGCCGGTTCATACTTGTTCTTGAGAGTCACCCATGCCTCGTGAACTGACTTGCAGTCTCGAACGACGTACAGCTTCTTGACCGGGACTGCCTTGACAATGACAGCATGGGCTTTCTTGTCGCCAGCAAGCCATGCTTCAGCCTGCTTTTTCGTGGCTGCCACAAGACCTTCATTCCCAGGCACAGTGACTGTGATGCTGGCTCCAGTGCTGTCCAAGCCCTGTATCTGCTGGCTTGGTCTAAGCTCAGGAATAGACGGAGGCTTGTAGTCGGGGCCATCGACGAATTGCAAGTAGTCGGCGGCATCGAGATCAAGCACAGATTTCTGCTTGAACTCGCTGTAGTTGTTCGAGCCATCCTCCTCTTCCTTTATAGGGGTAAGCTTTATTCCCTTCCACTCCTTCTCTTTGTTGGTGGTAGTGTTCTGACCGTTCGTCATTCTGAGAAAGTTGGAGCTTGGGTCGAGGTCAAGTAATCGGTCGGGTCGTCTTTGCGCAGTAACTTCTGTTTATAGCACAGCGACTCGGGGCCCATAACCTCTTAAACAAATAATATATAGTTCTGGTACAGAGAGAGAACCGTTAGGGGCTGTCTCACTGTACCAATATGGTAAGTAGAATGATTAGTAAAATAGATATGCGCAGTCAAGACGCCGTGTCAGATTCTAACAGTCGTCCTCTTTTCTATACAACACCCGCTTTCTTATCACCCACGGTGACAAACAACAACAACAACAACAACAACCATCACCACACCTAGTAGGCTGGTCGTCGTTCCAGCCGCATTGAGCATCGGACACTCAATCGCCGTCATCAGTTCATCGTCCAGGACCGTCCAGTACCCACGGATGAGGTTTCGGCTCAGCACCATGGCAGACAACCCTGCTACATCATACCCCCATCTGCACATACCCCCATTCAATCCCAGACAACGAGCGCCGGGCCCACCGCTACCCCGCTTTAATCACTGCGCCGCTATATTCCACAGCATCCGCTCCTGACTGGCCCCGCTCAGCTCTCGCGCTGTGATGCGGACTGCGGTACTGCGAAGTGAGTTATTTTTCACTTGCAAACAGCTTGATCATCCTCTGAGGGGCTTGTATCGTCGAATTCAAGCATGAGGTATAGGGGGAGAAAGACGCGTTTGTTGTGTAAAGATAGTGTGTTCGAACGTGAGGTTTGAGGTTAGCGAAAGAGAGGTTTAAAGAGAGTACTTGCGCGAGCCTGCAATTCCACTAATCTGCTGCTTGCCTAATCCGAAGGGGCTTCTATCGTTCCTCTACTGCGTTCCCCTCGATGCTCTGACCGCGGTTTCGGGAGCGTGAAGATATCCTTCGACGTCGACTATATCCTGCGTTCGGTGCGTAGCTCGTGTGCGACCGCTGCCAGGGTCTATTGTAGACGCTTTGCTAGTGCTTTATCATCGTTCCCACTTCTACAGGGTGCTGCGACTCGTGAAGGAAGGTCTGCTGGTGATAAAACCAGGGTATGTGTGTGTGCCGGCTCGGGGAGACAACGGCGAGGGAGGGTGATGAAACGTCTGAAGGACAAGTGTGTGTGTGTGTGTGTGGTCAATTAGATTGAGTGAGGATTTTACAAGAGTGTGTGAAGAGTGGGGGTGGGGTGTAAATCCACTATTGACTGACTACTGCCCAAAACTACGTCTCCCTTTTATACCTTGAAAATGTCCGATACATCGGGCCTCATGCCCCAAAGATCCTCGCATTTCATCCCCTGTGGCTGCAGCACGAGGCAGTGAATGGTAGGTTCGCAGGTGTGAACGAGGTCTTCTGGTGAGCGAAAGTGGTCATTCGCCGGTGAACGGTATGTTCGCTGGTGTAAATGAGAGGAGCCGGTGAGCGATGGTGGTCGTTCACTGGTGAAGTGTATGTGCGAGAGGTGTAAACAGGAGATTCCGGTGGTGAAGGAGATACGCAACAGGTGTGGAGGCGATTCCACCAGAGCTGTAGTTTTGGTGGTTCATGGAAGGTGCGAGAGGCGGAATCATGTGGATGCGCGTTGGGTTGGTGGTGGACAAGGTTGTAGACGAGGTGAACAGGACATGTGAAGCGCAAGTCTAGCGAGACTCCCAATCCGGTAAGGTGGTATCCGAATGCGGATGACGCAGATATCATTCGGCGTGTAGATTCCATGCGTCTCTTGTCACATTCGCTGGGCCAGGCGTAGGGCGTTCACAACGCCCACAGCGCCATCGTCTCAGCAGGAAAATGACAGCACCTTCTCCTGACGCCTATGCAGTTATCGAGCACCTCCAGGGGCAGCTTGGTGACCTCCATACCCAGCTTATCCACCTTCTTGATACCGTCCCCAAGACGATGCACGCCGTCAACTTTCCATGTTTGCCGCAACTCCGAGAAGGATCCACGCCGACGTGGATCCTTCTCATGGCTCGGACGCTAATAGTAATAATACATGGGGAGTTCCTAACTATACAGGGTGGTACTCCCAAACCTGAGGTTCCTCCTTGGTATCAGGTTTTCACCCCTTTGCTGCTGAATTTGGATTCAGATACCCCAGTAGCTCCTTGGAGAGTGAAGGTCATCTTAAATAGTACAGTCTCTTTTTCTCTTTGCTGTCCAGTGCCCCCCAGTCATGCGCGACAGCCCCGTATCTCAGCTGCAATCCTCGATTCTACTTGGAGCCCTGTCCCTAATTCCAAACCATGCACTCCGCTACACATTGCTTCTGATCACCGCCTGCCTTGCTCTGCTCTATGTCATTCACCTTAAACGCCCGTCGACCCCGCTCAGCCAACTCGAGGACATGGTCAAGAAAGTGGAAGAAATTATTAGAGATGCGAAATTGTACTGCCCGAGGGACATCCTCAGCCTTGCAAATGAAGGAATTCGGCTCTTGCAGTATTTTATTTCAACCATTCGCTTCATATTGATTGCTTACCGTTGCGACAGAGTCAAGTGATCCGCCTCGATGATCCAATGCCGCATGTTGGAGGTGGATACCCTCACCTGGAAGAAATATTGCGTATTCTCGCGAGACATCGCCGAGTGTGCAAAGAGTGTCAAGAAGATTCGGATCGCCGTTCAAGTGAGTTTTTATATTGTCCGTTCGGTGATAATGTTGACAACATTCAATTCAAGCTTGTCGTTGAGGCTGAATATCGGCGTAAATTTACGGAAGATATCAACCAGACGGAGGCCATACTCACCAGTGTTCGTCCCCCTGCTGGTAGGTTCATTTAAACACGCCAAGCGAATTCAACTTACCCGATTTGCAGCCAGAGGCGTGTTTCAACCCAGCGTTTCTCATTTGCAGGAGCAATCCTACAAGTCAGTTCTCAAGCACCCTGATTATTCTCCGGCTGAAGCCACACCTTAGCATCTAGTCCCTGACATGTCTGCATGTCGCCTTCTGTCTGCACCCTGTCTTCGAATATTTTCTTTCCTTGTATGTTTTAGTACACATTCAACTGTGTAGTCGTGTGCATTGCGTATCTTCATTCTTCCAGCCACTTCACTGTTTATGTTCTGTTGTTCTGTTGTTCTGTTATGTTATCCCAACGAAGCGCTGACAGCCCACGGGGAGCCCGGAAATCGTGTATTTGCACCGCCCCAAGTGGTAACGGCTTTTGATTTTGGCTCTCCTGTACATGTTGACAATCGACTTCGCGAACTAGTAGTCAGCTTCGCGTTCGCGTTCCGAAGGCCGCTGACAGCCAATGGGGTCTTATGGGGAGCCGGGAGTCGCAAGAGTTGAGTATAATTAAAGACCAAAGCGAAGGCGACTCGTGTGAATGTGAAAGTAATAGGTGACAAACCAGCTATGCTCATACACCGAACAGCGGTACCCAAATATCGTCATAAAGCCAATGCTCTTGGGTCGCCAGCTCGTCTCGGAGGGAGTGTGGAATGCTGAGAGAAGCGGCAAACGCAAAAAAAGCCGTGCGACTAGGGGCGGAGTGGGCTGGGATAGTCCGCCAAATGGGCTCACGATGATCATCCCAGCTCGGGCCGATTATGCGCTCGAGGTTGGCGTACAAGGCATGGTGAGGTATTATTGTCGAGTCATTCCAGACCTCCAAGGCAGCCGTCGTCGCTCCCGTTGGAGGAAGTACATTGCGCCGTAAGTGGGCTGCGTGGGCACTTACCATCTGATATTTAATTACCACCTGACGCAGCGCCTCTACTGTTTTGTAGTTGAGTAACGACGAAATAAATGGAGCCATAATACTCTTACAGCCATAGACACAATGCTCATCCAACTGCGCTCTCTGAGCCTCACTCAACTTCATCTTGTATAAAAATTTGTCCAAACCTAACGAGGATCAACGCCAAAGAATAAATTTGAGCACAAGATCATACGGCGCTTACGAGCCGCTTACCGACGATGGTGCGGCAGGCTAGGTTGTATTCGAGTTTCCTGCGTTCTCGAGCAGCTTGCTGTTATGTCAACTCCGCCAAACCTTGACGCAATTCCTCTAACAGCGCCGCACTGCAAGCGTGGATGGGAGGAGCTGGGGAGATTATCGTGCGACTCGTGTCAGATGGGGCGACTTGTGGTCGTACTAGCCGGCGATTCGGGGGATGCATGGGAGTAGTAGTATGGTATACTGGAGGACCCTTGTTGCAAGCAGAGCCGGTGGGGTCGGTGGGGTTGGCTGATTGCATTGAGGAAAAGACAGGAGATGTAATTCCCGAATAGGAACGGTTATATAATGATTGATCCGATCATTTGCATCCATCCGGTTCCGGCCTCTCCATCTCCTCCTCCAACTCGCACTGGCAGGACCCTATGCGGTGCAGTCGTAAGAGCCCGAGATGCAACACACGTAGCCACCGCTTTTTCAGCCAGAGCGGTCCCCCGCGCGATCTGCCTGACGCGGTGCTTGTCCCCGTCGTCTGATCGCCAGGATCATTAATTTGCGCATTCGTGGTCTTCGCGTTTAGTGTCATCCGCAGCGGAACCGACAGTGTGACCCCCTTCTGTTAAAGGCGCTATGGTACACTCCTCAAGTTCTCCGTCCTCGGCTATTGTTCACCGTCTCTGACGTGTCCTCAATGTCGTATAAATTCCTCTTGGACTCAAAACTCGCTTTATGTGGGAAATCACGCTGTCTTCTTGACAATATATTGCTATGCTCCCCTTCCTCAGATTTTCCGCGCATATACTCACTTTGTCACGAAATCTTTGACTCGGCCGATTATCGTGGTAAGTGCCTCTATCACTCCCCGATCTCCAGTGACACTATCCAGCCTCGTTATATTCCCTGTCTATTCCTCGCTCGCTGTCGAAATACCGGTTCTGGCTAGCTTCGACGCTGTAACGGCGTAGATTGTCTCCCGTTGCCTGTGATTACTGCACAGTTCGACATTGCTTCGGTAAATTTTCAGTGGGAGTCCTCGAAATTTTCAAGTGATTTCAGTGAATTGACAACTTTCCACTCTAGCTTGTCTCGTATTCTTAATCACTCCAGCGTTCGGAATTGTGGTATTCCATGATACACAAAATTTCTTTTCCTACTCATTGGTTGGCAGGAACGCGATCTCAAAATAGAAACCAAGTTCTACCCCACTAAAGGCAAATGCATGGGCTGGTTCTACGAAGATATCACGCACTCACCCGCCGACCTCCGCAAGACCTTGAAAGTCAGCCTCGCGGCGCTCAAAACCGAGAAATTTTATATGTTGCACCTCCACGCGCCGGACCAGAGCGTCCCCTTCGAGGACACGCTGCGCGAGGTGAACAAATCCACGCCAAGGGCGTTTTCGAGCGCTTCGGCCTCTCGAACTTCCAGTCGTGGGAGGTCGCGCAGATCTACGAGATCTGCAAGCGCAACGGGTGGGTCATTCCGACGGTCTACCGGGGCCTATACAACGCGTACCACCGCGTTGTCGAGGCCGAGTTCGTCCCCTGCCTGCGCGCGTACGGTATCAGCCTCTATGTCTACAACCCCCTCGCGCTCACCTGCAGCATAGGTGGGCCAGATGCACTACATGCGCCACTGGAACCAGCTGAATTTCAAGGCGCTCGATCTGCTCCGCACAGCATCTCGGAGAGCGGCACTGTGGTGGCTCACGCACCCACTCGGCGCTCAGCAAGGAGCTTGGCGACGCGGTTGTCGTGGGCACAAGCAGCACGAAGCACCTCGAGGATAATTTGGAGGCACTGGAGAAGGGCCCGCTGCCGGCAGACGTTGTCGAGGCGCTGGACGCGGGCTACTGCCGCTCGATTACTGGCAATAGGGGTTGTATCCCATATTAAGAGTTTGTATGCCTGCGTATTCAATATTGCTGTCCGTTGATCCTTCCTCGTCGTATGATATATCCAGCTGCGGGCGCCCAGGTGAGGAATTCAAAGACAACTTTTTTTTTTCAAACTCACTCTCTGAAGGTGTTTTGGCAGATGCAATTCAGGTTTGTCTATTCACGCCTGTTGCGAGAGAATTATTTATTTATGAAGGAAACGAAATACGAGAAGAGAGAAGATACGCAATGCAAGACGACTACACAGCTGAATGTATACTGAAACATACAAGCGAAGGACGGCATAACAGAACCACAGAACATATTCGAAAACAGGGAGCAAACAGAAAAGGTAACACGAAAACATGGAAGGATTAGACGCTAGGTGCTGTTTCAGCCGGTAGCTAACCGCCATGCTCGAGAACTAACCTGTTGGATTGCTGGTACAAATGGGAAGCGTCTCTGCCTGAGAATCAAATGAGGTGAAATTCACTCGATGTTGCAACTGAACGTACCGGCGGGGGAACGAAGGCTGGTGAGGATGATCTCCGTTTCGTTGATGTCGTCTGTAAATTTCCCTTGACGTTCAGCCTCCGCAATGAGCTATGAATTCAACGATGTTAACAATATCACCGAACGGACAAGATGACGGCTCACCTGAATGGCGGTCCGAATATTCTTGACGGTCTTGACACACTCAGCGATGTCTCGCGAGAGTACACGGTATTTCTTCCAGGTGAGGGTCTCCCCTTCCAATACGCGGCATTGCATCATGGACGCGGATCGTTTGACTCTGCCGCAACGGTGAAGACTGAACATGAAGCGGATGGTTGGAATTTACTCTAAGAGTCGCACTCCTTCCCCCGCAAGGCTGAATAGGTCCCTCGGGCAGAACGATTTCGCGTCTTCGATAGTTTCTTCCACTTTCTTGACCATGTCCTCGAGTTGGCCCAGCCGGGACGACGGACGCTCAAGGTGAATGACATGGAGCAGAGCCAGGCAGGCGGTGATCAGAAGCAATGTGTAGCGGAGTGCATGGTTTGGAATGAGAGACAGGGAGCCAAGCAGAATTGAGGATTGCAGCTGAGATACGAGGTTGTCGCGCATGGTGGGGTACTGGACCGCAGACAGAGACTGTAATGCTTATAAGCAGGCAGTATGAACGGCGATCGATCGAGATTCGAAGTTTTCGTTGTTGAGATTAAAGTTTCGCTATCTCAAGACCTATCAATAATTTGGCTCCGACGCTCGTTGACAATGTAACCGAGTAAAAGCTGTATGATGATTGATCCCCGCAATTGAATAGGAACCTTAATTCTTGATGGGGTAATTTCTAAGGGACGGTATTTCGAAGCTCTCTGCTCGTCGCGTGTGGAAGATATATAGGCTCCGGGGTGCGGAAATACTGAAGACCGCTCACTACAAAACCTGGTAAAACCGTAAACGGACGAGAGGGACAGGCCATTCGGGCCGGCTGCCACCGCAACGCAACCCTCATGTCTCGGAAAACCAGTCAAGTGGGCCGTGGCCGATAGTTTGATATAGCGCAGTATGGGGTCATCAGTAGTCTGTACGCTCCGCACCATAGGAGATGGCTTACGGGTAACGAGCCGCAAGGGACCACGCGATGGCGTTGGAAAGGTGGAATTGGCGGCATTGAGGGTGGAAAGGGCCCTGATGGCACTTGGACCAGTGTAAATCCTGATGGCATGCATGTTCCGAAATGGAACCGCGCCAATTGAATACTATCCTGAGTCCTATCCTGGAAAGTTGAAAGATGCCTGATGGTGGAGTGGGAGGGTTGCTGATGTGTACGGAAGTTGGACCCGGCGGGGAATCCTTCCGGATGTGCACTGGGTGGCCTGGAACGTTTCCACTCAATGCCGTCAAGCCCATCTTTCCAACGTCATCGGGTCCGAGTGCCATCAGGAATTCGGAATCTTTCAGGTGCCATCAGGAATTACACTGGGTCCAAGTGCCATCAGGAACCTTTTTAGTTCTACCGCGGCGGCTCGAAAGATTGAGATAGTGAGCACTACGAGGGTGTGGAGGAGTCCAGGGACAATAGTATACAAAGTGCCTGCATACTTCAATATTTCCTGGGCCCCGGTGTTCCTAAGCGGGACCGGCCGTGTAATCCTACCTACCTACCTACCTACCTACCTACCACTCTCACTGCCGTCAATTCCACACTTCCAACGCCGCATGGTCCCTTCGTTGCGTGCGGCTCGTTACCGCCGTAAGCCATCTCTCGCGTACGGAGTGTGCCGACAGTGTCCCCAACACTGCATTATATCAAATTCTCAGCCACTTGAGTGTTCGTGACCTAACTGCGCGTTAAAAATACCGTACTCAACCCTCGAAAAATAGAAGCTTCCTGCGCGTAAAACTTAACCAGCCCGAGCGCGATGTAGCTGGTATTATTGCCTGGAATCACAACAATAACTGCGAAAATCACGGAAGATTCAAGCAGGACATGGTGTATTAGCGGTCTGGCAAGCGTTGTTCAATGTCGGAAGAAACGTGTTGATATGTCTCTGTTTTACCTTCCAGCTTGCGCAGTTAAAATGACTGATATCATCACTGGATAGCTAATTTGTTGGGGAATTAATATAAGCGTTGCTGTACTTAGGCGCCTGGCGCTGATCGAATCCGGAGAAAATATTTATATCCGCGCGGCAGATGGATCTCGAGTCCGAGAGCCACAACAGGCCCCAGGGTAGCACAGATCCTACTCGCGGCCGTGACGGAATTTAGCGCCACACGTTGCCAATGCGGTTGTGGGATACATTTATTCATCAGAGGCAAGGCTGCGCCTGCACTGGAAAACACCTTCATTTTACGCAATTGGAGTATGGTAAACTTCGCGAATCGCATGATGTCTTCGCTAGGATCCGTGTCGAACATCGAGGGAGTATTTAGCGCGGCCACGCCCCTCGTGGGCGTCTAATATAAATTCACGGTTATAATGGCTGTACTACTGCGCCGATCATTATCCAAACTCTCACTATCCTGCATTCGATCAATCATGGGCATTGACGTCGCAAAAGCACTATCTGTGTGCGGGTCGCATCGGCCAGTGCATGGAGATACTTAGGCGTTTTCAGGCCGTTGTGGAAGAGATGTCCCTCGGAACCCAGTAAGTCGGATAGCAGAATCGGCTTCGGTTTGGCGGACTCGGAGTTGAGGCGGTGCTATGGCTTGCTATGGCTATAGTTTGCCGAGCCGCACAGGCTGTCATTCTTCACGGTGGCTATCGGAATTCATCAAAATCCAACGGTTTGGCGAACTCGGAGTTGAGGCGGCGCTATCGCTATAGTTCGCCGAGCTGCACAGGCTGTCATTCTTCACGGTGCTATCGGAATTCATCAAAATCCAACAGCCATTGGAGCCTAATCGAAGTCCATCCTGCATTATTCAAAGGACAACATCCGGCGGCGTGAAGGGGTTTTTTTTGGCGGGTCTTCGCTAGGCAATGCACGTAACCAGACCCTTACATGCTGGACAATGCTCCGTGCCGCCGAAGAATTCTAATAGTGCAGCTTCTCGTCCTTTGGACTGCGTGTGATTTGCCAGGATTTGCCGAAGCCCCTAGGCTAACGCATCTATTTTAATCTATCACATGGCAAGATAAACCTAATCCACCAGCGAATAACCAGAAGCGACAACGTTGAACCTCTTTTCACCTTTGAACCATGGAAAAGGAGAAAATATATAGCATGATTCCTGCAGACTTGCCAGTTCCGCACAGCACCTGGCGGTGGAATCGGAACGAAAAAAATCTCAATATGTTTTCAGAGAAGGGTCGAGACCCATTATGGGAATTCGAGGGACAGTATTACATTTATTTGTACAAATACAATTCTTGTTTAGATTATTGGTCCGTTTTCAGGCCTTTGCGAGTAAAGCATTTAGAAGTCATTGTTCTCGAACTCGCCCATCTAAGTACAGAATTTATGTGAGTGGAAGTTGAGAGCGGAGAAACAAGACGTCGTACCTTGCGCTCCTGGCCGCGCTCTTGCATGCCAGAGTTTCCCATCACCTTTCCCGCAAGTTTCTCCGCGCCGCCTAAAATGGGAGGTCAGAGTGACGAACGGGAAATGGAAAGCGCAGACAGACCCTTGAGCTTGTCACCCATAGGGACTTTGCCAGAACGGCCGGTGTTGCCGTTGTCGAAGTCGGTGGTGCGGCCAGTGGAGCCGAACTGGTCGCCCTGCATCACACCGCCGCCGGTAACGCCCGAGTCGAGGTCGTCGGTCCTGCTAGAGGTACCGAACGACGAGCTGTTCATGCTGGAGTTCATGCCAGAGTTCATGTTGGAGTCTTGGCCATAGCCCATCGACGAGCTGTTCATGTTGTTGGCGCTCATGTTGCCGTCTTGGCCGTAGCCGCCAAGGTTGGTCGAAGGATCAAATTGATCTAGAGAGATAATCAGCCAGTGCGTGAAGTCGAGATTAAAAAAAGAAGACCCACCACCACCACTCTGGGTGCTTCCAAAGCCAGTAGACCCGGCGTTGTTGTCGTAGCCTCCCCCGGTGCGACCAGTGTCGCGGCCGAAGTCGGTGTTGTCGTTAGTGTTGTTAAAGGACATGATATTAAAAGTCAAGTTATGAGTGTGAAGTAGTTGTGTGAGGGGAAAGTGGATGTGCTGAATTTATTGGAAGGAACTCAAGCTATTTAAGCTGGATGAGTTGGGTGATGTCATGGGAGTTTGGAGTAGCGCTAAGACCGCTGTGGAGAACGCGGGATGGCAATCTTGTGGGTGGACGTCATTGGGAGTCCTATCGCATGATAAGATCTGATATGGAGCCCCAGAAATAATAGGGTCGCGGATTTAAATTAAATTAATGCTCCAAATGAGCGCACAATGTGTAAGAATGGAGTTAGGACGATGGAGCGACGATGGAGTTGAATTGATCTTGCTTTTGATGGCAGGTTGAACGATCACGTGAACCAATATTGCCCCGAGCACTGCCACTGTTCTGACGTGTTCTAACTCGGACCCGCCTGAGTCATCGAAGGTCTTGTCTCTTCCCAAACCTCATACTCTCATCCTCCTACCACAATGCCTACCATCCAGCCCATCGACTTTGCCACTACCCCGTTGACGCAATACAGTGGCTTCTATGCCACCGTGATCGACGATTTCTTAACACCTGCCGAATGCGACGCGCTCAGAGAACTCGCGTCATCCACGGGAGAATGGAAACCTGCGGGGTTGATGGCGGGAGCCGAGACGGAAACCGTGCACTCGAATTTCCGCAACAGCGACCGTGTCCTTCGAGTCGACGCAGAAACGGCGGATATGATCTACGCGCGCCTCCGCCCGCTGGTCCCCGAACTGCATCTCATCGCGCCGGACGGCGAGTGGGGGTCGATAACGGGGAAACCCGGGAAGAACCGGCGTCCTAGCTGGAAGATGGTTCGGTAAGCGGCTCGTGCGAGTTACGGATATGTTTGTGCTGATCAGCGCAGTGTCAACCCGCGGCTGAGCTTCCTCCGATACGGGCCAGGCCATTATTTTAAACAGCACTGTGACGGCCTCAACGAGCTTCTCGACGGTCCGGTACCGCAAAAATCATTTGTCACCTTGCACATTTATCTCAGCGACGGGGTCTCCGGCGGGGCGACGAGATTCTGGACTCCGGACAAGAAGCATTTCATTGATGTCGATCCCAAGGTCGGGAGAGTGCTGGTTTTCCAACAGCGGATGCTCGTACACAGCGGGGAGGAGGTGACAGAAGGAATCAAGTACACTATGAGGACGGATTTCATGTTCGAGCAGGTTTAATTTATTCTGGATCGGATTCTATGAAATTCATGTCTATTGACTCGACTAGTTAGTGCGATACAAACTCACGCCCCCGATCTGACAATCCTATTTCCTTTCTATTCCTCGCTGTCCAAAAATCGAGATCAACGCTCCTCGTAGATGGGTCCACATAATCCGAGCGCTCAATGCCTGTAATGTCGGCCTAATCGATGCTAATGCGGGTCGTTAGTCCCATGAGCCGACGAAGGATTCCTTTGGTTCAACTTCGTCAATTTTTTTTGAGGATGGGGGGGATGATAGAGGTTTAATTCGATGTTAGGTTTGAGATACATGCTACTATTGTACAATGTTATTTATACGTCCGTGCTTAGTAATTCTGGTTGTTGTTGTTCTCAAAGTCGCCCTGCTGTGTGGAGTTATTGACTTCTCAGCACATTACGCGAAACGAGAGCGGCGATGCTAACCTTGCGCTCCTGGCCCCTCTCCACCATCTCGGGATTTTTCGTGACCTTTCCGACCAGCTTCTCGGCGCCCCCTATCAAGTATGTGGTTAAAATTAGAAGTAAACCACGAAACCGGAACGAACCTTTGATTTTGTCGCTCGTGGTCGGCTTTCCGCCAGTGTTACCAGATCCGGCACCGTACTCGTTGGAGGAAGTTGTGTTCCCGGATCCGTACCCACCACCGCCGGCCTGGGAGTCGTAGTTATCGCTCCCAGCGCCAAGGTTGTTCGAGCCCAGTCCGCCTCCACTTCCAGTGTCAAAGCCTCCACCAGTATTCCCCGCGCCGCTGTTGTAGTCCGTCGCAGAGGTACCGAAGTTTCCCCCAGTGTTCCCAGCACCGCTGTTATAGTCCGTTGCGGAGCCACCGAGACCGCCTCCGGTGTTCGATGAGCCGAAGTTGTCTTGGTTGCCTTGGTTGCTGGAGCCTAACCGCCATGAGCACAAGGAAGTTGGAACGCTTGCCGCAGAGCTTACCGTAGCCTCCAGTGCCGGTAGTGTTGGATTGACCGTATGCGTCGTCCGAGGTGGTAGAAAGTCCGCCGGGGGCGGAGTTCGTGGTCTGTCCGATGTTTGCGTTGTTCGCGAACTGGTCTGAGGGACGCGGAACATTTAAGAAAACGAAATCGCTGGAGCAATTGAAAAAAAACGCACCGGTGTTTCCGCCGAAGCCATCTCCCGTCTGCGAGTTCATGTTGGTGTTGCCGTAACCGCCGCCCAAAGTGTTGGAGTCGGTGTTGGAATCTTGGCCGTAAGAATTGGACATGATGTGTGATAAAGTAGTTTGGATTGTGTAGAAGGGCGGGGAGGAGTATAAGTAAAGTGTCGGTGAACCCCCTGTACTTATAGCAATTGTTTGGCAATTGGCACGGAGCTGATGACCTGCAAATGACGATGGGGAGCGATGATGACGCGTTTTCATGTCCGCTCACGCGCCGCTTTTTTTGTCGAGTTGGACGTTCCACGAGGACCGAAACGCCGCCCAAGTCCCGAATTGCTCCCTAATTGATTATTTCCACTCAAACTCCG
Source organism: Mycena epipterygia (assembly GCA_029281465.1). Lineage (NCBI taxonomy): Eukaryota > Fungi > Basidiomycota > Agaricomycetes > Agaricales > Mycenaceae > Mycena > Mycena epipterygia. The sequence goes on along the minus strand of JARJCQ010000010.1, from coordinate 1,625,497 downwards.
TATGGGCGAATCGAAATGAAATTGTGATGCCTATGGTCAGTGGCTCCACGAGGAAAACAGCTGGGTTCCGGTTACTCTTGAACCGAGTGAACAATATCGGCGATGCACAGGCAGCGACAGAGAAGTTTGGGAGGAGGGAAACCAGGCTAGGCTTTTAACGGCACGCAACAGGACTCGGATTATGTTGGCTATGGCTTTCGGAAGAGAAAGAGTCGGAAGATATCACGAGCACGGCCGCACAGCAAAAGGAGTGACGACGGTCACCGCATCCAGCCAGCGATGAGCGTTTGGTGGGAAAATTGCGCCACCGCCGTATAAAAATAGAGCCACCTGGAGTGAGGAACACGGTCACGCGTTCATTATCAGGAATGACGCGCTTTCTCAATTACGTCTCAGAACTGCGAAATCCGAATCAGGAGATAATACCAAGCCAACTCCTAACCGCGATAGAACTTTACATAAAGGAAGATGATCCGGGTCTCATCTGAACCCATGTCCGAAATCACAACATCTCCCCAGCTTGTCGATTATCGAGGCAACTGCCATTGCGGCGCCTTCAAATTCACATTGCAAGCACCCGAGATTAAACAGGCGTTTGCATGCAACTGCAGCATCTGTTCCAAAGTCAGTACGCCCCTATTTGTCTTGGATGCACTTCTGACTGTAAATCGTTCAGAAAGGGTATATGTAGGCGTTTCCGGCCGGCGAGCACTTTACCGTCATCGAAGGCGATGAAGACAAGACGCTGAAGAGCTACGAGTTTGGGAAACGCGCCATGGCGCACAAGGTGAGTCCTTCAATGCGGTGTTTTCTAGGGATGCACGAGGACTGAGCACAACTCAGTTCTGTCCTACGTGCGGGACATCAGTCATGGCACGCATGCACAAGGCTGTCAATGGGCAATCCATAGCGATAAACGTGCGGCATCCTACTAGACCTCAAACGAGACACTGACTGGGTGCATTCACAGATCCGCGCACTTGCGGATGTGGAGCTCGGGTCTCTGGAAGTCATCACTATGGACGGCGCCAATCTGGAGCCAGCCTACCACGTTCCGGAACCGTTGCCCGCAAGACCTGGTGCGGAGGGCACGACCGTATACACCGGCAACTGCCACTGCGGCGCGATAACCTACACTTTGCTGAGCCCAGAACGTCTCTCGACCGCGACGTATTGCAACTGCAGCATATGCTCACGGGTGCGTCCCGCTAATGTGTTTGGGGGCCACGAATTCACGGCAACATGGACTCACAGGACGCCGCACTCTGGACATACCCCGCGACGAGCACGGTCGCGTACAAAAACGAGGATGCCCTGGTGGAGTACACTTTCGGGAAAAAGACGACGTTCCACGGGTTTTGCGGGATATGTGGCGTCGCGATCCGCGAGCGGTTTGTGGGGGCCGGGCGCGATCAACATGTGGCGCTGAATGTGCGTGCGATGAATGGGTTGGATTTGACTGCGCTGGAGATCACAGTGAATGATGGGAAGGCGGGATCTTCGGTGTATGAAGTCAAGGCGGAGCCATCTGCCGGATTGCAATCAGGATATTTTGTATGAATGAACAGCCATGCACCAGGGAAATTATGTACCATAGAGACTTGAAAGCAGAGAGTGTGTCGCAAAAATCCTGCTTGGAGTTCAACGGCTTGTGCCCGGTTTCAAGCCGGTATACGGTCATAAGGTTTTGGTCGGCTTGCAACAGATAGTTTGAGTCTTATAATCCACCAAAAACCTTATAAGCGGCCGTAATCCACGGCCATGGTGTTAAGCCGCTCCAAGCCATTGACGCAGTCTCAAGTCATTACGGGCTTGCATCTACCTTGTATACACTGAAATCCAGCTCAACATGTTTAAAAGGTGTATAATTGGATTGATTGCGATGGAATGACATGATTATTCAACGTCAAGGACTACCACACTGCGCAAGAGGAGGACGGAATGTAGATTCTCGTCGCGCTCCGATCCGTCGTCGTGCTCTGGGGAGAATGCTGACGGCGGCCGAACGGCCGGTTCAACAGTCTGAGACAGTGGTATGAAAATAAGAACACTCACGAGAGCGCGATCAATGGATTTTGGGTCGGTGGCGTCCTCGGTATCATCCTGTATATTGTCAGCAAGAATAAATGCAAACAGGGAAATCCAACTTGGGGAAGCCACACACGACAGACAGCCCACCGACACCGTGCTAGAACTCAGTGCTTACCAACAATCCAAAACCTTTGCCCAACGTCAAAAGGGCTCGTTCCCAGAACTTCACGTACACACCTGATGTCCCAGACCATTCCTACCATGCTTTCCTACTCCGACATAAGCCTGAACGGCAATTTGCGCCGCGGCGGCGTAGAAGGGCGGAGTAATGGCAGTCAACACTGTTTATAGATTCTTGGAAGGGAACCCAGCGGAGGCGATGCGGTGACGGCGACGACGGAAAGGGCAGCGTGACGGCAAGGCGTACAGCAATGGGGTGGTGGTGGTTGGGTAGAAAGAGGCGGTTGGAGTCGCGTGAGGCATATATTTACGTTTGTGGAGTAGTGACGTCATGGTTCACGGCATTGCCCGGCCACTTTGCGCAAGTCTTGCGGTGCTTTTCATGATGATCTTTCGCAATGAATAGTTGTGAAAATACATAATTGCCAAATCTTTCTAAGTCGTGATGTTTTACTATATTAATAAATTATGCCATCTAAACCGAAGAGCCGTTGAAAGCCCTCGCGAGCCACCCTCTACCTTGCATGGAATTGAAACGGCTCGCAGTGGATTATAAGCCTATCCGTAGGTGGCTTGTAATCCCTGTCAAGTCGCTTCAAGGTCTCAAGCCGCCTCAAACCCTTGCAGGCCAAACAGGGTTTTTGCGACATGGCCAGGACGACCAATTTCACCTGGCGATGGATAGCAGTACTGAGGTAGGGACAAGAGACTGCAAGATACGTTGAAGATACGAACCTTCTGGAAGGAAGTTGGTTACGCATGACGGCGATCAATAGGTCAGAACTGGTAAGTCTCTTTAAGCAACAATCATTTTTAAGGTTTTGAAGGCAACGTACGGGCGCCGCGCGTCCACACCGACAGGCGCCAGCTCGCAACGAGATCTTGGACGAGCACGGCTTTTCCGGGCTTCCTACCGCCCCAAAAAAGCTGCGGATGCCAGGCCTGCAGGGTCGGTTTGGGTGGGACCGCAGGGGTGCTTCGGAGTCTAGAAAACGGAGTGAAAATGCTCCGAGATCAAGCCATGAAATGCTGCGTTTCATGCGAACGATCAGTGAAGAATTTCCCAGACCGGTACCTCATTTATGCTTTGAAAAATTTAGAAGCATTTTAGATAACATGCGTACCCAATGGATGGCGTGCGATGATTGGGTTGCGTTGGACCAGAAAGAATGAGGGAAGGCTGAGTCCGGGAAGTTTAAGACGGAGGCAAAGAGAGGATATTTTTGTGTGTGAACGGAGTCGAACGAAATCAGCCAGGGCATATACCATTTGACCTGCGAAAATATCATAGTACAGCGACCCTCAAACAAAATGCTCCATCAAGCCGTCGACCTCCCAGCGTCACAACCGCCTCCAGAGCGGCCAGCCTACAGTCCATTGGCATCGATGGAGCTTCTGGACCATACGTTTCAGAGTGGGCTTCATTACACGGAGCCTTCCGAGGACATCCGCAGAATCTAGCAAGGTTGTTTGGGCCGCTGCAGCTGCCCGAGCCCAGATGTCCTCCCAGGCGGAGAGACACAGCGGGTGGGAACAGCATCCGTCGGCAGAGAAGAAGGGAGCAGTGGCATACAGGGCTGAGAGTGCCGAAAGGGACATGTGCGCTGCGAGGAAACGCATGCGCTGTTCCACGTCCATGAAGGGCGGGAATACCGGCTCCGTGGCGGGGCGGCCCATGTCGATGAGCTGGCGGTAATACACGACGCCTTGTATTTTGCCCAACCGAGAGTTTGTTCGACCAAGCACATGAGGGCGGGATCGAGGCTTGATCCGGGTCGCAGGATTCGATGAATGAGTCTGCGTGAAAGATCGCGAAGATCGCGGCCGAAATTGGAGCGAGTCGCGAGGTTCAGAGCGCGGCAGTATTGAGCGGAAGACGCGGAGTGGAAGTAGGGAGATAGGACGAATTGACGGAAAGACTCCAGCGCACGAGCTTCAAGCGCAGAAAACTTGTGTTCGCTTGCCATTTCCGTGATGTCGAGCTAGCAATCTCCAGCTTTGAGGTGGGAAAGTTCATGCGGGCTGTAGATCCGAAATCGACGCGAGTTCAATCGTAGCCAGAAGACTTGGTCAAATGAACTCACAATGTATGAAGGTCCCAGAGAAAATATCGGAAATTGTCTGCTGTCTCGGATAAGACCACGGGATCGGTAGTAGACAATGACTGTGTAGAATCGCCAGACAGAGCGGGGGACCTTGGGGCGACCACATCTCCAAGCGAAAAAGGGACGTGTGGACATCCAACAGGATTCAATATCGTGTTCAACTGGATTGTGTAGCTACAGCGTACCTTGAACAATTTTTGTTGTACTGTACTTGAAAAAAGTCGAATTTTTCGAGAGGTTTCCCATCTCGATCATCTGCTAGAACAGACGGTGGCCGTTCCGATTTGTCGACGTGCGAGTAGGCCGCGATGGGAGTCAGATGCCGCAGCATCCTTGATGCTCGGTTGAGTGCTGCCATTTACGAAGCGAGTGCAAGGTACAAGAGAACTTCATGAGGGAGATTGGGCCAGAAAGCGGGGAGCGCGCGCAGAAGGCACTTGGGATTATGGTCGGGGCATGCACCGCACACGTGTATCAGGCGCCAGAGTCGGGAGGCAGCGGAGATGGCCATCCAGTACCGTGCACGTACTCCCGAGTTCGGATAGATGATTACATCTACTTTGGTCAAACTTTATGTAAAATGAACCTTCTTAAACGTTTGGTTATGCCGCTCGCTCACCTGCGCACGCCTCAAAATCCATGACCGGTTGGGCATGCCTTCATCCATGGCGCTATGGCCATGAATTGGCGCTATGGCCATGAATTGGCGTTGTGCGTTAAAAAAAAAAAAGAATGAATGATGATGGAGGCAAGAGGTGTCAGATCTCGCTCGGAGTCGTTATCAGCCACACTGATGAACACACGTGATGACCCCCCCCCCAGATTTGGAAGTTTCTCCGAGTGGCGTGATGGATTAACAAACCGCGTCTTGCCACATTTCCCAAGGCATTTGGAGGAGCGTCATCCTGGCTGGAGACAGCGAATAACCCCCCTATTCATATCACAGCTCAAATCACGCGAGCTGAGCAACTAGCCCTGAAGGTCCCGACAGAGAAAGTCATTGAATACCGTTAGTACCGATTATAGCGGCACCTTCCGCCAACCTTCCGAGCTCGGACCAAAGCCAACGCCGTAAACGTTCTATTTCATCCCTTCTAAACAGCTCTAGTCGTCACGACAAAGAGAACGACGATCCTCGTCGTGCATCCAAAATAATGTGTCTTAGTTAATTCTGCCTCATGTTGCATGTAGATTCGGAAATTACGCCGCTATAGTACAGTGTCCTTCTCAGAATGATATTGCATTGTCTCGTATTCATTGGTTGCCTCAATACTTTGGTATTGCAAAAGTTTCGACATTTGCTTGTAGGGGCTGTTGTGTCCAAATGGAGCGTGAGCACTGCCACTCGGCAATCATTGCCACGCGACGACTGATGTAGGCTCAGACACCTCTTGGATGGAGGAGAGAGAAAGAGAAACGTAACCGCGCCACTCGAACGGGACACGGGCCGACGGCGCGGGTGGCAGTGACAAAATGTGTCAAGATGAAAGTCACACCTTATTCCAGTGGACACCTTCAGGCTTCCTGTCTGGATTTGCCTCTCCGTTAGTCTCCCTAGTCAGACCAAATGAGCAGGATAGTTTTTCTGGAAAAAAAAAAAAAAAGACGAAAAATAACCTGATATATATATGGTCTGATTTTACTCGCGCTATGAAAGCCGTAGGTGACCCTTCCGGATTCGGTCAACCCAAAATGGACGATCCCGTGACAGTCACATCAGGACGCGCCAAAGCCCTCATCTGCGTCGCATCGACGCAGCCCGCCACGGACCAAGGTATGGCAGGCTATGCTCAGATTATCAACTGGGATGTCCCTGACACTCCTGCTGCTCGAAAACTGCCCCTCTCATCGGCTACAAACACCACGCCGGCGCTGCTTCGTACGCCGCAAGCATCTGTTACCTCTCCGTGGTACTTGCTAAAATCGATCCAGTCGCTCCGAAGGACTCAGATCTTGGCGTACATAAAGTTACGTCGCGCACGACTCATCCTCGTAGGTCCTCCACCTCCGGAGAGTTCAAGTTCAAACACCGCCGAATAGCCAGCACCCGCTATCTCTTGGGAGGCGTTCTACCCGAAGGGAAGCATAAACCCGTCCGCGCCCCTCCCCGGTGGCTTTGGATTTTATCTCTCAGGTCCCTCCGCGTTTGCGTCGAAATTGGAATCTGGGGCGACGCACGTAATCTTGAGCTACCGGATGATGCTGCAAAGTGACTGGGAGTGGGTCAAGGCGGAAAATTCTCTGGAATATGTTTGTTTCCCTCGTTTATTGCCCCGTGATTTTTTTTTCACTGCGATCGCTTATAGTCGGCGGTGAGGGAGATTTTTCGTACGCATGTACAGGCGGCCGCCAGGACAACCGCTGCAAATGTTTAATGTTCGGCCGATGTGGAGGTGCGTACAATGTATCTCATTCATCTCGCTGATTTCCTTAAACAACATAAATCAAAGGGACTTGGGGAATTATACAAGTACTTGTCTTCCGTTGACACCAAACAATCGCGAAAAGCTCCTCGCCGTACCCTCTTCTTCGAAAGAAAACTCCGACTATGGGTTCTCTGTCGGACGCAGCGCGTTCAATTTTGATGTCGCTGTCGGAGAGTGGGCCAGTCTGAGTCTAGCTTTCCGTGTCAAGTTGAACGCTATCGGCTGTGATGACGGTACGATTAAATAGCTCCTTGTTTGTGTGTCTGATAAAATATTACAGGTGAATTGGAACTTTGGGTGAACGGAAAATCGGTCATCAAGGTATTGGACCTGACTTTGCGTGAATCTGAGCGCTCTCGCGTCCAGGGCGCCCACTTTCAGACATTTTTTTGGTGGTGCGTTTCTCGATCAATGCTTATTTGACGTACTTTGAGCGCTTTCGCTTGCAGGACATCAAGACCACTGGGCATCCCGAAGGATCACCGAGCTTGGTTTACAGATTTGACTGGCGTAGTTATCGAGTAATCCCAGGCTGACAGATCTCTTGTACTTTCAAGCGACTGAACAAACCATCCACCCATCGTCCTGCTCAGATGTTTCACTGCATCTTACCGTGCTGCTCTCGGCCAGTGTAACTATTCGTTCAGGATTCCCGACTCGGTCTCATTCATAGCTCCGATCGGTATCTTCATTCCCCGCTCGTATATTTAGACGGTAAGTCTTCAACGAATCCCTCGCCAATTATAACAGCTTCTCCAGATGAAGAACCAAATTCTACTGGATTTGAATTTCCGACAAGCTTAAGTTGATAGATAACCATATTGAATTTTGCATAGAACAAACTCGTTCCTATTGAGCAAACAAAAGAAAAAGAAATCACCAATCATCCTCTTCATCAATCAACGCGTTCCACAGATCTTGGTCTCTTGGTAATTGATTTGGAAGCATGGAAATACCGAAAGCGCCTATGCGGTCCAACTGCATCGTGTTCTAGTCCCCTCTATGTTAGTCGGTGATCGAGGAACTAATACCAGTAAAAGACTGACGTTGAACAGATGGACTACCATATAGTATTTCAGCAACTCCAGATTCCTGGCACGGTCCAAGTTCGTTATGCATCGTGCAGAGCAAACACCCGACATACTCGATCGGTGGCGGATAGACGAGTCGCCCGCCATGTTCGAGCGACGCATCGTTGAGCCAAGTTACATAGCGCCGGAATGTCGCTGGACGCAAAATAAGTGGATGGGCATTCGAGTTATCGATGCAGCACCTTCGCCGAGCCACTCACGCCAGTACGAGCCGTTGTTGCGTGGCTCCTTCGGCTTCATCTCCTCCGGCCCAGTCAAACGCGCGGTTCCTTGCCACACCTTCACGAACCCGTATGATTGATATCGTCCCAGGGTCCAAGGACGCCCTGTAGTCCAGGAGTTAGTAGGCGTACTTATAGAGATACGCAATTGCGGAGCCAAGGACCAATCGTGTAAGCCAGCGTCGGGTCCGGAATATAATGCCCCGTCCAATGTAGATCCTTGTCCGGCCACCTTGTCGTTCTATATATTCTTATGAAAGTATAAACCAAAAAAAGGGGGGATTATTGCGCACGAGTTGGGCGGAAACAGCGAATAGCCACGGAATCCTGTTGCGAGTATGATCTGTGGTTCAACATTGAGAGATGAGGCACTGAAAAATAAAATATTGTGACACACTTTGTCGATGCCCTGCAGAACGGAGCCATTTATAAGATGTATTTTCCCCGCGCGGATACCGTTGCGGTGGCCGCTGAGAGGCCCGAAGAATGCGATTTCGGGCACAAATTCCGTGATGTCGGGGAATCTGGAGAGGCTACGCTGACGCATGCCGCTTGTGTCTCTCGGAGGCTGAAAAACGAGAATGAAGGACAGTGTTCTTTGAATGCAGGGAGGAATGCTTACGCGCACGCTCGCGATGATTCGATGCGCAGACGGGCCGAGGTCCCGCGCGATTTCAGAAGCAGACACCGCAGAGCCGACGATCAACACGATCTTCCAGCATCTCAGCGTTGAAGAGGGAGCATGCCTGGTGCCGCACCTTGCCTGCATACCGCTCTGGATGCCGGTATACCTGAGAGTGATGCATGCTGTACTCCCCGTCCTCCGTCGCCTTGCTCCAGTCGACGATGCCCTCGATGTCGGGGACGTGTGGCGCGGTGTACGGGCCCGTGGCGAGAACCACCGCATCGAATGTCTCCGTCCACCATTCTGCCAGGATCTTGCGCGACTCGCGCAGGCGCTCGAGGCGGCGGAGCGTGAGCACCCAGGTGTGTGTTTTTTCGTCCTTTTCCACCTTTTCTACGCGGGTGGAGTACACCGTCACGGGCGGCGCGGAGGGCGTGGCCGGGCAGTAGTCGTTCGAGTTGAGGCAATGGTGGGAGGCGTACGAGCGGACATGCCGTTCGATCGCGTGGTTAGAGAGCACCCATGGCGCGTCGGGATCATATTTCACGTCTGGGAGCTCCGTGCTCACCTGCGTACAGGTCGACACTGCGCAGATAACAACAGGCATTGAGACTCACTTTAGGGGAGTTAATGTGGAGACTATCCCAAAGAGGACGAGGTTGCCAATGTTCGGTCCATCTGTCATCCAGCGTCAGGCCGTCGTCGCCTTCACTATAGTATCGTATCGTCGGGAGCAGGGCAGGTATCTCAGCCATATGGCCCAAGGGCTCGTCACTGAAGCGATTTTCAGTTTTCGGAAAACAGCATATCAGTGTAGCACTCACGGATACGACTCCCTAAAAGGAGTCTCTTCGCTGTAAAGCCAGTTCCCTCCCGGATGCGGCGCACGCTCAAAGAGCCGAACCGTGAAGTTGTTTTCAACAAGCCTCGCAGCAGCCTGGAGTCCAGCAGGAGTCCGCGCCATCTTCGTCACTTCGTTACTTCGCGTAGCGTTGGGAAACTTCGTCACTTTGATGGGAATTGGTGAAAGTTCGTCACTTTGATGGCTTTCTATGAAAGTTCGTGAGTTGCTATTCTGGGCTTGTCAAGCGCCGACTCCTCGGCACATCACGGAGTGATGAAAATCAAAAGTTTGCCGAGATAGCTGGTTAGGTTTGGGTGAGGTTAGTGTTTTGGTTAGGTGGTTTTGGTTAGAGGTTAGGGGTTTGAGGTTACTGTTTAGCAGTTAGTGGTTAGTGGTTAGTGGTTAGGGTTAGTGGTTAGGGTGAGGGTGAGGGATCTATATAAAAAAACACTCCCCGGCTTGTGTGAATGAACACTGATGGCCGGTGTTCCGAGGTCTTGAAGGTGCCGAGTTGAAGTGACGAGCTTTCACAGAAAGGAGGAAAGTGACGAGCTTTCTCAGATTCCCATCAAAGTGACGAAGTTTCACGTACCTACGCGAAGTAACGAAGTGACGAAGGTGGCTACTACCCGTCCAGCAGGTCCCGCTCCCACCACCGCGACACGCCGAATAGGATGATGGAAGGTGGTCTGGAGTGGTTTAGGTGTCCCGAATGCCTCTTGAGAATGAGTTTGCGTCGATGCTGAAATAACTTGAAAGGAGAATAGAGCCAGACAAATCTTCATGGTCGCAGCCTAAGGAGATAAGCCGTTATTTTTAGTCGATGGAAGTGATATGTGCTAAATATATGCCATTCTTCACTCTTGATATAAAACGAGCACCCAAAAACGCCGGGCTATCGCGCAATAGGATGTGCCTGGACACAAGTTTTTTCGCCTCAATTTTTTGGCAGTCGATCTCTGTCCGAGTCCCCGTCACAACCGAGAGAAGTTCGTATTCTTCATCAGGTGACCCGCAGCTGGTGTAGGTGGATCCTAGTAGACTTTCAAAAGGAAGTGAGGTGTCTTGAAGTTGGTCTGTGCGCAAAATCAGCCAAACAAAGACAATGTTGATCGCGGTTACGATCCGATCATTCCGGATCTGTTCGCGGTAAACTAAGTCTCGTATTGCAATCCTCAAATCCTCCTCCTCGACCTGGGAATCGAAGCGCCCTATCCGAGTCACGCAAAACTCTGATCTCTAAGCTTACTGCTTACTGATGTCGTAGCCACTTTACCAGGTTCCAGAACCGTTGCACTGTTCAGGACCTGATGCAGAGGGTAAACTATATACAATGGCAATTGCCACTGTGGTGCGATAAAATATATATTTCTGAGCCCGGAAAGTCTCTCTTCCCCGACGGCTTGTGACTGCAGCATATGCTCCAAGGTGCGTCCCCCTCAGAGCCCTCTCTGTGGATGTGATCCATACCATTACCAAAAACGAACCAGGATGCAGCATTCTGGACAGCAGTCCATACCCGGCGACGAATACCATCATATACAAAAATAAGGACGCATTGGTGGAGTATATTTTTGGGAAAAAGAGAACGTTCCACGGATTTTGCGGGATATGTGGTGTCGCGGTCCGGGAGCGATTTGCTGGGGCTGGTCGCGACCATGAGATGATGTTGAATGTCCACACGATGAATGGGTTGAATTTGGCTGCGCTTAAAATGGGAAATCACGATCCGAAATTGGTACCTCCATTATATGAACTTTAAGTCTGGGATGAAAATTTGGCCGAGGGGGGTTGCTTGTTTATTCGGAAGGCGACGTGGCAGTCCTACTAACCCTTAACACATATGGACTAGATATTAAAAACAGCAGTAATAGTAACTCGGCACTCGGAATGTGGATGGTACTTTAAAATCATATTGGTTGCTTGGCGTGTTCTGAACTCGAAATCCGTCATGGTGTCCTGTTGTCTGAACTGTTGCTCGCTCTGAGGCTTGATGTACCGATGTCCTCATGTACTTATTTCCGATCCATTAATGCGAATATTACGCCAATCCAAGAATCTACGATAATGAAGCATCCTTCATCTTGAACATTTTGAACATAAGGTCATGTGATGTGGTTAAGTACCAACATTCAATTTCTGAATCCCAATCACTGGTTGTGATTGAGTTGGATACAGAGGATCTGGCCAGCTCAGGGATTACTGATGTTCGAGTTTCAGTATACAAGCCAGCCTTTTGGCGTAGATGTGGGTTAAGAAGAGGGGAGATCAAATTGACCATACAAAGTCGCTCACGGGCTATTGGAAACTCCCAAATGGATTTCTTTTTTCTGCTTCTGACTGCACCAGAAGATAGAAAGGAATAACGAAGAAATGCATTGATGCAAGATAACTAAGAGAGCGTAGAAAGCGATTGGAAAGCGAATTGACGATACATATCATGGAAATAATATTTACGAGGGGGTCTCAGTCTTCCGAGTCACGCGCTATTCGACTTGTAAATGGAGAAGTATTTTGAATGGAAATGGAAGATGGCTCGGGGGAGGCCTTAAACCGATTCACGGGCAGGTACCTCTAGATGCAGGAGCCGAATGAGAGATGTTTATGAACGAAAGATGGCCAGTTACCAGTGAGGGAGCGGGCGCACGCGAGGATGAATTCGGTTTCGTTGATATTCTCCGCAAGTTTGCGCTGATGTTCAACTTCCACAGTGCACTGGGGAATATTGTAAATCAAGGACCGACCCAAAGAAACACCGCACCTGAACTGCCGCACGAATGCTCTTGATTCGCCCGGAACATTCGGCGATGTCGTTGGCTAGCAAACGGTATTTGTTCCAGGTGAGGTGCTCCGTTTCCCAGACGCGGCACTTGATCCTCGAGGCAGATTGCTCGACCCTAACATGGTGGTCAGCGTCGGAGACATCCCGTATCATTGCGAAGACTTACGCCAGCAACCGCGCCCATTCAGCCGTGAGGCTCAGATGATCCCTCGGGATTTTTTGTCTGGCGCCCCGGGTGAGCTCCTTGGTTGTCGTTATCACTTGCTGGAGTTGGCTAGTCTCTTATAAACAGACGCTCCAACATTTCTCACTCGTACCTCGTGTGTTGTAGGAGTTGGCGCAGCTGCGTCGATGGGTGCTTCACATATATGGTGTAGATGACTGCAAGGCAGGCGATGATAGCAAGGGCTGCGTAACGGAGAGCGCTGTTGGAGATGAAGGCCGGCAAGGACCCGAGTAGAATAGAGGCTATTATCTGAGATGTGTTTTCCGGCATGGGAAGCAAGGCAGATTGGGTTGTATAGTGCTCGCGTTAAGCATGCACTTTATGCTTCTCATTTTGTACTTTCGTGATACTCGTCTTTGGTGCTCGCAAATGCGCAGCAACTTGATGCACAGTTTGCGATTTCCGCCGATGCACCACCGACCAATCAGCGCCCCGTATGGGATCAACTGACGCGACTTCTTTCAGGCCGTGTTCAAATGCCGTGATTATTCGATGATGAAGGACAAACCGAGAACCCCATATAGTGCGGACTTTATGAATCGCAACCGCCAACTCCTAAAGAGGCAGGGTAATTAACGAGATATTCCGTAAAATGCTGCAAGATCGGAAGCCATCCCACAGCGAAATTTCTCCGAACCCACGGTGTGCACTACTCAATGCTGTGGGGAAGCCTGATACGGGGCACCGCGGGCTTGGGATATGTGGCATCGATCACTACAAAACAAATGATGATCGCAAGGGCTGAGTAGCGGGAAACACTATCTAAAATGAAGGTTAGCTGTGTCTGCTGCCGACATGCTGAGTTATGTGATCCAAAATGAATAATGCGCTCGGTATGTTGGGCGCTCGAAGGGAAATTCTCAGGACTCACAGACTTATGTTTCTCGAGAGCATCACACCCCCTCGCAAGTACTTAGGATTGCGGTCCATGTCCCAGGAATCGTACACTGGAAACCAGGAACTCAAGGAGTGTGTAAGTACATTGACGATTGTCTGCGCCTTTTTATATACATATAACTTGTTTTCCGATTCTGTGCTCTCTGTGTTAGTGTCCTTTATATATATATACCTCGAATGCACACCATATAATGTATTCAACCGAACGTGGCAAAGACGATCATCGTGCAAACCGAGAGTGATGGCTACTGACGCGTCCGCAATAGCTAGTGAGCCCCACGAGGCGTGGTATTGCCGCTTGGGATGTGGGGGACCGCGAGGAAGGTGACAATGTCGAAAAATACTACGACAAATTCCTCGGCCGAAGAACTTACACCTGTGGCAATTTATGGTCCATTGGGATATTATACACCGTCCGGATGGCGGTTTTTCAAGACACGAGCGGTATGATCACAAGGGACAATCACAGACTAGATGCTAGTATGTCGAAAAGAGCAAGAAAGGAGGATGGTTTGCAGACGTCTGGTGGTTGCGTGAACCGTCGTCGAACTCAAATCAAGCGCAATGGAGAACTTGAGAAAAGCATGATTAGATGGGAGCAGAAGATGTCGGGTGTGTGTACCTTGGATCCAGTTTGTGTTCTCTGGGCCGATGTGGATGTCCATTCCATTTGCTACAAGCTTTTGATAAACTGAAATGATATCGGCATCGGGTTTGCTGCACTCGTCGTAACATAAGAATGTGAACGACTTCATCTGGGACTGGCGAAATGCACGCCAAGCAGACAACATGCTAACCAACTCCTTATATTGGGGAGGGTGATTGATGAAATGGTGAACCGTGAGATTGCGGAGGTAAGGAAGGGATTGCTGAGGAGAGGTAGCTAGCGCCACGAGAAATTTTGCATAATTGCCCGTCAGATCAAAATCTGTTAGGTTGGGGGCGAGCCCGGAAAGAATTTCCATGATTTCAGATGACCGAAGAGCGGCGCTACCAATGCGCAATGACTGCAATGGGGGCGAGGACCGGGTTAAAAATGGCAGGAAGTCGGAAACGTCAAATGCTCCCATCGACAGGCTTTCCAAGCAGGGCAGTGTGAGATACTCCAAAATGGAGCTGCTGGAAGAGCCCAGACGTAAATGTTTAAGATTTGAAGGCATAGATACCGCGGAATGAAAGGTTTGCCTCCTCGGGCCGTACTCAATTCTTTGCAACCTGCACTCTACAAGAGCTGGGGCGGCACACAACATCTCAACGCATTCTGTGGGATCGGTGGAGTAACGGTAGTCGGTATGGGCCCCATGACCGATGATCAATGTTTTTAGAGACGGAAATGACTTTGTCATTTGTTTGAGTTCGTTTCCGGATGCGAGAGAGTCTGGATCTGTTGGGCATGTCGATGGAATGAGGCACAGGGCCTGGACTGGAGTCGAGGGATCCGCGCAGGTAGATCGAGAGAGGAAGGGTTCGCGCACGAGCAAGCCATATCGCGAGGAGTTTGTCCAACTCCGAGTCCGAGCACTCTCGCGGCAATTTAGCATGGATGGCGGCCCACAGCAAGGGAGTGGAGAGTGCGATATGACTCCATAAACGACATATGGCAAGAAGTACCATGGGAGCGGTATTGGGATCGGGTACAGAAGGAGTGGGAAGGCAGTGCGTGAATATGTCCGAGGAAATCTCGAGCGGCAGTCGCGCCATCGGGTCGAGGATGACATTGAGTTCGCGCCGCGCGTCGCTCCGTTCTTGTTCTAGATCTCTGAGAACCTGCTTCTGGCGGTCTATAGCAGATGTGATGTCCGCGATACGGGTACGAAGCTGGGTTGCGGATGCCATTTTGAATCATTCGAGGAGAAAGATGCCGGTGGCAGTGTGCGCACAAACAATCAGAAATAAATCAAACAACACGTTGAACTTCGATCACGGTGCAATAGCTCAAGGAAAGAAAAAGTACAAAGTAACCGAAATATAAACTTCTCTACTACTAGGATGTGATTTTTTTCAAAAAAAAATCCGGGTGCCGATACTAACGACCAGGCAGATTTCGCAGCTCAAGCCCAAGTTCGAGAGGGAGCAATCTAAAGTGAGAATGGCGATGAGGGTCGCCAATTTTTTTTGAAAGCAACATGCTGATGAAGAAGGTCTATAGTGCATAGTATATTCGGCCCTACTAAGAATCCTGGGCCACAGGATTTACAACTGCACATTTACGGTCCACTGTACTACATTCGGATGGCAGTTGACGAAACTATCAGTGGTATGATTCAACAGGTAAAGGAAAATCACAGAGTAGATACTAATATGTCGAAAGGAGGATTTGTAGATGTCTGAAGTTTGCCGTCGGACTCGAATCAAGTGGTCAATGGAGAGCCTGGAGGTAATGATTAGATGGGAGCAGAAGATGGTATCGGATGTTTCTACCTTGGATCCAGTTTGTGTGCAGTGGGCCGATGTGGATTTCCATCCCATCCGCCACAAGCTGTTGAAAGGCTGCAATGATATGTGCAGCGGGACGATACCGGCCTCCATTGAAAATAAATGTGAATGATTGCATAGGCGACGGGTGAGATGCACGCCGAGCAGAGAGCATGCTAACCAACTCCTCGTATTGGTGATGATCAATAGTGAATCGGCGAACCGTGAGATGGCAGAGATGGGGAAAGGATTCCTGAGGAGAGCCGGCTAGCGCCTCCAGCAAAATGGAAGCATCTGAAAAATTGCCTGACAGATTGAGATCTGTCAGCTGGGGAAGAATGCGAAGAACTCTCTGGATTACGCCATCCGCAGACTCGGCAGGTGAGAGCATCATCGACAATGACTGCAATGGGGGTGAGGACCGTATCAGAAATGCGAGAAAGCCATCATAGGAGATCTCGAAGTCCGGAATGGAGAGGCTTTCCAAGCCGGGGAGGGTGAGATATTCTAAGAGGATGGCGCTGTCGCCGTCCAGATGTAAATGTTTGAGATTTGGATGAATAAACACCGCGACGCCGGGGTTGAAAGTTTCCCCGTAATGGATTTCATCAAATGTGCACTCTATAAGAGCTGGGGCGGCACGCAGCATGCCAATGCAGTCATTGAGACTGTGGGAGTAAAACTCGTTGACATCGCCCTTGCGGCCAATGGTCAAAGTTTTTAGGGACGGAAATGACTCGGTTATCTCTTTGAGTCCACTTCCGGTAACGAGATAAAGCTCCAGATTTTGGACCTGGTGGGCATGTCGATTCACCAAGGCACAGAGGCCTGGATTGGAGTCGAGGGATCCGCGCAGGGAAATCGAAAGGGGAAGCGTTCGCGCACGAGCAAGCCAGATAGCGAGGAGTTTGTCCAACTCCGACTCCGAGTCATCTCGCGGCAATTTAGCATGGATGACAGCCCACAGCGAGGGAGTGGAGAGGGCGACATGACTCCATAAATGGCATACACTGAGAAATACCATCGGAGCGGCACTGGGATCGGGTTCAGAAGTGGTAAGGCAGTGCATGAAGATGTCGGAGGAAATCTCGAGTGGCAATCGCGCCATCGGGTCGAGGATGTCATTGAGTTCGCGCCGCGTGTCGCTCCGTTTTTGTTCTAGGTCTCTGAGAACCTGCTTCTGAAGGTCTATAGCAGATGATAGATCCGCAATATGGGTACGAAGCTGCGTTGCGGATGCCATTTCGAATGGTTGGCGTTAGGGAGATGCGGATGGCAGTGCAATAGCACAGCCATGGTCGGAGACATGATCCGAAGGGTCGGTTGAACTGTACAAAAAACTTGAACTTGACTTGAACGTTCGAAGTCAAAAAATATATGAGGTCTTTTCCCTGCATTAGCATCTTATTTGCTCACCAACTTAGACAGACGACGGTCGCGCCTCGCGTGTTGGATATTCACGGCCCGGGCCGATTTGGTCTTTCGCAAGATAACCAAGAACTCCTGATTTCTGATATCTCGACCTCACCATCATATATATGTCGCGATCCCACATAATTTATTTTCAGACTCAGAGTTACTCGACCGAAATGAGATATGAACATCTTACCATCGTGACATTTCAACATCGCATTTTTGCCTTCCTTTTTGCTTCCTTTTGATCTGCTGCTTCATGTACAAAACCCCTGCGCACACGGTCTAACCGCGTTCCCTTTAATCCTGCCATCATGGCACGCAAAGGAAAAGGCAAGGTCCCTGCAAATCGACCGCTAGATCTGCCGGATCTCTTCACTTCGAGTCTTCGCCTAGAACCTGGTGGGCTCTGTGTCGCAGGCCTAGCCAGCTGTTGCAAAAAACTATTCAAACCGCACAGTTCACCCCGGTCGAGCAAGGTCCTGCGCGCGGGGATGCAATTTCTCGGCGGCGATCACACTTTCGACGAGCACCATGTGATGACCGCGTCCATCGCGCAGTGTCGCTGCAACCTAAAGGACGCGTTCATCGCAGAGCTGCACAAGCCCCTGCGGAGGATCATTCTGGCAAAGATCTGGACCAGATGGTGCTGGCCATGGAGGACTGGAACATCTTGATTGAGGCAGAGGACCAGTTGGGACCCTTGCCTGCGGACTGGGTCCCACCGCTCGAGCTCGTTCCGGAGGAGGTGACACCGACGCCCGAGAAGCCCTGGCCGAGCGGTCCCGCTGACGTCTTTCCCTCCACACAGGGCTTCGGCCAGACGCTGCAGAACCTCCTCCTCTAGACCGCCGACCCATGCGGCGGCGGCAGCATCTTCCTCCTCCTCTCGCGCCTCTCCGACTACATACCCGAGTTCGCAGGAGAGGTCGCGAGCGCGCCCCTCACCGTCCCCTGCGCACTCGTGCACCTCGAGCAGGCGCTCGACCGCTTCGAGGCACACGCCCCGCCGGGGACGTTCCGCCTCGCGATCGCGGCGACGACGCACTTCCTGCACCACCTCGACCCGCGGCGCATCGTGCGGTACCTCTTCCGCCTCAGCGACCTCTTCCTCGCGCTCGCGCAGATGCGCGGGCCCGAGGCGGTGTTCGCCAAGGCGTGGTGGGCCGCGCTGCGCCGCAGCGTCGACGCCGGGCCCAGCTATCCCTGGCACCAATTCGGGCGCCCCGAGTTCGGGCGCGCCCAATTTCCGCCTGCCCCGGCCGCCGATGCGCGATCACGTGCTACTGCAGCGAGACGGTGAGTGTGTACATTCCCCGTGCAGCACCGCTGACGCGCGGTTCCAGTGCCAGAAGCAGGCGTGGGGCAAGGTCGACGTGCCGCACAAGGCGCTGTGCAATGGCGTGGACGCGCTGCGGCGCGCGACGGGGCTGGAAAATGACGATGTGCTGTGGAGAGAAGTTCTGATGAAGGCAGCGCCCCTCGGCGAGAAGATCTTCGCACAGTTGTACGAGACCAAGGGCGTCGAGGCCGCGCTGCGCGACTCCACTGCAAACGAGCTGAGGCAGCACGACACCGCGATGTGGGCTGCGTCCGGGGGTTGAATATGTCTAATCGTCTCAGGGATACCTAAGGTCTTCTACTTCGGGTAACTAGGAATATCCGTAATGTGTATTGAATCCCCACTTACTGAATACCCCCAAAGTCACTCAGTGCTTGACTTGTGGATATGGAAAGCCTCAGCAGCCAACTGGCAGTTCGCCAAAACGCAACTAAGATGCACATCAAAGGGCCGACTACGAAGCAAACACCGGAAGTTGCCGACTGGGGCTGGCGGGGGGGGGGGTATATATATTATACTCGCGTGGTCCACAACAACGAGTTTGCAGGGTGTATTAAATACCTACAATACATTAAAAACTGCTTTAAATACATGTATAATGCATTAAATACCTAAAGAAAAAATCTCCTGCAACGCCTGTATTTAACATATTAAACGAGCCCTAACTTCAAGACATGAAGGCCGCTGCGCGGCCGTGTATTATTCAAAGCCGAAATCATTCCAGACCCGGCACTAGCTAAAATGTATGAGGTGCTAACCACCCTTACGTTGGATGATATGGCAGTATGTTCTTCTACTCGCGCTGCTATAGATGTCCTGATAGCGAATAGCTCGTCAGGCCGAGGGTTGAAGAACAAGACGAAGGCGCGAAGAACTTATGAGCCCGAGGTTGAAAAATTTGGGCACACCGTGTTGCGTGTTGGACCATGCTGAGTAAAATCCAGACCATTATCACCACCTCTTTCCCCAGTTAAATATATATATCACTAGCTCTTTTACTGTGCTTTCGTTGATCATTATAGCGTCGCCAGTTCTCCGCCCCTCTTGCTCAGTGTCTCTTATGATGTGCAGCCGCACAGAAGTGCCCGTTTCTACCTACATTTCAGCCTATATCCGTATTCCGGGTAGATGCGGGGTGTATTTGTGTAAATCTTGTTTTTTCCCAACTATCTAGGCGGTGAACATCAACTCCGAATCCCATCTAAACATACTCCGGAGGGGATTCGTCCGAGATGTCTACACCCCAAGCGGAATCTGCCTGAACCTCCAGCGCGTTTATCCGATGAACTAGGATATCGATTTGTTCCCTCGCAACCTGTAGCTGCGCCGCCAGGTCGCTCCTCCCCTCTCCCTCAGCTGAGGATCGGCCTCCCGGAGAGCGCGACTCTCCCGGTGAAGAGACCGGATGTCTTTCCAGGTTCTCGAGGTTCATCATCTTTTCATGTGCGGCCAGGAGGTCTTCCTCGAGCTTTTGTCGCGTTGTGGTGCTGGCGCTGCTCAGCCTGAAGCCGCGCGCGTCAGATTCGGTGCGACTAGCACTAGGATTTGTGCTTGTGAGATGGTCGATATGAGAATTGATAAAGGTAAATGGTGATATGGTGTTAGCCTGGGGGTTCATCGTTTTTTGTTCCGCTGCATGGCGCCGTCGGCGCCTCCTCCCTAGTCTGTTAGTTACCGCGATGATTACCCGGGTGCCTGCGTTATTATGTGGGCTTCCGTTTTGGGAACTTCACCGAGACGCGTCGAGACGCGTTTCTCTTCTTCACTGCCACGGAATATCTCCGGGTGGTCAAAAAACGCGCTGAAGACAGTTTTAATGAATGCCAGGCATGTTTAGTTTCACAGCGTAAATACACTGGGTGTTTCCGAGAAAAAATGGTTAAAATCGTACCAATATATTCGTAAAGCGGGTTTACTGGCTCTGGTCGTGCCGAAAAAATTTCAGCAGACAATTGAAAGTGTTTACTTCAGAACCAAGGCATCAAATTTGTTCCCAGTTCCCAGCTACCACTACGACGCGTTCAAGTCGCGTCAAAAGGCCATGCACGTGAAATCCGCAAAAGGAAATCTTACATAATAACGCAGGCACCCGGGTATCAAGGCGCGGTAACCAACAGACTTTATCGAGCGAGCTAGTATCGATAAAGCGTCTGTCAAGAGAGACTACCTCCTCCCCCACATGATTAATGCGATGACCGCGGCGACGGTTACGGCTAATGAGCACGGAGATGACAATAAACATTCGACGGTGCAACCTGCGTGAACAACAGAAAGGTATCATCCCGTTATGGACGAACTGTGTGATGCAATACTGTACTGACCTAGGTGTGCGAGTGGGCTGCGTGTGAAGTGATGTTGTGGGGACCCTGAACCATTCCACAGATGTAAATGTGATGGAGTATGCTCACGGAGAAGAATTACAAACGTCTGTGAACTGGGGTTCCCTGTAGCACTTGGTGTAAAGATGCTTGACGGAGGTAGACCAGTGTTTGACTGTATGGTTTTAAGCTATGGGACGTGCATTGATTTTACGGTAAGATCCTACCAGAGCACTGGATGCAGCAGAAGATTGCTAGGCTATATTTGTACTACTCGCAGTACGAGTCCTGGAGTTTGACTGTATGGTTTTAAGCTATGGGACGTGCATTGATTTTAAGGTAAGATCCTACCAGACCACTGGATGCAGCAGAAGATTGCTGGGCTATATTTGTATTACTCGCAGTACGAGTCCTGAAGCTGGAGTAAGGTCAATAAAATAAAACAAAGGCGCAGAAAAATCAGTGTACTGGGCGTCGAGGACCCGGGTAATGCTGTCTGGACACCCGTTCTCGCCGGTCGAGATAAATCCATCCTAGCTCCCCAAGAAAAGAGGCATGTTAACTCCGCAGCCAGAATTGACAAGTAGGCAGGACGCACCGTGTCATACGTGCACTCCATAAGGCCATCAAGGTCGGTGCTGAAGCCAATAAGGGTTTTGTTGTTGAGGTCCACGGGCTCACACGGAGTGCTACTGTCGCGTGCGATTTTCAAGGCGGCCCGAGCGTAAGTGGCGATTGCCAAGAGTAGCGAGGCCGTCAAAGTGCGCATGATGGGGCTTGCGCTGCAAGACGACGAAGCGAGAAACACCAAGTACACGTCCTAACCCGGCAAGGGGGTATGCGTGCTCGGTGCGGGGGTATGATAAGAAGGAAACAAAAGTCCGGGTCGGATGCCTGCGACGGGGACGAAGTGGGAGGAGGTAAGGAGGTCCAGGCGCTGCATATAACTTCCTCTAAGGATATGTTGAACTTGATCGTTGACATGCCGTTGGGGTGATATCCATGAGATCTCAAGTAGAATTGGGGTTGAAAAGATACAATTCAAGAGGGAAGGATTGCATGAAATGAACGAGAATCCGGTCTTCGTACGGGAGGAGGATGCGTGGAGGTGCTCAGCACTGGCGCGCCGCCGCCTGCGACCATGCCCTCCATCATGCTCCGTGCGACCTTGTCACCATGACCGCAGATCGTGGGTTAGATATCAAAGATGGATATCGATGAATCCTTAGAAAGCAATTAAACACCACTGCCAGTAAGAATCCAGTGAAACAGGTTCGTTCCCGACTTCAGAGCGGATCGAGTTTTCCACTGAAATTCCTGAGATAGTGGACCATGGTATCCATTGTAATGGCGCTAATTGGGAAGAGAAGGCAGCGTGTTGAGTTCGGTCTTTAGCGGGGACGGCGAAAGGCTTGGGTTGACCGCTGGAATGAGTTGAGAGAGGTAGACGCGGGGGCCGAAGTCTTTGTAATCACATCAAGCAGGCCAAAAATCTCGCATTGAAGCCTGGGGATGATTACAGCGAGAAGGGTATGTGGTAACTTAAGGGTATACTGACACGGAATCTGTCATAGGTCGAAATGATGGTGAAGATTGTCCGAGATCTCCGCCCGTTTCCTCGTAATCGCCTCCAACGCCCGCAGCTTGCACTCGCTGCCCATGCACTCCCTCAGCACCTCGTCCGCCGTCAAATTCTCTTCCATGACAAACAGGCGACGTAGCAGATCGACAGGGGGCAGGGCCGTAGAGCGCCCAGTCTCAAGTGCCCAGCGCGCAGTCCACGCGATAAGACAGCGCGGATGCGACGCGCAGGTGGCGGCCGCGGTAAAGGTCGGCGGGGCCTCTTGCAGCTGCCGCCACGAGGCCAGGAGCGAATGGTACCCGCACAAGACATGTACGTTCTGCGTGGAGTTCAGCGGCGAGCCGGCGTCAATGGGCAGCGAGCGGGCGATGCGGGGCGCTACGTTGACGAGGTGGACGTAGTATGCGTGACAGAGCAGCTGGCGGAGGTTGAATGCGTCGGCGAGGACGATCGCAGGCGCGGGGGAAATGCTGTGCCAGTGTAATCGGCTAAGCCATCTCGACACTACAGAGCGGCAGAGGTCCCAATCGTGATACAGGAGCGCCAGCCGTACGAGGCGTACAAAGGTCTCTGACTTGGCAGTGCGGAGCAGGGTGTCGGGGCTGCCGATGAGGGCGTTGATCCCTTCCATGGACCATATTTTCAAGGAGTTGAATTCGTATTTGAAGGATACTTCGGCAATGCTACATAGACGCGCGATGCCGAGGGTCGTTGCACCTGGTAATGGTCTAAAACGCATGGGTCAGACGAAGAATTGCTCTCAGAAATATACCCAACGCACTGTGTATATACAGCCCAAAGAAATGCGCGAAACTGAGCTGCAGTGTGTCCCGATAGTACGATCAAGGACTTGGGTTCTTTCAGCATGGCTTTGAAAACCGGTGAACCAGCCTGTAGGAATTGTGGGCTGACCTGTAGGGGTGTTAGAGCGCATTTGAATGGGATGATATGCACACCACTTGCATTGAAGCGCATATCCTGTACTCTAATGGGTCGAAGATCTTCCTCTCCAGAATGGTAATTGATAGTGCGACGGATAGGTATTGAGCATTCGGAGGAGGGCACAGAATACGGGGCAGGACGCTGGTTTCGAGCAGAGACCATAGTTGTGGGGTATGTGTGGTATGCGCAGGAGCCCCATGGCCCAGATGTTTAATACGAGTGACTAGACAAAAGCAGACCGATGACGGCGGTTAGCAGCTCTTGTGGGCGAGGGTAACGATCATCACATCAGTGCCACAGTGGAACAAGAATTGAAAGCTTCCAGCCAATTGTGTTCATAACAAGAACGAGACGCGCTGGCTTGTCATGGCGGGAAGAAAACAAAAAGACTCGGAGCGAAGTCATAGCCTCCGTGACTGATGTGACCGTCACCGCCGCCTCGAGTGGCTTTCTTGCTCTTTCTCATCTCTTCCGTGGTTGAGGCTCGGGATTTTCAGTGAGGTGATCCGAAGCTCAGTCGCAGAGCGCCAACCTCAGGCTCCTTCAAAGGTATCCCTGACAGATGAATTACCCAAGTAAATTTGCAAAGTCTTTTATTTGCGCTCACCTTCTTGAAGTTTTACTCGCAAACGCACAGCCCGTCGAGTATTACTTATCACGAGTTTTGCTGCAGGGCGAACCAACGTGTTTTACACCTCCTACGCTCCTTTCAAAATTTTACATCTCTCCGATCCATCGCCTTCCATCATTTGTCGTCTCAGCACTCCTCTTGAACCTTCTGAAGTCTCCAAGTGTGCGGATAAGGATAAAGCTGCAGTTTTCCGTTGCAAGCCAAAACCCCGCCGAATATTTGGAGGTGTATTGATCCTGAGAGGCGACCACCCACTTGATGACACTCACTCATTCAGCAACATTTCAATGCATACTCGGTGAGTTAATTGCAACATGACTACTGTTGAAAATAATCGAGATTATGGTTCTGGAAACGTTATTTCTATTACTGAAGCTTGGAAGGTTAATTATCCTACTTTCCAAAACGCAGATTAGACGATAGGCTTGGCCGGCGTTCCTTTTCGTTCTTGTGACCCAAACTGTGGCAAGGATACGAACTTGAATTTCCAACTGGGAGAGCCTAGGTCCAGGCACAGACTTGATATCGTGCAGCCGCGGCGGCCGGTAGGGAACACGCTTCAAGATGCCCCTGTATAGACCTCCAAGGTGGGCCTCCTTCACGACCAGCTGAAATCTTCACCCGTTCCCTGTCCTTCATTGTTTTAACTTCTTCAACGGTAATCATTCGAGTTGGCTCCGTGGGGCGCATCAAACTTGAAAGACACAGCTCCGGTTGATTCTCTATGGCAACATAATTGAAGACAGCGAAGACTCGCCAGCTAGGCCGCCGCACTGCAACCGTACCGACGGTACCGTGTAAGTCTGTAAGACATCAAGTGTCGTATCGATAATAAATCCTTCAGCGGGTTGGATCACAAATCCCATTCAATGCCTCAATTTCAATCTGATTCGTTCCTGGGTTCAAGGTTGTCTCAGTTTGCCAGAGTCTGTGTCTGCGCATCCCTGTGACCTTATTCTCGGTGGGCACAAAGAACCGATCGCTTGATCAATATCAGAAAGCCCCAATTTCGTAAGTCGGCAAACAAACGTCATATTTTATTGGTTGCCACAAGGCTAACCGCAGGCTTCCCCCGATGCCGGATACTAGCCCGTCTATATGACGAATGCGTGCCCACGGAAACCTCCCTTCACCTTTAATTCTTCCCCCCTTGTAAGTCGACTTGTCCAGGCGGCCAGCGAAGGAAGGGCCGGTCCCAGATGGCTAATATTCCGGAAGTGTTCTTCGTGTCTTATGGGTGCGCTCAATTTCCTCTGAGTCCATCCATTCCTCCGCTGAATTCAACGCATGCGTTAGGGTTCAGCTGGCTTCGTCGTGGGTCAACGCGATGCTGTACATGCTGGAGCTCGTCATGTGCCTGCGGTACTTTCAACGTTCTTCGCGGCCTTTGCCTCACAAAATAGGGGTCGGCGCCATGGTCCTGTTCGATACCTTGTGCACCATGGCCATAAACGCAAACGTGTTTATCACGTTCCAGGTTTTTTTTGGAAAGGCGGCTTTCTCTTCCTTGAACATTGGAACTACGGCCACCCTGTTCATGACGTATTCCACGGCGTCCATTGAGCAGTGGTTTTTGATTCATTTATACTTCATTCTGTAAGCCGCTTGTTGCCACACGCCTGCGTTTTCCATGCTCATGCATACTATCTAGAACAAGGAATCGAGTCATCAGCATATGTTTGGCGTTCTTCGTTATAGTACATGTGAGCCGCCTATGAGTCCCTCACCGTTCTATCTTGACAAGTTATACAGCTTGGTTTTTCATTTGCTGCTGGCATCATGCTCCAAACTTTCTCTTTGCCCTTCACGGAACGTTTGACATTCGCCGTCACTGCGTGAGCACCGTCTCTCGTTATCATACAGCTGTTCATCATTCCCATCACAGAGCCGGCGCTATCTTGTGCGCGATCATGGACATGCTCATCGCGGGCTTCTTGGGATATGAGTTCTTCAAAATCAAGACCAAGACCAGTGCTAGTTCCCCGCAGAGGTGAGCTCACCTAGCCAATCTGTGCCGCACCCGCTTACCGAGGATAAACTCAGCTTGATCCGCCGAGTTTACATACTCACCGTGACGTCAGGCGCCTTAGTAGCTTCCACCACCCTCCTTATGATGATCCTGTTCTTGAAGGGCGATATCGGCACGTCTTTTTCCTTTATTCATTCATTCTGCGTCAATCAACAATTGGACTGACGGTGGTTATCTAGCATTCGAGTTCTTCTTCTCCTGCCAAGGTCGGGTTTACGCCCTGACGCTCCTCGTCAACTTCCTTTCTGGGCCGTCTAGTTCTCCCGCGACTCCCAGTTCGGACAAGCCAGGGAGCCTGGTGTTCCAGGTCGATGCGTACCCGCTCGCTCATGGGAGCGGTAATAATATGAGGAGCACGCAGCCTGCGCCGTCGATTTACTCCAATTTCGTGCGTCCTTTTGTTTTGAGGATTCACTTCAAACATCTTTGAGGTTGAAATATAATATTGATAATGATTCACAGAGCGAGGACTCGATAAACAAGGAGCTCCCGCCACTCCCAACCACGGCGGGGCTTCCTACACCGGCGGAGATTAAACTCCCTTCCTCCCCAAAATTCGCTCCAAGATATGCACCATCTTCGCCGGCGCATGCTCAATTTGCTGCGTTTCCCCGTCGAATGCAATTTGCTTCCGCGGATCCGCAATCTGCGCTCGCCTCGCCGCGGATGGTCGTCGCCGTGCCCTACCGCGTCGAATCGCTACCACAACCTTGAACTTGAACTGTTGTGGAACCGCGATCCGACTTGGACTTTGGCTATTTACTACGGACCAAGCAGTTTTTTTTAGCTAGACGCATACTCGGGTAGGTGTGCAAATAAATGTAGTAAGACCATTTCCATGTGCGAATAAATGTAAAATACTTGTACCCGCTAATATGTAGTACAGTGTGAATTCCAACAACTTGAAGGGCAGGGTCGCGGTCGGCCAAGCCACTCGGCATGCAGCTCGAAGGAGAATTTGACAAGCGGGAATCATAAGAGAAGTCAACTGGCGTCCCTTGATCAGAAAGAAGGAAAAGATGTTGGAAAGATGAGAGATTATGTCCGTTGACAGTTGCTAAGGACGACCCGCACAGAGATCCGCTCGCCACTAGGCTTGAGTCTTGAGACTACTCAGTCTACTGCTCGTGTGATTCCAAGTTTTTTCCAACTCAATTTTGTAGGACTGAACCACGCATACGGATCAGGCACCAAGAAGTTCATCAGCGACCTCGCAGCCCGCAACTTTGCCATCGTGATGGGAGAGGATGGGAGTTCGTTCCGGCGACAAAGCAGTGAGCCTTCAAGAGATCGATTGCCTTCTCCTGCTGCGTTGCGGCTTGCGTTCGTATTTCGATGGACAGCATAATGTCGGAAAAACCAGATTTACCTTATCGACCTTATAATGTGAAGCAATCTTATAAGGCCTTAAAACTACCTTATAAGGCCCATAAGGCAAAACTAATTTTCCAACATATCAAGGGGTACAATCAACAGGCATATCGCGATATTGCTATCACGGTCGGTATCCCGACGAAGCCTTCGAGTTCCCATTTCACCCTCGTCTCCGGCATAAATTCTGAATAGTCTCGTCCGCTTCCAGCCTGTGGCTTCCTTCTGGTCAGAATCTGTTGGCTGCCCGCGCGTATATAACCGACCCAATCGCGTAATGCGCCGTGGCGGGCGTTCTCCGCAGTGAAACCTTCACCGCCGATACCCGGACCGATAAATACGGAGTGCCGCGACGAGTCACTGGAGTCAACGTGCAGGCGAATATCACATTCACAGGCTATTGGACTAGGAAGAGTATTTTCAACGTTGCGGTAAGTCTGGTGTTTCTCGTCTGCAATCCGGTGCTTACTCTTACCCAAAGGCTCGCCCGTATGAGGATTCGTTTGTACAAAAATAGATCCTGCGCCGCGAAAGAGGTTTCCCATGCGCGAAAGAGGTTTTCCCGCGCGCGAAATTGGCGCGAAAGAAGTTCTTCCCCGCGCGAAAGACCCAAAACAATAAAATAAAGTAAAATAACAGTGTACGTGCCCATCTCCTGCCTACAGCCAATTTTCCCAGTGCTGTTTCATGATTTGTATGACGATTTCCAGCGTGGACCCTCGTAAATAATGAGTCCACTTGCAGAGTCGGAGAGTCGGCCTGATCCGCCAGATAAGATAATCGGGTTAGATTAGATTAGATTGATTCAAGATTCTCGACTTTGAAATTTGAGAGAGAAGGTTCTATTGCAGTATACAGACTGTAGGACAAGTCAAGAGTACTCATATGCTCAGGAGCAATCAGCAATAGTAGATATTCAGTGTGTTGCGCCAGAATTGACCAGATAAACTCCATTAGATTAGATTGTTTGACCTTGCCTCTACAGCAGAACAATTATAAGGAGGAGGTATAGATCTTCCTCCTGATATAAATGGATCTTCTAGAACACGTTCCTCATTAGGTACCAGGACAGGTTACAGAAAATTTTATTTTTACAGTAGGTAGTGAGCGACTGTCTCGTCCGCGTGTCGGCAGCACGGACATAACGGAGAATCCAGCTTGTTGATGCGATACAGGTGTTTGGCGAGAGGGCGGTGCCCAGTGCATAGTCGGAGGAGGAGCACCGCGAGACTGCGCGGTAAGCGATCAGCCGTATCGAGATATGAGCCTTTATGAAGTCGGGCGTCGAACTGCATTGCGTGTGCAAAGCATTTGGACTGCGTCCACTCCCCGAGTACTGTTGCTTTTAGCTCCGCATTGAGGTATTGCAGTGCCGAGGATTTGCTGATACTATCCCTTACGGTCATTCCGGACACTTAAGAAAGAAGATAGAATAACTGTTCATACACTGACTTTTATCAAAATCCGAATACACCATTTGACGCGGAACCATCTCTTTGTGTGGTTTACAATTTTAGTTTGTGAGAAACCGTTCATTCGTCGATGAATGGCATTGTTTTTTTGCCTGGGGCCGAGTGTCCGAGTTGTAGGTAATACATCAATTTTTGATTGCCGGCCTCGCCACAGAGTACCGGCACATCGCATGACCTCTAAACTTGGTATTCAAGTTTGCATGCATCCTATATACTGCCAACATGCGCCAGAAGTTGAGGGAAGAATTGGAGGGCTCTCAGGATATATGATTTTTTCCTCGAGTGCATGAGCCATCCAACATCCCATTTTTGGTAATAAAAGCTTAAACTTTTGGTATATCATGGGAATTACAGGCCACCTACCTGCACAGAATTTGGTATGAGCCTAAATATCATATAGAACTGGCGTTTCAAAGTCCTCTCAGATGGTCATTGCTTCCCGTTGGTACTGATAGCTCTTAGAACACATGAAAACTGCCAATTTCACGCTACCTCCCAATTTCTTTAGTGTCAAATGACATGGTGGTGGACACAACCCCGGATATCTTTGTCCTAGGTGGCAGACCACACCCTAGAGAGTATACCAAAACAAAAATCTTGAAAAACGGTGCCGAAATGATTGAGAAAAAGCCGAGTGTCCGAGTTGTAGGTTTGTCCGGCCCGGCGGTCAGGGATAGTAGGTACATAAGCGCGGGCGGTAGGGCTTCGGTACGTCCTCTTGTGGTGATGAATCACAGTGTTGCGCTGCCCGTTTGGCCTCCTCGTCCGCACGCTCATTGTCCGTGTCCTGGTGCCCAACAAATTGTCAGTACGATGTCAGGATGTCGTTCGTGAAGTTCCCTGTTGCGCTCATGCCACTCGTCCCATATCCAATGGGATTCGAGTTATCTTTATCGAAGGTATGTAATAATGATTGTCATCGTACATCGTACCGTTGCTGACGGAAAAGATTCTGCGGCCAACAACCGCGAAGAGTTCGAGTTTTTCCGAATGGCTCGTCAACCTTTATTTTCCGGGCTTGCCGCGCTCTCGATTTGTCTTGATCGAAGGTATCACAGGAGGCAAAAACCGGGGCAGTTCAAGCGTAATTGCCTCGGGGGCAGTTCACCGGCAGTTGGCGAGGCATGAAAGATAGTACTGCCTTGTCCGGCCCGGGGACAAAGATTTCCCTGCTCTTTGTCCGAGTCCGGGGATATCCGATCATCTAAGCTTCCCGCCCGCCTTTCGTACGCATGTTCCACCAGTATATAACTTGGCCTAGGCCCAACATAAGTTACCATGTTCTGCATAGTGAATTGGCTGCATTAATTGTGGGACCACCTCAGTATACTCCTCGTTCGGTTGTTCATCTTCAACCAGTAACATCGATTGCTAACAGACTTCTATCTAAACTAAGAGACATAGATGGATCTCGTCAAAGACCCCACCAAGCGGCAGCTTCCAATCGGCCTCGAGGCTTCATTTTTGTGAAGCTATATTAGACGGCCTCAAAGTTTATAGGTATTGAACATGGAAATTGAAAATATGTTACACATATTGAATGCAACTCCAGCAGTCTCATGAGACCACCAACTCCATTCACCGGAGACTCACCGAGGAAAATTTGTTGAGCCAGTGAAGCTGATGGGGCTCGCCGCGTGGCCTTCCATCAGCAGTACGGTACCAGCTGCCGCGGCAACTGCCGCACAACTGCCCCCGAGGCAGTTAATGTCGGGTTTTGCCCGTTGTGTATGTATTGATTCTCATTCTAATCGTACAGTCCAAGCGGAACCCTGGCTAATACATGCCGACAGAGATCGTTCCAAATGACGGCGGTACACCTGCAATTACCCACGGACAATTCGGTACCCATCCATTTTAAACCCGGTTTACCAATGGTTATTTACAACGACCTAAGTGCGTTATGTTTTTCTTGTGCGTTTTGTTTCGTTTGGGGTCATAAGGGATTCGATTTGGGTCGATTTTTTTTTTCAGCTCCATCTTTGAAGTCTCCCTCTCCAACAGACACGATTAAAAGTTTGGTTCAACCAAGGTTCAACTGTGGCAGTGCCCGTCGGCGTCGGATCAACGGACCGTAATCCGATCCCGCCGACGTATACGGGTTCATCTTCAACTCTCACCAACTGCCACTCGCCACCTTCTAGCCTCACTTTTCTGAAACGACCGATGCGGGCGGTGCGGAAGCTGACTCGCTCCAGCTCTTGGATCTTGGAACCTGCTGCAAATTCGCAGTTTCAAAAGGATGCCAGTGGGAGAATTCATTAGAAACGACGGCAGTCACCTGGCAGGAAATTACACGGAGCTAGTGAAACTCCTGGAGCCTAGCTAGGTGCGACGGAAACCGACTCCCTGGCGTACACCGGCAATTTCGCAAAAGGACTGCCAGATCATTAGTACGCCGCCAGCGAATCGATGGCCGGAATTGCGTTCGTTCGATACCTTGGTCTCCATGAGACGGGTCTCGAATCGATATCGCTCGTGGAGTTCGTGGAGCTGCTACATATTCTATTCCGTACTGCCAGCAACATATTCCGTTCCACCCTTCGCATATGTGGCCCGATAATTGCGACAACTGCCCTTCTGCTCCCGGTCTCGTTGAAGTTGCTTGTCTCTAAATTCGCGGTGGCCGAGGACCAATCACTTATTTTGGGTGTGCGTATTGACCCTCGAAGGCGCTTGTTCGCAGTCTCCTCGGACGGCTGTTTCAATTTGGGACCGCGGATGCAATCCTCTCATACGTTCCTCGACAGGACCACCGCGGGAAATATCATCCTTGTCGATCTGCTGCTTTGATCGTCTTCTGCAACGGCATCCTGATGTCTTCGTCGCTAAGTACTATTTTTCTCGATTGCCTGCGGTTCGATGAAGGGCCCTACTTTTGTTCGTTTTGATCGTCGCTCCCCACGAAAATCAACTGGGCTTCGTACCGAGTTGCCGTTCCAGGTTAGCCTTCATATATCCTTTCCAGTTCTGTATCAGACTCTTAGGCGCCGGGGATTAAACCCTCGTAGCAGTTAACGTCTCCTCATCATCAAACAGTTGACGGACTGGCAGGCGTTGAGTTGCCGCCTTATTCGCGACTCGGTGCGTCACTGCCTGACTCACGACTGACCGTAGGTGTCTGGTCACTGCAGTTAACGTCCCATGATCAGCGCTATCGATGGACCTGGTGCCTTTGTGCGCCGGAAATTAAATGGAGGCACGCAAAGATGTTTGTGATACATTGTCTGGTTACAAAGGCCTTTTGTAGTTTCTTTTGTAGTGTAGTCATTGCAATCGACGCTCACGTAATCTCGGTAAAAAAAGTGAAAAGACGTGGTGATCTCATCTCCTTCTCTTCTCATCTCCACCACCTTGAGTTCATCTCTCGACAGGTGCACCTCCCTCGCGGCCTCCCGCCTTTTCGCGTCGACTGTCCCTAACTCTCGTCTTTTTTTTTCTAGCGCGATGGATCTCCAGACACTCTCAAATCTCTTCGCGGCTACCCTCAGCCCTGACCCAAATGCCCGCAAGTCCGCAGAGCTCCAAATCCGAAAAGTAATTCTATCGTAACCTTATCACGGCGTCACCGCCATGGCCATCCATTAATCTCCATCGGAAATCCCACAGGTCGGAAATGAGACCGGAATGATAGCGGCGCTTTTGCAGATTATCGCGGCAGACAACATCGACATGTACGTGTCGAACGCGTGTTTTTCTCTCGTTCTGACGTTCCTTAGTGCCACTCGGCAAGCCTGCTCGGTATGGATGAAAAATCGCGTCCACGCAAACTACACCCTCGATGCCACCACCCGCCGTCCGGACCAGGCCATCATCGCGTCGTCCGACCGCGAGGCCCTCAGGGCAAACATATTGCCTCTCCTCGCCGCGTCTCCTTCGCGCAGCATCACCGTCCAGCTGGCAAGTGCGTTGAAGACACTTGTCGCCCACGACTTCCCCGAGCGCTGGCCCGGGCTTATCGGCGCCATCAAGCAGCTCCTCGCGAGCGGCGACATCAGGCACGTACATGCGGGGTGCGTGGCTGCTCTCGAGTCTGTTCGTGCTTTCCGGTGCGCTTTTTTTTTTCACACCACTCTAAATCGATGGCTCATCGCAACTCGTCGCAGCTTTCGCCAAAAGGCGGACATTCTCCCCAACCTCGTTACGGAGCTGTTCCCCACTCTCGTGGGCATAGCTCAGCAGATGATGCAGACGCCCCCCAGCGAGTCGCAGGAGATCCCGACAATGCTGCACTTGATCCTTAAGACGTACAAGACCAGCATCGTCGTGCACCTCAGCCCCCACCAGCAGAGCGCGGAGAGCCTTGTGCCGTGGGGACAGCTGCTCTTTGCCGTCGTCAACCTGCAGATCCCGAAGGAGGCCGTTCCCGAGGACGAGGACGACCGTGAGCGCAGCGAGTGGTGGAGAGCGAAAAAATGGGCCTATGGCGTGCTGGGCCGGCTGTTCCATCGGTACATCGTACCATCCATGCTGGGTGATTCATAATCTGATATTATCCCCCAGTTTCGGTAACCCTTCGCAGCTGCCCAGCGCGATGCAGGGAGACTACGCCGCCTTTGCGCAGCACTTTGCAACGATGTTCGCGCCGGAGATCCTCGCCATCTATCTGCGCCAGGTCGAGCTGTACGTCTCCAACCAGGCGTGGCTCTCCAAGAAATGCCAGTACCAGATCTTTACATTCTTAACTGAATGGTGTGTATTTCCTTCATTCCTCGGGACGTTGCCTCATTGACACGTTTATAGCATCAAGCCCAAGTCCACCTGGACTCTGCTCAAGCCGCACGTCCAGACCCTCGTCGAGTCTTTTGTGTTCCCCCAGCTTTCATTCAACGCCGGAAGGCAGAATCTGTGGGAGAGCGACCCCGTCGACTACGTCCGCATCTCCGTCGGTGAGTGGCTGATTTTATTTACTCCCTACAGGCTTTAATGTCCCACCCCAGACGAATACGAGAGCTTCGCGACACCCGTCTCGGCCGCGACAACGTTCCTCTTTTCCCTCGCGAGCAACCGCACCAAAACGACCTTCATGCCCATCTTGGGCTTCATCAACAGCGTCCTCCGCTCGTTAGTTTCATTTACCTCGTCTGTCCGCATACTTGTGTTGATCATGGTCGCGTGCACAGGAACGCGCCCGCGCCGCAGCGCTTTGGCGCCCTCAACATGACCGCGGCTCTTGGCCCTTGGATCATGCGCCACCCCGATGTCGGCGGCAACATGGAGCAGTTCCTGCTGCAATTTGTTACGCCCGAGTTCTCTAGCCCCGACGGGTACATGCGCGCCATTGTAGGTTTTCCCGCCCTTCGTTCTCAAATTTTCGCTCATCGGTCGGCTATTTCCACTGTAGGCGTGCGAGGTGTTGGGCACCGTCACCAAGGAAGGTTTGAAGTGGTCCTCGGACGAGGTAGGCGTCTCATCAGTTCCTGGCGATTTTGTTATTTTACTGACGTATCGTAGCACCTCAGCGTGCACTTCAGGGCTATCGCCGCTGCCCTCGACGACCCTGAGTTCCCCGTCAGAGTCCAGGCTGCACTCGCGCTCACGGAGATGATCATCCTGCACGATTCCGGTGCGTAGATTCCTGTCCACGCGGCTTTGAGTAAGACCCTTATGCATTCCTTTCCGCAGTCAAGACCGCTGTCTCTCCGCAAGTCGGCAAGGTCATCCAAGGTTTGTCGGATCCGCCAATTATCGTACACTGCGAACTCACTGCGAACTGAATACCCGTAGATCTGCTGAAGCTGTCCGACGAAACCGACCTCGATATCCTCAATCGCAGCATGGAGGTCATGGTGGAGGCATTCCAGACCGAGCTTCTGCCCGTCGCCGCTCAGCTGACGGCGAGGCTGGTGGGTGTCCTTGAATGTTACTTGTACTTGTCTTCTCACTCTTGGTTGGCGTCTTTCAGTGCGACTCGTACCTCCGCCTCATCAAGGAGAGCTTGGTCGCGGAGGACACGGATCTCGCGGACGCGAGCCTGGACACGCTGCTCGCTAGCGGCGATGATGATAAGACCTACGCCGCCATGGGTGTCGCCAAGACCATCGGGACGGTAAGCTCGTTCGCGTCGTCGTTCTGGGTTCTTGCTGATTCGTCTGGGTTCCAGATCATCTCGTCCATCGACAGCGCGCCGGAGATTCTGGCGCAGGTGCAGGAGGTCATCATTCCCGTCATTGCATTCACATTCAAGCACAAGGTGCTTGGTATGTCGTCCCCTGGGCATTGCATTCTCATGCTCATGCTGATACCATTCTCCGCAGACCTCTTCGACAACATGTACGAGCTGGTGGACAGCTTGACCTTCAAGCTCCGCGCCATTTCGCCCAACCTGTGGCCCGTCTTTGAGCTCACCTACAACCTCTTCAAGTCGGACGCGGTAGACTTCCTCGAGGGTACGTCTCCTTCCCACTGTAACTCCAAATCCGTTTCTGAGAAGCCGCGCAGAGATGCTCCCGTCGCTCGACAACTTCGTCTCGTATGGCAGCGACGTCATTAAGGCGCACCCCGAGTACCAGCGCATGCTGCTCGACATCTACACCACGTCGATCACCAGCGAGCAGCTCGGCGAGAACGACCGCGTCAATGGGTGCAAGCTCGCCGAGTCGATCCTGCTCAACCTGCGCGGCAGCGTCGACGATGTAAGTCTCTGAGTCTCCTCCGTCTGAGGTTCTCTGACGCCGTCCTCTAGGCCCTCCAGCCAATCATCATCACCGCGCTTAGCCAGCTCGACAAGGCCGAGACGGCCGCGCTACGCCTCGCGAACCTCGAGGTCCTCATCAACGCCGTGCTGTACAACCCCGCCGCGGCGCTGCACTTCATGGAAACGACGCAGCCGCCCATGGCGCGCGTGTTCTTTGACACCTGGTTTGCGGCGATCAACGACCACGCCAAGATGCCCCGTGTGCACGACAAGAAGCTCTCGATCCTGGCGTTGTGCGCCCTGCTCGAGATGGCGCCAGGCGCGGTGCCCGAGACCCTCAAGGACGGCTGGCCGGGCATCGTCGGCGGCGTGCTCACGATTTTCAAGGACCTTCCCGGTGCCATTGAAGGTAAGCTGATACTGTCCCTGTTTGGCCGGCTTTT
The DNA here is from genome assembly GCA_029281465.1 of Mycena epipterygia. Taxonomy (NCBI): domain Eukaryota; kingdom Fungi; phylum Basidiomycota; class Agaricomycetes; order Agaricales; family Mycenaceae; genus Mycena; species Mycena epipterygia. The sequence goes on along the minus strand of JARJCQ010000010.1, from coordinate 1,589,474 downwards.
CTGACGAGGACGAGTAGCTCGCAAGGCGCTGGAGGACGCTGAGGAGGAGGACGGCGAGGACGACCTGGTCGAGGAGAAGATCCTGAACATGAATGAGGATGACGGTAAGTGTTTCGGTGTTCTCGGCTTCGAATGTGCCTTGATGACCCCACGCAGAGGACGTGTGGGATGAAGACTCTGCGTATCTCGAATTGCTCGCCAATGAGGTACGTGCTGGAGGATTTCCGGAGGAATATTATTGCTGATACACGCTCCTAGGGCGCGCGTCTCCGAGAAAAATCCGAAAAGGGCGAGGAAGGGGAGGACGACTCCGATGACGAGGACGACGATATCACCGAGGAACTCGGCTACTTCAGTGCCCTGGATAACGTGGATCCGTATGTGTCCTTCAAGCAAGCCCTGACCAGTAAGCAGACTCCCATGCCGTCCTGTGTATATATATCCTGAGGCCTCGTTTTTTCTCTCTTCTAGCGTTCCAAATGCAAAATGGGCCGGTGTACCAGGCGGCCACGACATCTCTTACGCTTGAGCAGCAGACGCTTCTGATGGAAGTCATGCGGATAGCTGAGACGCAGGCGGGCGCGACGCCCGCCTAGAATATCAGACCGCTTTTCTTTCCATCCTTCCGGATCTTTCTTTCCTTTTGCTTTTCTCGCTCTGCATTACATTCCAAACTCTCTCTCCCTCGCCCTGTTTCCCGCCCTGTCCCACTCATCACGATCTCACCCATCACGATCTATGGTCTACATTAAACTCCTTAACGATTCTCTCCACCCATTCCATTTAAATGCGATGTTAGCTTTCCCAGATAGTATGTACATGTGGCAGGCATTAATATTCATGGAGAATATAACTCGTCTTTGTAATTTATCGTCTCCGCGGGCCCGCTTGGGACCGAACTTATCAAGTAATCGGAGTCTGTGTGGGTACGTTCGTCTGATTGTTTTATACATCCTCCGCTGACGTTCAACGGACATATATATGTCGTACGCGCTGCAGGAATTAGAAGCAGCGAGATTCCACTGATTTCGTTCAAGCTCGAAGGCGGAAATATCGCTGAAACTCGGGCGAATTCTGCTGGCGTACGTTTTTATTTCTATTTTTTACACTTCGCCCGGTCAAGCGCGGAAACTGATTTCCTGGAAATGAAATAAACACCGGGGAGAACTTGACTGGCTCTCAACGCAGGTGTCACACCTTGCACGGTGAACCTTACCAAAAATTCCTAGGAACTTCGCTTCGCCCCGACAGCTTGGATGCGTACTCCCACATACAGCACATCTCCTTTCTATCCCGGTTACGGCAGCCGTGGCGCCAGTATAATTGTAATTCCAGGTAATGTGGTCCTGTCCTCCGCGTCATAATACTCCATTATTGAACGCCCCGCAGTTTCTGGTAGGACGATAGATTGGGCGTGCATATTGTGGTATAGGGGTCATTTGATCCTTGTCATTTAACGTTGCTGGTAAAATTACAAAAGACGGAACGCCAACAGGCCTGATAGGGATGAAAACTCTCCCAGACTAACCATCTTGGATGTCGTGTGGTGACATTACTCTAACTGACACCTGGGCGCTTTGGCAATAGGCAAACGATAACACCCGACCAGCACGCAGCAGCAGCACAAGACGAGCCGCGACGCGTGTGCTCGCAATACCCACGCCCGTCGCGAGTCGTGACTTGTCGCCGTCCACGCCATGGAATGGAAAATAAATATAGGAGCCAATTGTCGGACAACCCGATATCTGTATCTTCAAATGCGATGATGGCACACCCTGGAACGGAGATCCCGGGTCCAGATCGTGCCGGATCTCAAACCGGCACTGAGAGACTCGGGTTGGACTGGTCACTGGTAAGTGATTAAATGCCAAGTTGGATTTGCTGGAAGCGAAGCATGTCCGTGTATCCCACGGCGACGGCTACGACGATCCCACGGCCAGCTGCCCGGACGCGAGGAGACGGCGCTGCGCATGAACCGTGACGCAGGAAATGAAAGCTTGCCCGGCCCCCCTATGTGTAAACGCGCTTGGGTCGGACGTATCCTGCGTCCAGCGACGATGGCGACATGTTCCATGGCTCCAATCCGCATCAAAGCCTGTTCGAGGACAGAAAATCTGCGGGCAACCTTTTGCACCTCGCGCTTCGAGACCTCGTGACGAGTTGAAAGAAGTAAAGTGTGGCCGTGAGGTGAGTCACTCTAGGCATTAATCAATGCAGAAGACCTGGGAAGGATCACCGACCGGTGACCGTGACGTTTTTGCCTCTGCCTATTGTCGCTTTACCTATGTCCAGGATCGCCTAGCTTCGCGCGTCTTCTCGTCGCTGCGCACCCATCCAGGCCCCTCTCCCTGTCTGCCGTCGGCCACTGCCTTCTCCTTCCTCCGCTGTCCTCCGCGGCGCGGGACGCTTCCGATGGCCAACTGACAGCACCTAGTTTGACGGAAACTGGCAGACAGAGACGCGGATTCGAATAGAATCGAAGCCCCCACAGCACCATATCGCGCACCGGATTCGCAGATGACGCCCAATCGACAGGCACTGTTCCCACAGCTATTTGTGCGTAGTGTTACGCTTACATGCGTCCAACAATTCATTCAACTCCGACAGGCAAGGAGGGTCGCATGACACGTACGAGGCAGAACTCCAAACTTTCTGTTGTTCCCGTTGGCTGGGGCGCCTGCCTGCGCCCCGTCGAGGCCTGGGAAGCGGCCGCCAGTGCTGGCATGCGTGCAGAAATCAGCTGGCCGTGCGCGGAAGAGTCCGTGCGCATCGTCCATGTAACCGGTTCTGAACGCGTACTTATCGAGAGCATTCGGCCCAGACGTCGGGAAGTGGCGTTCCCAAGCTGCCATATAGCAAGGAAGCGTACTGAAGCGTACTGGCCTTCAACTTAGCGCCGGATGATGGGCCGGGACCCCAACACACCGACACACAGCGCTGTTCCTGGGACCTCCGGTGAAGCGTGAATTAACCAAGACGTAATTCTCTGACGTGCAAGACTTGACTCTGATGTGCATACAGGCCGTCAGTCCATCCTTCTCTGTGTGTGTTGTGACAGCTTGACTCTGCCGGCACGAACTCCGTGTGCGCGCACGCATGAAGTTCGGATTCGCACTGGACGAGTGCAAATTGTAACCATCCTGCATCGAAAGCGTAATCAGGGAACGCGTTTTGATCGTCGAATGGAAAATGAACACTGCGTTCCTGATAGATGGGAGCTTGAGAGCCAGAGCCAGAGCTTGGGGGTGGTTGATTCTGGGGTGCAAACAGCGATCTCGGCACCACGCTCGAGTGCCGTTAATGGATTTGGGTCAGGGGACTGGCCTCTCCCGACTCGGGATCCTAGTCAGGGTGGGGCACTCGTTCGAGCGCGGGCGTGGAAGACGACAGCATCGGAATCGGCCGAAATTTGGGAATCGAACCATCTTTTGGGGAAGAAGGTATGTGTATGTCGACTTCAACTTGAATTACCGCTGCAGACCGTTGTGATCGCCTCGCTTCACGAGTATCAGAGGTCAGATCAGCCTCGCGGACGGCCAGCCAGCCACCAACAAATTAATTGGCAGACCACCGGAATCCGTTCGTTGCGACACGGCGTTATGATTTGGGGATACGAAAGCTGTCGTTGTCGTAATATTATCTCGGGACGAGAAGCAGGCCGGGGTTCTGTAATTAGATGGATGGATGGATAGATGAACGAGCGAACAAACGGATGGATGGCGACACGGGTGCAGGGGTATCAGGATCGAAAATAATTAGTGATACGTTCCACTGTGTATCCCGCCCTGCTTGGATGTCGGGCCGCACCGTCGTTCGAGAAGGCGCGGATGCAATATTGGATGCAATGGTGTCTTCTAGATCCAGGATCCCTATCATCCAGGACGGACGCCCCCGCCAGTCCAAGGACGATTTGGCTGTCATCCCTGCGGCCAGCTGATCTGCGTGCGGATGCTCAAGCGCAAGCGCAAGCTCAGCACGATCGGAGTGTGCTTGTTATTATTGCATCCATCCATCCGTTCATCCATCCATTCCATCGTTGCACACCTTGGTCTTCTCGCGTCTCCATCTTCCAAATAGGATGATTCCCTCCCGGCCGGCGCCACGGACCACGGTAAATTGTCCAATATGGTGAATTGCTGGATATGTATACGGTTTGTACTTATGCGGGTGATTCGAATCGCGAATCGCGGCGGAAATTAATGGACGAAGCATGAGGCTGGGCGGATTGGATGTGCCGGTTGTATTATGGATGCGTCCGGTAGATGGCGTCCCACATCGCGGTCGCGTTCGTTCGTGGAAGGAGTCCCTTCGTCTTCGGCGGTTAGCATTATCAGGGTCAGTGTCTTCGATGATTAGTGTTACGCAGCCAGGGGTCGCGTCGTTCAGGGGCCGTGACACTGCTACCGCTTTCAGTGATGACGCTTGACCATTCAGGGTAGCTGTTGAGGTTAACCTGAAAAGTTTGTCACAACGTGCCCGGAAGCAGCCGACGCTCCCACGCCTCGCCTCGCCAAATACGGTTCAACGTCGAACACAGCCAAGAACACAGCTGGTACGTATAGTATAATTCACTAAAATTCACGACGGTTCAAAACCGTCCGAGGAATGTTCCCCCCTTGAAAAAGTGCTCCGCCTTTCGAGGGAGGGACGTTTTCGCAGAGGGTAACAAAAATATTGTTGAGTCCCTTCTGTGCTAAAATTGCAACCAGGTTAGTCCGTGCACAAGCTGTCGCCTCGGCGTGAATTGAAACTCAAGCAGCAGCAACTTGCTTACAACCGTAGCTGGAAGTGAACTTAGGTCTATGCATCTACCAAGCAACTCGAAATATCCGCTTCATTGCTGCCACAGGAGATGAAACCTAAGTCAAAGGATGGTCGAATTAAAATCCCAAGACCGTCTCCGATGAAAGAGCCCCGAAAAAAATTGAGCGGAATCCAAATTCGGATTCAGTCGTTACCAAGCATAGAAGCCCCGCTTTAACCACGCACATCACAATCACAAATCTTCGCTTTGACCACGCGTATCAAACTACTGCTTGAAGCGCCTTTACGCTCGGTTCAGTAAGTACTAGCTGTACCTGAAACTGGTGTTAAACTCCACCTATTGGACCAAAAAATACTGGTGCCTCCTAATTCTTCCCAAACAAGTAGAAACCGCTCTGGGATAATGCGGGGGTGAAGCTCCGCTTTGACCGCGCGTATCAAAACTATCGCTTGAAGCACTTTCACGTTCGGCCAATATTCAGTAAGTACTAGCTGACCTACACCAAAAACGAATGTTAAATTCTAGACCAGAAAATACTGGTGCCAATTCTTCCCAAACAAGTTGAAACCGCTCTCGGATAAAATGCGGGGGTGAAGCTCCGCCTTAACCACGCACATCATAATCGCAAATCTTCGCTTTGACCGCGCGTATCAAACAAACTATCAGTAAGTACTAGCTGCACCTGCACCTGAAACTGGGGTTAAATTCTACCTATTGGACCAGAAAATACTGGTGCCTCCTAATTTTCCCCAATAAGTAGAAACCGCTCTGGGATAATGCGGGGGTGAAGCTCCGCTTTAATCACGCACATCATAAGCGCAAATCTTCGCTTTGACCACGCGTATCAAACTATCGCTTGGAGCACCTTCGCGCTCGCCGTTAATTCAGTAAGTACTGGCTGACCTACACCAGAAACGAATGTTAAATTCTAGACCAGAAAATACTGGTAATTCCTAATTCTTCCCCAATAAGTAAAAACCGCTCTGGGATAATGCCGGGGTGAAGCCCCGCTTTAACCACGCACATCATCGCAAATCTTCGCTTTGACCGCGCGTATCAAATTATCGCTTGGAGCACCTTCACGCTCGCCGTTAATTCAGTAAGTACTAGCTGACCTACACCAGAAAACACTGGTGACTCCTAATTCTTCTCCAACAAGTAGAAACCGCTCTCGGATAAAATGCGGGGGTGCAACTCCGCTTTAACCGCGCACATCGTAATCGCAAATCTTCGCTTTGACCGCGCGTATCAAACTATCGCTTGAAGTACCTTCACGCTCGCCGTTAATTCAGTAAGTACTAGCTGACCTACACCAAAAAAAACAATGTTAAACTCTACCTATTGGATCAAAAAATACTGGTGCCTCCTAATTCTTCCCAAACAAGTTGAAACGACCACTCTGATTTTTCCCCTAAGTAGAAACCGCTCTGGGATAATGCGGGGGTGAAACTCCGCTTTAACCACGCACATCATAATCGCAAATCTTCGCTTTGACCGCGCGTATCAAACTATCGCTTGGAGCACCTTCACGCTCGGTTCAGTATGTACTAGCTGCACCTGCACCTGAAACTGATGTTAAATTCTATCTATTGGACCAAAAATACTGGCAACTTGCTCAATAAGTTGAAACCGCTCTGGGATAAATGCGGGGTGGATGACGCACTGGTTTATGGTCAAGGCAAGTCATTTGGGCGTCATGATAAGGATAAGTTCCTTTAAGGTTGAATTTATTTCCTGGATAGTACTAGTGTATTGTTTTCTCTGCAGAAAATATGCGCGCAGCCATACGAGACACAGCAATTTAAATAGTACTCCAAGGAGGTTGCATATATTTTTTGGTGGTAAGTTTATAAATAGGATGCAGGATGGGGTTGGAAGGCTAATGGCATGTCAGGCTCAACAAAACCGGGTTGTTGCCAATTTAAACCGTGGGTATGGTGGCGCGGAGGTGCGAAGGGACATGCCACGGCGAACTGTCCAACACAAGCGAGTTCCGAAACGCCCGAAGGGCCTGCGGGTTTTCCCGGTCGCGTATTCGTATCTGAGATAAAATAAGTAGGATGGCTATCACCAGCAGGCTCGCTTCAAGGCCATGCCCGGCAAATGCCGGTGCCGACTGAATTGTTTTGAGGCCCGCCATCAACTCAGCTACTCCGCCGGCGGCCAGAGAATTCCACGAGTTTTCCCCGGGTATCCGTCGTTCTCCTTCTACGTCGTACACGCGCGGTTCTCACCTCCTGCCTCGGTGGTTCTGGTTCCCCATCCCCAGGTGTCCGTGTGTCCACAGAACAGACACGGCTGCAGACGCATTCCATCCGAACCCCCGTCAGACACCCTTCAAATTTCGTTTCGGAATCTGCTGTCCCACCAACCCACTGGGAACTCGCTTCTTTCTGTTCGCCGTCCGACTAACTGACTCACTCATCCCCCGAATCGATCTCGCGGATCTGCGGGGAATTGGGGTCCTGCCCACTGCACCCGCCTCGTCAATTAATTGGCATTCCGTTGTCGATCTCTGAACTAGGACACTTTGTGTGCAACTGTGTGTACTATACTGTGCGCGCCGGGCGTGACTCGGTCCTGACGCGCGCCACAGGACACGAAACTATTCGGATATGTGCGTTGCCTTCTGGACTCTGGACCATCCAGACTACGCTCTGTGGGTCCTCCATTCCGAGTCCGCCCTATTCATAAAGCTAAAAATTAAAATAACCCATCCCCAACCCCATCTCATCGGGAGCGTCTATCTCTTATCATCATTGCCATCCATCAGCCGCCGTTTCCCTTATTCCTCCATTGCAGAATCCTGTGCGCTCATTCCCTTTTCTGTGCAGAATCCTATGCGCGAACCGTGATGAGTTCCTCGCGCGCCCGACCCTCCCCGCGGGGTTCCATTCTTTTGGCGCCCTCTCCGATGACGCCCACTCGCTCGACCCCACCTCTGGGCGCGTGCTCTCCGGCCGCGACGCGCTGGCAGGCGGCACCTGGCTCGGCCTTGCCCCCGCGTCAGGCCGCGTCGCTCTCCTGTGTGTTCCTTCCCTCTTCCCTACATTATCCACTTACCCGCCCTCACGCAGGACGAACATAACCGAGCCCACGCCCGCCCAGCCCCTCGCCTCGCGCGGTGATCTCGTGCCCGCCTTCCTCCTCGCCGGAGACGCCCCGCTGACGACGGAGGCGCTGGGGACGCTCTACCCGCCCGAGGCGAAGTACGCCGGCTTCAATCTCCTTGTACTGTCTCCTGAGTGGGGGCCTCCGGCATCCGGCACACCTACACCCGCACCCGGCGCTGCAGACGCCCCGCGGCACCTCCGCTTCGCGCACGCCGCGCGCGTCTCGAACGCCGGCGCGCGCGGGCGCGTCGCCGTCCGGGCACTGCGGCCAGACGAGCGCGCGCACGGGGGGATGTCGAATGGGGTTGACTGCGCGCTGGCCGGGGTGGGCGCGGGTGTCGCGGCGGATGAGGTTGCTGGCGTGGACGAGAAGCCCGACGGCGACGCGTGGCCCAAGGTCGTGCGCGGGCGGGCGCTGTTCGCGGAGGCGATTGGGGGCGTTAGTGCTGCGCAGGAAAGTAACGAAGCCGCTGAAGAAGACGCCTGCGATGCAGCAGCAGAGGAAACGCAAGACGCGGCCCTCACCGCGCGCCTCTTCGCGCTCCTGCGCACACCGCCGGACGAGCCTGTGCGCTCTCGCGCGGAGCTGAGGCGCGCGATATGTGTGGACCCGTTGGAGGTTGGTGCGGGTGTGGGTACGGGTGCGACTGCGCCTTCTACTCCGAGTGCGGGTGGGGGTGCTCCTGCTCCGAGCGATGCTGCTGCGACTGCCGCTCATGGTGGTCCTGCGCCTGTGAATTCGAGTGTGCAGCCGAGCGCGACCGTGCGCGTGTACGCGACGCGCCTCGCGACGGTGCTCCTCGTGCGCCGCTCGGGCGCGGCGCACTTCGCCGAGCGGGACGTGTGGGCACTGCGCGCGGGCGCGGTGTGCGACGTGTCAGAGGGCGGGGGCGAGCGCGTGTGGCGGGGGCGAATTGGGGAGGCAGTGCCGGTAGTGTGAGGAGTGGGAAGTAGGGAGAGGGGAATACACAGCAGGTCGTATAGAGACGGATGGAGTGTATGATAGATGGAGTGCTGTATGATTGGGTGTAGATACGGGTGGAATATATGTGTTTATTATCACTCAGGCTGTATACTGGCAGGACGCGTATTCTGCTTATCGTGCTATTTTTTGCGAGGGCAATTTTGCGCTTGTGGTTAGTTAGCAATCTAGTTAATTAATTTCCACCATCCATCCGTCGTCCACTGAACTCAATCCATCCATCCATTTAGCCCTCCTCGCCGATCCAGAATTACAGTAATTCAGATCCGGAGTCCAGGATCCAGAATCTACGTGCATCAGTCTAAGTACTCGGTGGTCGGGCCCAATCCATATGCGTTCTTCATTTGCATCCACTTACTTTAACCTGTAAAACAACACTTACTTGCCTGAGATGCAATCACTGCGCCAATTAACCAAACTTACTTCAATTTATTCAATTCCAATCATCACCCTCGAACGCAATCTGTGACTCGACTCGAAAGTTTGCACCCCAATTGCAATTTGAAATTTTGGATTGACAATTAACCAAGTTGGACTCGAGCCCCGCACCGGGCGGAAAACAGCATCGTCATTCGCCATACACCATACACCATACACCATACATTACGAGTCCGTACTCGGGGTCTTAAGCAGTCTGTCTCTGCTTACTGTACAGTACAGTACACTACGCTAGGATAGGGGTAGAGACAGAACACTACACTAGGATAGGGGTAAAGGGGTAGTAGGAGGGTCCGTGAGTGAGATGAGAGGGAGATATATAAAGCGCGTGAGATAAGGAGGGGAGGGAGAGCCTGGGGATGAGGAGGTACATACGGCTACATGCGCAAAGATGAATGAAGATGAGCCGGGGGGGCGCGTAACGGAAAAACCAAGGCGAGCGCCGATACAAGCGGCGAGCGCAGAGACGAGTGCGTCGGAAGCAAGACACGAGAGCGAAGAGGGCAAGAGGGCTAAAAAGAGAAGAGCGACGCGCCAACGCGTCAACTAATGCCATGCGCGCCCACGCCGTACATGTGCTCCCCCGTCCCGCCGCCGCCGATCCCCGCGCCGCCGCCCAGCCCGGTGAAATACGGCCCATACGGGCCCCACGCGCCCGGGTCCGCGCCGCCGCCGCCCCCGGGCGAGCTCGCGTGGAACCCGCCGGGGGAGGCAGGGTGGTTGAACGCGCTCGCGCCGGGGGAGCTCGCGTGGAACGCGCCGGGCGACGCGGGGTGGAACGCGCCCGGCGAGCCCGCGTGGAAGGCCCCGCCGCCGCCCGAGCCCGAGCCCGAGCCCGAGCCAGAGCCCGGGGAGTTGGAGTGAAAGGGCGAGGGGCGGAAGGCGGCGGCGGGGGAGCCGGAGCCGGCGGAGCCGTGGAAGGAGGAGGTGGAGGCGGAGCCGTGGAAGGAGGCGGCGGAGGAGGCGGAGGCGGAGCCCGGGGAGAGGACAGCGCTGTCGGGGGGCGTGGCGCTGTCGTAATCGTACGAGCTGGGGTGGGCGGAGTTGGGGTTGTGGTGGGTGGAGGAGGACGAGGCGGAGAGGGCGGAGGTGGAGAGGGAGAGGGGGCGGTGGCTTCCGGTGTTGTCGTACGCGGGTCCGGCGGGGTCGGTGGGGTCGGTCCCTCTGCGACTGGGGTGGTCAGCAAAACTCCAAGTAGGACGGATATTAAATAAAAAGAAAATAAAGGAAGGAAGGAATGAAACGACATACTGCATAAGACTTGCGAGGTCGGCAATGCGGCGGAACAAGACACAGGGCGTGCCTGGCGGGTGGGCTGCGTACGTGCGTGCAGCGCCGAGGGTGCTCTGCAGCGCCTGCGAGAGCGAGATGTACGCGTGCCCCATTGCAGGGCTCGAGCGACACGGGCAGTACCCCGCCCCTGCCCCGCGCCCTGCCCCCACATAGTCGTCGCCCCCGCGCGCGTACTCGTCCCCGCCGCGCGCGTAGTGGTCCTCGTCGGGGCCCTGGTACGCGTCGTAGTAGCGCTGGGCCTCAAAGTAGCGGTGGCCGCCGGGGCCCGGGGACGCGGAGAAGCGGTAGAGGTGGGGCGCGGGGTCGGGCGGGCCCTCGGTCTTGATGGGCGGGAGGAGCGCTGGCGGGTGCGGGCCGTGGCCGTGGTCCGGCGACGCGCGGCGCTTGGGGAGCGGCGCGCATTTCGTGGCGCGCGAGTGCCACTTTTCGTTGGGGTCGCCGTCGCGGAAGTTGCTGTCTGCCCAGCGGGGGTGTGGTTTGCCTGTAGAAAAATAAAATAAAATAAATAAATGAACAAGTGGGTAAGGATGGGTGTTTACCTCGCAGCTCGCGCACTAGGCTCTCGAGCTCGGCGATGCGGTGTTTCAGGCGTGTGTTCTCATCGAGCGACGGGTCGTCTCTGCGAGACAGGGTTTACCTCCAATTAAATTAATCAACACTGTTGACGCTTACCTGAGTGCGGGGTCGTCGATTTCATAGACACAGAGGCCAGTCTGGGAACAAGGTTGAATTAACAATTACTTGGGCACAAGAGGTTCACCCACCAAACCGAGCTGGATGCATCTCTGGCAGGGCCGTTTTCGGTCACACTGGGCAGTGTGAGACACATTGTTGTTGAATAAATAAATAATAAATACCTTCCGCTTGGAGGTGTGGCAGTTGAGGCAGCTCTGTGTCGTCCTGTTCCGACGGCGTTTCCTGTTCAATCGAGGTTCGAATGTTTATTCAACAAAGTGGGTTGTTTTTTCGGCGCACCGGTGGTCCGTGTCAACAGTAAACTCGAGGTCCATGATCTCGCCTTTGAGCTGGAGCGGGGGGAACGCGGGGTCGGGGTGCATGCAGAGGGTGTTGGGGAGTCGGTGTGGCACTGGGCTCGTCCGTGTCCGTGTCCTTTTGTGCGTCCGGGATTAAGTACATAACGGCACTCGAGATCCAGATCGCCCATCTTCCAATCAATGCATCTTCCCATCCCCGTCCGCCTGCCTGCCTTCTTCGAATTCTCCTTTCGGGCAGCGCGACACCCGATCGCGACAAGCCTGAGATGCGCTTGCGTTAATGCAGCCTTCGGTCACGCCGTCACGCGAGGATCGCAACTTTGGGGAACATTACGGTGCTCGCTGCTTCCCGGACGTCAGCCACCATCCATCAATCCAGGCCCAAATGAACCCTGCCGGCACCCCCTACCCTCTCTTTAATTGCCCGCCCGTGCAAGTCCCCATATGTGCTCAACGCTCAGTTGTCCCCATATGTGTCCGGAATATACAATCATCGCATCGCACCGCCCGCCCCAAGAATCTGCCCGCGCACGTAAAGTCTCCTAGCCTGCGATACGGCACCCCGCCATAGCCATAAGCCCTCCGAAGCCAAATCATCCGCGCGAGCCGGGCCTAGAAGCGCCCTCGGGTGGGAACTTGGGGCGAAAGCCAACAGCGAACCTTCCACCCCCCCGGGTTCATCTCCCGCGCGACGCACGCCCGGGTCGGCCTTGCCTTTTTGCGCCGCGTCCTCAGATTGCGATTGCGCGCCGCCAGCGAGATTGCGCGCGCCCCAAATATGGCGGCGCCCACACGCTTTCGGCAGGTGGGTACCGCATCAGTTGTGCGTGCGAGGACATCAGAGGGTGTCCCTCCGGCGGCGTCTGAGTCTGACCCAGCAGTGTAGCGCGGTATTTTTAAGCAGACCAGTCCAGTCCCTGTTCTTTGCGCCTCAATCTGATGCAGGCCGCATGAAGAACGAAGCAAAGGAAAGGAAAGACAGGGGCCGAGTCCGGGCGGCGGTATAAATAGCACAGCGGGCGCTAGTCGGTGGATGGCAGGTGTGGCCCGCGTTCCGAAATTAAATTTTTTTAGAGCCTATTGCGTGGTGGGTGCGGATCCAGCCGGTACGCGCCGCGCGTGCATGCGATTCGATTGGGGCGCGGAGTCGAATTCGATTTGGTGCGAGGAAATGAATATGAATCATTCGCCGGCCAGGCAGAAGATACGCACACGCGTGCAGAGGGCGTCCAGCGCGTTCCATTACGCACGGGCGCAGCGCGATTCCGAGGCACTTTGACGCGGGACGGATGACTCGGAGTTCGGACGCGCCTTCGGGTCGGGTCGGCCGCCCGACGATGCGATGCGACTTGGGGCGGTATCGTCCCGCTCCGGAGGCCGCGGGCTCTTCCCCTGCCCTGTCCTCCTTCTCATTCTCCTGTCATGGCTCGGATAGATGACAGCAGCAAGACAGATTCAGTTGTCGACAGGCTAGGTAGGGATTGGCGCCAAGAGGGTAAATCCGGGTGTAGCTGGCGAGCGAGGGACGCGGCAAAGGGACAGAGGTACGGAGGCGAGCGAGTAGTGGCGCAGAGTAAATCCTCGGAGGGCGGGAATCGGCACGGGCCCCGAGGCTGAGAGAATTTGGGAAGCGAGCAGGAAGAGATCGAAGTGCAACTTAGACATTCCTGGGCCATGCGTTTCTTTCGCAGTTCCAACGTCAAGTTATATGAACGGGCATCGCAAAACGAGAGAAGGACAAAAGGAGGAGGAGAAGGTTACGGATTCCGCGAGTCGTGTTTATTTGCCTACGCGGGCGGAACCAAGCACCGCTGTTGCCGCGTATTTGTTGTGCGGGAGCCACGTTTGCAAACACCTGACGCAAAGTGCGCGGATCTTGTTTCTTTCATCCAATCCAATCCCTTCAACCTTGCTTCCTCCTCGTTCCCCACAAACCGCATTTCCGACTACATACCATGGCCTCCTCCGCCGCGGTCGACGACTCGCCGACGTCCCCTCTCGAGGACCCAATCACGTCGCCGAACGACGACTCGGACGCGCTGCTCTCGGACGCAGTAGGCACAGGCCCCCCGGAGCCCGAGCCGATCCCGGGCATTGACGGGACACCGGTGCGATGTGCGTGCGAGACGATGCGCAAAATTTACTCTGGCTGATGCGTGAACTGTGTTGTATTGTGCAGGGTACGACGTACGTAGCCTGCCCGTTCGCGTGCTGGTCAAGAGCGCTCACGGTCGCTGCGTTTTCGGAATCTTCAATATCTCTAACTCAAACGAATCTATGGCACACCCGCTTTCCGCACATTCTGCGCGCCCGTTAACATTCGCCAACCCCTAATGGAAAACACGAACGGGATTTTGTGTGTAGGCGGACCGCACGGAGTCCTACACGCGCATCACGCCGTTCCAGGAGCGGCATGACACGAGCGTCGAGTGCGTCTTGCAAAAACGAATGACTCCTGACGACGTGAACGAACCGCACCCGGCAGATTCTTCTACAAGCCCATCACACTGACCGCGCTGGCCGCGCTCCTCACCGCGCTCGCATACCTCGCCACAACACAAGACGTCCTCGCCGAGGGCGCCGACAAGCGCCGCGTGTGCGTCCTTCCAATTAAATTAAATTAACAACCAAACTAACAACCAACTACCAGCGGCGCGTACGCCGCGGTCTCCGCCTTCCTCGCCTTCTCGATGCTCCAATTCCGCGACGGCCCCTTCATCCGGCCGCACCCCGCCTTCTGGCGCGCGGCGCTCGGGCTGAACCTGCTCTACGAGCTCGCGCTCGTGTTCCTGCTCTTCCAGGACCTCGACTCCGCGCGCGGCATGATGCTGCACCTCGACAGCGGGCTCGGCGTGCCGCTCCCCGAGAAGGGGTATGCGGACGACTGTACGCTCAGCCCGACGGTCATTTGGGTAAGTTTTGTTTGGTTGAATTGCGAATTGTGGGGGACTGATTGGATGTAGAACGCGCTGGATATTTTCTGTGTGGCGCATACACTTGGGTGGTTCGGGAAGGCGCTTATTCTGCGTGATTATTGGTAGGCCCTTTGCTTTTCCGCTGCGTGTTGCTTGTTCATCGTTGAACATACTGTAATAATATAGGTTCTGCTGGGTACGCCCGCGCGTGTTTTATTCGTATTGGTGCTAATTGATGTAGATCCTGAGCATCGCGTTTGAGCTGGCGGAGTACAGCCTGCAGCACCAGCTGCCTAATTTTAATGAGGTGGGTGTTGGTTGGATTTTCTTTTTTTGGTCGTGTTGTTGGGTGTTTTGGTTCGGTTTTTGGATTTTCGGCTTTAAGGAAAGGCAGGGAGGAAGGAAAATAATTCCAAACCTTCATTCCTCCTCGCGTTCTCTTATCCTTTCCTCCTTCTTTGCCCCCTCTTCCCCTTTTTTCCACACAGCTGACGACCCTTCCTAGTGCTGGTGGGACCACGTAAGTACACCCTTTGCGTCCAACACATAGATGAACGAACGCGTATGCAGTGGATCCTAGACGTACTGGTGTGCAACTGGATCGGGACGTACCTCGGTGCGTAGCGCACCATGCCGATTTTTCCTGGCGGGGGGCTGATTCAACGTAGGCATGAAGACGTGCCAGTACCTCGAAGTTAAGGTGCGTCTCGCCTTGCTAACCACCCATTAGTGAATATTAATCAACCCAGCCCTACGAATGGCGCGGGCTACGCCAGACGCGCGGGCTGCGGGGCAAGGCGCGGCGCGTGATCAGCCAGTTTGCGCCGCACGACTTTACGGCGCTGAAGTGGGGCACGACGACGTCGGCGACGCACTATGTCAGCGTGGTGGTGCTGCTGGCGGTCTTCCTTGCGGCGGAGCTGAATCCGTTTTATTTGAAGGTGCGGTTTATTGTTATTATTATTATTTGTGTGGCGTGCATGTTGAACCGAATTGACGTCGCTGCAGAGCCTGCTGTGGATGGAGCCCGACCACCCGATCGTGATCATGCGCCTCGCGTTCATCTTCCTCTGCGCGCTCCCCGCCGTGCGCGAGCTCTTCCAGTACATCAACGACCCGCGGTGCGTGCCCCCCTGTTGAATTTCTCCCGAGCTTGTTGGTTTAGTTGTCATGCTGCAGACGCGCGGTACGCATGGGACAGCACGTGTGGCTGCTGCTTGCGACGGTCGCGACGGAGCTGCTGGTGATCACCAAGTGGAGCAAGGGGCAGTTCCCCGCGCCGACGCCCGCCAAGGTCAAATGGGGCTGGGGCATCGGCGCTGTGCTGCTTGTGCTGTATCCTATCGTGCAGGTCTGTGTCTCTTATTTTATTCATTTCATTTTTTGGAATTGTTTGCTTGTAGTTCGGGATCCCCGCTGTACGGCGGTACGTGCGCCGGCAGAAAAAGCGGAGGCAGCAGAAGACGCAGTGATCGCGTTTTTGTGTTCCAGTGGTCTCGCTGCATTTATAATCGACGGTTACAGCAGCAGCGGTATAGTACGACATACAGATACACGCCAGCTCATAGGATACATTCACACACGCATATGCATCTTATCTAGATCTGCGTTATAGTTCCTTTCTCGACGGGTGAACGAGAAGTTGAAGAACTGGGAGATCTTGCACTGGCTCGAACCTGGGCCTGATGCATGATGAACCTGCATCTGGTGTAAAACTGGGCCTGAATCCAGACCGCTAATCGGATATATGTTCACGCCGGATGTCGGCAGCTCGGGAGTCCGCGAGGTGCACTGTGTGCAACAGAAGCGTCAGAAAAAGACAGAAGAGACGAGTAGCGCGACGGGGCACTGGGCTTACAGCACCCATGCACACGCATCTGTACATGTCTGCCCACCGGCGGACAGCGCTTGTCCGGTCGCATGCGCGCCCATCGGCGAACGTGGGGTTCTTGGTTTTTGCTTGACTTTTGCTAGTGGTTCAACTTTGAGTTGAACATTGTTTGATGGTGCTGGTGATTCCCGCCAACTCCGCCTTTGCGCCGCCGTCGTTGTGCCAAGGCGTGGGCCAGACTCGGGATATCTATACGCGGCAAGATCTGCCTCCCGATTCGCGCCCGCTAGCCGGGCCCGGGATCCCGCCGACGCTTAATTAAGTCCGCCTACGGGAAACATTCATAATGCCGTGCGACCGCCTGGGACATCAACCTAATTTAATGTAAGCACTTTAATAGCCATTATAACCCGAGATAATGAATTCCCGTAAGTCGTTAAGTTGTATGCGCGTGTATCGTTGAGAGCGCCACTGCGATTCACTCGGGCTTCGCTGTGGCGCGACAAGGCAAAGGCAGACATGGAGGCTCCCACACGCTGGCACTGTCTCAATAATCGCTGTCAGGCAGGCTTGATACAACACCGGTCTCTTGATCTGATGCTCCCCATCCAGGCGAATTTTCTCAGTTCCTGGGGATGCGGTCGCTGGTCACGCGGT
Source organism: Mycena epipterygia (assembly GCA_029281465.1). Taxonomy (NCBI): domain Eukaryota; kingdom Fungi; phylum Basidiomycota; class Agaricomycetes; order Agaricales; family Mycenaceae; genus Mycena; species Mycena epipterygia. Next base: position 1,572,485 of record JARJCQ010000010.1, on the reverse strand, counting down.
GCGCACCGGCCAGCCAAGGGCGTCATCGTTCGTTCATCAGCACGCCACCGAAAGATTGCATTCCAAACCCTGCAAGTTGCGAGGCGCAAGGCGTTTCAGTTGGGCGGGCCTGGAAATAATTCTTGTCATGTGCGCGCGCCCCCCGCCTGCAGGCATCCGCGGTTGCAATTTTGTTTTTGTTGTTCAGTTTCCGTGTCTAGCTCCGTGCTACTGCACTGGAGCCGCACCGACAGGCATCAGCATTGATTGGCTGCATAATTGCGCCGCCGTCGGGCAGCGCCTTCTGGTATGCAGAAAACATATTTAGCGCGCATATCACCTTAAAAATACGTAGAACCAGGTACAGCAGACCTGGTCACACCAGAAACTCCGCGAGACCCTCCCACGACGACATACAGCTGTCCAATAACGATCGCTCAGTCATCGCCAGCGATATAGCCATTCTCGTCGGCGTCATATCATCTGGAAGGCGCTGAAACAGGAAAGAGATGACGTCTCTCAGAAAAAATGTTCCAGGTGGAACGCAGGGGTGTGTACGTACGTCGAGAAGATCCCCCAGCTCTGCGGTTTCCACGCCCGTCCGCCCGGTCCGTGCGCAGCGTGCACGGCACAGCGAAGCTAGAAGACGTGCCAGTTCGAGAATAACGCCATATGGGGCTGATGCAGCTCCGTCGCCAGGCAATGGTGGCACGTAGCCCGACGCGATGTGCAGCTCTAACGTTAATTGACGCTGCAGCATCTCTTCCAACAGAACTACGACTGAATTCCGGCTGTATTCCGCACTAGGCAGTGAGCGGCCGCCGTTCCTGAGAGATACGAGCAGCGCGAAATAGAGCCACAGGTCGTGCGAAATTGTTGCGTCGTCCCCGTTGAGACAGAATGTGTGGGTGCGATCGACGCGCACCATCGCGGACTGGGAAATGTCGGCCCAAGGCAGTGAATTAATTTCGCTGAGGAGAACCTCGAATCGCGGCAGGTCGCCGACGGAGTCCCGGTAATACTCCTCTGCAAATTGTGTGAGGTCGCGGAGCGTCCAGGTGAGGCGGTCGTGCTCGTTGGCGTCGAGGATGAAGCCGTACTGCACGAGCAGCTGCGCGTTGCTGAGGGTCTCGCCGTACGTGTTGAACACCTCCGCGCGCGGCGGGATCGCGCGGTTACACACCATCTCGTAGAAATCGTCGCCGTCTTCGGCTGCCATCACGGCGCGCGCAAGGGGCTCCGCCGTGTCGTCGTGCACGCACCGCTGCAAGGAGCCACATTCCGGGCACACATCGAAATCACTCTGAAACGTAAATGTAAACTGGCAGACTGCATTAATTATTACGCGCTCAGTTACCTCGAGATGGACATGATTCTCTTGTGCATGGTTGAATCTGCGATAAATCAGTCCGGTGAAATAAATCGGCGCGGGAAAAATCTACGCGTCGGCTATGGGCACCATCGCCAGACCGTGATACGAATCCACGAGAAATGCCCGGGAAGATACAAGGCAATATGCGAAATGAAAATCGGCCAAGGACGGAACTCTCTCATGCGATGATGTAAATACTTGCGCGTAGACCGGTTGGGCGACCCGACGAAAATACTGGTCGATCTCGCTCTGGATCGACACGGACATTAACTGACGCAAGAAAAGAGCAGGCCCGGGGTATTCACAAGGAGACCATCTGAATCGAAAAGCATCTTCGCGGCCTCGGTTCCTTTCAGCCACTCGGTAGGATCCTCCTCATCTTGAGACAAACTATGATTGCTCCACAACAGAGGCATGCCTGGAATCGTCCGCGGAAGAGACTGCAAGTACGCGGACCAAGGAGAGACCGCGCCACATTCCCTGCCAGATAGAACAGAGTTCAGAATCAGAACGAATTATCCATTTCCGGGGAGCCAAAAATAACACGCGACTGACAGCTCGACAGAAAGCGCGAGCGCGAGCGAGAGCTGCGCCCCGCGCCCCCACGGCTGCGCTGGAATCAGGTCCGATATGGGGCTCGATTTCACAGAGAGGACCGATTGTCGCGGGATGCGCACGACTGGATAAATCACACAGTGCGATACGCGTATTGAGCATAATTTCTTGATAGTGAGTCGACAGCTTACGGATGCTGTCCACGGGAATGGTGGTGGCGTCGCTGGAGATAACCGCCACCCCACATGGGCCAGAGATCACTTGAAGGCGTTTATCAAGCCAGAAACCACGCTCGGAGCACCAGGAGAGGAGAACTGGTAATGCAATAGAGCCGGTCATGAAATCGACATGAAAGTTGGAAACAGAGGGATGCGCACAGCCACTGATGCTCTCAGGACGCGGTTCTTTCCTTCGACATCTGTCTTAAATCTTGAAAATATTGGGGTGGCGATTAGAGGCCTATCAAAGTGAAATCTGTGCCTTTTTCTTTTTTGGAACCTGTAATTCCTGCGTTGGATGAATTTCTCGAGGATATGATTCTGGCAGTGCTAATCCAGTCACAGTCATGTCACATCTCAGCACTGCCACGCTGATTCAGCTTGTCTTTACCCTTCACCACCTCACGTCAAGATGCCTCGCGCTGAAGGTACGGAGTGTTTCTGAGTCAGTTAGCTATAGTTTCTAACTGATCTTGGTCGACAGTCGGGACCCCGAAGTTTGTGGCGAACAAGATGAAGTCGAAGGGGCTGCAGCGCCTGCGGTGGTACTGCCAGGTCTGCGAGAAGCAATGTCGAGACGAAAACGGCTTCAAGTGCCACGCCTCCTCCGAATCGCATCTGCGGCAGATGCTCGTCGTCGGGGAACACGCCGGGAAGCATATCACCAACTTCTCCCAGCAGTTTCAATCGGAATTCGTCGCCCTTCTCTCTCGTCGGTACGCCTCTGCTTCCCGTCTCCTACTTCTGTTCCGCCCATCTAATAACGTTTATTCCTTTTAGCTTTGGCACAAAGCGTGTACGAGCCAATCAGGTCTACCAGGAGTACATCTCCGACAAGAGCCACCTGCACATGAACTCCACCCGCTGGGTCACCCTCAGCGAGTTCGTGAAGCACCTCGGGCGCTCGGGCATCGCACGGGTAGATGAGACGGAGAAGGGCTGGTTCATAGCCTGGATCGACAGCAGCCCAAAGGCCCTCGCGAAGGCGGTATGTCGCCGCATCGTCTTTTTAACAGCGCACGCGAGAACTTACGTACCCCCGTTTCCAGGAAGCATCGCTGAAGAAGGACCGGGCAACGACTTCGGACGAGCAGCGCGAGCGGCTCCTTATCGCCGAGCAGATCGAGCGCGCTACGGCCGAATCATCGTCTGCGGGCCCGTCGACAGCCTCGCCCGCGCCACCGGTCGAAGAGGGGCTGAAGCGCGACGAGGGGGCCGAAAAGGTCGTCCTCTCGTTCTCAGCGAAGCCCGCTGCCGCTGCCGCGCCGGTGCTCGCCTTCAAGGCAAACCCCCTGAAAGCCGCCAACCCGTTGAAGGCGAATCCGCTGAAGCGGCCGAATGTATTCAAGACCGCTGTGTCGTCGTCAGCCTCCGCTACGGACGCGGACAAGAAGCGGCCGGCTTCGAGCATGACCGCAGCGGAACGGTTGATTATTGAGGACCAGGAGCGCAAACGCAGGCGGATGGAATAAGACATCCTTTCATTGTTGTACGTGTATACAAGACTATTAATACATTCCGGATGTGGTGCCTCGACTTTCGCTGCCTAGACTAAACATTCCCCCGTGGATGCCATCATCCCTGCTTCCCCAGGAAGTGGTCTGCAGGGGAAAAACTGGATATCAGGAAGTCGAAGTAGGCTCTCGTGCATCCACAATGGCTGGATCCCCGCATAGCATTAAGTCGTCCCACAACATTCAATTCTTCAGCGCCGTGAGGGGGATCAGGCAATGTCTCCTGGTGATAGCGAGCCATGTGGCAGTTTGGGTTACGGGGAACGGTATGCGTCCGGAGCCGCTTCAAGAACATGGATAGCGAACAGTATCCGCTAAGTAGGCGATATATCTGTATATCAGTGAGGTTAGATTGGGAAAAGTTCATTGGCTGCGACACGTCGGTGGTGGGGACATAGGGCTTCATATCCAGGGCTTGCTGGTAGTATGTGTTGCCTAGAAATTCTCGCCTTCCATGCTTGTCGCCAAAATCGAGGGCATGTCGAAGCTGAAGCTCTCCGGTTTTCAAGCGAGCTAGCCATTTTTGCTCGACGAGCGAGCACAAATCTTCGCGTCCTCCATATTATGCCGCTTCGAGGACTCGACACAACATATCTGGAGAACAATCACCCAGGTAATCCATCCCTGGTTGACAGTGAATCCATATGACGTCCAGTGCCCAACTTTCGAAGGAAGGAAGGATATATTTGTGGCACATCTTCGCCACAGCCACCATCCTCACGATATCCGCCCCGCGCTCGCTCTATAGCATAATTTCGGCTGGACTAATTTTGAAAACACAGTATTAGCGGGCAATTGTCTCCTTCAGACCCTCGTACTCACAGCGCGTACACTGCCCAACAAAGTGCACGAAAGTCATCCGCACTGTCAGAGCATTCCGGTATCCCATCCAAGACCGACTGCGACCCTTGGGGGATATTGAACATGTCGCGGAACATGGAATTCGGGTCTCTGCACAGGAACAATTTGTGCAACTGAAATCCTCGATCAGGTCAACGACAACCTCGATCTAGGATAAATCTACATACTTACCTTGAAAATATTACCCCCTGCGAGGACCATGCAGTCCCCATCGTCAAAGAAATACTTATCGTCGTGGATATGTTCGCCTAGTAGATGTAAGCGCCCGTCAGATTACACGACATTGATACTCCGAGTTTGTGGCCGGACGGCCCGTACCGGGAGAGGAAACAGCAGTCATATCCATTTCGGCCAGGTTGCTATCGGGAGTAAGAACTAAGATGATGCCTGAAAGTATGAAAGTCGACGGGCACGACGAAGACAAGCGTCTGAGGCAACAATGCGGAACTTACCCGTCACGTCACGTCTTCAAGCTAAGATAAATATATCCTGCCGCGGAAGAGAGCGCAGAAACTCCCAAGGCCCAGGATGGCAAAATTTTAACTCTTGGACAAAGCTTACAGGCTGGAATCAGACGGTGGATATTAATCGGTTCAATTTTAGTAGCGCGACATTGCAAATTCAATTTAAGTTCAACCATTATTGCCCGACATGCCCGATGCAAGACCCAGCGGCGTAGAAACACAAATGTTTGGGATGCAACCGCATAGAAGCCGCCCTACGACGTGTCGGCTCAGTTTACCTGTACGAGTGCGCGACATCCAATATTAAACTCAAATCCAACCATGCATCAGTGATCCCGACATGCTGTTGAGAATGCATCAAAGCCGCCGCGCGGCGATGCGAAATAAGGGTAAGCCGAACCTCAATTTTCATGCAAACATAGTCTGTGTCAGATAAAGTAGGATCGGAATTCCCTTGTCCGTGCGACGACGTTTTTTTAACAACATTGTAAGTACATGAATTGATTGTACTAAACATCCCCCACTGTGCACCAACATTATCCCTGCTTCCCAAGAAAGTGGTCGTCTGGGGAGAAGCCGGATATTAAAGCTGTGATGTAGGACTTCCTGCATTTACAGTAGGAGTCGCCATCTGTCTTGGACCGCATAATGTTGAGTCCTTTCAAAACATTCAGAGGCTCTTTCGAGTCCTGAGTGAAAAGATCCGATATCGTGCCCTTGTGGTAATTAGGTTTGGTGCAGCCGGTTTGGGGGAAGGTATGCTTGCTGAGTCTTTCCCAGAACAGTGATAGCGAACAGTGTCCGGCAAGCAGACGATGCGTCTGTGTGTGTGTGAGGTTGGATTGGGAGAAGTCTGTCACCTCCGACGTGCCGACGATCGGGACAAATGACTTCAGATCCAGGGCTTGCTGGTAATATGCATCACCTAGAAATGCTTGCCTGTCATGCTTCTCGCCAAAATCGAGGGCATGTCTAAGCTGAAGTTCTCCGGTTTTCAAGCGAGGTAGCCACCTTTCCTCGACAAGGTAACATAAATCCTGGCGTCCGCCCGTCTGTGCGGCTTCGAAGATTCGATACAACGATTCCTGAGGACACCCATCCAGGTAATCCATCCCCTGCTGACAATGGATCCATATGATGTCAAGTGCCCAGCTTTCAAACGCGGGAAGGCTGTACTTGTGGCTCATATTCGCCACGGAAACTAGTCTTGCGATATCTGCTCCACGATTGTTCTGTAACTGAATTTCGGTTGGCCTATCCAACATGTATTAGTGTCTGATCGGCTCCTCCGGCTCGTCGTGCTCACAGCGCATACACTGCCCAACAAAGCGCACGGAAGTCGTCAGCGCTGTCCTCGTCTAAGCGTATCGGCTCCAAAACATCTGCCTCCGGCCCTTGGGGGATGCTAAACATTCCCCGAAACATAGATTCAGGGTCTCTGGAGAGGAACAATTTGTGCAACTGAAAGCCACGGTAAGCTCAACGATAACCGCCGTTTGCAAAGAACTTACCTTGAAAAGGAATCCCCCAACGATAAACATGCAGTCTCCATCGTCGAAGAAATATTTATCATCGCGGATAGGTTCGTGTTGGCCTAGATCTAAGGGACCGTCAGATGAAACGACATTGAAACCCGACAGATGTATGCTTACTCTGCAGTGGCTCGTCCGTACCAGGAGGGGGAAAAGCGGTCGTATCCATTTCACTGGTACTATCGGGAGTAAGGACGAAGATGAAGTGAGTCGAAGGGCAGGGCAGTGTGTTGGCGGCTGAACGACAAAGAGATGAGGCAACAGTGCGGAAACAACGTGGTTGAATCCGTCACGTCACCGTGACCTCTTTCTAAGATAAATATACAGTATCCTGGTAGAGCGCAGAAACTCATTGCCAGTGCCAAGGCCCAGGGTGGCGATTTTTTTAACTCTGATCTTATAGGGTGAATATTAATTGGTTCAATTTTAGGAGCGCGACATTGCAAAATTCAATTCAAATCGAACCATCATGGATCCCGACATGCCAGATGCAAGACCCAGCGACGTAGAAACATAAATGTTTGGGATGGAATGGCATAGAAGCCGCCCTCCGGTTAGTTATACGACGTGTTGGCTCAGTTTACCTGTGCGAGTGCGCGACATGCAATGCTCAACTCAAATTCAACCATCATTGATCTCGAGGACCGACATGCTGTTGAGGATGCATCAAAGCCGCCGCGCGGCGATGCGAAATAATGGCAAGCCGACCCTCGATTCTCATACCAAGACAGTCTGTGTCAGATTAGGTAGGAGCGGAATTCCCTCGCCCGTGCGGTTTTTTTCAATAATGTACATGGATTGATTGTACTAATTACATAAAACATCGCCGAGTGTGCACTGACATCATCCCTGCTTCCCCAGGAAGTGGTCTGCAGGGGAAAAGCTGGTTATCAGAACGTCGAGGTAGGACTTCGCGCATTGACAGCTCCTATAATAATTGTATTGTACCCGGTTCTGCATACCTCTCAGTCCTTGCATAACATCTAAAGGTTCTGTGGGCAGAACCAAAATATCGGACATACGCCCGTCATGCTGTTGGCAGCCGACAGTGTTTGGAATGGTATACGCCCCAAGCCTCTTTAAGAACACTGATAGTGAACAGTATCCGCTAAGTAGGCGATGCATCTGCATATCTGTGAGGTTGGATTGGGAAAGGTCCATCGGCTGCGACGGGTCGATGGTCGGGACACATGACTTCATATCCAGGGCTTGCTGGTAGTACGCGTCGCCTAGAAATTTTCGCCTGCCATGCTTCTCGCCAAAATCTAGGGCCTGTCGGAGCTGAAGCTCTCCAGTTTTCAAGCGAGGTAGCCACCTTTCCTCGACAAGGGTGCATAAATCCGGACGTCCTCCAGCCTGTGCCGCTTCGAAGATTCGACACAACATATCCGGAGGACAATCACTCAGGTAATCAATCCCGGGATGACAGGGACGATCATCCAGGTAATCAATCCGCGGCTGACAGTGGCTCCATACGATGTCCAGTGCCCAGCTTTCGAAGGAAGGAAGGATATATTTGTGGCACATATTCGCCACAGCTGCCAGCCTCGTGATATCCGCCTCGCGCTCGTTCTGGAGCAGAATTTCGGCTGGACTAATTTCGAAACGCAGTATTAGTGGTCAATTGTCTCTTTCAGACCATCGTACTCACAGCGCGTACACTGCCCAACAAAGTGCACGAAAGTCGTCCGCACTGTCCGAGCATTCCGGTATCCCATCCAAGACCGATTGCGGCCCTTGGGGGATATTAAACATGTCACGGAACATGGAATCCGGGTCTCTGCAGAGGGCCCATTTGTGCAACTGAAATCCTCGATCAGGTCAACGACAGCCTTTATCTGTAATAAATCTACCTTGAAAACAATACCCCCTGCGAGGACCATGCAGTCCCCGTCGTCGAAGAAATATGTCTCGTCGTGGATTGGTTCTTTTTGACCTGAGATCTCATCAAACAACACCCAATCCTCGCAGATGTGTATGCATACCCTGCGGCTCGTCCATTGCTGCGGAAATAGTATTCGTATCCATTGCAGTGAAAGTAAGGATGGAGACGAGGCCTGAAAATCCGTGGCGCGTGAATCGAAAGCAGACGTTTTATACTCACTGTAGTACACGACAAAAAGCTGGTGAAAGGCTGCAGTGGTCACAGTCCTCGCGGAAATAACGTGGGCGCGAAGAGGTCCTGGGATTCAGAACCTCCCCTCGTGGTAAACGCCGTGGCCTCAGGCTTACACTGACCCCAATCCTCGCATATGGTGTATGCATATCCTATGGCTCGTCCATTGCTGCACGGCATTCGTATCCATAGTGGAAATAAGGACGGAGACGCAATGGAGATGAGGCCTGAAAATCCGTAACTCGTGACTCGGAATCGAAAGCAGATGTTGTATGCTCACTGTAGTACACAGAAAAAGCTGGTGAAAGGCTGCAGTGGTCACGGTCCTCGCGGAAATAACGTGAGCCCGGAGAGGTCCTGGAATTCAGAACCTCCCCTCGTGGTAAACGCCGTGGCCTTACACTGGCCCCAATCCTCGCATATAGTGTAATGCATACCCTGTGGCTCGTCCATTACTGCGAAAACGGCAATCGTATCCATTGTGGAAATAAGGATGGAGATGCAATGGTCCTAGAGATGAGGCCTGAAAATCCGTAACTCGTGACTCGGAATCGAAGCAAACGTTGTATGTCAATGTATGCTCACTGCAGTACACGACAAAAAGCTGGTGAAGGTGACACAGAGTCCTCGCGGAAACAACGTGAGCTCGAAGAGGTCCGGTGATTCAGAACCTCCCCTCGTGGTAAACGGCGTGGCGCTGCACTGGCCTAAAATAAATATAGCCTGGGTGACGAGCCGAACTCCGCTACAAGGCCAGGGCCACAAGACGACATTTACAATCTATCTTTAAGTTTTATAACGTGAGTTACATTCATATTGTACATGCACAGCGGGGGCTGTCGGATGTGGGGTAGAATGTTGGATCGCCTTTTCGGCCTAAGAGTTCGGAATGACGATTATTTCAGGCCCTAAAAAATAATCTGCAATCCCTGCAATGTGAGTGTCGAGGTGTGCGCGAACGCAGTTCACGGAAGGCCCAGATAGATTATCTTTGAAATGTTTCAGGCCCTTTAGTACATCCAAGCGGAACTGCGACTCCCATCGGCCGATGTGGTTCTGGCAAATTACCGAGCAGATGGAATGTTCGGTGGCGTGGCAGCCACCGGCTTCAAAAAGCGGCGGGGGATCCCGGCGGACATGTGTCCAGAAATTGGATAGCAATGCGTGCCCCGAAAGAAGTTTAAGAAGTTGAATATCAGTCAATTTGAGATGCGAGAAACCTCGGGCGGGGGTTAAAGTGGTCCTCAACTCCGAATGAATCTGGTTGTTCAAATGGTAATAGATTTCGCCTTGGAATCGCCGTCTCCCGTATCTTTCGCCGGCAATCAGAGCATTACTGCACTGAAGCTCGCCGGTTTGCACTCGAGAGACCCATGCCGTTTCGACAAGCCCCAGTAGCTGAGTGTGGCCGCAGAGGGAAGCCAATGCCAAAATTCCATCGAGGACATCCTCGGAGCAATTGGAGAGGTGATCCAGCGGCCTTTGGCATTGAATATGGAGCATTTCTAATGCCCACGATTCGAACATGGGAAGAGAATATTTGTGGCACATCTTTACAACATGCAGTAGTCGTCGAACATCTGCATCCCGACTTGTCTGGAGGTGGGTCTCATTTGGACTACAGAAATATGAATATAAGTCCTCGTCCCACTCAAGACGCACGCAGTGATGAGATGCTTACAGTGCATATACAACCCAACAAAGTGCACGGAATTCTTCCGCGGTGTCTTCGGATAACGGTATCGGGTCCAAGACCTTTGCCTGTCCAGGCCCTTGAGGGATGCTGAACATATTCCGAAACATGGAGTCGGGGTCTCTGCAAAGGGACCATTTATGCAACTAGAATACACGGTAAGCTCAAAGACGAGCTCGAGACACTCCATCTTACCTTGAAAAGAACGCCTTCTGCGAGGAACAAACAGTCGCCGTCGTCGTCGAAGTAGTTCTCATCGTGGATTGGTTCCCTTTGCGCTACATATAAGGGCTAGTTAGATGAAATCGAATGCAGGCAAGTGTATATCCATGCCCTGGGGCTTATCCGTATCGGAGATACCCTTCGCATCCGACATCGCTGCCATCGAAAAAACAATGAAGACTGAAAAGTGATGAAGGGGAAGGGCGATCTATTGTTGCAGATACACTCACTACGAAAGGATATTAGCTCCCTTTAGTCCCTGCGACGTCTTGCGGTTGTGGTGAAAGTGGTGGTGGCGGGGATTGTCAACAGTCAAAGACGAACGAAGCACGGAAGTTAGAGGCGATATTGCAGAAGATATCCGGCGTCTGCTTTCCGGATGGTTCTAGTCTTTCCGAGTCAAAGGGGAGGCTTGAAGTCAAGGCGACAGGCGCCGGGCGGACTCCGAAACGAACTTCAAACTGCGCCCGGGCCGAAGGATTTGTTCTTACCTCACGCGGGCACCCTACTGTGCCACTCGTTCTGCCAGCTTTCCTCTTAGCTGGCAATTCTTCGTTCTACTGTTTCATAGTATGCTTGCTCCTTTCAAACGGAGTAGTGTTTTTGATACATGCCGCGCTCCAGCATTCCCCCCCTCTATCGGTCTGTGCCCTTAATCGCGACGTTCATCCAAGCAACACCCGAGTCCAATCCGAGTCCCAGGCCCTCTCGAAGATACCGCCTAGAATGCGCCCAGAACTTGAATCACAACTGAAAGCCGATTTCCCGACTCTTTTTGAGCTAGGTTGCAGCTGCGACATCGACGATGGCTGGATGCCCATCCTTCGCCGCCTTTGCGACGACCTGCAACACCAAAAAGAGCTGAGGTTTACCCAAATCAAGACGAAATTTGGTGGGCTGCGGATCTATACGTCGGGTAGCTTGAATATGGAGGTCTACAAGAGGCTGAACGCGGCTGAAGAAGAGGCATTCAAGACGTGCGAAAGATGTGGGGATGAGGGGCGCCTAGCGCAGACCGATTCTGGCTGGCAGTTCACGGCGTGCCAGCTTTGTTTGGATGGACAAAAAGCAAATGGGCGGAGGTGTGACTGGGTTGAGGCGGATTGAGCTTCGTGGCAAGCGGACACGTAGTTCCCGCCAACTGCCACAATACACAATTCTGTCCATCCACGATGGTCTTGCGGATAGGAATATTAATGCACCAGACTCCCCGCGACATATTATCAACATAAATTAGGTCTATGGTAAATACCAATAATATATGTTAAAGGTCCAAGTCAACCCAGTCCGTGGTACACCAAACGAAAGTCCTATAACTTATATAACCCAGGGGAAAAAAGTCTATGAGCCAGTACAAGTGGCAGCGGGCACAGGCGCGGAGACTGCGTTCCACGTGCTATTAGTGAATGGGAGAAAAGGCAATCAGCGACTATGCGGGCGACCGAGAGACGGGCTTACTCGGGGTAGGTACAGCCAGCAACGGCGCTATGAAAAGATGGAATATCAAGATCGGGAATCGGGGTAGGGTTAGAGTACGACGCACACATAGGCCAGCGCCGTGTCAGCGGTGTTATTCCACCCGTCGCCCACAGCCGCCGTAGGCGCCGAGGTAAACGTCGGCGCGAACAACGTGGTGATCTTGCCCGTGGCGGTGTACGTCGGCAGCAGGCCCACCTGCGTGCCAGAGTACGAGGGCGACAGCGTCGTCGGCGGGAACGCGTGCAGCGACGTCTGCGCGGGGTCGATAGTCGCGGGGCCGGCCTGAAATCCCCGAAAGGAAGGTTACCGCATGCAGCCGCGGCTCGGAGCAGAACTACTCACGCCGGTAGCGGATGCGGGCATCGTCCCGTCGAAGATCTGCGAAGAGCTTAAAACAGACGCGCAGTGACCGATCGCTTCACGGGGATCTAGAGCCGCAGGCACGGAACGTAGGTCGTAAGCACAACGACGTTCGTTTTATTTTTGGCAGTGGGAGTAGACGCGCCTTTGGGGATCCAGCCCCTCTCGAGCCCGAGCTGATAGTGCCACAGGGGGCTGGAGGACGTGCCGAGGACGGTCGAGTTGCCAATCTTCCACGTCCAGAAGAAAAAGTTCTGGAGCGCGTCCATCGTCGCGAGGGTCACTTGTTTCAGACTCGTTGTCAGGGTCGCGTTATACGACTAAATGTGGTTAGTCAGTTAGCAAGGCAGTCGCCGATGTATTCATGCTGGAGAAGCGTACGGCCCAATCGTCCAGCACAGCGCAATCAGGCGCCCCAGGGGTCGATCCAATCCCATTGAGCCTGTAGAAGAATCAGCTCGGAGCTCCTAACGGTTAGCAGGAGAACAGCTGACCAGAGCCCGCAGTCGTTAATGGCGCTGGAGAATTCGCCCCCCAACGTCACACCGAACGCTTTGGAAGACTGATTGGTAGCGATCGCCCATGCACTAACGGCAAGGAGATTCAGTGTGGATCAGCGGAAAGCGGGAGCGCGCGGGCACCCACCAAGGCTTTAAAGCCATCTGATCCGGGCTAAGAAAAGCACGAAAAAAGATTAGGATCTCTGAGCCCTGCACAAAATCGTAGCTGACTAACGTGCTGACGTAGTCGTAAGTGAATGCCAGGTACTGCGCAGAGCAGGGGGTTAGATTCAGATTCGGAGACATCCGAGAAGCGGGAACGCACTGGGTGCTGGTCAAGCGCAACGCGGTCTGCGCCGGCCAAGAATCTGGGAGATATATTAATTCAGCGCCAAGCAAGGGCACCACGGCGTACCCCTCCCATATCGCCGGCTACGGAATGCAGACGTAAGATGGCTGAGCAACACGACGGGATATCACTCACCCCTTGGAAGGCCTCGTGGATAGCCATGTACGGGCCCTTCCCTGCACCGACTCCCCTGAAGAAGCGGTGAGTAAGTGAGAAGCACTGCATGGAACGACATACGTCGACGTCCGAATGGCTTCGTAGGCGCCGTAGTAGAAACTCTGCACGCCCACCTGTCCGATGGCGCTCCAGAGGATCTCGTTGACGATTCCGATCCTGGACAGGGTCAGCCTATTGTTGGCCCGCGAAGTGCGACTCACACGCAGACGACGTCCCGGTACTGGTCTTGGCTTGCGAACTCCGTCAGAATGCGGAGGTACGTGAGGGTCCGCTGGGCGTTCGCGATGCCCATCACACCATGCTATGCCCCGAATAAGCACCGGGGAGCAGCTCTCGACGGACGACTGACCATGCTGGAATAACGGGTCAGCAAGGGGTAAAATGGACAAGATAATCTTACAAGTTAATGGTTCCCGCTGCAATGGAAAAGACATTAGGTGTCAAATCGCTTCAAGAGGTTGGCTGCCATACCTTTCCCAGAATGATTCTAGACAAAAAGTCAGCGGCGACGCGAAAACGCGGGCATTCACGCACCCATCCGTTCTGGCTGCCGGGCAGCGCGTGCAGGTCCATGAATATCCGGATGCCGTATTTGCGCGCCCATTGGATGCTGCGAGAGAGGAGTGGGTTCGCGTTCGTGCCGGTCAGCTGCTCGCTTACGCTTTGAGGAAGTACGTCCACGAGGTGCCCACCAGGAATGGCTCGTCGTTGATCGCTTCGATGGCCTGCACAACGTGAGCTTCACTAGCAGGCGTGCAAAGGAGAAACACATACCCAGAACCCGATGGGGATGCGCACCCAGTTCAGGCCCGCTGCGGCGATATTGGCAAAGTCTTGCTCTGTCTGCAATAAGTCAGAAAGACAGCGGGAAATATGCGAGGAGAGACGCACGATGAAGGTCTTGTAATGTTCCTCCATCTCGGTGGCGAGGTTGGAGCCCATCGCAATGGAGAGCGTCCACTCGTCTACGATCGGAATGCTGCTCGAGTTGACGTACTTTTCGTACAGAGCCGGCGTGATGAAGGGCTCGGTGACCAGCCAGCCTCTGCTCAGCGTTAGGAGGTGCTTTTGTTTTAAAACGAGGATTTACTCACCCTAGATTGACACCGCGAGCGACGTCCGTGCCCCAATCCCATTCCTCGGACCCGACGCGCTTACTCCACGACTGTGCCTTGCCGCCCATCGTAAACGGACTTTTGGGGTCTGCAGCCCAGTCTCCACCGAAATCGTTCGTGTATGTGAAGGTGGTGCCATCGTCCATTGTGATCAGGCTCCCAGCTTTACCGGAAGTCGAACCCGAAGACGTGCTACTCGAAGAGCCAGAGCCACTGGCAGATGTCGAGGCATGCTTATGCTTTGAGGTAGAGAGCGCGACTGGGATCGCAACGGCGATTATTACGACAGCCAGGAGAGACAGTGAGATTATGATAATTTTTCTTCGGCGCGGGTTTCCAGATTTTGCGCGCGTGTTTCCGCGAGTAAGAGCGGTTGTGCTTCTGTTATATGCGGGTCTTTCGTCTGAAGAGTGGCGATACTATTCATAGGAGTTAAAGTTGGTACCAAAATGGCCAGGGATGCGACAAACCATGTCAATCAAGTCGTCCTCAGCCCATGCACTTTGGTGTTCGGGTCCAGGGGAGGGCGGCATTTCGAGCTCGTCCTTGACCGACACGTTGCGGTAATGTGTCATGGCGGCAGAAAGAGACCGCGAGCCAAGCGGTTGCCGCAAGATTCAGGATAACATCAAGTCGCGCGTGGGAATCCCGGCCATTTTTCTCCTTCTCGCGTTCATCCGCTCAGGAGGATGCGGAGAACCCGACACTACTTGGTGGCACCAAGAATCAGTGAATTATCCTAGACTTGCATCTCGCGCCTGGCCAGCCGGTACTTTGAGTCATGGCTCTCAATCCTGCTCAGTGCATGAACCTCAACGCGCTGGAAGTCGACTTGGACGTACTTACAGGTGACTGTATGTAGATCTTCTATTCCCTGGCCTACGCGACAATCTTCTTCTCTGTGCGGAGTGGAGATGAGCAGAGATGAGCGCTGGGTGAGCTATATTTGTTGACGTGATCAACTTTCCATTGACTGACTGGCGCAAATGGTCAGACAGGATATCTAGCCATGGGTCCTTTGCGACAGAAAATGGCTGAGAAACTCAAAAAATCCGTAGCTCTTGAGAATCCATGTCTTGTATCTGGAAACAGCACCCGAGCTGTCACCTTCGTCTGCAATCGTCCAGGAAGGATATCGCAAGACTCTTGAATGAATGCATCGCATTCGGCCAGACTTGCCCTCAATATGCACTGCAAGTCGACTTGGACGTACTTAGTGGTCTGTAGATCTTCTATTCCCTTGGCCTACACGACAATCTTCTTCTCTGTACAGAGTCGACATAAAAGCTGGGTGAGGTATACATTTGTTGACGTGATCAACTTTTCCGATGGCTGATTTGCGCAAGATGGTGAGACAGGATGTGGCCTTTCCGACAGAAAATGGCGGAGAGAAGAAGGCGTGCATGAAGCCGTTGGCCAGCGTTGGCCTGGGCCCATAAATCGGCAACATCCGTAATTCTTGAGCTTGGTCTTGGGAATCTATGTCTTAAATCTGGAAACAACATCCGAGCTGTCGTCTGCTGTCGTCTGCTCGTCGGTTCACCCATGCCCTTTCATTGCCGACAATTGAAGCATACGGGTTTCCCTTCTCCCGCCATTTTTTCAACCACGACTCTCAAACTCTCCACCCCATTGTTCTCTTCCCGCTGACATGTCTGAGCACTTTACTTATGCCCTTTCATTGCCGACAGCTGAAGCATATGGGTTCCCCTTCTCCCGCCATTTTTTCAACCACGGCTCCCAAGCTCTCCACTCCGTTGTTCTCCTCCCACTGGCATGTGGACCCTGTCTAAGCACTTCAATTATGTCCTGCGATATTGATACTATGAATAGCTCCAACAAAAATAACTTGGCTAGAATCCCCCGTGAGTTTGCAAAGGACACGACTCTGCTCGTCGACGAGAAATCCGACCAGGAACCAATGGTCGACACGGTGCGCTGAAACATTATCGGACAAGAATTGAGTGGACACATCCTGACGTCAAAATAACTATTGTGAGTGAACTTCGAATTTGGTTGTTCCTGGATTCAAAAATGCGCGCTCAGCTGACCTAGATTTTTACAAACGGTGCCGTCTCCCGCTCTATACTAACTATAGAAGATCAAGCCGTCTGCGGCTGAGTGAGCGCTACGTCCAACTATGATCACGCGGGACGGCACGGCATGAGAAGAGAAGCGTACATCGAGGTTTTGCCTTAAAGTCGGATTGAGGCCGCAATACGTCCTGCCTCTCCTTCCCTCCCCACGTCGCCATGAGCCAAGAGAAAGAGAACAACGAGAAGGCGGATTTCTCCGTCGTCGAAGAACAGCACAAGGCGGAGGCCGATCGTTCCAACACAGTCGATGCACTGCCGGAAATCGGAACCCCGGAACGTATACTCGCGGAACGCGCGCTCGTGCGGAAACTGGACTTCAGACTCCTGCCCACGATCTTCCTAATATACATCATGAATTACATCGACGTAAGTTCACGTTTCTATACCGTGCCTAACTCACTGAATTTCAGAGAAATGGTATCACTACCGCTCGGTTGAAAGGCCTGGAGCAGGATCTGGGGCTGTCGGGTACGGAAACATCGAGATTTCTCGTTCATTTCACTAGTTTAACGACTTCCAGACCTTCAATACAGCGTGGTTCTCTCCATCCTCTTCGTCTCCTACTGCCCGGCTCAAATCCCGTCGAATATGGCAAGTGAATCCTCAACCCTCGCCAACAATCGCACTAACGACGGTTTCCCAGATCCTGAACCGCGTCACAAGGTACTGCGAACCACCTTCACATGTGGTCATTATATAATTACAATTCATTACCACAGGCCGTCGTGGTACATCGGCGGCTGCGTTATGGCTTGGGGATTGACGAGTCTGCTCACCGGGGTGCGATTAAACCAAGTGCACATTTCAACCGACTCAACCAACCGCAGGTCACGAAAAACTACGGTGGAATTCTTGCATGTCGCGTCTTCATCGGCCTCCCAGAGGTACGAGATTTTTTGTTCTTGTTGAGATTCGACCATTCTTGACGTGGAGAATTTAGGCTGCATTTTACCCCGGAGGTAAGTAACGGGCTTGTTATTACCTTTGGTCTAACCTGACGCATGTCGCAGCGATTTATCTGCTGTCGCGCTGGTACACAAAGAAGGTATTTGAGCTTCTCTTCTCTTACGGCCCTGCTGACTCACGGTGGAACAGGAACTGGCGTTCCGCTCGGCGATATTATACACCGGCCTTCTTCTTTCCAACGCATTTGGTGCTGTAAGATCCAGACTGGCCTATAGAAATTATTTTGACCGCGACTGCGCACAGTTGATCGCTGCCGGAATTCTGGCAAATATGGAGGGGAAACGGGGAATTCGAGCCTGGCGATGGTACTTTCTCCATTATGCTCATCCCGTCGTCTGCTCACGTCGTTTTCAGGCTGTTCTTCATCGAGGTGGGCATGCTAAGTTGACACAAGGACCCTCGCTGAATTTAACCAGGGCTCTATCACGATTACAATTGGGATCTTCACTTTGTTCGTGGTCTAACATTTTTTTTTGGCTATGCCTTTGATTAAATGAGGCTTTTAGATGGGCGCTCCCGGACTACGTCAGAATCTCATTCGTTCCAGTCATCCTACGTACTCACATTCACTTGCAGCCGAACAATACCCGCTGGATCGTCGGTGATCAGCGCCGTCTCGCTCAGGCCCGTCTTGCTGAGGACGCTGGTGAAGCAGACCAGGATAATGTCAACGACACGTACGACGCGGTGTCCTTGGTCTTCCCGATACATAACTAATTCGGTTCAAGTCCTCTCGCAGGCTTGAAAATGGCAATCAAGGATCCCCTCGTACTGACGTTCGCAGTCATGAATGCCTCGCAGCTCCTCGGATTGAGCTTTATCAATTTTTGTGAGCAACCGTCCTTTCAACGGTGACGAGTGATGTTGATCAACCGCTTTTTTGCGCAGTCCCAACGTGCGCCCTACCATTTTCAACAGAAACTCTTATTGTTTAACCGCGTAACAGCCTCACTCAAACACTCGGTTTTGATACCACAATTAGCTTGTTGTTGGCAGCGTATGTGTTCAAGTTCTCTCGACTCAATTTGAACCTCATGCGTCTGAAGACCTCCGTGGCTGTTCTCTTCCGTTGTATGCTGTCTGAACGCATGGCACGCAGGTTACTTTATTTTTCCACCCGTACATTTTGTTGGATGCTGACGGCTTATGTAGACAAAACGGGCGAACGGTTCTTCCACATCGCCGGCACATGGTGGGCTGTTGTCCTCGGCTTCATCATCAGCCTTTGCACAATGTCCGTCGGGGGCCGATACGTGTCGATGTTCCTCATGGCGGGCGGCTACGCGGGTGAGTGCTGTTGAAAATCCAGGGATTAAGTCATGGCTATATCGAGGCTGTAGGATTCGCCATGACCGCCGTATGGGTATCGAATGTCATTCCGCGGCCGCCATCGTAATGCTCTATCTTCTCACAGTAATTGTCGTGGTTAATTTTCGTTCTCAAACAGAAAACGCGCCGCGGCTATTGGCATCGTTAACGGCGTCGGCAACCTGGGCAACCTGTAGGCACAGATTTCACCATTCTATTTTATTTCTGACTCGTTTGAAAACAGGATGGGCTCCTATACGTGGAAGTCACAGTGGGGCCCGGACTACCACCAGTCAATGATCATATCCCTCTGTTGCCTGGTTCTGAGCACGGCCATAACATTTGGCACGTCCAGTTTTTGTGTTCAACAGATTTTTTCTTATCAACGCTCTTTAGGAATCCGCCAACATCTCTTGCGCAAGAACAAGCAGCTGGATGAAGATGAGCGGGTCGCGATGCAAGGTGCAAATGAGATGCGCGTGAAAGAGGCGGCGATCCTGGAGGGAATAACCTTCGAGCAGGCGATGGAGCGGCGGAAAGGGTTCCGCTACTTGTACTGAATTGTAATGTTGCCGGAATGTAAGAATAAGAAAGCTTTTACTATGCGATTTGGGCGAAATTCAGAAACTCAACCCTTTCCTCAATTTCAACTTTCGGAATTTGAACCGTGTGATTCAAAAAACAACCATTCCCTTTAATTTGGTTTCTCGCGACTACCCGTTCTTTAAAATAGTTATGCACATAGGATGTCGGGAACACAGGGTTTATACCGAATGAGAATCTTATCAATTCGCGTGTACGTACGCGTCCGACCGTCGCGGAGAACGCGTGATGACACGGCTATCGACGGAGACCATGGACTCGGCGGAGGACTGGCAGTCGAGCAACAACACTCGTTATCCTGCACATCTTCAGCACTCATGACACCGTCTCGCGAGCAATTACTCTTCGCAGCCGAGGTCCTATTCCTCGATCTTTCAGCAAACACATCTTCCAATATCCTGGCCACCCATTTTTCTTCGACAAAAGAGGTGGTAATACAGCACACTCCAGCTTTGTGTCCTCATCCACACACCTCCCGAGTCACTGGTCTGAATGCTGCCCGGTCGTATTTCGACTTGCTAGCGACGCATTGGTTGCGATCCAACACAGAGGTTTACACGCGGACTGTCGTGGAGACCCACCAAGTCGCAGTAACCGCGAGCGCGCAGTGGACCTGGCGGGCGAGTGGGCGATCGTGGAAGGAGGAATTTGTGTGCACCTTGGAGTACGACGATCACTTGAAGATCGTTGCCATGATTGTCGAAACTAATTCGGCGCCTGGGACGTGTGTCATGAGAGCAGTGGATGCGGACCCTTTGGAGTCTGGAGAACTGCCGATGGCCCCAGGGGTATGTATGGTTTATGCGTGGATATTTCGCGTTGCTGACACCTGTTCCTAGTGAGACGTTCAAATCATCCGTGTAATTCTTACAGTCAGAGAATAATACTCTGCTCGTGTGTAAAACCACAACGTATGAAGCCATTCAGAAAGAGTTTCAGCACCGAGTTACGATTGGATTTCGGTTGCGATCAAGATGGAGCATGGAACACAGAACGAGACCATATAGTGGACCATATTTGAAACATAAGAAATTGAGTCCATCTCACACTGGAATCGCCAATGGGAAGATCTAGAAAGAGGTTGAAGGAGACTGATTTCATGTGATGCAAGGCTGCGATCTTATCTTCAAATCTTTGGCTTTCCGCGATTCCTTTTATTCCTCGAGCCGAAAATGCGGGGGCACTCGTGAAATCCAGAGGTTCGAATCACATATCTAGGTTTTGGTTACACTTACTTTAACTCAATATCAGATGATGAAGGAAGAACGGCTTCGCGACCTCCGAGCAGTCGACCCATATTTTGAGACACTTAACCGGAGTAAATACTTAAATACCCATAGACGGGATTTGTCGTCTTTCTTCTTCGTTTAAATGAACTTGCGTGCAGCTTTCTCGAATGTCGGTTTGCGCCATACTCTCCACAGCTTCGTTTCTAGAACCAAAGGAGTGAGAATTACGAATATCCATGATACACCAGCAGTAATTTCTCGTACCGCACTGGAGCGATAAAATTCGGAAGTAGTCTCCCCTAGTCAGACTTTATGATAATTGATAACTTATATAGAGGAGGAACATGGAACCAGGAACAACTACTTCCCAGCCCAATTGTGGGTTTCGCCAGACTTGCACTACATGTCTCTTGTTTTCGTTGTGCTGTACGATCAGCTTATACGATACGTTTGACGTCAACTACCGGGAACATTGAGGAACCAAAAAGAATGGAACACATAATGACGACGAACCCATTCGAGCGCCTCATCCGTCCCTTCACCGGTCATGGCTGATATACCCTGCGTCGAAGCTCGGTTCAAATCCTCATGAACTCTATGAGATAAACCTTACCTTGACGGCTACCATCCAGCCCGGCTTCGACTTGGAGAGCGTACCAATGTCAAGTGCCCGCGATATCGTGTCCAGATCCACCGCCCCTTCCAAATCCGTCTTGTTAGCCAACACGAGGAACGGGAACAGCTCCGGGTCTTCAATCCACTGGTACATCCGATGCAACTCATCTTTAGCTCCATCGAAACGGTCGGGTGCGGCGGCGTCGAGCGCAAAGACGAATGCATGTGCGTTCCAAAAGTCTGCAGTAAATGAACTCGTTGGCAGACAAGCACTGGCAAAAACGGGATATCACCAACACCGGTGCCACATGAGCCTGATTTTCTCCATACCATCAAACTCCCAGAAGGTGACGCTGTGTCTCCCTTACGGAACTGTTTCGAGAGTGCATCTTTGAGTATTATGAGACCCCAATAACAGGACGTCTGGTTCGGCGGACGGTACCTATGGTGGGGGTTGTTTCAGGGAGCACGCCATTGGGAGTTCGCGTCGTTTGAGCCAGTTCACGATGCTCGTTGTACCCGCGCCGTCCAGACCGATCATCGCCACCGCTTGGCCAGCCATCAGGATTCTGAAAAAATTGCAGAGGCTGGAGAGATTCACTGAACGACTTGGGTAGCATCGAAGGAATCAGGCGGTCTGCGCCGACGGCTGCTGTAGCTGCCACGGACGAAAGAGCGGAACCCATGAAAGTATAGTCTTCGAGGTCGTATTAGAGAGGTATATGTGGAGGTCCACGTCGCATCCCCATCTGAGTCTAGAGCTTGAAAGAATATATGGGGCAAGCGTGCGTTCCGAATCGGCGTATATATATAGTCTTCGTCTCAAACATGAACAATCACCGCCCACTTCCTAAAATGGACATTTCGAATCCACTCGCAACAAATTGTCCCAAGCCGGAGAGCGGGTGGTTGGAGAGATTTGGGGCCCATGTTCATGGCGGCAGAGTGACGGTTGAACTTATGCCAGTCGGAGTCAGCGTCAAAATCCCAATTTTAATAGTCTACTACTTACTTATGCGAGTCAAATGCAAGTACAATTCGGTTTTCTACAGTATGCCATCCTAATATGAAGTCGATACAATCGAGCTAAAAACAAGTCCCAAAAGACAAGGTTATGAGAATACAGACGTATAAAGTTTGCGGTAGCTGGAATACATACCAGCACGGACGCTCTAGAGAGAACAAAATTGAATAAAAACTCTAGAGTATACTATCAATATCCTGACAGATAAAAAATACCTCAAATCCTGGTAGCAAACTAGAAATGAGCGAGGGAGTCTGCCGAGAGAGTAGTAGCAAACCATTGACACCATTACTCCATGTCCGACCAATTAGAGCGTACAGTTATAAATATCATGGGAATCGAAGAAAATTTTACCTTTCGGACACCATCCAGCGCGTCTTTAAAGGCCTTTACTGTACTATTTCGACCGAATGTTCACGCCATGTCACCCGTCACCTCAAATGTTCATTTTTCTGGGTGTTCATTTCTCGGCAATCACCCCAACATTTCCATATATAGTAATCCGGCGAATGCCGGACACGAAATTTTCGCATTATCGAGCCTATTTGGGCGTCAAAACACCACCGTCACCGTCGCCTACACCAAAAATTTTCAGTTCAGTGCCCTCCGTCACCCGTCACCTGAACATTCGGTCGAAATAGTACAGTACTGTAACCTCGGTCCAAACTCGATGATTTCGTAAGCATCACTTCTGTCACTGCCAGTGGCAGTGCAATCCCAAAAGCACTTTCTGTTTTCCTCTCCCACTACAATATCAGGACCAATGCTTCGCGCCTTTCTCCCCAGGGCCAGACGTGATTTAACTTCGGCATTGGTGACGCGCCTCTGGAATCCAGGTCTGCCCTCTTCTCCGAAAGCTCGCCGACCTTCCTGGACTGAGGCGCGTGATTAGTCGCCCACATTATATTCCCTCCAAGCCGATTTAAACACAGTAGAAGCTCGACTTCTGCCTCCCCTCCAGAATGTGTGTTTTCTTGTTAAAAAACACCTGTTCTTTGAGTACTAATCGAAAAAAGCGACGCGACCTGCTGCCCCCGCTACTAGCGATATAGTAAACAAAGAGAGGTGCATTGGATATCGTCTATTCATCGTCCACTAGATGTCATTCTCTCAGCCTTTTCACGAATGTTCTCAAAGAGATGATGGACTCTGAGGCCGCACCTCAGAGTTCTGAAAACTGGCCGCGTCCGGCCCTTCCACCACTGAATGAAGCAGAGGATCTGGGTACGTTGCGCCATCCGTTGTAAACATATCTTACCTCCAATGTCAGTCTTCTTCCAAACCGAAATCCGCGAAAGGCCGGATGCCGTCGACCCAGGAGAGTGCATGTTAATGTTTGGTGTCACGAAGGTGACGCGCTCATTCATCGTTTTCGACCATGGTTGTCAAACAGTTTGCAGGCGGGCAACAGTGTATGCATCCGTATCACCGGATACATTCCCTCTTCCTCGAACCCCGGAGTTGGTCAATTTATGCAGGACACCAAGGCAAGACGGGCTGTATCGTTTATTCCATGTCCCCAACATATTTCTCTCTAGATCCCCAGCATGGCTTGGATTAAGATCCCTGCCACCAAATACGCGAACATCAGCGGTCCAGAAAAACTCTCGCATTGTCAACTTGAGGTCACCGTGAGGTCCGTGCTGTGTGGGCACTCGTTTTTGTGCTGTACATACTCCTAGTAGTTGCGCGGATGTGGAACCGCAGCTCCTCGAACAGGATCGGGTGCCGCCATTACGCATCCTCAGCTTTGACATCGAATGCCTCGGCCGCGACGGCATCTTCGTAGAGCCCGACGTCGATCCCGTCATCCAGATCGGCAACATGGTCTCAACCCTAGGTATGTACCCAACTCGTACCGCTTTCCATCTAACCCAACGGTAGGCAAACCCTCATCGCCGTTCATCCGGAACATCTTTACCCTCGACACATGCTCCCCCATCGCTGGTGCGGCCGTGATCTCCTGCACCGAGGAAGCAGCGATGTTGCAGAGCTGGTCGGATTTCGTGCGGCAGGTCGACCCGGACCTGGTCATCGGGTTCAATATCACCGGGTTCGACCTCCCTTACCTGCTCACGCGCGCCAAGGCCCTCCAGGTGTCGCGCTTCCCCTTCCTCGGCCGCCTGAAAGGTGATTACTCCTTGCCTCTTGAATTCGAAAGGGACGCTTCATTCATAATGCATTCCAGACGTCGAAAGCGCGCGCGCGCGGACCGTGCAGTACGCCACACGGGGACACATGCGCAGCTGGGAGGACATTCCCATCCAGGGCCGGCTGCAGCTCGATCTGATGCAGTACGCCCGCTGCGAGGAGGCCGCCCCGTACCTCAGCTTGAACGCTGTCGCGAAGCGGTTCCTCGGCGAAAAGAAGGAGGACATCCATTTCACCGCCATCAGCGGGCTGCAGACCGGGTCGGCCGACACGCGGCGCCAGCTGGCCGTATATTGCCTAAAGGTCCGTACACTTTTGAGGGCAATTCGGACAAAGCTGATGCGAAAACAGGATGCGTATCTGCCCCAACGCCTCCTCGAGGTTTTGGGCTGCGTGGATAGATACACAAAGATATCGCACGAGCAACAGACACTTTTCAATTCGATAGCGCCCGACCACGTTGGCCCCCCTCAGCTAGCATGTAGTAGCACTGAAGAAACCCCGAGTTAACAGACAGCGGTCTGCCAACATGTACTTTTCTATCTAAGTACGGTTACCCACATGGATGGATGGACCGGGCCGTACATGTCCATTCACTATGCTCAGATCCGTCGGTGGTGTGCAACGCCTGGAGCACCAACTCCCTGCGCAGCCATTTATCCTCTGGAGTAAAGTGCCAACTGGCGACCCCAAAGACCGTTACAGCGCCAAAGATTACGGGCGCCTGGAAGTGGATTTACTTAGTCCCAGCACACACAGATAGGGAAGCTAAGGAAGCATTGACTCACAAAATTGAATGTCTCCGCGGTGACAGGGAAGAAAAACGGCGACACCATGACCTAAGCCGAATGAGTGCACGAACGGATAAACACGGCGAAGGGGGCGCACAGCAAAGACGATGGCATTGAAGAACACTGCGCTCGCGTAGAACGGCTTGGCGAATGCGCCGAGGCGGAAGTGCGAGGCTTGGAAGTCGTTCGGCGTCATTGTGAGCCGCAGGAGGGCGATGAGCCCGTAGGCGGCGATAGTCGGCACGCCGCCCGCGCTGACGAGGCTCGTGAATGCCACTTGGCTCGGGAGAATCGTGCATAAGAGCGCCGCCGCGAAGACGAAGATGACGGTTACTGCGTTTTTCGGCTGGCCGTCGGCCGTGACCTTGCTGATCCAGCCCGACAAGGGGAGGACACCGTCGCGCGCGACTGCAAAGACGAGCCGCGAGGCAGCGACGATGGCGACGCTCGTGCTCTGGGGAGTACTGTGTCAGAAGGAAAGAAGGAAACGGGAAGTAGACGCACCAGAATCAATTCGATGACGGCGATAGCAGTCATGAATATACTCCCGTTTTTGCCTAGGGCCAGAGCATAGATCTGCACAAAGGGCTGAGGTGCCTCCAAGGCAAAGAGCGTGTCGAGGTCCGGTGTACAGAACAGGAAGAGGATCGCGGTGGCGAAGCCTAGCACGCCGGTCGCGAAGGCGCTCGTCAGGATACCCTTTCCGGCGACGACACTGCAGCAATATGAGCATTTCGGCGTGCTACGTGCGCGGGTACGACTTGCCTCGCATTCTTGGTTTCCTCCGCAATGTGGCCCGAAGCATCGAAGCCGGTCATGGTCCCCGCGGTGAACAGGCTGGCAGACTGTCAGCGCGCGCATGGCATATCGAAGGAGAAGCCTACAAAGACAGCATCCAGCTCCAGCCGGGCGGCGCACCCGTCCCATTGTCTGGCAAATCCATCGACGACGATTCACGGGGATGGCTGACAAGACTCACAAGTCATGGTGAACACATCTTTTGCGCTGCGGAACCCATACGTCTTGGAAACACCGATCGGAAGCCATATGACGCAGAGGAAGAAATCAAGCATCATGAGGGCGACGGAGAACCTGAATATCGCGGAGTACATCCTCGGGGGAAGGTAGTTGATAGCCACCGACACGACCAGTAATGCCTCCGAGATTGCCCAGATGAGCGCGCGCCATTTAACGTTATCGTTGGTGATCCCGCCGGGGAACTCGATCTCCCACACGGCCAGCTGCGAAACGATATAGTTTGCGGTCGTCTGAGTGGTGTCAGAACCGACATCACTGGGAAAAAAGGCACCGACCTGACAATTGCCAGCGGCAAAGGTCATCCACGCCGTGCACGACCACCAGGCTACGATGAAACCGAAGAAACGGGCGTGCTTCAGGCCAGCACTCTCGGCTGCCCATATGTAGATGGAGCCGCTGAGAGGAAGCGCAGAGCATATTTCGGCGAGCACCGCTGCGGTGATGAGCATGAACACAATGGTGATGATGTATGACGACCTGAACAGAAGAATCAGCAAACACACGGGAATAGAAGAATCTATTGACCATATCGCCGCAGGTCCCATTGCAAGCAGACCGAGAAAGAAACCGGATCTGCAAAGGGGATTAAAAGGGTCGATAAGCAAACGATACCACCAACCGGACACTGCCTATGAAATTGAGGGCACAAAAGCTAGCAGCGAAGCTTTCAATTAGGTTCCAGCTGCGATGGAGTTGCTGCAAACCGACTCATGAGATACAACCCGGAACAAGATATGAGGCGTACCTGTTTATAGCCCAATTTAAGCTGAAAAATATGACGGTCAGTGTCTCTGCGAAGCTCCCTGAGGAGCGGAAAGAAGTTAGAGTGACACTGGGGGCTTCCCTACGCAGGTATGAGCGCTGATCAGGTTCAAGCGGTATTATCTCAATCCTCGCTGATTTTTCCGATCTCTCCCTTCGGATACAGCCTTGCGACCGAGACGAAGAAAGAGATGAGAAAAATGCAGCAAGGATACCCGCAGCCATTCCAGTTTGTCACTAGGGAAGACGTTACCAATGATACGACAGCCACACAAATGCATAGGTCCGTCCCAGGGCCGTCCCTAAGTGGGCTTCACCAGTTGCAGTTCGTCCTGGTTGCCGGGATTCGCCTCCTCGTGGTCGCTGCGAGTCGTGGAAATCTCCGACATGGCGTGAAGATGAGATTGGGAGAAGAGCGAGAGGTTGGCGATAGGAGTGAAAAACCCGATACAATTGTTTGGCGACAGCCTTAGCTGCAAATATCGTGGGTTGGAGGATCCAGAAACCTATTTGGGGCGTAGGGAATCGACGCAGAAGACATCTCAGGATCCCGAGCGACTTTAGTGATGGTTATTGGTGGCTGTCATCGGGACGCTGATCCGAGCTGACTTGATCAAGTACCACCACCGCCTCGCGTTCTTTGAATCCGTGCCAGTTCATGTCCCGCCGCCGCAATGCCCAAGAGGTACACCGCAACAACATCGTCAGAGAACTTATCGAGACCGAGCGCAAATATGTCCGGGATCTCGAGACGATGCAGGTCCGTTTTCAGCGACAATGCTCTCTATTATTTCTTACCCACCGCTGTACCACAGAAATACGCGACTGCATTGTCGAAGAGTAATTTTCTTGATCAGGATACTTTCCAAATCCTCTTTCCCAACATCAACTTGCTCGTCGACTTTCAGTGGAAGTTTCTCATCCGCCTCGAGGGGTCCGCGGACCTCCCATGGCAAGACCAGCGATGGGGATGGCATTTCCTGCAATCTGTGAATACTGTACCGTTTTCTTATGACTCTTTCCCTGTCTGATATACATTCCTCGCTTCCGCCGTTATTTCGGAACAACAGGAGGAAGAGTTTCGTGTTTACGAACGATATTGCGCGAACTACATCAATATCTCCGATATTTCCCATCTCGTGCTCGGAAATGAGCAGAAATTCGCCGTGAGTGTCGCACCGTCCGCCGGCTAACCACTCAAGAACACCGCTCAATACAGACTTTTAACCATTTGATACATTTCAAGGCTGAACTCCCGGCATTCCTCGCGAAACCAGTTTCGCGTGTTTGCAAGTATCCACTTTTACTTGACGTGAGTATCCTGTTTAGATCCCCCCTCCCTCTGTGCTAAGCAACGTCTTAATTTTACAGTCGTTGATCAAGGTTTCGTCGCCCTCTGATCAACATTACGCCGAGTTGAAAAGCGGTTCAGAGGCCGCCAAACGAGTAACTGACCGGATATGCAAAGTCGTACGACTCGTCGAAAACGAGCAGACCGTCAAATCCCTGCGCACCCGCGTGCATGATTGGAGAGGCCATCGTGTCGATGACTTTGGCGAACTTCTGCTTGACGACGTGTTGGTTGTTACAAGGTCTGGCATCCATCGGGAATACCATGTATTCCTCTTCGAAAGGATCATACTCTGCGGTAAAGAGCCGTGCAGGAAAAAAAAAGGTATCAGAATTTATACAAGTCAGCAAAGGAAGACGACAACTCTCATACTCAAGGGCCGTATTTCTATTGCCAGTGTTATGCGGGTACAGCCAGTATCCTCAGACTCCACCAGTCAGTTCATTCATACTGAACAATGTATTACCACTCGCTAACGCCTCGTTCATGGCGTCAGACTACTCGCTCGATGTGTGGTGGGATGGAGACGATGGAGACGATGGTCTCGAATCATTTACCCTGCACTGTCGCTATGAAAGCCAGATGCGGCAATGGGAGGCGCAGCTAAACCGATTAATTAGCGAGTGTGTCCAGCGACGATTCGAGCGCAGCGCGTCCAACATTGGGGTTGAGGCTACTGATCCCTGGCATGCCGAGACATGGCCCGAGGAGAGCGTAGACTCTCAGGTAGAGAATACCAGCAACCAGTCACATCCGCCGCACGATGACGGTACATACGAGCCTGGGCCAGAAGAGGACGAGAGCTAATCTCCTATTTTCATTTTCGTGAAAGTTAATTAACTTTCAATAAAGTCCGGATGTAGTAGCTACAGGTATGTATGTACGAATCCTATGCATGGGGTGCACCAAATGGGCTGGGATGACAGACGAGAGACGGTATTACACTGGAGAGACGTGACAGCAAAGGTAATCTAGAAAAGCAAGGTGGAAGCGACGATATAAGAACAAATACAGTAGCAAGTTTAGAGCGAGTAGGGATGACGAGCGAATAATGGTATGGATGCTTGATCGTCCGGGACGCTTCACTGAAGATAGACAGGTCAATTAACGGTTGTAAACCAGGAAAATCAAGGATAATTACAGCTGGACTTCAGGTAAGGGTGCATCGACCCTTCCTCATGGACACATGCTCTATGTGAGCGGTCTCCAGGACAGTGGCGGGAGCTTCCGTCAGAGACGCGCCGGAACGGGACCGAAGTCTGCTCGAGACTCGGACTCCAGCACGCACCGGCGATGCAGGCGCAGGAGGTACGGAGTCGTTGCGGCTAGCAACGGTGGTAGGTGGAGAGATTATGGACGGACGGGCATCGCGAAGCGCAGGGTCGAGCTTGACCTGAAAATCAGAGACGTATGTATCTGACTGATCGCCAATGTTCCCTTCAACACCAACGTCCGTCGTCCGGTATTTCTTGGACTGTTTGTGTTTTTTCATCCGAGGGACAATCACCCGCGGGGGGACGGAATTTGACAGGAATTTAGAGAACTGGATGTCGTCGTCGCCACTTTCTCCTGGGCTGTTCTTTGCAGCTGCTCGTTTCCGAGGCCGTTTAAAACCGTCACCACCAGACATGTCGAGCGTCCAGTAGCATCCCTTCCCACTCTCGTGCATTGGCCGCCTGAGTTTTCTGAACGCTTGGTGAAGAGACAGGGCATGACGAATAGAGTTCTGGACAAAGATCTTGAGCATCAGAATGTCATTGGTTTTTTGGATTGGCTCACCTTCCATTTCGTCTCATTCTGATGTTCGTTATACCACCTGAATCTACCGATGAGTTCTCGGAATATTCCCTGGAGAGTGAGCCTCTTCGTTTCGGTGCCGTAGATCGCAAGCTTGGTGAGGATGGTCAGTGGCATGGATGGTCTTGATCCATCGGCTGGTTCGCCCACAGACCAAAGGTCTATAGGTACGTCACGAGGGAGGTGTAGCTGCTTGCGGATATCCTCTCCTGCGTCAGGGAACACCACAGGACTGTGGAATGCTCTGGGTGGCAACGCGATATCAGAGGGACTCGAGGGGTGTACTGCGAGAGCAGGAATAGAGTGATCAAGGTGGCGGTCTCCGGGGAAACGTTGGTAGTGTGCTGATCCCGCATTCCTGGTGCCCTACGAAATGCGAGTAAGCACGATATAATGTGGGTTTAATTATGCAGTTACATGGTGGTCAGCGTCAGTATCAAGCTGATCGCTGTGTGGCGCAGCGAACTTTGAAGGTCCCGGTGGAGGTCGAGGATAGGGGTCGTACGCTTGAAGTCGACGATGTCGGTTCATGTGTCTGTCGTCTCCTGCGTTGCCGGGACCATATCGTCCTGACGTGCTTTCGGGATGGTGAGACTTGCCACCCAACCCATCCCATGGCAAGTGGTCTAGGAACTGACTGCCACAAGAAGGATCTTCATATATTATCGAGACATCGTCGGTGTCGACCAAAATATCCCGTATGCTCCATGCGGGACAGGGAGTCGAAAGAAAATCGTTGGTGGAATCCGATTCGCCCTCGAATAATGCGCCAGGGTAGAAAATCTCCTCGTCATCGACAGACCTCCACTGGCCGTGTGTCGGAGGATAATCTTCGGACGGCCACTGCGACATGGATTTCTGAGTGCGTCGCGGGAGAGACAAAGACAGGATTTAAAACAAACCGTGCGAGGCATAAAATAAAAACCACCAGAACACGTGTGGCAGGTGCTGCCGGACCGAGAACAACAGCATCGCATAAGCTCGAGCCATGCGGATGCGAAGCACGTTTAGGTGGTGCGGGATTGGCGCGCGTCTGAATCCAGGTAAAATTGTTCCAGATTAAGAACGGCAGTCAGAGGAATGTGACTGGGCAGCTCTGGACAGCAGAGGAAGGCGAGAGAGAACTCTACGGAATAATCAGATCGTTTCAAGGAACAAGCAGCCAGTATTAGCCATCAGTCTCTGGACCCACAAATGATTCCACAACTTGAAGCGCACAGCCGCACGGCCGCACCCGACCCTGGCAAGTCCGAGATAAGGCAGCACCCGAACCTACTAAAGTCCAGCCCTGAGCGCGGTAGATTAGCCAGCGGTCTTTGGATGGTAAGTCCGAGCTCAACGAAAAGAGCAAAGCGAGTCACTGGCAGTCAGTTCCTGTCCTGTCATAACGTCACGACTTCTCCATCAAGGAATTTACCATATAGATTGAAAGTCTGTCGCCGCCCTAATGTCGACCCATGTGCGAGTAGGTTCGCCGTGGAGGGTGGTGAATTTTGTTCGGCGGCGCTTTCCCCAAAGCGGGGGATTTGGGTGATTTAATCCGTCAGCTTTTGGGAAAAACTAAATATATCCGTTGCTCGGAGTACAAGTCGCCTATTAATACGTCAGAGACGCTATCAATATGGCAGTCCCCGGCATCAACATCCATCGTATATGCTATTGCGAGGGAACGTATACCCCGCTTGCGCCCACGTTGTAAGATTCGGATTCATATATGCTTCTATATGCCTGCTCGAAGTGAGCGAGTTGGTCTATAAAAAACAAGATAGGAACGACCCACTGGTTGATATAATTCGATGTCGGAAACTTGGGCGGGTCGCACTATCATCACATTGCGGTCAAGTGGAGCTGGAAGCCAGATCAGAAAATTATGCTTACAGTCATACCGTTCTGCACGCCGGGGAGCTGGTACACGCGGACATAGTCGATGAACATCTGCGCCGGGAACACCATGTGCTTGAAGTCCTATGGAAACAGTCAACTGGTGGCAGCAATCTATTAATGAAGACGCACCTGTCCCTGGAAAGAGGGCGATATACCAAGGTTGAATATCATATACTGTGTGCAGTGAGTACAATGAAAGGAATGCAACGCAGACACGCACCATCGGTTCTTCTGAGATCAGGCGCGCCGACACCTGCGACGTTTCATCGGGCCCGATGGTGTCAGGCGTCAACGTCCACGTCTTCGTTGCGTTGCTATACCAGGTAATGTACCCACTCTCCCGGTTCGTCGGATCCGAGAACCACTCGAGGCCGTACGGCGCATACTCGACTCCGCCATAGAACTGCGAGTCTATGTACGTCAACGCGGATATCGTTTGCTGGAATTCGTCGCCGGTGTAGTTGTTGAACTTCGTAATGCTTGCGTTTTGGATGGGCGTCACCGACGACGCGTTGTCAAACATTCTTTGAGCATTGTACGGCGCAACCTGATAACTCTGCGACACCTGTCCGCGGAAGTACGGTGCGGTGCCGTCGATTTCAACCAGCGCCTCGATGATGTCGATTTCCGGCACGCCACGCCCGACGGACGTCGTAGGCCCAGGGTGGTCGGATCCGGGGCAGGTACATGCCGAGAGGCGCTGCCCCGGAAGGAAGCTTAGTTTTTCGTCGAATATGACAGCAGGCTCGTTGTCGTGCGTTGTCTGGTTTGGGAAGGTCCCAAGGTCGCAGGCTGCGTAGCTGTACGGCCACCTAGAAATGTTTAATTTAGTTGGAACGAAAATATGTGTAAGCGTCCTCTCACATTCCCTCTGTTGTCGCCCCATAGCCTGCGCGGCCGAGATTCCCCATTGTCCACGCGCCAGGCCAGAAGCCGACCTGGGTCGGTGCTCCGGGAAGACTTATAGAGACCTCGATGTAACCCGTGGTGAAGCATACTTTATTCCAGGATTGTAGCATACCTAAGAAATGTGAGGAACCGAATATGGAATCATGAAGTACTTGCCGCTCTGGAAATTCAAGTTGTGATTGTTGATTTCAGAAAGAGTGATGACAAGTTTGCCGTCTTTGGTCGTCACCGCCTGAAAGCCGTCTTTAGCACGTCCGCAGAGCCCCAGTTAATTTCGGCTTACTCCAGGGTCATACCACTCAAGATCTTCAGTGGGCCAATAGTGTAAGTCGACAGCCTCCCACCAGGGATCGTCTCCGGGGTAAAACGAGCGCCCGTCGACGTTGAACTCGTCACTAAAGACAAGGTCGTATTTTTTGCCATCGGCCCCCGTATATGTGTACGCAGACATCGGCGTATCAGTATCTATCATCTGGGGGAATTTCGTCAACAGAGGCACCTGCCCGGTCCCGTTTATGCCGCCCAAATTAAAGCCTTTGATCTGCTGGCCAGGATGCGTGAAATGGACGAGAACCGGATACCCAACGAACAGCGCAAGGAGCCCGCCGAGGAGGACAACGAGAGACGTTGCGGTCGCCCAACCCCGCAACGAGAAAATGTCGAACGAGCGGTCCAGCAGAGCATCTCCGATTGGATCAGGATTGTGCAGCTCATCGTCGAGGTCAAGATTTTTCTCCCACTCGGTATTGACAGTTTTCGTGCGTGCCATGGGCGGCCGCGCCTCCGACGTGGGTTTCCGCACGGGAACACCACCGCCAGCAGGTTTGGCGTGATTGAGACTGGGATCGTACTATGGAAGCAAATCAGTTGTCGACAACAACCAGTTAGTTGGTTTAATACGCGCCGAATATGGCCCATAATCTAAACCGATGGATCCCCTCGCTACATCTTGCACGATCCCTCCCCTCGCGGTGCCTCGTGCTTGAGTATGACGCTCGGTCGGTCGGACACGCGATGGCCCAGAAATCATGCGAGCGCTCTGGAAATCGCTTTCGGTGGTATGCCCATACGATTGGGCCCCAGATGGTTGTCGCTGGGGCAAACGGCGGGCGGGTCGGCGGTGGGGGGTAGACATGGAGGCGAGAGTGCTGGACGCTGACGTAAAAGCCTTTGCATCGTGGTGTTATCCGACCCTAGGACCGTTAATGATAGAACAGTTAATAATATCCCGCAGACGTCACTGCCTTTGTGCGCGGGAGCCGCAGTAGCACTGAGACACTAAGGTGTAGCATCGAGATGCTAAGATTTTTCACAATGCAAGTTAGGCAAGGATCGTACAGATGAATCGAGACGCGACACTTACGTGTAAACACGGTGATTGAGTGAGAACGCAGAACCGGATGACGAAGGTAGTTTAACCGGAGTTCACAGTGACCGGTGGTTCCCAAGATTAAGTTTGGCGCTCCTTTCTTGAATAAAAGGGCAGGAGGCCATATGCCAACGTCGCGGACTGAAATTTCTGTTTGGAGGTTTAGCATCGATGTGCCGCCAGGTACCGATAGGGCTGCATTCTTGGTCGTGTTCCTTCCAAAAAATATATCTGTTGGAGAGGAAATAAACCATTCGTCGTGGATAAGAAAGATACATTTACTGCCAGCCTGCAGAGGACTGCATTCAGGTCACCGCGTGGGCTGGCTCGACAGAGACTAAAACAGTTTCCATTGCAGAATTCGGGCTGGATTTCATGAGTCGGAAATACTGATGTTGTAAGGTGGAGAGTGTATGTAGCTTATCTGCTCATCGTGTTCGTGAAGGGTAGTGGAAGTTGAGTGGAAGGAAGCAAAAGGATTTCGATCTCCGAGTCCGAATCTCCGATCACGCGTGATTGATTGCCCAGAGCTCTTGAAGCATTTTTGATTTTTATTATTATTCAACGCGCTAACGCGTTTAGATTAATAGCTTCAGACCGGTTCATGAAGGCATATGTTCTTGTCCGAAGAAATCAAGGAAGATATGAAAACATTCATTCGTTGACAACCGTAAAAAGCCCGTCTGTATACACATCTCAACGTAAACTCACACTGCGACACCCACACGATAAAAGTCCGGTGTAAATGCCGATGGATTGGACAGCGTGATGGTGTTTGTCTTCCCGGCCTTGAACCCTGGAAGCGAAACCAAAAATCCGGACAGTAAGATGTCCCAGCTCTGAACATCCGAATCATGATCAGTCCTCATCTTAAACTCCCGAAAACACCACGAACCTGCGCGGAGATGGGCATTTGGACCTGGACCGCAGTCCCACCGTTGACGCTGACGAATGTGTTGCGACAGTTTGAGCAGGCGGTGTTCGTGAAAGTGACATCTCCGTTGATGTAGTCGAACGCCAGCAGTTTGGTCCCTCCGGCAGTGCCGCCATCGACTCCCGAGAGCGTGAGCGTCCCTCCATTTCCAACGAATCCCACGACGGTGACGGTGGAGTTGACGACGCGGGTGGCGGCACCTCCGCCAAGGGTTCCGGAAGTTGCAGCGTAATAGGTAAACGTAGGACTCGCAACTGCCACTCCGCCCGTGAGTTTCAAAACCATCGCTCCGTGAGCCGCAACCGTGGCAGTAAATCTTCGAGGAAACATGATCAATTCACGAAAATGGATGGAGAATTGCATTTACGAGGTGGTGATTTTTTCGAGCGAAGTTCCAGTGATCAAATCTGTCGCTGTAGCGGACGAGAACCCGACATCGGCCAGACTGAAGGTGAGGGATCGAGAAGCGTTTTGCCAATTAATAACAACTGCGTGAAGCAAATAAATCTTGGTGCATTTGACAGGTTCGCCGGACACAAACCTGCGACTGTCGACCCATCTGCCAGAGGACCACTCCAAACGTCGTGATCGTTGGTATACCGGCGCTTGAAACTGATAGATTTCCCCAGTGAATCTTGCTGAAAACAACAGGGTCAATATTGCGTTTTGAGAAGGAAAGGCGCTCGCACATTCAACGCAATAATCCGAGTGTTTTTGAGAATACTCAACGTCTGGGCGGACGCGCTGGTGAGATCTGTCGAGATGATGAGCGGCGATTTGACGGCGGCCTGAAATAACAGTGTCAGGATCCTTCGCATGACTGGGGACCGCAAGAAAGAAAGAAGAGAGAGAAGAAAAAAAGGACACTCACCCAGAAAGCGAAATGCGTTTGTTGTTCGGTGGCGGTGAGCCCGGTATTTCCGACCTCAAGCATGTCAAGGTCGTTCCACCCCCCTGGACTAGATTCAGCGCATCAGCGGTCATCGAGAAATATGATCTAAAGATTCTCGAACCCAGCGAATTGCGTAATAGGAACAACCTGGTTGATAATTCTGAAGAGATTGTCCCAACTTGCGGGCGGACCAATATCATTTCTGGGAGTTTCTGTCAGTTGAAGAGATAGACGACATCGGATGGACGCACGAGATCCTCCAAGAATTCGCTACAGCACTGGCGGGCCATCGGGCTGGGTCTTGGACACCCCATTCGCATGCGGAAAAGAGAATCGGACGCCCAGTCGCAGCCAATGCATCTCGCATGGTAACGTAGTGTGTCTGGAAATATGGGTTAGGCAAGTTTACTCGGACAATGGTTGGTTCCCTGCCTCAATCTAGAATTATATATGAGTATGTCGAACACCCTGCTATAAGGTGAAAACATACGGAGATCGGCGGATTGAAGTCAACAAAGTCCGTGCTGTTGACCGCATAGCAATTATCATACTTCAGATAGTCTGCACCCCAGCTAGCGAAGGTGGCTGCGTCCGAGGTCTCATGGCCCAAGGACCCAATATAATGTGCAGTGCCTCCCACAAAATCACAAGCAAAGACACCTCTAAGAGAGACAACGGGAATGAGTGAGAAGTAACCAAGGAGGTTCGTGACAAACCCATCTGAATAGACCCCGAACTTCAGGCCTAGATTTTTCACGAAGGTCGAGAGTGCCGGTACACCAGATGGCAGCTGAAGGGACGCTTGAGTGCGATCACAATAAGAGAGCGAAAGGGACCTGCGATTGTGGTGTCCCAAGTGATTTTGCCGGCCGAGTCGCGCGCAGTAGCCTGCCATCCACAGTCACTAAATAGGGTTTTCTCGTCAGTCTCGGGAGACCGCCTATTGAGAAAATAACCGTGCATATTGAAATAATCGTATCCCAGCGCGCTGAGACCCAGGCTGACAACACTCTGGGCTGCTGTATGGTATTGGGCTTCCGTCGTAGAGCATCTATAAAAGAGTTTAGCACTCTTAAATGTGCGATAAGTTCAGCACGAACAAAAATGCGTTGTACGGATTATACCCCATTGCTGGCGTCACCCCGACTCCATTTTGCAAAGCGAGGCCGACGGAGGAGAACGATAGAGAGACGAGGATTTTGAGCCAGAGCATCCTAATTTGAGCACGATGAGGGTATTAACTTGAATCCGCTGTCGGATTTAGCGAATGAGAGCCAGAGCGAAAGTAGATGATCCAGCTGGCTATTGACCAAGAGCCCGGGCCACCGCGTCCCGTTGAAGGAGCACATGGTTAAATGCAACTGGTGCATCGAAAGAACTTCCAGTCCGAACCGAAGTCAGGGTCGACGAGTCGAGTCATGGGGCCCGGGCTGGCGGTCACACTGGCAGTGCCACCAACGACCGACATCGACTCACTCATCGTTCACGGCAATGACTAAACACTGTGGGTGTACTTCTCCGGAGCGCTGGTGTCCGCGAGGAAATGGGGAAACGTCGGAGCAGCTTTGGAGCAGCGGTCCGACGCAAATCCGATGACTAATCTCACACCGAAACAAGGCCAAAGCCGCCCTCACTGCCACCCCTCAAGCCTTTTGACCGGAACTCCGGACTCGCTAGTGTCGAACGACCTGCTCCATGTGCGATGCTGGCCTTTCTTGAATTCGCTGGTCTGTACGACGGGCTGCATCCTCACGTACTCACAGAATGCGGTTATGCCACGCTGCTTTGGTCTCGGTCGACATTCACTGCGTTTTGCGAAAACTATACGGGGGGGTTTCCAGGATAGATAGTTAATATGGCGTAGCAAGCCGGATTCATAGTCCACCTGCCCAGGCGTGAATTGATGAACTTGCCATGCCGCAGACGGAAATGGAATCCCACGATCTGGGATGGTGTGGACAGACAAGCTGGCGCAAACATCCCCTCCCATGGACGGATCGACTCGCACCATCTCTGGCACATACCTGGCGCCCTCAGCTTTCCTCCTGTGGCGTTTCAGGATAGATCGGCTCTCCGGCCTTCAAAAGACGCGCATTCTATACTTGTGAGTCTCCATTTCAGCGCTATGAAGTCTAACACCTTACCTGCATCTCGTGCCGTGCGCAAATTCGCGCCATACTCCCATCCCGTCCGAGTGCCGCCACAGCACGATACGGAGCGCACTTGCGCGCTGCGGTGCTCGCGCCGTACGAGGCGCTCAATACCTGGCTCGCAGCTAACATCACGGACGGCTCGACAGTTGTACCTGAACGGACCTTGCACGCACATGAGGCTCTGTGCATACTTACTATGTTCATTCTGAAGGTATGTCTGCCATATTTGTCGCAATAACCCAGCCCCAATTATTCTGTTAGGATAAGGATGTCGGCTCTATCTTTCAAGGACCGGATGTCTACACCCTCGTCCTCGAAATACAGCTCCACGGGAAGAGTCAAAGTCCGCTTATGCGTCTTGGACGCTTTGTGGGATCTTCGGACGACGGTGATGCACCCTTGTGGACGCGCCTATTCAAACCGCGCGAATCATACCACATCTTGGAAACGAGCACCTTTGCGGCCACCTTGGCTTGCGGCATGACCAATATTGCGGCGCAATCAGTGTCCACGGTGCGTTCTAAATTCATGCAATCTCTAACTTCCTAACATTAAATGCTCAGGAGACCATATCCGCTCGTATGCGTGCTTGGGCGTGTAATGTCTCGGTTTGTGAAACCTTACACCTTTTTTCAATGGAGCTGACTCTCTGGATCAACTTAGCTTGGGACATGTGTCGATGCGGCCGTTGTCCGTCATTGTATACGTCTCGCATTCCAAGAACCCCCCATCATCAATCCCGAAGTCGGGACTGAAGTCGTTTCCACGCAACGCTTGGTTCGACGAGCATCCCCCGTAGTAATTCGACTCTTGTCTTGATCTGCATCTTAACTGATCAGACCTTTGCAGAAGCCCGGGCTTCGACAAAAGAATACTGCTGCGGGGTATTTAGTGTGCGGTAGAACAGTGTGGTGGGCCTGCTAGAAAGCGTCGAAGGATGGGGCGAGGGCGGGATAGGGCGGGATGGCGGGGCAGGATTAGCTAAACACATTTATTATTGGATTAATTCTATTCAAGTTTTCTGTGCATGCGTTCTACAGAGAATAGCCACCAAGGGACAGGTATTCCGGCGATGGGGTGCGGGGTGAGCGGCATGATCTTTGCGGTCGCTGCACAATCTGTTAAAGTTGGCCATACATGGATGGGTAATCTGTCCACCCCCTGCCCTGTAGGCTCCTTAAACTGTCCGACCCACTACTTTATAGGATCGTTAAAATGTCCACCACCCTGTACAAGTAGGATTCGTAACCTATCTACCGCTCGGTCCACACATGGATCATTGATGTAGCCGACATATGGACATGGACCCGATTTGGAGGATCCACCGCTCTGTCCATCCCGTTTACACTTTTCTCAAAACGCAGTGATTGCACGCGTCATTTACCGCGAACTTGTATAATACGAATCTTCCGTAGGAGGTCTTGCACCATTCTTTCTAGGGCCATTGAACTTAACCTAGATCATCAGATGAATTCAAGGTACCGGTGTCTCAGGCTGCTTCTAAAACGGACACTGTCCTGATACCGATTATCGAAAGCGCGCCGAACGAAGAGGATCCCAGCCTTATGGCCGATGTGATGACCCGCTATAGCCATCCGGAGGCTGCAGGCGTGTTGTGTTTACGTCTGGGGTCTGGCTTGCTCAGCCATCAACAATGAACATAAGTTACCTGCCCGCAGGTCCTGACCGGAGAAATGGAAGACCCGGGCGGAAGCATTTTTTTTCCCGTTTGCTTTCCGGCCTTTTCCGGCTCGCTGCTCATTCTGTATCTCCATCCAGTGTGGTCATCTGTTGGAAATAGGCTGAAATAGGTGGTTTTGGGTAAAAATAGAGTATGATGACCGGACATTTCATACATCCGAGTCCCGTACTATCCTGGACCCACAATGCAGTCGGTTTTGTATTTCCTGACAGTGTCAGAGTGGAATGCCGGCCTCCGACGATTGCCCAGATTGACAAAGTGAGAAGATTGAACATAAGAATTTTGGTGGCCCGAACTAATTTCTTCAAGTTACCACCTTGCTCCTTGGATAATGGGCATCCTGCACCGCCCACGAGCGGCGCCGATCCCGTCGTTTGTTCTGTCAAGTTGATTACTCACTTGAACGCGTTCCGACTCGGAGCGCATTTTGAAAAAAGCCATATCTTTGCCGACCACAATATGTTTCATCGACTGCAGCAATTACAGATTTTAACACAAATTACAGATCCCTTCCTCCGATCCACTAGTCGAACTTGGAACGAACAAACCACTCACTAAAAATTCAGGTAAGTACTATCAGCTAGGCGAGTATTTCAGCGCGCACCGATTAAACCTGTGGATCTTGCCGTTCACTTTTCTTCACTCAGGCCAGAAGTTTTGTTCCCGAGTCCGTGATCGGATGCAGGCATAATTGTTATTGACAAAACATTCGGAAACATATGACAGAGACGGAAACTAGCCGCATCGGCATTATCGGCCCGAACCAATCTCAGGCTATATTTTAAGCCGTTCGCTCTTCTCTCCCACCCATCATGTCATCCGAGCCAGAACGACAGGAATCGCCCTCCTCGACAGTTGCGATCCCTGAAGTCGAGAATGAGAAGGGACAGAACGACCAGTCCGACATCATCGTTGACTGGGAAGGACCGGATGATCCGCTGAACCCAAAAAAGTTCGGTTCTTTATCATTTCGACTCTCCACCGAATTCGCCCTGACAGAGTCATCTATCCAGTTGGAGTCGAAAGAAGAAATGGGCTGCTACCTTGGTGGTCTCTTCATTCACGTTGATCTCGCCGATTTCGTCGAGCATGATCGCTCCTGCTAGTACCCAAGTCGCGGAGCAGTTCGGCATCACGAATGACGTTGTAATCGCTCTAATCACCTCCATCTTCGTCCTGGCATACGGTGAGCTATTTTTGGTCTCGTTTATGTTGTAAACTAAATCGCGTTTTAGCTGTCGGCCCGCTTGTATGGCTCTTTGTCGGTTGTCGAGGACAGGAACTGATATTATTTGCAGTTCTTGGGCCCGCTGTCCGAAATATTCGTCAGTCTGGAGTTTAATGCCGCAGGTCGCAGTCTTACCCCCACATTAGGGCAGGAATCATGTTATACAGGGCGCCAACGTATGGTACCTAGTGTGGAATCTCGCATGCGGCTTCGCGCAGAATACCGGTCAGCTGCTGGGATTCAGATTTCTGGCCGGCCTGGGCGGAAGTGCCCCCTTGGCGGTATGTTGCTTTCATTTTACACCTCCTCTGAATGTAAATTTCCGCTACTAGATTGGGGGTGGTGTTCTGGGTGACATCTGGGATGCGGAGGAACGTGGCCAGGCCATTGCAATATACTCCCTCGCACCTCTGCTGGGGCCCGTTGTGGGACCTTTGTGCGGCGCTTTCATCTCACAAAAGTCAACGTGGAGATGGGTGGTAAGACAGATACATTGCTGAACTCAAAAGTTGGATCCCTGACCGACTCTATACAGTTCTGGTCAACGACCATATTTGATGTCGCCGTCCAGATCCTGGGGATCCTGTATCTTCGAGAATGTTTGTATTCATATTCGCTCCATCCATTGACATTCATGATCCTTCAGCCTACGCCCCATTTATACTCCAACAAAAGGCGAACAAGATCCGAAAGACAATGGACGCTGAGAAGGGTCCGGTGCGAAATGTTCGTTCGAGGTTTGCGAACGAAGATCGAACGTGAGTTCGTGCAACACCGGATGGTTTCATAACTTCATTTCATTATCAGGTGGAAGGGCATTATGAAAACGTCTCTCACGCGTCCTTTTATTATCTTTTACCATGAACCCATCGTACAACTGCTCGGGATTTATATGGCATTTCTCTACGGGGTCTTCTACTGTGCGTAATCACGTTCCAGTTCCTCATGCGGCCGCATTTTTACTTTCGCATAACAGTGTTCCTCACATCTATGCCGCTCATGTTCCAAGGGGTCTACGGCGAGAGTGTTTCTATCTCGGGACTCCATTATCTCGCCCTCGGCGTTGGCGTTAGCGGGGCCTCTCAGATTAATGCCCGGCTTATGGATTCCATATACAAGTATCTCACAGAAAAAAAAGGAGGCACCGGGCAGCCTGAGTACCGACTCCGTTAGTATTTCTCCGTCCTCGTGGATTAACACAGCTGACTTCGTACTCTCAGCCTCCATGGTCCCAGGTACGATATTCCTGCCTGCGGGGCTCCTGATCACGGGCTGGGCCGTGCAAGCGCGTGTTCACTGGATCGTACCCGACATCGTTCGTCTCACATTCCCTCAATTCTAGCTGAATGACTCATCCGT
This sequence comes from Mycena epipterygia, assembly GCA_029281465.1. Lineage (NCBI taxonomy): Eukaryota > Fungi > Basidiomycota > Agaricomycetes > Agaricales > Mycenaceae > Mycena > Mycena epipterygia. Next base: position 1,529,818 of record JARJCQ010000010.1, on the reverse strand, counting down.
CGCAGGGAATCGCACTCGTCGGTGCTGGAATAATCCTCAACTTCCAGTCGATTCAGATTTACGTGGTCGACGCATTCACGCTTTACGCTGCTTCTGGTGCGTTCGTTCAATGACGCTTCCCATTGATGCAAGTAAGCTTAGGCTTTTTAGCACTCGCCGCTGTCTCCTGCCTCCGCTCCTTTTGCGGATTCGGATTCCCGCTCTTCGCTGAGCAGATGTACAAGAAGCTCGGATACGGGAAAGGTGATACGATTCTCGCCGTTGTCGCTATTGTTATCGGCTGCCCATCGTAAGTCTTCAATCGCTTAATCTTCTGCCTAGTCTCAGTCTGACGTCGGTGTTCAGACCGTGGTTGTTTTGGAAGTACGGGAGGCAGATACGAATGAGAAGCAAGCATGCCAAGGTGACATGATACTACGAGGGACGACAACTTGAAGGAAACGACTAGACGGATGAAACGAATGTAATGATTCGCATGTTCAACATATGTAGCATAAACAGTGCATAATTCTTATTCAACGAACCAACCCAGCCAGGGTTGACCCTAATTCAATTATTGTGAATGTGCACTGCATAAATTTAAACGGAGCGGGGGCAAATGCAACGGACAAAACTGCATTTCAACATTGGGTGGCGGTGATGCATTATTTGTCCCAATTGCACCTCCTTCTTTTCGACAAAATGGCACACCACCCAGATCCCAATATTTCCAGGCGGCTCTTCAAGTTCTGCCCCCGTTTAGACGAGTACAGTGTCACAGAGAAAATCGACCGCTGCGAGTACTGCGCGAGATTCTACGCCAAATGCTGCGAGTGCCACCAGGCCGAGGCTGGAAGAGTCTGCCACTACCACCCCTTTGTCTTCGTCGACGGTGCGTGCGCCCGCAACGGCCAGCCCGGCGCACGCGCGGGCATCGGCTGCGCCATGGGTGAAAGCGCGAAGGATCAGTTGTCCGTCGCCGTGACCGACGCGATGGACCCGGGCGCCCCGCGTACGAGCCAGCGTGCGGAGCTGCTTGCGGCGTTGGAGGGCCTACGCTTCCTAGTCGATGCGGAGCGCACTTACCACGTCGGCTCACGCACGCACCTGAAGAGTGCAGACACAGAACTCGAGTACGTCGTCGTGGCAGATTCCGAGTACGTCGTGAAAGGGATTACTGAGTGGGTGCCGCAATGGAAGGTGAGCCACTTTACATCCCACCTCCGCCGCATAGTATCCTGATGTTTTCTCAGAATAATAATTGGAAGACGAAGCAGGGCCATCGCCCCGGGAATGTGGATCTCTTCCAGCGGCTGGATGCAATGGTCGCAGAGTACGAGAGCCAGGGGCTTGCGATCAAGTTCCTCCACGTCCGGCGCGAGTTGAACGCCATCGCGGACAGCCTTGCAAAGAAGGCGACCGAAATTTCGTATTGATTTAATCCATCTGGGGTGAGGTGAGCTCCGGTTGCCGGACCTATTTATTGATACTTATTCACGATCAGGGTCTCCGTCGTTCGGCCCATCGTATTGCTCAAACATTGAAATCTTTTTTGAACTCGAACGCACTTTTTTGCTCTGAGTAGCCCCGATAGCAACTCCCCTGGCCAGGATGGGATTTAGGACGGCGGTGCATCCAAATCCCTGAAGCCCTCGCTTGGTTCCTCCGCATGTAACCACCGAATGATCACCCATCCAGCTTTCGACGTCTTCTTGTTCTTCGTTCGCAATCCACGGTCGAAAATGAAGCTCCCGCTCGACGCGCCGTATTCATATCATCCGGGTTGAATTTTCCAACCACCCGAATTTCCATCATCTGTAGCGGGTCGAACTATGTATTAACTCGTCTGGTCGTATAGGGTCGCATGTAACCACCCAAATTAGAATGATCACTCACCTACGTCTTCCTTCTCTTCATTCGCAACACGAGCTGTTGCGCCCACGGGTTCGGATAAGCCATGTGTTTCATTATTCATATGAACACAAGAGCGCGCCGGCACTTCGTCTAAGTGAATCATGTAGCGGGCCGTCGGAGAGGCCCGAGCGGAATTTGAAGGCTTCAGACGGACAGACGCAATTTTGCAGAGAGCAGAAAGTAGATCCGCGCGCCTCAAACTTTTTGTTCCCCGCTGCCAAATTGACTTCCATTCTGTAAAAACACCCTGTAGCCGCAACGCGATCTCCCACCGGTACCCACAGGAATAAAATGGTGTTTCATGTGAGCAGGTAGATCCGCCTCAAAACACTTGTTCCCCGCTGCCAGGTGACCCGCAAAAGCGCCTATATAATTGAGGGTGACCAGATAAGTTTTGATACGTGTGCTGCTTGGAATATCACGTATCTCCTTTAAACTATCAGGTACAGAAGTGTAGGTACCTGGTATTGTATTCCTCAGTTTCCGGGGCAGCCTAACCGTAAAACTGCGCACAGAATGATCCAGGGTTCAGACGGGTCATCATTCGAATGAATTCAGAAAAAAGGGTGCAGTTAATGTAGTTACACTACATACGCGGGACAGGTGACTCGACGCATTGAAAAGTCTGAGAGATATTGGGGTTCACTGGGAGGTAACATCGGACACGCTATTCCAAAATCTGAGCAAGTTAATCAATATCAGAAATCCGGCAGAAGCACACCAACGAATTTTCCACTTACGCGCAGCGTTCCACCACACTCGCATCAGTACCGATAGACTTGATAACGGGAGCACCGCTATCTGTTTTATTAAATAACATCTCCGCCTCGTTCTTGAACCAACTGGGCCATGTGGGAAGGAGACTGGGCGTCGGATGACCGTTAGGATCCAAAACGATGGCCGTTGAGAGAAAAGATTGACGATAGGCATCAAGGAATGCGGGGTTAGTGAACGTTGGTGGAATGGCGAAACTATAGATTAGTTAGCACCTGCAAGCTGGGGAAAAGACAATGAATCACGTCGAGAATTCGTATGATAGATCCTCCGCATGAAGGCCGGGTGGAATCGCGAATTCTCCCTGGTGTGCATGTAGGTTAAGGTGGGGAGAATGCGTTAGCTTTGAATAGGTATACCTTCCAACCAGTGCTTCCGAATGCTTTGACCATCCAATATGCTGGGCAAACAAATATAGCTGACCATCGTTAGTTTAAATTGGTCTGGACTGGGGCAGCATCTCACATTCTCCCATGACCTTGGTGGCCTGGTCGGAGACGGAGGCCAAACCGATATTGGAATAAAGTTCAACGGCTGTTTGGATTTGTCGTGTTGTCAATCGAGGGAAAAGCTGTGTTATGTACTTCGTCAACGTGAAATTGTTTGCGATCAAAATGTCGGGGAACACAAAAAAGCCAGCTCCTTCGGCTGAATTTGTGGTGACCAACAATGCATCCTGAAGAAAGGTATTCAGAACACGGTACAACCATAAATGGTTCATCTTACGCCATTTCGTTTCCCACGGTTGAGAGTTAGAGAGGGTCGTTCGACAATAAAGGTCCCATCAACGACGGGGACAAACGTATAAGTACCCATGAAACTAGCGATGCCGATTTCGGTGTCCGCATCAGTCAACGCGGAGGCCGAAGTTGAGCGGAGACATTCCAGGCTGTCAGAAGTCCCGTCACAGCTAATGAGAGGGTGATGAGACGACGACTTCAGAGACTGAAAATGACTGACTTGACATGGGAAACAACGTTGGCGTAAATACACTAGTGGAGAGTTAAACCAGCGACAGTATTTACTTCGAGTCTTACCTCGGGAATCGGATCATTGTATTGATATTGGAATGGAAGATAGGGTGAATTGGCCAGGACAGCTCGAAATAGTGGAGGCCTTGTGTTGCCGCTGTGAGCAACAACATGCTGCAACATGGATCCTGCACCTGCTGACTGGCCCCATATCGTAACCTTGGTAGGATCTCCGCCGAAAACTGAGATCTGGTGAACTCAGCAGCAGCATTAGGAATGTGAGCGATCTCTTACATGTTCTTGAACCCATTGCAAAGCGAAATTCTGGTCAACTATCACAGAATTGAACCGTTTTATGTCTGAGGAGAAAACATTGACTAACGCAAGCCCGCATTGAGATCGCCTCCGCGCTTGACTTCCTCTCCGGCCAAGAAGCCTGCGCACATGTTAATCAATCAACAAAGCATGAATGGACATGTATACCCACCGAAAACTCCAAGACGGTATTGAATACTCACGGCGACGACACCGAGGTGGCTCAACGCAACAAAGTCTTGAGTGGGATAAAGACTAATATTTCCAGCGTCATAGCTAAGATCCGTTGAGCGAAAGAACCCAATGTATATATGCGTGATCTTTACCCTCCACCATGTATATACACGATGACTGGGAGCCGGGAACGTGCTGTCGCTGCAGTTGGAGTATGCACACTGTCATGTAAACAGTAAGCCAACGATCACACGAAGAAGAAAAATGATAGTCGCTTCAGAAAGAGGCAGTCTTCGTCAGATAGCCCATCGGAGTCCCGCCTGCTCAAGCGAGCACGGCATTGATCGTCAGTGTGGCTAGGACAACTTGTAGATAAAGAGCCAAGACTGGTTCTGAATCGATTGGTAACCGCTGCGCCCGCGGACCCGGTAAGAGAACCAGACTGAAAGCATTGGCGGGGTGGTTGTGTCGCATCTTGAATTCCAGCCACCTTAGGGGGAGATCGCGGTGCCTTCCAACGAAATTGGCCTGATTTTCAAATGAAAGACATCCCAAACAACATGGTGCGGAAATACCTGTGGGAGCCGCAGCGTATCTGACTCCAAGAAAGCTTGTGACGCCAGCGTCGGAACTGAGATTTGACTGATACGAGGCATACCCAAGGTCAGCAATCTTGGGGGACGGTGCCTTCCCCAAAGCGGTGGTGATAGACAAGAAGGAAACAAGAACGGTGATATGGTGCAGCATCGAAAGGGTGGGAAATTAGCGACGGCCGCGTTCAAGCTTAAGTTGCACAGACAAAAATAGGATTCTCCCGGGATCTGTCGGAGATGCCTTTTACAGCCGTTTACACAAAAAAAAATCGGGTTTCACGGACCTTACGCAAACAGCTGTAATAGTATTTTGGCCCTTTAAGCGATCTTTCATCATATAAAGCATTTGGCCCTATGATGACCCAATTATGACCCTGTTGGAAGGCCTTCCACTGCCGTCACACAAGGCTATAATCTGAAACAAGAGGCAAAAGTCAATATTTTCCTTCTGGGATACGGGTCAGACACTGGTGAATAAAAAGATCGAGGTTACCTTGGAAGGGGCATATTTCTGCCGCCCGCATTCTCTTGGGGAATGCTCACAAAATTGCAGTCATACAGAGAATTGCCGACACCACGACCTCCGACTCTAGACAGACAAAGCATGCACAATAGGTCAAGGAAGGGGGGCGTCGCGGAGACCAGATGAGAAGAAGAGTTCTGCAGTGGCTCAGAATCATGACAGTTTGCGGGAAGCGTAGTCGGTGGCACCACCGTCTACTCGAAGACCAGCCCGAAGGTAGGATTCATGGAACATGAGGTGACCGACGACAGAAATCTATTTTGGCTTTGAAACGCGGGTGAAGCCGGGATGGCCTGTCACATAGTCACCCGTGACTCGCTTGCTCGCCCACTTCAAGTTGCGCCCTTGTTGCGCCCACCGTTGCAAAATCCGAACGGCGAATCCAATTGAATCAAAGCCATGCGGGCGGTGCATGATATTCTCAGGAGGCCGTGAGAAGTCTGTCACAATGCGGGATATAAGCCATCTCTTCCCGTTTCCCTTTCAAGTTCCCCAATCTTAAATCCAAGTCGAAGAAACACCGCCCACCTTTTAGCCAACATGTCAAACAAAGTAGCATATCGTCAAGTTGGTAAATCTGGCCTACGAGTTTCAGTTCCGATTGTGAGCAACCTTCCCTTCGGCGTCCTTGCATCCGTCAGTGACTCTGACACCCATATAGCTTGGCGGCATGTCCTTTGGGAGTCCGAAGTGGAGTGTGCGTAGTATATGTACGAGCTCTAACCCCAAACTAACTACAGTTAAATTTGGCCAGAGCCGTGGGTCCTGCCTGAGGACAAGGTGACCATCATTCATAGGGCTGCCGCCCGTTACCGTTGCGACGGTTCCACGGCACCCGTCAAACGGGTGCCGTGCCCGTCCCGTTGGGCATTTTTTGCTGAGTCTGACGGCCCGTTGAAACACGGCCGTGACGGCCGTTCAACGGCTTATTTTCTTTCCCACAGTGAGAAGCACTAGTTACGGGGGCCCGTTGGTTCCGAGTACAATGGATGTACACTTCAGAGTATAATCACCTCAAGTTTTACTGTTTCCAACTCACAGATGCTAACAAAGGTTGAAGTTGGCTTAATCTCGGCGTCTGCCGTAAGTTTCGGCGGAGTTTAAATTAAATCAACTCAGAAGAAATCAGGCTTTTTGAGGGTATTCTTGTGGAAATTTACCATATCTGAGCTGGGAAACATACCTGGGCCCTCAAAAACTCATTCCATACTGTGCAAGTCCATTCTGCATCTAGTGGAAACAATTTATATAATCACCCGTCCTGACGGCCGTCACGGCCGTGCCGTTGACCGTCCCGTCCCGTCGGGAATTATTTCAACGACTTAACGGGCCGTTGGTCGACGGGCCGTTGCCGTCACGGCACGGGCGGCAGCCCTAATCATTCATAGCTCGTTCGCACTGTATTCAAAGCTGCTTCGCAGGGCCTCGAGATCCTGAAGGCTGCATGGGATCTTGGAATAAACACTTTTGACTCCGCCAACATGTACTCGAACGGTGAATCCGAAAGAATCATCGCCGAGTTCATGATCCAAGCAACTTGCTCCAGCGTACAAGGCTTGAGTGGTTGAATAAAGTACCAAGGGAGAACGTGGTGATAATCACCAAGAGTCTATGTCTTGTCAGCGCCGATGTAGCCATTCCAGTCGCGTTCGATCCTTCCATGTCGAACACTCGGACGTATGTTAATCAAGGTGGCCTATCTCGCGCCGCTATCTTCAATCAGCTTGACGCCAGTCTGGCTCGACTCGAGACAACAGACGTCGATGTGCTTATGATCCATGCCGCAGATCCCACCACTCTTTTCGAAGAGACTGAGAGCTCTTCACGACCTCGTCGTCGGAGGGAGAGTGCGCTATCTGGGCGCATCCAACTTGCAGGCGTGGCAGCTCGCAGAAATGAATCATATTGCGGAAATGAAGGGTTGGACGCAATTTACTTGCATGCAGATAGAGCATTCTTTGTTATACCGTCCCGAGGTGTGTTCTTACTTTTCCTGTTTTCCGCTTTCCTGATGCAGGCTCAGGAAAAGGAGATTTTCGCGTATTGCAAATACAAGGGGATTGGGGTCGTTTCGTACTCCCCGCTTGCGAATGGCCATCTCGCCCGGCCTTTTGGAGCGCAGAGCTTGCGTACCGAGAACGCCGGGGCATTTGCTAAGAAGCTCAGGGATTCGGACAAGAAATCATCAAGCGCGTCGAGAAAGTCGCTGAGAAATATTCTTTGAAGATGGGTCAGATAGCGCTTGCGTGGTCGAGCCTGAAAGTGACGAGTCCTGTCGTCGGCGTCAATACGGTGCGATTTGTTTCTTGAAACTATCTTCCTCGATATTACCCTGGATACATAGCCTGAGCGGGTGCACGACACTGTGCTTAGGGAGAATCTTCTGTCCGACGAGGATGTTGCGGACTTGGAAGAGCTGTGAGTTATCGTTTGTGGTTTAAATTGGAATTCCATTGAACGCGTGTTAGATACGAGTATCAACCCACGTCCATTTGACGGAGAAGCTTTTCTTTCCATAGTCCGTGTTTTATCTACCCCGTGTATTACGCAATGGCTGCTCTCGAATTCGCCAACGGAACTAATTCAAGTCAAAGAATGAAGCTCGCGTATCACCAAAAAATACAGCTCGCGATTTTACACCGTCATTGTTCACCCTGATTTCTATCATCCGCAAGGAGTCAGGACCTGGTATCGGTACCCGTTTCCTATGTTGAAAGCCTTGTACTATTCATGACAAGGTTGCATTGTTGCTGGCAGCTCCATGATCCGATCAAACATTTTATTTCTGAGCGCCGGATTACAGCCACCGACAATCCTGATTACAGCCAAAGTGATCTCTCAGCGCAATCTCAACGGGTGCATTTGTCGGTATCATATATTCTCATCTTATCTTCCTGTCACGTCGTGCGTGGAAATCCGGCATACGTGTGAGTCTCCGAGTCTCCGAGTCCCGAGGGTAGCAGAGCCCGGTACTGCTAGTTTGTTGCTCACCCTGCAACAGATGATCGATGAGCCCTGATAGATGGATAAATCTATCCCTTCATGCCGTGATTCAAAGTGGAGACAATGCGCGCCAAGTGCGCGCCCGAACAAGAGTACACGCCGGTTCCTGCCTTTACTGCGTGCATACCACAGCAGTGAGTTCATGCCAGCGCGCTGTCGTGTTTTCCTCCCTCCCACCGCCCTTGACCACCGCAAATGAACTTGTGCGACCGAGAAGCCACCCTCAAATTAATACGCGCTAATTTTAGGGCAGCTCATAAATACCCGAAGGCTGACAGGCCTCTGGGTGCCACGCATTGCGGCTCCATTCCACCGCCTTCCGCAGCTCGAGAACAAGGCGAGACAAGGAACACATTATATCCCGACTCGGAATACGCCGCTGTGCAACCGGCCAATATTTTGCTTACATAAACAATAAGGCCATCACTCCTCGGGGAAGAGCCACCACCTCGTATTTCTTTCTCTCCCCTTCCTCTCTCCTGGCTGAGATATTTCAGCCAGCTCACCATGACCTCGATGTCGTCCTCTCTCTTCTTCCTCCTATTATGTCTACCCTCCTTGACTCTCCCCCTTCCCGCCCAGGCGTTGGCCACTTCTAGGAGGTCACCCTCTTCTTTCCTGGATCTCTGGCCGCGGCATCGAGCAAACGCACCCCGGAGCGAGCCAGCAGCAGGCTACTTCCCCCCTGCGGATGGCGGAGGTGCCCTGTTGACCGTGCGTGGTGCTCCAAACCCGCTATCTACGCTCCAATAACACGATTTTCTCCTGCAGGAAGTACCAGACACCTTTCCTGCGGCCGGCGAGCCACTAAACATCATTCTCGCTGGGACTTCCAGTCCCGCCGTCCTCGTCGACTCTCAGCTGAACGGCGGCTTCCGCAATTTTTTCCTGTACGTCGGTGCTTACGCTGAACCGATTTGTAATGCTCACACGCAGCCGCCGCAGGTCCGTCGGGTTCGCGGGCGAGTGTCTTGGGCAGCACGAGGGTGCCCCTCAGCAAGCTAACCTGGGCGACGGGAACGGCTACGGTCCGTGCCACCCACCCCCCTATTCGAACGATGACTGAGTGGAGCTTCTAGTGAACGAGACTGCCGTGCTGCGGTGGGACTACGGCGACCCATCGCTCGGTACCTGCGAGGAGACCGTCAAGGGTGGGAACCACTTCCGCTACTGGACCCAGAACGGCAAGTCCGCGAACAGCAGCGCGGTCTTCATGGCCACCTCGTACGAGATGCCCATCGCGCAGGGGCACAACATCATCGTGAACGGATACAACCTCGGCCGGTGCGCCGTCCTCATGCTTCCTCCCCCTCTTATGCTCATCTCGCCCCTCCCAGTGACTGGCTGATAGGCAACATCACAAAGTCCGCCATCGACACTGCGTCCCTGACCAACACCTCGACCTTCTCCGGGACCACCTCCTACGCCGGATTCACCTACGCGACCTCCATCTCGTACGTCTCGGGCCTCCTCAGCAACTCGAGCATCGGCGTCAACCACAACACCACCGTCGGCGTCAACGGCGCAAACGCCATCGACGGCCTCGTCGCCGTCATGGACGTCAAGATCACCGTTACTCCTGCCAACGCCACTTCGTCGTCGTGCGTCCCCCCCTTTCCGTGCCTTTTCCCCTGCTGACCGTTCCTCAGAGCCGGCTGGCGAGTCTCGCCCCCGCCAACGCCCGGCCTTCTCCTTCTGCTGCTCGGGGCCCTGTATCTATAGTGCTAGACAGATGGACGCTACCTACCGCGCTGGACCACGGACCTAAAACCACATCCACGAGAAACGAATTACGCCTTATTACATTTACCGCGATACCTTAAGCCAAGCTCTTTACTTACAGTGTATGTATACCACCATGAATAGATGCGGGACATAATGCTCGAGCCCCGGACGCCGCCCGTCGCGGTCCATCGCCTTTGAGCAGCGTGAGGCGCAGGTGCAATCCTTCACCCTCGTTTATCATCTCGGCCTTTCGACAGCTGGCAGCAAATGGGATAGAAATTCACGGCAGAAACTACATCTAAGGTGAACGAACACATTGCACATCATAGCTCTTGGGTGTTTCACTGGCAGGAACAGGAAGATGGGAGGATCCCCGGTACAGGTGATATCTTGTCTACAAGGCCGGACACACTCAACTCCCAGACGCGGCCCACATCGCGGTGTCGTGCTGCCTCAGCTCGTTCGCAATGGACTCGCGCAGCGCGGCCTCGACGCCCTTGGTCTCGCACAACTGCGCGAAGATATTCTCGCCGAGGGGCGCGGCCTTTATCAGAACTTCTCTCCACAGCACGTCGTCCTTTTCCAGCCCCGTCGCGCGCCGCAGCGCGTCCACGCCATTGCACAGCGCCTTGTGCGGCACGTCGCCCTTCCCCCACGCCTGCTTCTGGCACTGGAGCCGCGCGTCAGCGGCGCTGCACAGGGAATGTACGCACTCACCGTCGCGCTGCAGTAGCACGCAATCGCGCACCGGCGGCAGAACATCAGCGTCTTCGCGGACCGATGGGCGCAGTCCGGCTTCTTGCAGACCGTCCGCGCGCGGTGCGCGCTTAGCATGCGGAAGAGCCGCGCGCCGTCTGCCGGGGCGGGCGGAAATTCGGCGAACGCGAACTCGGGGCGCCCAAATTGGTGCCAGGGGTAGCTGGGCCCGGCGTCGACGCCGCGGCGCAGCACGGCCCACCACGCCTTGGCGAATGCCGCCTCGGGCCCGGGCATCTGCGCGAGCGCGGGCTGCACGCGCGCGGCGAGCGAGAGGAAGAGGTCGCTGAGGCGGAAGAGGTGCCGCACGATGCGCCGCGGGTCGAGGTGGTGCAGGAAGTGCGTGGTGGCCGCGATCGCGAGGCGGAACGTCTCCGGTGGGGCGTGCGCTTCGAAGCGGTCGAGCGCCTGCTCGAGGTGCACGAGCGCGCAGGGGACGGCAAGGGGCGCACTCGCGACCTCTGCTGCGAACTCGGGTGCGTAGTCGGAGAGGCGCGAGAGGAGGAGGAAGAGGCCGCTGCCGCCGCACGGCTCGGCGGTCCAGAGGAGGAGATTCTGCAGCGTCTGACCGAGGCCCTGTGTGGAGGGAAAGACGTCAGCGGGGCCGCTCGGCCAGGGTTCCTCCTCGGGCGTCGGCGTCGCCTCCTCCGGAACGAGCTCGGGCGGTAGGACCCAGTCCGCAGGCAAGGGTCCCAACTGGTCCTCTGCCTCATTCAAGATGTTCCAGTCCTCCATGGCCAGCACCACCTGGTCCAGATCTTTTCCAGAATGATCCTCTGCAGGCGGCGCGCCCTTCGGGTTCAGCGCGTCCATGAGCGCAAAGGAAAGCTCGAGGATCGTAAAGTTCAGCGGATCGATGGTCGAAACGGGCTTGTGCAGCTCTGCGATGGACGTGTCCTTTAGGTTGCAGCGACACTGCGCGATGGACGCGGTCATCGCATGGTGCTCGTCGAAAGTGCGATCGCCACCGAGAAATTGCATCCCCGCGCGCAGGAACTTGCTCGACCGGGGTGGACTGTGCGGTTTGAATAGTCTTTCACAACAGCTGGCTAGGCCTGCGACACAGAGCCCATCAGGTTCTAGGCGAAGACTCGAAGTGAAGAGATCCGGCAGATCTAGCGGTCGATTTGCAGGGACCTTGCCTTTTCCTTTGCGCGCCATGATAGCAGGATTGGACGCAACGCGGTTAAACCGTGTACGCAGGGGTTTTGTACATGAAGCAACAGATCAAGAGGAGCGCGAAATGCAATGTTGAGATGTCACGATGGTAATATGTTCATATCTCATTTCGGCCGAGTAACTCTGAGTCTCTGATTCTGAAAACAAAATTATGTGGGACCGCGACATATATTTGTTTCGCGAGATATCAGGAATCAGGAGTTCTTGGTTATCTTGCGAAAGACCAAATCGCCCCAGGCCGTGAATATTCAACACGCGAGGCGTGACCGTCGTCTCTCTGTCTAAGTTGGAGAGTAAATAAGAAATGCTAATGCAGGGAGAAGGGTGCCTCATATACATTTTTTGACTTCAAACAGTTCAAGTTCAAGTTTTTGTACAGTTCAAAACCGACCCTTCGGATCATGTCTCCGGCCGTGGCTGTGCTATTGCACTGCCACCCGCATCTCTCTCTAAACGCCAACCATTCGAAATGGCATCCGCAACTCAGCTTCGTACCCATATCGCGGATCTATCATCTGCTATAGACCGTCAGAAGCAGGTTCTTAGAGACCTAGAACAAAAACGGAGCGACGCGCGGCGCGATCTCAATTCCCTCCTCGACCCGATGGCGCGACTGCCGCTCGAGATTTCCTCCGACATCTTCATGCACTGCCTTACCACTTCTGAACCCGATCCCAATGCCGCTCCGATGGTATTTCTCAGTGTATGCCATTTATGGAGTCATATCGCCCTCTCCACTCCCTCGTTATGGGCCGTCATCCATGCTAAATTGCCGCGAGACGACTCGAAGTCGGAGTTCAACAAACTCCTCGCGATCTGGCTTGCTCGTGCGCGAACGCTTCCCCTCTCGATTTCCCTGCGCGGATCCCTCGACTCCAATCCAGGCCTCTGTGCCTTGGTGAATCGTCATGCCCAACAGGTCCAGAATCTGGAGTTTTATCTCGTTACCAGAAGCGGACTCGAAAAGATGACCAACCCATTTCCGTCCCTAAAAAAATTGACCATTGGCCGCGCGGGCGATATCAACAGGTTTTACTCCCACGGTCTCAATGACTGCATTGGCATGCTGCGTGCCGCCCCAGCTCTTATAGAATGCACATTTGATGAAATCCATTACGGGGAAACTTTCAACCCCGGCGTCGCGGTGTTTATTCATCCAAATCTCAAACATCTACATCTGGATCGCGACAGCACCATCCTCTTAGAATATCTCACCCTCCCCAGCTTGGAAAGCCTCTCCATGCCGGACTTCGAGATCTCCTATGATGGCTTTCTCGCATTTCTGATACGCTCCTCACCCCCATTGCAGTCATTGTCGATGATGCTCTCAGCTGGCGAGCCTGCGGATGGCGTAGTCCAGAGAGTTCTTCGCATTCTTCCACAGCTGACAGATCTCAATCTGTCAGGCAATTTTTCAGATGCTTCCATTTTGCTGGAGGCGCTAGCCGGCTCTCCTCAGGAATCCTTTCCCCGTCTCCGCCATCTCACGGTTCACGAATTCACTATTGATCATCACCAATATGAGGAGTTGGTTAGCGTGCTCTCTGCTCGGCGTGCATCTCGCCCTTCGCCTATGCAATCATTCAAATTTATTTTCAATGGAGTCTGGAATCGTCCCGTTGCCCATATCATTGCAGCCTTCCAACAGCTTGTGGCGGATGGGATGAAAATTCATATCGGCACACTGCACACAAACTGGATCCAAGGTAGACACATCCGACATCATCTTCTGCTCCCATCTAATCATTACCTCCAGGCTCTCCATTGACCGCTTGATTCGAGTCCGACGGCAAACTTCAGACGTCTGCACATCCTCCTTTCGACATATTAGTATCTACTCTGATTTTCTTTTACCTCTTGAATCATACCACTGATAATTTCGTAAACTGCCATCCGAATGTAGAGTGGACCGTAAATTGCAGTTGTAAATCCTGTGGCCCAGGATTCTAAGTAGGGCCGAATATATTATGCACTATGGACCTTCTGCATCAACACGTTCTTTAAACCCTCATCGCCATTCTCGTCAGATTGCGCCTCCTCGAGCTTCGACTTGGGAGCTGCGAAATCTGCCTGGTCGTCAGTATCGGAATCTAGATTTAAAAAATTAATCAGATGCTGGAAGTTTGGTATGTCTCTGATTGTTTGTGCCCACACTGCCACCCGCATCTCTTTCTCCTAACCGACACCAACGATTCAAAATGGGATCCGCAACTCAGCTTCGTACCCATATTGCGGATCTATCATCTGCTATACACCGCCAGAAGCAGGTCCTCAGAGACCTAGAACAAAAACGGAGCGACGTGCGGCGCGACCTCAATTCCTTCCTCGACCCGATGGCGCGATTGCCACTCGAGGTTTCCTCCGACATCTTCATGCACTGCCTTCCCACTCCTTCTGAACCCGATCCCAGTGCCGCCCCGATGGTACTTCTTGCTGTATGTCGTTTATGGAGTCATATCGCCCTCTCCACTCCATCGCTATGGGCCGTCATCCACGTTGATTTGGCGCGAGTTGAGCAGTTTAACGAACTCTTCGCGATCTGGCTTGCTCGCGCGCGAAAACTCCCCCTCTCGATCTCCCTGTGCGGACCCCTCCACTCCCATCCAGGTCTCTGTGCCTCGGTCCATCGACATGCCCAACAAGTCCAGAATCTCGAGCTCCATCTCGCAACCGGAAACGAACTCAACCAAATGACGAAATTGTTTCCATCCCTGAAAACATTGAACATTGGCAGCGGAGCCTCTGTCAGCACGTATTATTACACCAACATTCTCAATGAATGTGTTGAGATGTTGTGTGCTGCCCCATCTCTTATACAGTGCACGTTGGAAGGAATCGACCACGCTTCCAGGGATCGGATCCACCCCGCGGTCTCTACACATTCTAATCTCAAACATCTAAATGTGGGCTTCTACAGCAACCCCATTTTAGAGTATCTCACAATCCCCCGCCTGGAAATCCTGTCGATCATGGAATTCGACATTTCCTGCTACCTGGCATTTTAAACCCGGTCTTCGCCCCCATTGCAGTCATTGCGCATTTTTACTGGGAACATGACTCCCCGGCTTCAGTCTTTGGTGTCATGGACAAGTTTTTTTCGGCTTGTCCCCAGCCTAACAGATCTTGAGCTAAGACAATATGACATGTCAGGCTTTCGTGACAATGCGTGCACTTTTCTCCACGCGGTCATACTAGCTGGCTCCTCTCCCCTTCCCCACCTCCGCAATCTCACGATTCATGGATGCACCATCGACCTTCTCGAATACAAGATGTTGGTTAGCGCACTCTCTGCTCGGCGTGCGTCTCGCCAGTCGCAGATGCAATCATTCAGACACATTTGCCACGATGGCCACAAACTTGATGCCGAAATCATTCCAGCCTTTCAACAGCTTGTAGCAGACGGAATGGAAATCCACATCGGCCCGGAGGACGCAAACTGGATCCAAGGTAGAGACACTCGATAGCTTCTGCTCCCAGCTAATCATCATTCTCAGGCTCTCAATTGACCGCTTGATTCGAGTCCGACGACGGTTCGCGCGAACTTCAGACGTCTGCAGATCCTCCTTTCGACATACTAGTATCTATGTAATCTGCGATTGTCCTTTAGAATCATACAGCTCCGAGTCGTGTCTTGAAAACCGCTGTCCGGGTGGTGTATAATATCCCAATGGACCGTAAATTGCCACAGGTGCAACTTGTTCGGCCGAGGAATTTGTCTCAGTATTTTTCGACATCGCCATCTTCCTCGCGTTTCTTTTTGAAACGCTGCTTCCGGTCTCAGGCATCACTATGATGATCGTCTTCGCCACTTCCGGTTGAATACAGTATATGGTGTGCATTCGAGGTTTTTAAAAAGGACACTAACACAGAGCACGGAACCGGAGAACAAGTTGCATATAACAAGGCGGGGAAGATCGTTTCAGCTAATGGGGAAAATATTCCTCGGTTTCTAGTGTACGATTCTTGGATATGGTCCGCGATCCTGAGTGCCTGCGAGGGGTGTGTATGATCTCGAGAAATATAGATCTGTGAGGCCTGACAATTTCCCTTCGAGCGCCCAACATACCAAGCGTATTCATTCATTTTTTGAATCGCATAATTCAGTATGTCGGGCGCAGATACAGCTCCTCAATATCGACACTATATGACATTCGCAGGCTTCCTCTCCAAGATTTCGATGCTCTCGAAGGCTAGGTTTGCACTTCGAGCGGGACGCTTACCGCGTTTCGCTATTTCAGGTGAAATCGAGAAATGAAAAATCCAAATGCAATGGAGGAAAAGGCAAAGGCACACATACGTACATGCGTACATTGGGTATATCGGTTCGCTACTCACTCCCCTTGTAGGCGATCCAGTGATTACGGATGCTCAATTTAACCGTCTACTTCATTTGTTCTTAGGATGTTTCAGGAACAGGCCGACGGGTGGATGATCTTTCCAGTAACTTGAAGGTATAAGAGGTCTATCGCTACCCTGGCAATGAAGTTGATTCCTATCCCGATTACTCGATAACTACACCAGTCAAATCTGCGAACCAAGCTCGCTGATCCTTCGGAGATGCCCAGTCGTCTTGATGCCCTGCCAACAAAATCGCGTTCTCAAGACACTTCAAATATACATTGGTCAGGAAACCCACCACCAAAAAATGTCTGGAAGTGGCCGCCCTTGATGCGAGAGCGCTCAGAGTCGCGCAACATCAGACCCAGGATCTTGATGACCGATTTCCCGTTCACCCAAAGTTCCAATTCACCTGGCGATATTTTATCAGACTGAGATACACCAAACAGGAAGTAATTGAACCGTACCGTCGTCACAACCGATAGCGTTCAACTTGACACGGAAAGCCAGACTGGCCCACTCTCCGACAGCGACATCAAACTTGAACGCGTTGCGTCCGACAGAGAACCCGTAGTCGGAATTTTCTTTAGAAGAAGGAGGTACGGCGAGGAGCTTTTCGCGATTGTTTGGTGTCAACGGAAGATATGTGTATAATTCCCCGAGTCCCTTTGATCTACGTCGTTCAAGAAATTCAGCGAAAGAGATGAGAGACATTGTACCCACCTCCACATCGGCCGAACGTTAAAGCATTTGCAGCGGTTGTCCTGGCGGCCGCCTGTACATGCGTACGAAAAATCTCCTTCACCGCCGACTGCATCACAGTGAGAACAAAGTCACGGCAAAAGAAAGAACGGAAACAAACATATTCCAGGGAGTTTTCCGCCCTTGACCCACTCCCAGTCACTTTGCAGCATCATCCGGTAGCTCAGGATTACGTGCGTCGCCCCAGATTCCAATTTCGAGGCAAACGCGGAGGGACCTGAGAGATAAAATCCAAAGCCACCGGGGATGGGCGCGGACGGGTTTATGCTTCCCTTCGGGTAGAACGCCTCCCAAGCGAGAGAGGGTGCTGGCCATTCGGTGGTGTTTGAACTTGAACTCTCCGGAGGTGGAGGAGCGACGAGAGGATGAGTCGTGCGGGACGTGACTTTATGTACACCGAGATCTGAGTCTTTCAGAGCGACTGGATCGATTTTAGCAAGTACCAGGGAGGGGCATACTGTGAATCCAGACAGAAAGCTGTCCACTGGAATAAGGTGTGAGAGTTCCATCTTGACACGTTTTGTCACTGCCACCCGCGCCTTCGGCCCGCGTCCCGCTCGAGTAGCGCGGTTCTCCTCCGTCATCATTCTTTCCTTTTTTTTGATGCACAACACCAAATTCATGACCATAGCGCCGTGCATGAAGGCTTGAGGCAAAACCTCCAGGCTCAGCCGGTCATGGATTTTGAGGCGCACAGGTGAGCGAGCAGCATAACCAAACGATTAAGAAGGTCCATCTCATTTCAGGCTTGCTGGTACCCCGGGATATTTATGGACCCATCTCGGGCCAAAGAAGATGTAGTCATTTGCCCAACATCGGGAGCAAGTGCACGGTATCTAGATGGCCATCTCCGATGCCTCCCGACTCTGGCGCCTGATACACGTGTGCGGTGCATGCTCGACTATAATCCCAAGTGCCTTCTGCACACATTCCCCACCTTCTCGCCCAATCCCCATCATGAAGTTCTCTCGTAACGTGGACTCGCCTCGTAAATGGCTTGTATTCCGATTGGCAGCACTCAACCGAGCATCGAGGCTGCTACGGCATCTGACTCCCATCGCGGCCTATTTGCACGCCGACAATTCGGAAAGCCCACTGCCCGTGCTTCCAGATGATCGAGATGGGAAACCTCTCGACGAATTCAGCTTTTTTCAAGTCGAACAAAAGTTATTCAAGGTACGCTGCAACCACACAATCCAGTTGAACACCACATTGAATCCTGTTGGAGGTCCACATGTCCCTTTTTCGCTTGGAGCTGTGGTCGCCTGCTCTGTCTGGGAACTCTACACAGACATTGGGTACTGCCGATCCTGTAGTCATATCCGAGACGGCAGACAATTTCCGATATTTCATCTGGGACCTTCATGCATTGTGCGTTCGTTTGCCCAACTCTTCTGGTTCACCATTGAACTCTCGTCGATTTCGAATTTACAGCCCGCACGAACTTTCCCATCTCAAAGCTGGAGATTCCGACGTAATACCTGTGGTCGAACGCTTGCTCAACATCACAGAAATGGCAAGCAAGCACAACTTTTCTGCGCTTGAAATTCGTGCGCTGGAGTCTCTCCGTCAATTCGTCCTATCTCCCTATTTCCACTCCGCATCTTCCGCTCAGTACTGCCGTGCTCTGAGCCTCGCGACTCGCTCCAATTTCGGCCACGATCTTCTGCGCGATCTTTCACGCAGGCTGATTAATCGAATCCTGCGACCCGGATCAAGCCTTGCTCCTGCCCTCGTGTGCTTGGTCGAACAAAACTCTCTGTTGCAAAGAATACGAGGCGTCGTATATTATCGCCAGCTCATCGACATGGAGTGGCATCCGGAAGGCCGCCCCGCCACGCAGCCGGAATTCCCGCCCTTCATGGACGTGGAACAGCGTATGCGTTTCCTCGCAGCGCACGTGTCCCTTTCGGCATTCTCAGCCCGCCTGTATGCCACTGCTCCTTCCCTCCCTGCTGACGGATGCCGTTCCCACCCGCTGTGTCTCTCCGCCTGGGAGGACATCTGGGCTCGGGCAGCTGCAGCGGCCCAAACAACCTTGCTAGGGTCTGCGGACGTCCTCGGAAGGCTCCGCGTCATGACTCCGCTTCTGAAACGTATGGTTTCAGAAGCACCCTTGATGCCAGTGGACTGTGGGCTGGCCGCTCTGGAGGCGGTTGTAACGCTAGGAGACAATATCGTCGACGGATTGATGGAGCATTTTATTTGAGGGTCGCTTAGGTACTATGATATTTTTGCAGGTCAAATAGTACATGCCCGGTGCATAGCTGATTTTATTCGACTCCGTTCATACAGAAAATCCGTTCGCTTCCGCCTTAAGTTTCATACACCGAACTCAGCCTTCCATTCTTTCTGGTTCAGCGCAGTCCCGTTCATCGCACGCCAGCCGTTGGGTATACATGTGATCGAAAAATGCTTTTTTCAAAGCATGAATGGGGACACCGGTCTGGGAAATTCTTCACTGATCGTTCGCATGAAGCGCAGCATTTCATGGCTTGATCTCGGGCATTGTCACTCCGTTTTCTAGATTCCGAAGCACCCCTGCGGTTCCACCCAGCCAACCCTGGCACTCGCAGTTTTTTTAAGGCGCGAAGCCCGGAAATGCAGTACTCGTCCAATGATCTCGTCGCGAGCTGGCGCCTTTCGGCGTACGCGGCGCCCGTACGTTGCACTGAAATCCCCTGCTATCCTTCATCATGTAGTCACTTTACCGCCGGGCGCCGACAACTCTGAAGCGGCAATAAACGTCACTGACAGGACGGCGTGCGGGAGCAGTCTCCAGCGCAGTCAAATGCAACCGATTCATCCTGTCGTCGTAAAAGTTTACAGCATGAATGACCGCGGCCTGTCTGAGCAATATTTCGGATCATTTACAGGATTACTATGTAAGCGGTGTAAATAACTCAAGTCCCATTGGTTCTTCACTGATCGTTTGTATGCAGCGCACCATTTCATGGCTTGATTCCGGGGGTGGGACCCGGGTATTGAATAGATTTCAAGGCGCGGTCCTACCTAAACCGGCCCACAGGCATCAAACCCAGCAATTTTTGGGGGGACGAAGGACGGTAGGTAGGTAGGTACAGTAGGTATGTAGCATTACACGGCACGGTCCAGCTCATGGAAATGCAGTATTCGTCCAACGAGCTCGTCGCGATGTGGGTCGGGTGCACGTGCGGCGCCCGTACGTTGCACTCAGACTTAAAAATGATTGGACAAAGCTCGGAATCCGAGAATTTTAATTTGTGCATTGATCGCCGCCTGCGCAACCAATTTCCTTCCAGAAGCTCCCGTAAGTCAACACGACGGCCATATCTTGCAGTCTGCCTAATAGGCTCGTTTCAGCGTCTAGCTGTCTACGTGATCTTCTGGGTCATTCAGGATCGCTACTACTTATAGACTCTCTGTCTAAGTATCCCAGGAATTCGAAGACTATCCTGGATCCATGGACAGGTGAATCAGCCCTCCCAGCCCTCTCTTTATCATGTAGTTAGTCACTTTGCCGAACGCTGACAACGCCGACTTGACGGCGACGGAAACCATTGACCAACGCGCGGTGCGCGGGAGCGATTAAGTTGATATGGCGCAAGTAGGCGGTATCAAAGACTCGATTTCTATCAGAGGCCTGCCAGACTCGGAGCGAGCGAAAGAGGCCATCATTCCAAACACTGAAATTCCGAAACCTGGAATAAAAACCATTTCCTGCCTGCCCTCATTAAAATGCATTCTGAGTCGACAAATCGGTAGAGAAGTATACAGAATCGAGAGGTCACTTACATCAAAGTTACTAGTAGAATCGGTGGGGAAAACCGAGTCAACCAAGTGGTACAAAACGGCCAAACGGAGGTTAGTGTCCGGGATTGTGATATCTCACCACACCGCAGCCCTGCATTTTTTGATAGGCGATGCCATTCCTGTTCTGCGTAGAGCAAGCGTAGACCATCTTATTAATATTAATATTTTCCCTTCCTCCTCCCTCGTAGGAATTTTCTTGCCCACCAGTGCCCGCGTTCCATCCAAGCTCGCGCCCGCAAGAGCCCGGACGTATGGCCGTGGTCGCAGCAAACGCGTATGTGCCATTTTCCATGTTCTGCTGAACAGCTTTCACCTGGAACATCCTCAGAATTTTGCTTATCGCCTCATGGTTCAATGCTGGCCTTTACATGCTGGAGATCTTTCTGGCCGCATGGTACTTCCAAAGCCCCGGACGTCCGTTGTGGCAAAAACTTGGTGTTGCGACCTTCGTCATAACCGATACCGCCAACACCGTCGGGATCTGTGCCCAAGTATACAACTCTATCCTTCTTTTCCCCTGTCTCGACACCCAGAATGCATTTCTTGACGCGTTAATATGGCCAATCGCAGTGAATATCCTCGCGACATACGGCACGGCGTCTGTGGAACAGGGCTTCATGTGTTATTTGTTTTATGTCTTGTGAGTGCATTCGTTGCATGCTCCGAAGGTGAGATCCTCAGTGCTTTGTGACAGAACGAAAAGACGAATCATCACTGGCCTTCTTGTATCCAGCATTTTCGTCCACGTGAATGCCATTATTCCCTTCTCGTTATGTCCCAAAAAATGTAACTTTTGCAGCTCGCTTTTTCGGTGGCTTCCACTTCATTGGCCATTAGTAGACATAGCGCAGGGGGGCCGGCCGCACTTACCACCCTGTAACATTAACTTGTTTTTTTCAACGTTTTGATGCCGCTGACTCCCGGCGCAAGGCTCGGTTCGGTTTTCTGTGCCACCACAGATGTTTTACTTGCGGCTGGTTTAGGTCTTACCTTCTATAAACTGGGAGAGGCGTGCTATCCTGGACGGGCGACTCAGACGTAAAAGCACAAGTTTCCTCCCCCTTTCTATCGACTCACAGACACCATAGTTTCGTTCGCCGACTGCTGTTTTTTAGTGTCACGTCCGGCGCTATGGTTGCATCTATCACGCGTCAGTATTCTGCCTATATTCGATTTACACAAACTAAACTTGGCCTTGTTTGTCAGTTATCGCTATGATCCTAGAACTCACAGGCTCACCGGGTATGTTCATTCCTTTAATATATTTTCATCGAATGCATATCTAACGCCACCCTGGAATGCATGCAGTATACGCGGTATTCTTCTTCATACAAGGCCGTGCCTACGGTCTAACAGTCTTGTCCCATTTCCTGTTCGGCCTCCCTGTCCACAATCCCACGCCGGAGAGCCGGCGAACAGGGATTAGTACTGGGACTGTGGTATTCCACCTCGATTATCGGACATCGAGTGACGCGACGACGTACGGCCAGGTCTGTATATCGTTTTCTTCGCGATAGCTCCGCACCAGGCGCTCATTCCAGTAAAGATACAGACTTCGCGTCCGGAGTCATTGAACCTGCAGGCACTCCCTGAACTTCATGTCAAAACGCAGCCGGATAAGTGATGTATTATTATGTGTGAGTAGTGTCAATTTACATACGCCATCGGGATCTTTACTGATCGCACCTAGTATTCTGTGTTGCAGTTATTCAAGTTGGACGTTGTTTGAGGGTTGTAGTACTATGAGAAATGGTATACAAGTTCCCTGGCGCATGACTATATTGTATTCCACATGGATAGATGAGCAGCTATTTCATTTGGAAAATTTCGCTGTCAAACAAAAAGCGGACAAACAGCTCTACTTCAAGTTAGTAAATTCCCTCGACCTAATTTTCATCCCTGATTTACAGTGGAGGTACATCTCGCTCTTCGAACTTGAGGCAGTTAAATTCGATTTCAACCGGACATGCACCGCAATTCCATGCTAGCGACCAACCCAGGCAAAACCGCTCCCGGATCGCTACGCCGAAAAAGCCATCAAATGTTCTCTTTCCCCAAAGTACCTCCACCAGTGCGTCCCTATTTTTGTTGAATTTTTGCTGGTGAGAGGCCGACGGCACCGCTTCCGGCACGTGCGGAGATACAATCTGCCGTCGCTTCTCTTTACTGGGAGAAGGGGAAACTGGCTCTCTCCAAAGTCGTTTACGTGCACGCGTTACGGCAGTACTCGGAGTCGGAGCGAATGGATCACTGGCTATGACGGAAGGAAAGGTAGATGATCTCCTAGCGGGTTCGGGGGAGGGACTTCGCGTGCCGGTGCTTGGATGATTATCGGAGGTCAACTCCCGTTGCTTCCCTTTGTTCTTTTGGGGGGGGAAATGGATTATATCCCGTCAACGGCTGAGCAGCTGTGATTGATCTATTGATGGCCATTGCGCTTTTCGACTTCATGTTCAACTTCCCTCGTTCAATCGCGACCTTTCCGGATTGATGGGCACGCGGAAGTGTAGACGAGTAGGTACAGGGTCGGGACTTGAAGTCTGTGGAGTGGTTCAATTGCACATCATCACCTCCGCCGAACTTCACGCCGCGGAACCCGGAAGAACATGCACAATTGGCACAATTGGCACAACTGGCGTGTGTCAAGCGGTGCGGGTTCCACCATTGTAAAGCACGCGGAACCTTTCGGTTAGAGCAGGTCAGCAGCGCGCGACCCCGCCGCGGCGCGAAGACAGGAGTTCATGAACAATATGGACGCGACGGTTCAGACCGATATCAGGAACTGTATGGATCAAACCAATCATCAGACGCCTCGAATTGAGAGGATCGCAGGCGACGAACATTTCAGGCATAGAACACGACCGCGGTCAGTCACTAAGTAACTCGGAGTCAACGACTACTTTCCAGCAAGTCCAAGTTCAAGTTTCAAGTTGGCCGGAAGTTTGCTGGAAGTTCGAAGTCGGAGCGCACGACCGTCTCGCCGTGGCTCGAGACTAAACCGTAGAAGACTGTGGAGCCACGAGGAGAGGGCGCAAGACTTACGAGTCGGAAGCCTGAGTGGACAGTTGTTGGTGGCAAGAGATTGTGCAAGCGGCCAAGAGCAGGCAATGAACTCGGCCATCAATTGATTGATTGATTGATGGCCGCCCGGCCGACTTCAACATGTTCAACTTGTCCATGCGCTTTCTTTCGTTGGCAAAGCGAGTTTGTGACAGTCTGGATTTTCGCAGGTTAGAAACAGACAGAATTCTTACAGCGTACGGTATCATCGCATCGAGAGGGATGGGGAAACCCGCCGCTGTGGCGGCGGATTCGTGGACTGCTCGTCATCTCACCAGGACTCACCTGCATCGCGAGTCGAACCAGTTTCGCGTACCCCGGTGATCTCGGGGTGGAGTCCTTCTGCCTCGGCCCTGTGTTCGTTCTTCCAATCCGGTAACCAGCGCACTTCAACTTGAAGCGCTCAGCTGTCATCAGTCCTATTTAACGGACGGCCGAAATGGATTGCCGCCGAATCTTATTTTGCCATGGCCAACCCGATCCCAGGTCAGGTAGTAAACTTCCGCGTCGATGTTCTTATATTATCCCCTCGGATTTGGTAGGTGTGAGCCCTTTGTTTGGATACTGTCTCTCGGGGCTTGAACCCAGCGTGCGGTAGGGAATGGGAGCATGCCATCAGCAAAAGTGGGAATCCTCGCTATTCCCAGACGGTCTCGGCATACACGTGCCAAGCTTGATGGTCTCTGCAAGGGGATGCAAGGCTGCAAAAGGGAATACAATGTGAACACCAAGCATTCATTACATCCAGAAAGCCACAGCGAGTTGTAGTACCGTCTGGGTGTCGCCAACTGTGCATAGTGGTCAACAAGGTTTTGTTCGTATGGCACAGACATCAAATACCAGCCTCATTCCTGCAGAGATTATATCTCGTATTCCACAACTCGGTGTTGCCCCACCAAATAGTTCTGCGCCATACATAGACCCTGTAAGGTAGATTATTTTATGCAAGTTTTCGCACCTCATACTTAACTTTGCCGTCTCATGCTGATTTGCAGGGTTGCGAAGTTTTACATAGTTTGTGAGGTGGTCATCTTGCATAGTATCACTCAGACAGTGAGAGACAGCAAGTTAACTCCCCTAAATTTCTGTCAAGTTCATTTCATGCCGACCTCCGACGGAATCGGACGATTCTTTCGGAATCCATCACCATCAACATTCTCCATGTCGGTCCGTGCGCAGACTATATGAGCTGACATTAATCATGATTCGCTGGCATTCTTTTCTTCCACCCTCATGTCCTGTCTCCCGCTTTTTCTGTCGATGAACCTCTTCCCCGTCAACAACACTTCAACAGCCATCTTTCTTGCTACAACCACTCATCATGCTTCCTCCTCATCTTCAAGCCTGATGGCCTGCACTTCAAGCCTAGTCAAAATTCTTCCTCAATAGACAAGATTCTCATCAAGACTTAAGCACCCGCAAAACTGCAAGCTTGGGTATCAAGATAATCAAATTGATTGTCTTCCATTCCTGCCTCAAGACCCTCAAGAGTCTGGACCAACTAAATTGTAGTCGGTCGTTGTAGCTAGAAAAAATGTGTTGTTCATCGCAATTAATTTTTATTCCTGCCACTTTTTTCTTGTGTGATTACAATTGAGCTGAATAGCTTGTGGATGATTAGAAAGCCAATGAGTAACTATCAAGTATTTCATGACTCTGCTGCTTCTTGAACACTGTATGATGTTATATATGGCTGCCCAAAAGCGGAACACTAGCCGGAAAAAGAAAGGTCAGTTGAGGCTTGACCAAGCTTTTTGATGGCTCTGCAATACTCGAGTTCCATTATAAACACCTTTGCCACGCCAAAAACCAGATGTACCTTTGCAAGGATTTTGTCAGAATATGTACTCTGCAAGGCCATACATAATCATATATCAAGATTGACGGAACTTCGACTGTACTTGGTTGTTAAAAGCCTGTTCAAGCCTGGTTAATAAAGGACCTGAAAGAATCTCTTAAAAGTTATTTCTCTTGTGGATTCCGAGTGTTTAAGATACAAACTGAAGGTAAGGTGCCTTTGATGATTGAATTTATTCTCCCGATGTGGAAACTAGGAGAGGATCCATAGCTCAGGGTGTGCCTCGTTCAGAACTTTGTATACTTGTAGCCTCATAAAATATCACGAATTGCCGCCTTCGGACTAACTGAAGTGTTGTGCATTCCAATCACCAAAGCTGCACAAAAATAACGAGCGGAGTGAGTACAAGTGCATACAAACACAATTTGCCCCCTCCACTGCAGGAAACCCCTTTTGAGGGTTGGCAGGTGTGGATGGACGAGTGGAAGATGAAGGAAGGCGGAGACGTCGTCTTGTACGGACCTCGCGTCAGTTTGACTAAGTATCGGTGAGTCGGATGGCCTACCGACCATGAACCTCTCCGTCCTCGCCGTCCTTGCCGACTCGGATGCGGTTCTGCTGCTGCCCGCAGCATTCTATCACACAGCGGCGACTATCTGGGTTGTTCGTGACATAAATATTGCGGTAGCGATGGAAGAGGTGAAATTGGATGGGAAACCTCCAGTGCTCTCGCTCGAGATCTGGCAAAACGGTAAGAAAGTATAGTAGGATTACACGCCATGCGTCCTTTCAACTTTATCTCTCGAGCACGTTCCATTCAAATCGGGTCTCAGTTTTGTATCGAGAAAAGACACTCTATGTAAGCTTTCTGTTAGCTTCGAGAACTCTACTGTGTTCTGAGGAGCGGTGGAATTGAATTTCCGTGGCGGACTAAAAACGCTCCAAAAAAAAATATATATTGGTCGCGGTGCAAACACGGTCACGGGGCCGAGAGCACTCGCATCGAATCCACGAAAATGGTAACGATATTCCTTGAGGCAGAAGCACAGTTGAAAATAAACGTAGAAATTGGTCGTGAGGTTTTACACAAATTCCAAACTAGACGAAAACCTTGCTCCAATCCACGGTCTTAGTAAACTCGGTCCAGGTACGTGGCTTTCTTGCTAGTCCCTCCGTACTCGTAGTCGGTTTAGCTCCATAATCTGCGCAACGAATCAGTCCACACAGATTGAACTAAATGACTCGGAGTTCACTTACACCCAAACTCGTTGAAACTTTGGAAGCAGTCCTGCATGTCGAGGACAATGTGCGGCGGAAGCCCCATACTCTGAAGGGGCTTCACGAATTCATCAATAGTTATCTGTTTGAACCCAATCTTCTTCCCGGTGGCTGTAGGGAGTGTTGGAATCGGTAAACCGCTAAACAACAGAACTAGCGCGCACCTCGAGAAAATTGGGCTGCGAGATTTTGGACCGTGATATTCACCCCGGTAAGCACCTCCGACCCGTCAGGGAACACGGACTGCTCCAGGACTTGGCGCACGTAGAGGCCATAGTCATTCGCGGTATCGATGAGCGGCATGGCCGTCGTGGGCTTCACCGGCCACTCCATCAAGTAGGAGCCATCGTCTTGTTTCACGAGCGGTAGGAAAGGATTGTTGAGTAAATTCGACGCGTAAAACCCGGCCTGCACGTCAACGAACGGAACGCCAGATTGGCGTCCATAGTCCGCAATGGCGGCTTTGCCGTCGAAATGAAAAACGTGCACGTATTTCCCCCCGCTGATTTTGTTCATGGAGCTCAATCCGGACCAGACGACGTGGCTGGCACCTCCCGCCTTGGCGGCATCGATGAGCAACTTGCCCTCGGCAATTTCCTACGCAGGTGTCTTTAGAACCCATATATTCAGGAAATAGTTGCAGGTCTCACCTTGTCCACGTCCATATGCTCCCAAAAGTTGGTCATGAGCTATGGAGCAATCTTCGTTGCCGTCTCTCGATGCACCAATAAATAGAACTCACGAAAGCCATGGTTGCCCCTGCGAATGCCTGGTGGACCTCGTTCGTGTTTTCCACGACCAGCGAGATAGCGATGACTTGCACGCCTCTTTTGACCAGTTCCTGAGCGGCGGGTTTGGTAGCGTCCCTGGTGAAGGCCCGGATGCGGTATGGTCTGTCTGATTCTTCGAGGGCTTTGATGACGCTTCCACCTTGGATGCCTGTGGCGCCGACGACAGCGACGAGGGGAGCGGAAGAGTTCTGTGTGATCGTCATGTTGCTAGTAGAAAGTAAGGTACTTACCTGCTGCCACGCCAGTATATAAACTAATCTCCGACTTGAAGCTGACGTGTGCAAGCTGACGCGTGAATGCGCCGTGGAAAGTTAAATGACTTGGATTACAATCATTTCCCGAGGAACCGGAATCTGGAATCTCTGTATTTGTTACCTAAGAGTCAACTCAAGAAGGTTGAATAACTGGCAAAGTGTGGTTGTATATCGATTGCGGAACATCGCGAATTGATTGATTTCGGCAGATCCCGGTTCACACTTTCAACTCAGTCACCGACATATCAATGCAAGCACGAAGGCCCAAGGACTCAGCCAGCCAATCTTCTGCATCTTGTTCCATTTTGTGAATCTCAGTGTTTTTTCACAACACTACATACCCATTCAAGGGCTCAAATAGTAGGATCACCAAGTTCAGAGGAGTTTGCCTTGTGCGTCCTTTAAACCACGATTTCCCCTATACAGTGACTTTGTATGTTTCAATTTGGACCGCATAGCCTTGGGGAGAAGATTCTATCCCCTCCCTGTCTCGGAATCTGATAAACCTGGAGAACTTCTGTTTATGGTTTTCGGCAAGGCACTAGTCTCTTATAAACAGACAATACAACAATTCTCGCTCGTACCTCGCGTGTAGCAAGGTACCTCCATCAGCGTCGCGATCAATCACATCACTACCGACGAACTTCAACCAAGATAAAGTCCCTGAATGCTACCATAAGACGCTGATTTAACAACCTCCGTCCAGATTATTCGAGTTGATTAAAACTTCGATAAAAGTTTTCTACTCATGCTCACCTCATCTTCTCAGATTTTGATTTACATAAACGAGGCTTCAGCGCCGGAAATTATACCACAGGTCTGATCCGAAACTTTGACTTACGCTGATTAGAATCTCGCTCGAAGCCTGCCGAACACAGGGCGCCCAGCCCTGCCATATGGTTTGGGGAGGCAGGGTGTATTTTCCCTGGAGCACAAAGCATGTTTCTCATGTTACTAGTAACCTCCCCATCCTCTCAGATCTTTTTAAAGGAGGATTCAGGGTTCAAGCAAGCGGGAGTGAGTGGCAGATCCGAGTCTCTTGCTGGAAGCCTGTCAAACGAGTACTGCCAGACAGACTGTGGCGACTTATGGATTCCTTAAGAGTGCCGTACACTGTTCCGATGTCACGAAACGTCTCGCGATTCAATGTATTCAAGGTCTTCGATCAGAACGAAACGCAGATTCCACCCTCCCATTTTATTGGAAGGCCGGGGGCTCTGTCTTTGGTTTCATCCCCATGTGGCTATCCCCTCTTTTCGACTTGCCCGTCGTTCCCCCTCCCAGCACTGAACTGTGCTTCTAATATTTAATCCCCATACAGGTCCCTCACTCCGTCCCCTTAATTTACGTTACTTTCGACCCAAAGAACGACTGTGAGCAGTGCAGACGAATCTCATGGTTCAACAGCAATTGATAAGGTATTTGAAATTCCCTGAAATATCTGTGGACTTCCCCACTATTGCGGGCCGCTACTGTGGCTAAGTACTGCTAAGAGTCACACCCAGCTCTATTCCGTTCAAAATCCCAATGTTATCTTTTGTTCATTTTTACTTGCCTGTGATCCCGCGGAGCGCCGACAATGCTCGATCGTCCTTCTTTTGGGTCGTGTCCACTATCTGCTAGGCGACATATTTATCTCCTCGGTTGATCATCTGGACTGGCTGTTCTATTACCGCGCCCATAATTCCGTTCATTGATCATATCAATGATAATGTGGAGCTGAATGTTTGCCTTACCTCAAATGCACTGAGATGAACCTTTGCTTCGGCATTGTGAACAACATTTGTGTGAACTGAAGTCTCGGCGGATATGTTCCTATTTCGGAAGATTTTGTTTGAGAATAAAAGATTAGACCTCTTTGAAGAGTCGGTGCCTCTTTGAAGCTTCGGTCAAGTGGAGCAACGGCATGCCTTGTTATCCTTGCGTTGTGTGTTGATGTGCAATCTCGGTAGCTGCGCGGAAAATCGAGATGACAATCAAACATCTCCATCGGCAGGTGTTAGATCCGAGGTAATATCGATGTCATTGCGCGCGTCCACTGACGGTGAACACGGGTTTTCCGCGAGGCTCTCTGTGGGAATTTCTGGATTGCAGGCGAGGCACTCGACGGTGATTTCACAGCTATACTTGCGCGCAAAACGTATTTTCTTTCTCCGATCTAATGACTCGATGTTCGGGATAATCTTAAGATAATCCTTAAATCAATCTCGGACCCTAGACCATGCTAGTTAATCCTATGAACTCAGCGGCGTTGAAGATACCTCTTGAACTTAAGGCACCTTTTCAAGTACTGAAGTAAATTTCTGGTTCGGTTGTTCTGGTGAGCGCCGTGGCACGCGGGGACCGTTCTGCATGCCGGTAGCTGTGGGTGTGTATGCCGGTAACAAGTCTGCACACCGGTAGAAAGTCTGCATACCGGTAACAAAATAAACTGCACATCGGTAGCAAGTCTGTACGCCGGTAGCAAGATCTGTACACCGGGAGCAAGTCTGCATACCGGTAGTAAAAGAATCAAATCCGTTATTGTTATCATGCCGCAGTGCCATTTTCGTACATTGCGCCTTTGGATGTCTCTCATATTGAACCATGTCCCCATACCGCAGAGGCATTTTCATTTTCACTTTCATTTTCTTTGTGTCTCTGGCCCGCTAGGAAAATCGTCGATTAGCTGATTTTGTCACAAAGACGTCGTCTCGCTTCGAGTTATTTGGTCGGGCGGGGGAAGGCGGGAGAAAAACGTCGATTTGGCGCCGGTACCTTCATTAAGCTGATGTTCTCCACAAAAGCCTACAGCGTATCGTATTACGGAACTGATACTGATACGAGTTTTCTGGCCGGGTAAAAATCAAGAAGAGTCCTGAACTACATTGTGTATTCTACGGGAGGCTCCGAACCCCGAAAATTCAACGATATCCTGAATTACCGTTCTCTCATCCATTGCAATCGCTCTTGGCTGGCTCTTGGTGAAAGGTTGAAAATGTTAAAAAACAGTGATTAGCACCGGTACGTCTCGGGTTAAGAAGTCATGCAAACTCTAAAAAGTATCCCTATCAAAAATAACCGCAGTTGGACTGCGGTACTGTTCATGCCAATTTATTTCAGTGAATACGTCATTTCTTTCTGTTCCTTTTGTATATGCGTCACCTGAGCTTCCTATACTTGACCAAGATTATAGGGTCGCGATGGATGGTTGTGTGAATAAGGTAAAATGAAGGAGTCTGCGGCGGACAAGGTCAGAGCAAGCGCTCGGCAACTTGAATGCTCCCCGCAGTAAGTACAGGTTTCGTTCCAAAGACAGTAACGACCGTGTATAGTCCAGAAGCGGTTCTCGCTTTCCATCAACGGAATAGAAATAACAGGACGAGTATAAAGCACATGCACAACGTGAAAGTTGTTCGTCTTCCTCCCCTATGCAGGACAACAAATCCCAGATGATAACCTCGATCCTTCTCGGGTCCTTGCCGGCCTGCATCCCAAACAGCGCTCTCCGCTACTCGGCCCTTGTTATCATCGTCTGCCTCACATTCATCTGCACCATATATCTGAAGCACCCATCAACGCAGCTGCGCCAGCTCCAAGAAGCGATATCGATAACCAAGGAGATCACCCGGAGTGCGAGACTACAGTGCCAGAGAGACCACCTGAGCCTCACGGCCGAGTGGGCACGGCTGCTGACGTAAGTCTTCAGGGGAATTCAACTAAATGTCGCGGATGCTTACCAGGATGGCAGGGTCAGCCAACGCGGGTCGACGATCCAGTTGCGGCTCTGGGAAACGGAGAATTTTACTTGGAATAAATACCGGCTCCTCTCCAATGACATTGCGGAATGCTTCGAGAAAATCAAGAACATTCGTGCTACAGTTCAGGTACGTTTCTTGGTTCATTTTGCGTCCGCGTTCAATTTTCAACGATATTTAATATGTAGCTGATTGCGGAAGCTGAACGTCAACGGAAACTCACTATGGATATCATGGAGACCGAGTTTATCCTCGCCGCTCGGTCCCCCACAGGCAAGTATGGCCACCTGCCTTTGATACATATCTTTCATTCCGCCACTAGACCAAGAAGTACGTATCGGCGAATCAGTTTAACAGCCCCCAATATATCCCGAATACGAGGTTGTGGTCCTCTACCATTTTCATCGAAGTTATTCATCCATTTACGGCCTCGAATAGCACCCCCGTGAATCCATGTTATCCGTAGTCAACGTGCTTTACAACCGCTCTCTGGGCTCTCTTAGTCATCGTATTTCTTATGTTCTCACTTCTGTATTCTTTTGTAGGAACAAAAATGTATCCATTCTCGTGAGTAAGTCTCCACTATTAATTTATGTGGCAGCCTCCTCTTCTTAACCCATAGCCACGCCAGATGGCTGGCTGCTGCATCGAATATCGAATTTGAGTAGTACCCGTGCCTACCGGGGTCATCAATCACGACAAGTGATTGGGATTCAGAAGTTGAACATTGCTTAAGCGCATCACGTGACCTTATGTTCAAAGTTCAAAGTGTTCAAGCTGAAGAATGCTTCATTATCCTAGATTCTTGGATTAGCGTCATGTTTGCATCAATGGGACAGAAGTAAATCAGTACATCAGGTCTCACAGCATGCCACAGTTCAGACAACACGACACTTGGCGGAGTTGAAGTTGGGAGACCAACTGGGGTGGATTCTAATTTTTTAAATATTATCCACATTCCGAGTGCCTTACTACGACTGCTGTTGTTTATCCCTGTTGATTGCAGGTAGTTCATGCGTCTTAAGCAACTTGAGCTTTTAGCAGGACTCTTTCAAACAACCAAAAAGCCTCACATTACTTCGCGATATGCGACCCCCTCGGCCTAATTTTCATTCCAGACTTACAGTTCATACAGTGGCGGTAGCAATTTACCATCGTGCTTTCTAATCTTAAGCGCAGCCAAATTCAACCCATTCATCGTGCGCACATTCAACGCCATTTCATGATCGCGACCAACCCCGGCAAACCGCTCCCAGATCGCGACGCCACATATCCCGCAAAATCCATGGAACGTTCTCTTTTCCCCAAAAGTATATTCCACCAATGCGTCCTCATTTTTGTATATGATGGTATTCGTCGCCGGGTATGGATCTGCTGTCCAGAATGTTGCATCCTGTGTCGTTTTTTAATGGTATGAATCACACCCACAGAGAGGGGGACCCACCTTGGAGCATATGCTGCAGTTACAAGCCGTCGCGGAGGAGAGACTCTCCAGGCTCAGCAATATATATTTTATCGCCCCACAATGGCAGTTGCCATTGTATACGGTTTTACACTCCGCATCCGACCCTGCAGGCAACGGTTCTGGAACGTGATAGAGAGGGTTTAAAGTAGCTCCGTTCCTGGTGGTGACCTGCAGAGTCGATGTCAGGGATCAGGGTAATTTGACGCGGTCCGCACGTAAATCCTTGCCTCGAGAACCTTGGTTAAATGAGTCTATCTCTGCTCGACTAGCGAGCAGTCTCTTGAGAGTTTGGGAAATCCTCGTAAGAGGATCCTAGTTCAACCTGTTGTAACAAGGATCAAGCATGCAGAACGCTGTTACTCGACACTGGCTACCTTAAAGGCTGCAAGACGCAGGCCTTCGAGATGTGTAAAGGCTGCAAGACGCGGGCCTTTGAGAGACTTGATTCACACAAGAAATAAGAAGATGATGATAGTTGTATTCAAGAAGGAGTAGTCTAATACATCGGCCTGCTCCAGTATATACAGCTGCTTACCGGGAAGCGCAACATCACGTAGAAGAGCAACACTGGCATTTCTATTACCCAAGAAAGACTTGTGCAAAAACACCCGGTCGGACCAGCAAAATAACAATTTGTTTGTGGCCACGATCAACCGAGTTTGATGGCTGTCGGTAGGGCCTCAGTTCTTCACACCATGAGCCATCCAAAATTTGGTTAGTGCGGGTGTACTGGGGTTTTTTGGGTCCGATATTTCAGTCTCAGACCCAAAATCCCTCATTCCGGGACTACAATCGATTGTGGTCTAGTGTTGCGCTTTCACGTGTTGGGCCTATTTGGACTCCCTCAAAGTTTTGTGCTCGTTCTCAACGACCACGGGTTCTATCTGCCTGGAGTGAATTGTAGCGTAGGGATTACACTAATACGCTCTGGTTGACAACTTATAACACAGAATTTGGACCTATTTTGGGTGTGATATTCACCGAACAATCAGGCCGTTGCGCTTCCCAGTAAGCGGCTGTATACAATTCTGAACTATGAGTCATTTACTGTCATCCATGGCTCGGAGTCTCGGGAGCAAGATTGCGAGTCATTAACCTCTCAATCTTGACTCCAAGGATCCGAACCGTGGGAATAATCATGGAATAATTAAAGACTGGTCGAGTGTATCATCGGTATGTACGGAGAAACTACTAGTATGGAAAACATATTCATACGAGATCCACATTTGCTAGGGCTCGGATCTGTAAACGCATTAGCGTTTGCTTCTTTCGAGTTCAGGAGTCTAACCCACGTTGATCGCTATCGACCGGCCATCGGAAGCGTCGTGAATACGCGACATGACTGATGTTCCGCATGTAGGACAGAACTGTGATTTTGCTCAGTGGCCTTTGTCTGGAACACATCGCGTTAAGACACACCTTGTGCGCCATAGTGCGTTTCCCGAACTCGTAGCTCTTTAATGTCCTGCTTTCATCGCCTTCCACGACAACGAAGTGCTCGCTGCGGGCTGGATATGTCCACAGGTACCTGTTCTGGATGATTCTGTGTCAGCCGTGGATGAGTATCCGCCACAAACAAGGAGACGTACTTTGGAGTAGATGCTGCAGTCGCATGCAAACGCTTGCTTAACTTCGGGTGTCTTGAGCGTGAATTTGAAGGCTCCACAATGGCAGTTGCCTCGGTAATCGATGAGTTGGGGAGGTGCTGTGGTTTCGGACATGGGTTAGAACCTTGATGGCGCTGAAAATTGTGGAGGGTTTTATGGTGCCGTTCATGTTAGTCATTCGCGATATCTTTCCTGATGGCAGAGCTGAAATCGACGCTACGGGCATCCCATAGGGCCATAAGTATCCGTTACGCGGGATTCCGCAGTTTCAGAGATGAAGATAAGCGCGTTTTCACGACATCAGTAAGCAGCGGTACGTTGAGAGATCAGAGTTTCGCGTGAGATTCGGACAGATATAGCGCTCGCCAATGAGGAGGAGGAGGATAGTTCGGAGACCGGAGACGGAAGGAGACGGAGAAATCGGACCGGTAGTACCGCGATCAACTTTGTCTTTGTTTGTCTGATTTGTGCGCACAGACCACTTGACACACCTCCTCTCAATTCAGTGATAATGGCCCTACAGGCGAAGCCTGGACACCCTTCTCGGTTATACAAAACAAAGAACTAGCTAAAATCAGATATCACCATGCAGTTGTGAGGTGGGGACAACAGCATAGACGACAAGTGCACAATCGGAGGGCGAGGACGAGCTCGAGCTTGAGCTCGACTGGTACAACTTATTCCAACTGCTGAACCGAGTACAATAAAATAAAACATATCTTTCGGTTTTGGGGACCGCTCATGCACAACAGATGTATTGGACAAGCGATGGTCCTGGAGCTCATTTAATGGACTGGGGGTGGACAAATAAATTATATCTTTTACTATGCGGCTTAGACGAGCTCTTCGAGAATATAAAATCTAGACGTTCGGATGCAGAATTGAGTGCTTCGTGCACTATAGCTTAGTCATTTCTGCACAGTTTTATTTTGATTCTGTCCCCAATTACCTTTTTAGACGATCCCGGCATCCATCATTTTCCCATCATATCTCTGTACCATTAAAAAGGGCTTGTTCGCTCTTCAAAATCCCATACTACACTGCCAGAGCTTCGGATGGACGAGACTGCATCGGCAGATCATCATGCGGCGCTTAATCCGAATCACAGATGTAGTTTAGCTTTGTTTTAAACTAAAGCCAAAATATTGGAAATAGAAAAAACTCAAATCAGGAGTGAACGCAAACTTAAAGCTCAGAGCCTCTGGGGTTATACCCAAGTTCTACACTCAACTTCAGCATAAATCCACCATCACGCCTCAATCCAAAAGCCATCCATCACGTCCTCTGCTAGAATCGGGTGATGGAAGCCAGTGCCGAACAGCCGAGTACGTCATCCAGATCTAGTCTCTTATAAACAGACGCTATAACATTTCCAACTCGTACCTCGTTTGTTATAGTCTGTCGAAAAGGTTGATGCGCCGATCGCTGGCCGCGTTATTATGTAATCTGAAATTTTGCGGCAGACGTTGGGGGACTTGTAACGTGTCTGTTCAGAGATTTGTTTCATATTATTGTGTAGAACACCAGAATGAAGAACTTTTCCAGCCAAAACTCCCTCACAGCATTCGAATTCAAGGTGTCCGATTTTTGATGGGGCTGCCACGTGAGCAAGCCGCAAGTTCTTCTACCAGGAACACAGATAGAGAAACAAAATCTGAGGAGAGGAGTCGCTTCCGAATACAAATAGAAGACATCTGGCTTCTTATTTTTTCAAAATGAATGAGCCTGAGGCAGAGAACGGCACGATTCGAAATTCAAACTCCGATGATTATATAATAACGCGGCCACTCAATCACGGTGGCGCGGTTAACAACAGACTAATCCAGATCCGCGCTCGCTTTGGCCGCGAATCCAAAAATATTGAATCTGTTCTGCTATAGTATGGCTCCCTGTCATGATAGATGGAGAGCAAATGTTTGTATGCACCCTCTGCCATGATGGCCGCACACACTCTCTATATCATCGTATTCGCCATGAGCGGACCGGGACTCCATCACCAAAACCGGGCAAAACTGATAAGGCCATATAAGGCAATATAAGGGCCAAAAGGCATGCAAGGGTTAACAGCCTGGTGAAGAATTCAAAGGGGCTTATATTGGATCCCTATTCTTGATAAGGGCGTATCAGCCTGGTGAGGCTCTAAAAGCCTGGTCCAGATGGCTAGGCATTCGCGCGTATGTAAGGTCATACAAGGATTTCGATCACTCGATATATGAATGCGGCAATTATTTATATTCAACGAAAAATAACAAAATACCATAGAATGTAAGTAAGGGAAGTCACAGATTCAGCGAGGACAGAGCATAGGACAACAAGTAGAGGAAGTAGAGAACCAGTGAGTGGGTAATAGGGTGCGAGGGAAGGTCTTCTGCGGAGTTTGGGGTCGGGCCGAAGGCGCAACCAGGCGGGGATGCGGGAGGAGGCACAGAGGGCTGGTGAACCCGGCGGCAGAACGATCAAGTGAGCCGGGACTTTGACCAGAAAGATGTGAACAGAGGGTAAAAGGCAGGGTAGGGAGTCTGAGAAACCTTGGGCAATATTGCGATAGTCTTGATCCAGACTTGATGCACCGGGAGTCGGCGAGTTCGTGCGAGACCGCGGGCTTGCTGCCTAGGATCAGAATAAACTTGCATCCACAGAGGTTGGAGGGACAAGCGATGGAGGCTCAAAGAGGTAGACCATCTTGATGTGACTTGATGTAGCTTGCGACTTGACGTAGCTTGCGCCTCGCCTTGCTTGACCGTGACAACGAACACTTGCGAATTGTTGCCGATCGACGCTGGCATCGACGTCGTCGGCTAGTCCAGGGGTTCCATGCATAGGCCGGACGCTGGCCACTATTTGGCAGTAAGCCCACTTGACGACGGCAGAGATTTGCGCGCCTTTGTCGAAGCCAGATAGCTTGCTGGAAGTGAGGAGGAGAGAGGCCGTTGAGTTGGACGATGCCGATGGGAGAGGAACTGAAGGACGGGAGATGGAGGGGATGAGGGGAGAGAGCAAGCAATGGCGTGATCGCAAAACGAACATTGTGACTTGTTTGTTTGATTGTGCCTTCCTCGCACGGACCACTCGCTTATTCAATCAACACCCGGCGCAATGGCAAATGTGAACTTGTGAAGTGTTACTCGGGAGGGTGTGTGGCCACCGTGCACTAGTCATCAAGGAAAGTTTGAGTGATAAGTATAGCACTATAGCGTTACGACACCGTGGCAGCCGATTTGAGGAGGTTGTACGCTGGCAGTACTACTTGTATAACACTCCGAGGAGCAAACACGTAGACTTCCAAAATAATATGATGGCCATTGTACGGAGTCTTTGCAAGTTGTGCATTTACAATAAAACTACTTATAACGTTAAGGATTGTGATTTCCTGGGCAGAGCCTTGTATACCGTTACAAGGCGGTATCAGGCACACAGCTCTGTACCAGCCTTATATGTGCCATCTATGGCCTTGCGAGTGGCCACCAGCCTGATGAAGCCCATATATGGCCTGATATGCCTGATCCGGCCATGTGACTCACATCCGGGTATATCAGATGTCCCCGCTTTTGGTGATGTCATGAAGCCAATTTGAAACATTTCCTTTCGACACAGGCCACCACTGTAGAGCCTGAACCTGCTCAACCTCAAGACAAACAAATTACTGATGATGCCCTTCGTCATCTCCTCTCTGCATTGACCGGTGGGACCGTAGCACCTTATCCGGAGGCAGCCCGCAACGACTCTCCGCCACTTGACATTGGCATAAACTGGCATTTAATGGAAGCAAACGACGAAGGAAATCTTTCCTTGTCTGCAGATCAGCAAGCGGTTGCTTCTATTG
Source organism: Mycena epipterygia (assembly GCA_029281465.1). Lineage (NCBI taxonomy): Eukaryota > Fungi > Basidiomycota > Agaricomycetes > Agaricales > Mycenaceae > Mycena > Mycena epipterygia. The sequence continues at coordinate 1,491,207 of JARJCQ010000010.1, read as the reverse complement.
CTGAGGCGATGCTTGAGAGATTCAGTGATCTTCCCATGTCGGATGACGAGTTAGAGGAACGATCAGACGATGAAGAGCCTCCCGCAAATGAACCCGAGGTTGCAGGTATTCAATTCACATTTCTGAATTGCTGCAATATAATAATTGAACTTTTAGGGTTGGATGAGTCTCAGGATAAGTCCGAAGCATCACATTCTCGCAAACGCGCACGTACCGCAGACCCCACAGCCACTTCTCGTTTCTGGTACCCATGGCCAGATCGTATCGTAAGTGTACCTCAATTTCTTGAAGCCTGTTTCCTGAGCTCTTTCCAGACATGCACTCTCGACATACTCATGCATTTACCCCGCTCGGTATTCTCACACCGGCAACTCGATTTATTTCTTTGGCTCCTCAAAGTGAACAATGTTGATGATGTTCCATCTGTCAAGTCCATGCAGACTCTCAACTTGGCGCTACAAAAAATTTGCGGGATAGAAAGTATTGCGTATGATGGTGCACTTGGCCATAAGTACTATGTTAACAGTTTGGCACAAATCATTGCTCAGGTACTGTTCGATCTTGAGCATAATTTATTTGCTAAATTTTGATACAGGAAATGGCGAATCCCAAAGTCCGACCTCACCTTCACTTTTACCCAGAGGACAGCGGTCCAAAGCTGTCTGAGGCTCGCCAGGGCCAGAGATGGCTCAAGGAGCTGCCGGATGATCGAACAACGCCAATGGTTCGAATAGGGCTCTAAGCCAATGAGATGCTACAAACACACGTGTTTTTGGCCGGGTCATCCTTGAACCGGGAAAAACTACCATATTTAGAAATTCTTGACAGCTATAAGAACCTGGATCACTAAAGTGTCCAGGCAAAGTCTACTGGAATCCACCGATAAAAGCAGATACCAGAAGCTGCGGGTGGCCCAAAACAATGACGAAGACGAACTTCTCTCGGTGGTGACTGTGACTCGGCTAGGCATACAGGGCATACAGAGATCGACGACCGAAAAATCGAGGCGAAAAAAGTGTCGGGCACATTCCTCCTCAAGTCAAGTGTGATATTGCGCGATAGATAGCCTGGCGTTTTTGGGTGCTCGTTTTATATCAGGACTGGCATATATTTGGCCCACAGATCACTTCTATCAACTAAATATAACGGCTTATCTCTTCAGGCTGCGACCATGTCGTTGCTCAAGATTTGTCTCGCTCTACTCTCCTTTGCAATTTCAGTATCGACGCAGACTCATTCTCAAGAGGCATTCGAGACGCCTAAACCATTCTCGACCACCTTCCACCATCCTATTCGGCGTGTCGCGGTGGTCGGAGCGGGACCTGCTGGACTCCAGGCTGCTGCGAGGCTCGTTGAAAACAACTTCACGGTCCGGCTTTTTGAACGTGCGCCGCACCCAGGCGGGAACTGGCTTTACAGCGAAGAGACTCCTTTGAGGGAGTCGTACCCGTGAGTGCTACGCTGATATCTTGTTTTCCGACAACTAAATCGCTTCAGTGACGAACCCTTGGGCCATACGGCTGAGATACCTGCCTTGCTTCCGACGATACGATATTATAGTGAAGGCGATGACGGCCTGACGCTGGATGACAGATGGACCGAACATTGGCAACCTCGTCCCCTCTGGGATAGTCTCCACACTAACTCCCCCAAAGTGAGTCGCAGTGCCTATTGTTATCTGCGCAGTATCGACCGGTGCGCAGGTGAGCACGGAGCTCCCAGATGTGAAATATGACCCCGACACGCCGTGGGTGCTCTCCAACCACGCGATCCAACGGCATGTCCGCTCGTACGCCTCCCACCATTGCCTCAACTCGAACGACTACTGCCCGGCCACGCCCTCCGCGCCGCCCGTGACGGTGTACTCCACCCGCGTGGAGAAGGTGGAGAAAGACGAAGCAACACACACCTGGGTGCTCACGCTCCGCCGCCTCGAGCGCCTGCGTGAGTCGCGCAAGATCCTGGCGGAATGGTGGACGGAGACGTTCGATGCTGTGGTGCTCGCCACCGGCCCGTACACCGCGCCGCACGTTCCCGACATCGAGGGCATCGTCGACTGGAGCAAGGCGACGGAGGACGGGGAGTATAGCATGCATCACTCCCAGGTGTATCGGCACCCAGAGCGGTACGCGGACAAGGTGCGGCACCAGGCAGGCTCCCTGTGCAATGCTGAGATGCAGGAAGACCGTGTTAATCGTCGGCGCCTCGGTGTCTGCCTCTGAAATCGCGCGGGACCTCGGGCCGTTTGCCCATCGAATCATCGCGAGCGTGCGCGTAAGCGTTCTTCCCTGCGTTGAAAAATGTGTCCTTTATTCTTGGTTTCCAGCCTGCGAGAGACGCAGGCGGCAGGCGTCTGCGTAGCCTCTCCAGATTCCCCAACATCACGGAATTCGTGCCCGAAATCGCGTCCTTCGAGCCTCTCAGCGGGTACCGCAGCGGTATCCGCGCCGGGAAAATCCACCTCATAAATGGCTCCGTTCTTCAGGGCATCGATCAAGTGTGTCTCACTGTTTTTTTCACTACTCATCTCTCAATGTTAAACGTCAGGTCATACTCGCTACAGGGTTCCGCGGCTATTCATTGTTTCCGCCCAACTCGTGCGCATTTGTTTCGATCTTTTCAGTTCATATTTTTATACGAATCGACAGAACGACGAGGCGCCGGCCAGAGAAGGATCTACATTGGACAGGGCATTATATTCCGGACCCGACCCTGGCTTACACCATTGGTCCCTCGCACCGTAATATGTCTCTCTAACCATACAACTAACGCCTCTGCAGGACGTCCTTGGACCCTTGGGCGATACCAATCGTACGGGTTAGTGAAAGTATGGCAGGGCACGGCGCGTTTGCCCACGCCAGAAGAAAGGAAGCGGGAGGAACCACGCAATAACGGGACGTACTGGCGCGACATGTGGCTCAGCGAAGGTGCTGTATCGATAACTCAAGTCCCCATCCACTCATTTTGCATCCAGCGATATTCCGGCGCTATGTGACTTGGCTCAACGACGCGTCGCTCGAGCATGGCGGGCGGTTCGTTGAACCGCCTCCGATCGAGTACGTCGGGCGTTTCCTCTGCATAACGTTAGCTTGAACTGTCCCAGGAATCTGGAGTTGTTGAAATACTATACGGTGGTCCATCTGCTCAACGTGAGTCTTCATGACTTCGCGAATCACCTACTGACATGGAGGTGATTAGAACACGATGCAGCTGGACGGCATAGGCGCTTTCGGTATTTCCATGGCTCCAAATCAATTGCCAGGAGACCAAGATCTATGGAACGCATTTATTGACGAGGAAGACGATTGGTGATTCCGTTTCTTTCTTTCTTTGCTTATTAGGACCCGGTTTGTTCACCCATGCAAATTCAATATGGTTATTTATTAAGTTGTCAGAGATCAATACCCGGAGAGGCTGTTATAATTGACGAGAGATTCGTTGAAGACGTACCGTCTAAATATACGAGCGGGGAACGAAGATACCGACCGGAGACCGAGTAGGGAATCCTGAACGAGCGGTGGCGCTGACAGAAAGCCCGAAATGAAATGAAGATGGCAACCGGAATGTTGAATGAATACCGAATTCGGCGTACCTCGTACCGGGCACAGTGAGGCCTCTGTGGGTATTGTATTTCATTTATTTGTGCGGGGAACTTGAATCGAAGTTGAATCTGTGGACTGAATCACATTTTGAACTGAGTTCTGAATCGGGGCGGTCAAAGTTGGTGTCAATTCTCGATTCTGTCCGTTGAATCGGCCCAGAATCGACGTCGAGCAAGAATCGGATAGGCCAGACCACTTTGACTTCCTCTAATAAGGTCATAGGTAATGAAAATGCTGACCGGAACTACGAAAGACCGAGTCGGGAATCCTGAACGAACGGTGACACTGACAGAGAGCCTGAATGCCAAATGAAGGATGGCAAGCGGAATTCGGCGTACCTCATACCGGGCATGGTGAGAGCAGCTGAACTTTCAAGGAAGGACAGTTGAACTAGGATATGGATGTTGCTGGCAATTTACTTCAAAGACCAGCGAACACCAAGTAAGTTATGCATTGCAGGTTGATTGCAGGCTTTCTGCGCCCACATGCGGACCGTGTTCCGAGTCGCGCTGCTCCATGTGAAATTAATGCAGAAACACGTGATCCGTTGTCCCCCATCGGGGCACCCCAAAGGAATTTGCCGCCCCACTTAAAAACGCTGGCTTCAAGATCAGGCCATCTCTCCTAGACACCTTTGATCTCCCAAATGTCGGACACTGCAGAAGAGCTGGGGGTGTATGTCGTCCCCGACCTGACCATGAAGCAGCTGCTGGACGCTATCCCGTACGCCCCCAGCTTTTCTGGACTTGAATGAATGTGCTGATTCGTCTCCAGGACACACTGCTTCAAGCGTTCCGCGGTCAAGTCGTCCATGTACACGTACGTAGTAGAAAATCGAGCTCGAGGACGGCACTATAAGCTCAGTTTCGCAGCCTGTGGCATCTGGCCATCATTGGGGCTTTCTACAAGGCCGCTGTGTTCGCCGACACTTTCATTAACCCGGAGACTTTCGTGGCACCGTACCCGGTTGTGTACCCCCTCGCGCGGGTTGCCCTTTGGTCGCTTTATGGCTTCTGGGCTGGTCTCTTTGGCACCGGTATCTGGGTCATAGGTAAGTGGTCCCGGGCATCCAGTTATGGATCCTCTAACATGTGTATCCAGGTCACGAAGCTGGCCACCAGGTAGGAGAGGCTCCAAGAATCTGCAGAAAACAACTCACATGCATGCCAGGCTTTCTCAGAGTCCAAGTTGATCAACAACACTGTTGGCTGGATCCTCCACTCTGCGTACGTTCGTCTAGCTTGCGATGTTCTGGCCTGCCAGTTAGACCCTGTGTTCTGCGCGGAGGCCTGGACCCGACATGGACTCACCCAGAATTGAGCCTGTCCAGGTGCCAGCTGGCAAAGGCCTGGTCTTCCTGCCAAGCCAGAACATCACGTCCTACATTTCCTTGCTGATTCTCACCCCAGGCTTGGCGTCCCGTACCACTCATGGCGGTATGTAGCTGTTCGCTCCCTGCCGTTGCGCCTTGCTCAAGTTCCGAATCGCCAGTATCACCCACGCCAAGCACCATGCGAGCACAGCTCATATGACACAGGACCAGGTCTGGGTCCCGCCCACCCGTACCCAGGCAGGCCTGCCGGCGTTTGACCCCAAGCGCGAGGACCGTCTGGGCGCGCGCGCCTCGGAGGAGATTAAGAAGGAGCTCTGGGAGGCCCTGGGCGACTCCCCCATCGGCGCGACCCTGGGCGTGGCCATGTACCTGGTCAGCACTCCAGTCCCCCGTTGCCCTACCTACATTCTGACCTCCCGAACAGCTCGTAGGATGGCCGGCATACATCATGTTCAACGCGTCGGGCCAAAGGCGCTACCCCGAGGGCACCAACCGTGAGTCGTCCGTCGTGTGCCTTGTGCGTTGCCCGCTGACCGCCGCACAGACTTCACCCCGAGCGCCGTCATGTTCTCGCCGCACCACTGGACCGACGTCATCCTCTCCGACATTGGCGTCGCTTTCTGGATCGCGGGGCTCGTCGCCGCCACGCGCTACTACGGCTTCCTCACTGTCTTCACCGTCTACCTCGTCCCGTACCTCTGGTGCGTCTCCCTTCTCTCTTTGCTTCTAATGAGCACTTGTTGACGCCGCAACGCGCAGGGTGAACCACTGGCTCGTCCTCATCACGTTCCTGCAGCACACGGACCCGCTGCTGCCGCACTACCGCGCGCCGCAGTTCACCTTCCCGCGCGGCGCGCTCTCGACGCTCGACCGCAGCTTGCTCGGCGACCTCGGCAGCTTCATGGGCTGGATTGGCGCCCACGCGACGTGCGTATCCTCTTCTTCCCTCCCCCTTGGCTTTGACACTGACGGCCGATTCTATAGGTGTGGTATTTCCGAGACGCACGTCTTGCACCACGTGTGCAGCAAGATCCCGCACTACAACGCCTGGGAGGCGTCGGATGCGCTGCGCAAGGTGCTCGCGCCTGCGGGTCTGCGCTGGCAGGGTGGCGCCGGTGGCTGGGCGGAGATGTACCGCGTCTTCCGCGAGTGCAAGGTGCGTTTCTTCTTTTTTCTTCCACTGTGCTGAACCGGAACTGACGTTCTTGCACAGTTCGTCGAGGACGAGGGCGATGTCGTGTTCTACAAGAACGCGTACGGGCTCGCGAAAATGCGCGCAGTGTTCAACGACGCCGACGCGAGCGACTCGGGTGTGGAGATTGTTGACAAGCGGAGTTAGGTGGGATGAGACGCGATGTGAGATAGACGTCGAGGCCTCTGCTCAGTGCGGGAGTACGAGGCTTCGTGGGTTAGACCAAAAGATTCGTTAGAGTCTAGACGTGCCATTTAATGTGATTTTTTTCAAAGCCTGGAGGACGAAGCAGTCCCAAAAAGGAAACTTGTAAACATGCCGCAATAACGCGGTACCGCCTCGTGTAACTTGTATCCTGCCTTCATCTTCCCCTGGGCCCTGTGGCTCTTGCGGGCGCATCTTATTGTCTTCGTTTGGACAGCATCTTGCCTCATCTGTCCCTGGCTCCCACCCGGGGTAACTGATCCCAATTACCTCTTTGTTCTCGCGCTTTTGTTCTTTCGAGTCAAAAGACTTCGGTCTACCCACGTCAATATCCCCAACTTCAGAAATGCCTCCACGTTTTATCATCCAGGACGAGGGCACAATCCGGGAAACTCGCGACGAGGTTCCCTCGCGGCCCCGGAAACGGCAGCGCACGGACTCGGGCATCGACACGGGCGGGTACAGCGACAACGACTGCCTGGCGTGCACGGAGCCTCTCGAGAACGATCCAGAATTTTATAGGACTGAGGCTGCCGCCGACTGTGTCGTGCGCATCGGAAACATTCGTTTCAAGGTTTGTATCTCCACCTTGTATTACCTACCTTGACTCATCGGCGGCTGCAGATAGAAGGATCGTTGCTTTCGGATGCGTCGCCTGTATTTCAGCATATAATGAGAGAGCACCTCCAAGCGACACGGCGGCCGGACGCCCCGCTGGTGGTTATCGCCAACGTGGATGAGTTTCGTGCGCTTTTATGGGCTTTGTACGCGAGGTATGGCATTATATCCTCTCGCGTTTCCGACTGAAATTGACCCAACACCGTCCAGTCCGCAAGAGCGCGCCGCGCAGCCGCGCGAACACGACGATGTCGACCGCCTGCTGCTCGTCGCCCGCATCTCGCGCCAATACCGCTGCGCCTCCCTCGACACCTGGTCCAAGGCCGCGCTCCTGCACACCATCTCGCACGACAACGCCTTCATCGCGAGCTGCTCCTCCGCGCTCTTCCAGCGCCTCATCGACGGCGCCATCCGCACGCACCACGACGCTCTGCGTGACGCCACTATTGCGCAGTGGGCCGCGCGCATCCGGCGCGGCGACGCGCCCTGCGTGCCCGCGATCCTCGCCGCGGACACGCACGAGCTCCCCCGCCTCCGCGGCGTCGCGTACTACTGCCACATCCAGGGCATGCTCGCGCAGCAGACGGCCGTCACGGGGCGCGGCGCGACGCTGTTCCACGCAGACCCGAAGCTCAGCAACGCGCAGGTCATGCGCCTGCTCTCGGGCTACTGGTCGCTCGTCAGTCTGTGGGAGCGCCTGCGGCGCAGCGCGCCGAAGTTCGCGGCGTGCACGGAAGGGCGGGGCGGGGCGTGTGCGGCGGTGTGGGACGCGCGCTGGGGCGTTGCGGCTGTGTCGGATAAAGTCAATGCCCTTAGCTCGGCGAGCGTGCTGGCGCTGTTGGGCACTATGCGCGACCAGCTTGCGGCGGATCCGGAGCTGAAGGGTATACATCCGCAGTGCAGGCTCGCGGCGCTTGGTGCTGTTAAGAAGCAGGCGGAGGATTTGGAAGACGGCTTGGCGGATCACTTTTTTGGGTTTCTTTGATGGACTTGCTCTGGAGCTCGATGCTCGAACTAAACTTGTACTGGATAGGTAAATATCATGTAGCCATTATTGTGTATTTGTGTACGATTCGTACTTATAGCAACTCAGGCAGGTTGCGCCACTACTAGAACAAAACATGTGTGCACCGCCGCCGTGCCGCTGCTCGGTGCATCAAATGATGAGGACGCGCGCGCAGCCTGGGAGACTCGGAAAACCCGCAGCCTGATGTACATCCTCCTCCTCCTGTAGGGTGCTCAAGACCGCAAAGCCCACACGATGGGATCCGACTCGAAAGACGGTCGGCATGCGCCGTCAAGTCCGACAAAACGTCTTTATATCTGCCCGGCCGCAATTCTCCTCGCACTAAGCTGCTGGCTTATCTTCTCTAACGCGCCATTTTTCCCCCTGCGCCCGGCCATTTCGCTGCCTTCTGGGTTCTACGCGCACATCACCCGGCCGCAGAACGTCTGCCCTGGCGTACGTGGCGATGCGCCCTCGTACGCCGGACACATTGGTCTAGCGGATGACACCGAATCGGAACCTCGGCGCTCTTTCTTTTGGTAACTAGCTTAATCCACACGCATTGTCTTTGGGCCGGGCCAATCCTCTAGTACAGGTTTTTCGAGGCGGAAGAGGATGCGGAGAATGCACCGATAATGTGAGTAGGATACGTAGTGTCTTCATTGCATCCATAGGCTGAGATTTAGATTGACATTTGGCGGGGGTCCCGGTGCGACGGCCATGCTTCAGCCATTAACAGGCCAGGGGCCCTGTCTAATTACTCCAAATGGAACCATACCCAATCCCAACCGAATCACCGAGCGATTCAACCTCCTCGCCCTCGAACACGTACGGCTTGAATTTACTATGGAATTACTAGAGCTCTAAATTCATAGTGAAGCCCATCGGCACAGGGTACTCTTATGGACGGATGACGAATAATAGCCACGATGCCGCAGTCGATGTCTACGATTTTCTGCAAAAGTTCTTCGCCGTATTCCCACATCTTTCCAAGTTCGTTCACTGTTTTCTCCTACTACTCTATCACTCATTTTATCAGGAATCGGTTCATTATCTCTTCCGAATCCTACGGGGGCCAATATATTCCGAACATCGCGGCCGTTATTCACGAACGGAACAAGCTCATCTCGCGGATGAAGCACAGAGGCGCGGTGCACATCAATCTCGACTCGCTGATGATTGCGAATCCTCAGTCCGTCAGTAACCTCTCCCAGCATCCTGAATAAATGCTAACCGGGTAATCAGAACGCTCTATCACACTTCCGTTGGTCCCTGCACTTCCGCTGTGTCATCACACACATTTATGACGAGGATACTTGCAAAGCGCTGTACCGCGCGCTCCCCGCGTGTCTTGAGCGCATCGAGTCAAGTTTGCAGGATACGGGGATGTCCGACAGCGCAATTTCGACCCGCCTCGCGGCGCAGGATTTGTGCCTGGCCATATCGCGGGGCGGAGACACGCACGGCACCTTCATGTACGACATCCGCCGGACGGTGCGTGCATACTCTGCGTTCTTCTTGAATTAATTCATTCTCCGTGCAGTGTTCCGCCGAAAAGGCAGTGGACTGTATGCCCCACTTTGCCTGGATGGATCAATTCTTCCGGGATGCTAAAACAAAAGAGGCCCTCGGTGTACCGCACTTCGTTAATTTCACGGGGTTGACTTCAGAAGTGGCCGATGAATTTGATGATATCGGAGACATGTGAGATCGTTGTGTTGCTCTTTGCTAGGTTTTCGTATTAATCTTCAATGCACTAGGCTCCTTCCGGGCCATCTGTTATACGAACCGCTCCTCTCTGAGGGCATCCGCGTCCTGCGTATGTTTCACGTGTATTTCCCAGATTGCCGTATTCTTCACGTATGTGTGTTTCACATTTAGACTTCGTGGGCGCACAAGACGCAGTGTGTGCGTGGCCAGGAATTCTTTCCTTCGTGCGTACATCTTCCTTATGCTCGCTTCGCGTCTGACTGCGCACAGTTGAAGCTCCTGCGCACCCCCTTCCAGGAGGAGTTCCTCCGTACCCCCGACATCCCATGGCCGCCCTCGGACCCAGCAATGACAACCGTCCGTAGCGTCGGACCCGGGGCGGGGAACATGACGTATATTCTCGTCGCAGGCGCGGGACACTTCGTGAGCGCATGCGACCACTCCATTCCTTACATGCGCTAATATCGGATTTGTGTATGCAGGTGAGCCAGGGACAACCTGCGCTCGTGAAACATATTATGGAGAGTTGGATCGATAATTCGCCGTTTACGTGACCTTCTAGCATGTGCGATTTTTTGAATGCAACTGCGTTCAGATTTTGACGAGGCGGTGATCCGAGGACGTCGGCGTATCCCTCTCGTCCGCGTGTCTATTTGACCTTGAGCGCTGAACAGTGCGGCCCGCGGGTACATTTTCATACTGATTAGTACGTATACCGTATTTGAATCGACCGATCCAGGATTGCTCAGCTAGAACATTACAAATATACCGAATGCCGGAAATCATATCTTAGCGACTTTTCAGCATACTGTATATTAATCGTGCCGATCCACTGTCCACTTTTTCAATGGCTCAAATTCGCAGTATTCTAGTTACGGGGTCGAACCAAGGTTCCATTCACTTTATCCTCTCACTCCTTGACCACAACGTCCCCATTTTCAGGTATTGGAATGCATACTGTTCACCAACTTGCCTCTCGTCCAAATTTTCTCGTGTTTATGGGTCAGCAAGACTCGTCCACCCTTGGAGAAAGTGATTGACCAGCTTCCGGGACAGGTTCTCGCAAGATAACGGCTGCGGAAGAAGCCATGGCCGATTTTGCAGCCGACATTCATCCCTCATCCATTGTCGTACCATTGCAGTTGGACATTACGGACGACAGCTCAATCAAAGCAGCCCATGCGACTATCACTGACCATTTGAAGGCCAAAAATCTGGACGGCTTGAACGTACTGATCAACAAGTCCGTTTGTTTCTCTCCCTTATTAATGCGTTTAATTCTGTGCATTTAGCGCTGCGGTCAACACCTCCTCGTTCAAAGAGACCTATGAGGTTAACGTCTTCGGCACGGCCGCAATAACGGAGGCCATCTGTCCGCTGATCAGTTCTGGCGGCGCGATCCTCAACATCTCCTCCGCCATTGGATCCCTCGCCCTGCTCGTGAAGACGCCGGGGATTCCCAGTCTCCCGGCGTACAGCTCCAGCAAGACCGCGCTGAATAACCTGACGGTGCAGTGGGCCCTGCAGGAGCAGCAGAAGGGCTCTGGGATTCGGGTGGTGTCGATATGCCCTGGTATGTGCGAGTCATTCATCCGTGAAGTCGACTTACTTATATGTGACAGGATACGTTTCGACGAGGATAAACAACCACACCGGCACAATGTCGCCCGCAGAGGGGTGCAAAATTATTGTGGCAGCTGCGCTTGAAACGGAGGGAAGGACTGCGGTTTATTTCAACAAGGAAGGGGATTTGGGGTGGTAGATTTTTTAGTGAGGTGAAATGTTAGAGTATGAACCTGTATGAACTCGAGGTGCGAGCGTCTGCTGAGCTGTCTTGGAAGAGTCGAGCACGAGATTCCGTCCAAACAAGTTGAACTTTCACACAAAGAATTTGGACCCATGGCTAATCTGCACTGCCACTGATGCGTTTGCATACCGCATCAAACGCATCACCCCACGGTTTGATTTCAGGTTCCGGTTTACTGAGTAAACTTCCTACGCAATAAAGCATCCAGGCTCAAAATGAAATCATATTTTTGGTATATACCAACAAACGGGAATGAATACACTATTTTGAGGGTTTCCATACGAACAATGACATCTCCTTTTCTTCCAAAAGAAAGTGTTACACAGTACATGGACCTAGAAATCAGGTGTGAAGCCTTTCATCAATAGACTGAACCATCTTCATTTGTGAAGACCTTTCAAATAATGGTCTAGCTGTTGCCCACAATTCAATTGCCTTTCCTGGATCTCCACTTTGCTTGAAAATATCGCCTAGGTGGAACATGCAGTGCCCTCTGTCACGGTGAATATCCATTTGTGCAAATCCCTCTAATGCCAAAGTGAACAGGCTAAGTGCTGTATCATTGTCACCCTCTGTCAGAAATATGTCTCCAAGACAGCAGAGTGCTTTATAAAGTGCATATCTTCCTTTCGTTTTAATTCCTTGTGCAAGGAATATAACAGCCCAAGTAGATGTTGAGGAAAGAGCCTCAATCCCCCAGTGATGGATATCTGCAAGCCAATCCAGGCAGTATGTTACAGCCTGAATATCCCCAGCCCAAGACAGATTTATGCATTTCAGAAAGAGGCTTTGTGCAGCTTTAGTATGCCCTTCTCGAAGCTCCAGAGCAGCAAGGATAGTATCACAATGTGTGAGTCCCACAGGATACTGCAAGGTGGTGTACATTGCTATTGCTTTGTCTAGGCTCTGGTGTACAGTTGACTCGTTTGCACCAATCAAGATGTCCATGGATGCAATATTCATGAGAGCAGATCCCTCACGGTGTGGGCTCATCTTTACTGAAGCCAGCTGAACATAAATGCTGCGGGCTTCTGTATATTCTGATTTGAAAGCATGCACCTGTGCCTCAATTCCCAAGATGTTATGATCCATATCTCCTCCTGAGAGGCCACAGAGTTCCAAGAGCTCCCTGGCCCAGTGGGAGGTAAAAATGCTCTGTCTGTAGTCCCCAACATTGCAGTAGACCATGGCTTTGACTGCCAATGCCCGTGCCTGTTCATACAAATTTGCAGAAGACTCAGCCAGTGCCTGCCCTTTATTGGCCTGTGCATGGGCAAGAGCATAATCCCCAGCGAGGTATGCCATCAGAGCTAGTGTGTTCAATGTTGAACACTCCAGATTGGTATCTCCACACAATCTTGCTAATTTTAGTGCAGTTTCGAAGGACTTAATGGCTGAAGGAGGGTTTCGTTGGTGATGCAGATAGAACTCTCCAACTACACTGTAGAATTTCGCTGTAAAAGTCAGCAGGCATGCAAGCAAAATCAAAATCAAAAATGACTTACCTTCATCTGCAGGATCATCTATTTCATGAAAGTGGTTGATAGCCTGATTGATAAGATTCTCAGGATCAGGAATGTTGAGTGTGTATGCTGCGTTGAACATTTCAACTATGAAGAGTGCCTGCAATTTGTGGTCTCCCAGCTCGGATATCACATGAGAGACATGATCCATAAGCAGGGAATGGTGATGGCCAGCTTGTCGAATGAATGCATTGAAAGAAAAGACACAGTAGATGGTGTCCCTGAGATCTGGGTTATCTAGAGTGAGTCCTTCGAAAAGAATATTTACAATATTTCCGAGGTTTGCTGTGATACGAGCAATGACTGTAGCACTTGACTTCATTCCTTGATACTTCTTGTATAATTCAAGAAGCTGATGAAAATGTTTTGACAGAGGACGAACAAGGGTTGGTGAAGCTGGGGATTTTTGTTTCATGTATTCTCGGATGGGCACCAAGACTTTGAGTCGTTTGTCATAGTCAACATATGCCAAAGATGTACGGAGCAAGGTCGCTTTGCAGCTCAAGAGATCTGAGATGGGGAGGCCACTTTGAAGGAGGTCAGCATCTGAGAGACCATCCGGGAGAATCGAAAGCAGGCTAATTAAATCCTTGGCTCCAGGACAAGATGCCACCCGAGGACTAGAAATGGACAAGGCAATGGAAATATCAAGATTGGATCTCCTGTCTGACCCCTCGGAAAGAAGCGAGGTCTTTTGTGTGTCCCATCTAGATAAAATTGTATCACATCCTTCAGAATCAGCCAGATGAGCGATGAGATCAATTGCCAAGGGCAAATTGTTGGTTAAGAGGAGAAGCTGTTCAATGACACTGTCATCATAGACATCATCTGTGATTTCAACAAATGTTTCCCGGGCAGCATCATTATTCAAGGGCAGCAAGGGGAGCAGGAATGGCCGAGTCCAGCGCACTTTTGCAGGCCTCTCTGCTCCACGCATTGTAAGCTTGTATTATGTTAGTAGCTATTGATATATAATTGAGATTTGCTCACAATCAAAGCCAAATGTTCAATATCTGTCAAATGAGATAGAAGCTCTTCTACATCACTGCGAGATTCAGCAGGTTCCCAAGGTGTTTCAAAATTATCCAGGACCAACAGGCACTGTGGGCTTTTTGCAAAATAATTCAACACCTTTTTGGCAAGATTTTTGTCTGGCGAAAGGTTCAAATGTGAAGCAAGGAGAGTGATGATATCAGTGCTGGTATGGGCAGATTCACAAGAAATGAAGAAACAGTGCTGGTATTTTTCCGCAATAGCAGGATGGTGCAATGCTGCTCTGGCAAGGCTGGTTTTGCCGATTCCACCAGGTCCTAGGATTGTGATTCTGGGAGAGGGTTCTTGGGAAAATATAGTGATGATATTTTGCAACTCTGATTCACGGCCATGAAATATCTTGGGCTTTGATGGCAATAACAGCAAGGAGTTTGAGCTTTTGAAGCAATGAATAGGTGTTCAAGTTATTATGCACTCCACATACCTGATTTGGGCATTTGATAGCCCACCAGTGAGCTGGAGCGTATTATTAGTACGGTTATACGGAGACAACCACTGAAGTTACATACAGAAGAGGAGTGGTCCGATATAGTTCCATCGGATAGAGCTGAAATTAGTTCCATGATCTCCTCATGTGTTTCTTGTCTCATCCTCTGCATATTACTGATCTCAGTCCACACACTAGTGCCAATGTGAACCTAGATGATGGGAATTTAATTGTATTACAGCCTAAGATGAACTTATATGCACCTTGAACACATCCAGGGCCTGTTCGAGCCCGGCATTACATTCTCGGAGGAGTGCATTGTTCTCACTTTGTTGAAAGAAGGATCGTATTTTGCTTTTTTCCTGCTGAGCCCGGACAAATAAATGTATCTTTTGAAGTGTCCTGGGTTCAGAACCCGTCAATAATCCAATCAAACATGAAACGGAAGAATATACTCTGTAAACTGTCCAATATAGCCCAAGGTCGCTGGAGAGAGTGCACCTCCTTCTTCGGATTTCGTGTGGAGAGTGATGATAGCATAGAGGAGTACATGTGTTTTTTCGAGAAGCTGGAGGCATTCATCTTTATTCTTTTTGACCGTCTACCATGAAACACTCAGAAAGGCAGATTCGCTAAAAGATGAATGCATGACTATACCTGCACTGTTGTCAAGAGAGAGAAAGTTATGCCTGAGATGAGTTTCAGGAACGGTGTACCGGCCGAGTCAGCAAGGTCTCTGATAGTGGACGCAGCGACGGTCAGATATTCAATGATTTTTTCCAAGGGCGTGGATTTGATGGGGGTCTGGGGAGACATCTCGAGATATGGGTAAAGTTATCACAGAACGGAGCATCTTATATACTCCAGCAGCGCTGTGCAGCGGAGATTAGTGCCTGTAATAAAATTAACTTGCGGGCACTTGTGCGGGAATCACGGATTTATATCCCGATATTAATGGAATTACGGGCCGGTGACGAAAGGAATCATTGACGTCGAGTAGTAGGCCTCAGGATAATTTAGCCCGGGGTGGGACACCTTATAACAATGAAAGATGGATTTCGTCTTCTCCTTCTCCAACTCTGCCCCGCCCATGAGTGAACCAGAGGTTGAACAAAAATAAGTGTGCGCAAATGGCGGATGAACTGAAATAAGTGCGCGTGAACAGCGGAAGAACTGGCCGATGTCAGCGTGAGATTCAGTGAGAACAACACAACACATGTGTTCCATGCCTGACGTCTTTCACCCAAAATCACACTCAAAAGGCATCGGTCAGCAAGACGACTAGCGGCACCGACAAGTTCCCCCCCACATGAGGAAGTGGGTTGGGATTTGAAGACGTCACACGGGTTTTCATTGGGTTTTCATTCAAAGTTCATCACAGATATCAAGCCTACTAGGGCGTTCCGCGCGCGCATCAATCCGAGGTTGTTACTCCCACAGGTCCGTGATGCCGATGGTCCGTACATACAAAATTCAATTGCAAGGACTTCCAGGAATAGAACGTGGAGAAGTCCATGGTGAATCCATGTGCGTGCAATACAGCCGTGATGGGAAGTGAAGCCGAAGGCAATACGTACTTCTCGGATTCTGACATTCCAGCCGCTGGCCGCTGGGAAGTCCTCAACATTGTGAGGTTCGAAAATTGCCGCTCAAAGCACATCGGGTGCACCAGAAACGCCGATGACGCACAAGTTTTCCAAGCTGACTCCTCTGAACTTGGTGATCCTACTATTTGAGCCCTTGAATGGGTATGTAGTGTTGTGAAAAAACACTGAGATTCACAAAATGGAACAAGATACAGAAGATTGGCTGGCTGAATCCTTAGGCCTTCGTGCTTGCATTGATATGTCGGTGACTGAGTTGAAAGCGTGAACCGGGATCTGCCGAAATCAATCAATTCGGATGTTCCGCAATCGATATACCACACTTTGCCAGCTATTCGACCTTCGTGCGCCGACTCTTAGGTAACCAATCCCGAGTTTTCCAGATTCCGGCTCCTCGGGAAATAATTGTAATCCAAGTCATTTAACTTTCCACGGCGCATTCACGCGTCAGCTTCAAGTCGGAAATTAGTTTATATACTGGCGGGGCAGCAGGTGTAAGTACCTTACTTTCTATAAGAATCATGACAATCACACAGAACTCTTCCGCTCCCCTCGTCGCTGTCGTCGGAGCCACGGGCATCCAAGGTGGAAGTGTCATCAAAGCCCTCGAAGAATCAGACAGACCATACTGCATCCGGGCCTTCACCAGAGACGCTACGAAACCCGCCACTCAGGAACTGGTAAAAAAAGGCGTGGAAGTCATCGCTATTTCGCTGGTCGTGGAAAACACGAAGGAGGTCCACCAGGCATTCGTGAGTTCTATTTTTTGGTGCATCGAGACGGCAACGAAGATTGCTCCATAGCTCATGACCAACTTTTGGGAGCATATGGACGTGGACAAGGTGAGACCTGCAACTGTTTCCTGAATATATGGGTTCTAAAGACACCTGTGCAGGAAATTGCCGAGGGCAAGTTGCTCATCGATTCTGCCAAGGTGGGTGGTGCAAGCCGTGTCGTCTGGTCTGGATTGAGCTCCATGAACAAGATCAGCGGGGGGAAATACGTGCACATCTTTCATTTCGACGGCAAAGCGGCGATTGCGGACTATGGACGTCAATCTGGCGTTCCGTTTGTTGACGTGCAGGCCGGATATTACGCGTCGAATTTGCTCAACCACCCTTTCCTACTGCTCGTGAAACAAGACGACGGCTCCTACTTGATGGAGTGGCCGGTGAAGCCCACGACGGCCATGCCGCTCATCGAGACCGCGAATGACTATGGCCTCTACGTACGCCAAGTCATGGAGCAGCCCGTGTTCCCTGACGGGTCGGAGGTGCTTACCGGGGTGAATATCACGGTCCAGGATCTCGCAGCCCAATTTTCTCGAGGTGCGTGCTAACTCCCGCTAATTCTGTTGTTTGGCGGTATACGGATTCCAACACGCCCTGCAGCCACCAGGAAGAAGATTGGGTTCAAACAGATAACTATTGATAAATTCGTGAAGCCCCTTCAAAGTATGGGCTTCCGCCAGACATTGTCTTCGACACTTCTAAAGTTTCGACGAGTTTGGGTGTATCAGTTCAATCTGTGTGGACTGATTTGTTGCACAGATTATGGAGCTAAACTGACTACGAGTACGGAGAGACTAGCAAGAAAGCCACGCACCTGGGCCGAGTTTACTGAGACCGTGGATTGGAGCAAGGTTTTCGTCTAGTTTGGATTTCGTGTGAAACCTCACGACCAATTTTTAGGTTTATTTTCAACTGTGCTTCTCAGCCTCAAGGAATATCATTACCATTTTCGTGAATTCAACGCGAGTGCTCTCGGCCCCGTGACCGTGTTTGCACCGCCACCTAAATTCTACTCCACCGCTCCTTGGAACACGGTAGAGTTTTCGAGGCTAACAAGCTTACATACCAGAGTGTCCTTCTCGATACAAAACTGAGGCACAATTTGAATGAAACGTAAAGTCGAAAGGATGCATGGCGCCGACTTCACCTCTTTCATCACCACGGCGACATTCATGTCACAAACCCAGATAGTGGTGGCTGTATGATGCAATGCTGCGGGCAGCAGCAGAACCGGTGTTTCCGTATCGGCGAGGACAGAGAGGCTCGTGGTCGATAAGCCATCCAACTCGCCAATAGTCAAACTGACGCACGGTCCGTACAAGGCAACGTCTCCGCCTTCCTTCATCTTCCACTTGCCCATCCACGCCTGCCAACCCTGAAAAGGGGATTTCCTGCAGTGGAGGGGTAGATTGTGTTTGTATGGACTTCATTTGGACTCACACCGCTCGTTATTTTGGTGCAGCGTTGATGATTGGAATCCACAGCACTTCAGTCTGAAGGCGGCAATTTGTGATATTCTATGAGACTACAAGTATACAGAATTCTGAACGAGGCACACCCTGAACTATTGATCCTCTCCCAGTTTCCACGTTGGGGGAATAAATTCAATCATCACAGGCACCTTACCTTCAGTTTGTATCTTAAAACACTTGACATCCACAAGAGAAATAACTTTGAGGAGACTCTTTCAGGCCCTCATTAACCGGGCTTGAACAGGCTTTTAACATTCACTTACAGTTGAAGTTCCGTTGATCTTGACATACTTATATGAAAATCAATGAACAATATTTTGTGGGTAGTGTGTGCGGGGATAAGCAAAACAAACAGTTCACAGCGGGTGCAGGCTCCCACTTCTCCAGCACATGCCCGATGCAAGCCTCGAGACACAGTATCTAAATAAAGGGCTCACACCTCCCAGGGGATGATATAAGAGTATCGACCTGGAAGTTTACTACCTGACCAGGATCAGGTTGATCTGTGTATTGTACCAGATGTGTCCAATGGGTAGCTCAGGTGTTGGCCATGGCGAAATATCAATAACATTTGACGGAAATCCATTTGGCCGTCCGCCCAGAGCCCAGACGTCATTAAACATCAAACAAGCAGTTGAACGCTTCAAGTTGAAGTGTGGGTGCGAAATGGTTAAGTACTGGATTGGAAGAACGAACGGAGGGCCGAGGCAGAAGTACTCGATGCTGAGATCGCCGAGGTACGCGAAACTACATCGAATCGCGAAGCAATGGGAGCCCACAACAGCCCACAGAGTTCCAAGTGAGACGACGAGAACACTCCATGAATTCGCCGCCACAAGGCCGGGTTTCCCCCATTCCTCTCAATGCCATGATACTGTACACTGTACGAATGCTGTCTGCTTATAACTTGCGAATATCCAGACTGTCACCAACTCGCTTTGCACAACAGAAGAAAGTGCATGCACAAGTTGAACATGTTGAAAGTCGGCCGGGCGGCCATCATTCAATCAATTGATGACCGTTCCGGCACTTGCCGAGACTGAAGTGGCAAGTCCAAAGTGTTGCCCAATTTCTGCCCCCAACACTGTCCACTCAGGTTTCCGTGCACCCTCCTTATGGCTCCACAGTCTCGAGCCATGGCGAGACGCACTGCTCCGACTTCGAACCTCCAGCCAACTTGAAACTTGAGGTTGCTTGCCAAAAGTAGTTAACTCCGAGTTAGTGAATGACTGACCATCCTTCTGGGTTCTGCGGTGCCAAACCTGTACTCGTCTAGATGACCCGGGTCGCGATCCTAAACTACTTATCTTCTCATGGACATCCCCATTCCTAGTCATTGTGACGTTCTCAAGCTTGCTGCGCTTGAAACTCAATGCTTAAATGGCCGTCCTATCTGCATCATCTCTCGTCGCTCATCTGATCGCGGGGCTGACAGACATCGTCTTTCAAGGTGTTACAGGTTTGCTTTGGTTCGAATTCTCATTTTTTTCAAAACGCTCGATGATTTTCCCAGCTGATTCCTCTGGACTCGGTGATGAGCAAATAGGTAACAATTCTTATTCTCGATGAAATGGCAGATGTTCACTAGTATGCGGGGTGATCTCTTTGGGCAGCATTGAACTGAGTCAAATGTTCACTGAGGATGAACTCGGTCTCGTGTTGATATCCTCCGTGTGTTTTCGCTGACGTTGACTTTCCACCGTGCAATATTGCGTAAAATTACGAGCCGACTCGTAATAAAACAAAGATCGCACCAGAACTGCAGCCCGAACCCTCTTGATTGTGTTATGCCTGTGCGTTGTAATACTTACTCATCTTGTGGCTTGATGATGAGAAGCGGAAGAAACTTGAGAGCAGTGACAATAGGGTTGTTCACAGTTGCCATTTTTTGGGCCATTTTTCCTACCATTTTTCGCTGCCTTTTTCTAATTCTTAGTTCCTCTTAGATTTTGAGATTTCAGAGGGGTATGGCAGGTGTTCTATGATTCTAAGACATCAGAGTATACTCACTAGTGTCTGTGGGGTGGTTCCACTGTCCAATCTGTGTAGACTGGAAAAAGGAATGCAAAAAGGGCGCAAAAAAGGGATAAAAAAGGGCGTCGCAAACCAGGGTGTTCACAGTTGCCATTTTTCGGCCCTTTTTTGCTCCATTTTTTGTTGGATTTCATGCAGTATCACACTTGGAAAGCAGTTTTTTCCCCTTTTCAACCCTTTTTGCATGTCTAAATTAAAAAGGGGAAAAAAATCCGGTCAAAAACGGCGGGAATACCGAAAAGGGCCGAAAAATGGTAGGAAAAATGGCTGAAAAATGGCAACTGTGAACGACCCTAATGTCGTGAATATTGTCAACTTCCAAACGCGGGAATATTAGGGTTGTTCACAGTTGCCATTTTTCGGGCCATTTTTCCTACCATTTTTCGCTGCCTTTTTCTAATTCTTAGTTCCTCTTAGATTTTGAGATTTCAGAGGGGTATGGCAGGTGTTCTATGATTCTAAGACATCAGAGTATACTCACTAGTGTCTGTGGGGTGGCTCCACTGTCCAATCTGTGTAGACTGGAAAAAGGAATGCAAAAAGGGCACAAAAAAGGGACAAAAAAGGGCGTCGCAAACCAGGGTGTTCACAGTTGCCATTTTTCGGCCCTTTTTTGCTCCATTTTTTTGTTGGATTTCATGCAGTATCACACTTGGAAAGCAGTTTTTTTCCCCTTTTCAACCCTTTTTGCATGTCTAAATTGAAAAGGGGAAAAAAAATCCGGTCAAAAACGGCGGGAATACCGAAAAGGGCCGAAAAATGGTAGGAAAAATGGCTGAAAAATGGCAACTGTGAACGACCCTATTGATACCATGTAATCACCCAAATTTAAATTGCCATGCTTGTTTTGGACAAGAATCGATCGTAGTTGAAGTGGTCTAGGGATAGAGGAATACCACGTGATGGAGACTGGACCTGATTTGAGTTTACAGTAAGCAGATTGAAGGTGAAGAAGGCCAAACTAGGCCATCTCGAACTGGTTTGAACTGATCTCCGAAAGATGGGCACGTCAACACCATGGTTTGCCTGACTCAGCGATGTCGGCTTGAATTACCCGTCAAGTTCCCCGTTCGTGCTGCGCAACGTCTACTAGTAGATGCCACGAATGTCCAATCAGGTTCTATCGCCTGCTCTTGTACTTTTCGTTCACACGCAGTAGCCACCATCGGAAGCTGCTGTTCCTTCTGATCCCGGGCCCACCACTGTGGTCGATTCATTAGGGTATTTACGGAGATGAAGATTCTCTGCGGGTTTGAGGTCAATTTACAATAACCCGAGGAACGAGAATTTGTTGTAGTGTCTGTTTATAAGAGATCAACTAAGCGGAATCCAATTTTCCCTCTCCATATCCGTAAATTCGCGTCGTTAGCGGTTATGTGATGTCATCGCGAAACCCGGGAAAGTCGCCTGCCAAACCTGCATAAGTATCCCTTGCCTAAGATTATGGGGTCGCTACCGTGATGCGGAGAGGTTTTTGTGCTTTGTGGAGGAGGAGTGTAGTAGATAGCCATGATCCAACTCATGGACACCAGTTTCCACGCGGGAGTTGCATTGCACAAGGCAGACACTTCAATTTCACAGCCTTCCGAACGGTGAACCACAAACGTGTTCTTGCTGACAATTTGACCGCGAGACATGATAGTAAAATAGATTACCAGTGAATTAGTTCGGACAGTAGCTGGGAAGTTGTTGACAGTCGAACCGCGACCAATCCGCCAAGATCGGGCTGTATCAAAACATTGCCGCGTTTGGAAATAGTAGAAGAGGAGCAGTTGTATAGAGTCCGGCGCAGTGATCGATCATGATCGAGGTGCATAGTGATCGATCATGATAGACTCCGCCTTCAGGAATCAGGGCAACTTCAGGGTCCGAACAATGAACGCCGGTTCCCAGGTCTGGAAAAACAAAGGGATTTTAGATTTACAAGAGCGCACGAAGCGCCCCAGCACTTCGTTCGAGGCAGCCGATCTTGCCGAAGGCTCTTCCGCTTCGCCAGTTCCCGGGACCTGCCCTAAAGAGATGATCGATTAGATTAGCGGAGTTTGAAATGGCTTCGAACGTTAATTTTATAAAGAGAGAATCCGTTTCGAACGTAATCTAAGAGCGAATCCAATGGATCACTCGGATGCTGGCATCAATGATAGATCCTCTGAGAGCTGATTCATCCATCCCTTCGCGTCTTCCACCTTTCCGGAAAGAAACCCCTTTCTCATCACCCATGGCGACGAACGTTCCAGTCCGCAGCGACCACCCCGCTGCGACCCCACCACGACGAATAGTACCCGCGTGAGTCACCACAATTAATTCCGTAACCTATAGCCCGACTTTTCCAATTCGGCCCCGAACTCGCCCGTACGCATCAAGCCCGCCCGAGCCTGCCGGATATCTGTCGCCCCGCACGTCGAGTCCTGCGATCGCAAGAGCTCCGAATCTTGCATCTGCTCGCCATCCTCGTTTCTGTTATTTTCCCGAAGAGCCGGAGTTTGAAAGGTGACATGGCCACGGATCCAGGTCCGCTGTACCCGTCTGCAAAAGGACAAATAACCCGATGAATGGCTTGGCGAGAGATCTATCGGGCGGTCCAGATTGATGTCTTGTGCACTTGTTCGCACTCTCGAGTTGCTTAGGACTGCCCTCCAAGTGAGTTTGACGCAGTTTGGGATTTGACGCCAAGAGAACCGGGTAAAGACGAATCCCAATAAACGACCACTGGCCAGATGCGTGTCAATATGCGGTAATGGTTTGCATGACAGTTTGGCAACAGCCAACGGAGTGACAAAAATATATCTGCAAGGACACTCGCAATCCTTACGTGGTCAGGCGAGCCAGTTATGCGAGCGAAAAGCCTCCGCCAAAAAAAAAAGTATAGTTTCTCTGAGGAAAAGTTGAAGAGGACAAATAGCTCGTTCCGAAGGTGGGAAAGAAGGGCTCCGCGGAAGACAATATAAACATTAAACCCAGATGGTTTTTTGAAATGCGTCGGGGCGCATCTTGATGTAGGGGGTTGTCATTCGCCAGGGGGGCGCCCAGCCCCGTCAACGAGGCCAACCACGCGCCACTCCTCCCCTCTCAACAACCAAGGTCTGCGTCTCTCCCTTCCACCTCGTTTCCCTCGCACCCTCTCTTAGAAATAAAGAACAATGCCATCGTCGAGATCCAGCACCGACCTAAGCGCCGGCGCAAACCCCTGGAGTCCTCTTCCTCGCTCCTAGAAAACCTCCCTTCGCATCTCCGATTCCCTCGACAAATCGTACGCTATCTCCGATCATCCGCGACGATCCTCAGGTATTACGCTCTCGGAACTCCTCGGACTCGCCGTCCACGCCTGGCCCACATGCTTCCAGATGCTACGACATTATGGCCCAGCCGTAAGTATTCCCTCAACGCGGTCATACCTTTTGTGCGCTTTGCATATTACGACATTTTTTCTCCCGTCTCCACAAGGCGTGCGGCGGCTGGCACGAGTCCGTCGACTGCCCGACATGTCGCAGTCTGCTCGTCATCACCCCGGATCGCGTAGGCGCGCGCTTATAGCATTTAGTCTCCCCAGACTCTCATGCTGCCATGACCATTGATTGTACCTTCCTATTCGTACGTTGCATTGAAGAGTTGTTGCTCGATCACCGCTGATTCCTCCCAGGTTCCAAATAGGACGGCAGCCGCCGTGTCTGAAACAATGATAGAGAAGCTCTCACACTCCTCTGTCAGTTCCGGTCTAGTCGTGAGACGGGAGGAGAGCGAGGGGAACTGGCCAGGATCAGAATGGGATATGGAATGGGGACGCAAGAAGGGGAAATCAAAGAAGAAGAGGAAATGGAGGTCCGCTGTACCCGTCTGCAAAAAGACAGATAAACCGATGGATGACTTAGCGAGAGATCTGTCGGGCGATTCAGATTAGTGTCTTGTGCACTTATTCGCACTCTCTCGAGTTGCTTAGGAGGAGGATTGCCTGCGCGGTCCCAGATTGGCCGAGCTCAGATGCAAACTGTGGTGCCGACGAAGGTCACGACGCTACTGAGTAATCAGTCCAGTCCAACACGTTACACAGCTGCACCCACCGCGGTAAATCAGCAACCGAGACTGATGACCCGACGCAGGTCCGTTCCCATCGTCCCGACTTTTCTTTTGGATGAAAAAACCTAATTTAGCGACGGGGATGTTAGCACGTCATGCAAACTTACGGACATATCACCATCAAAAATAGTCGTAGTTGGACTGCAGTGCTGTTCATATCACCGTCCATGATCTGGAAACACATAAAAATAACAGGATGAGTAAGTATAAAGCGCATGCTCAATACGAGCATTATAACACAAGTCTGCTTTCCTTCCCATGCCGGACAACACATCTCAGATAATAGCCTCAATCCTTCTCGGGTCTTTGCCGGCGTTCATCCCAAACAACACTCTCCGCTACTCGGCCCTTGCAATCATTGCGTGCCTCACAGTCATCTACACCATATATCTGAAGCACCCATCGACACAACTGCGCCAGCTCCAGGAAGCGATAGCGACAACCAAGGAGATGGTTGGGAGCGCAAAGTTACAATGTCCGAGGGACCACCTTAGTCTCATGGTGGAATGGGCAAGACTGTTGGTGTAAGTCTTGGCAATCACGCTGGATGTATTCGATGTTGACGGCCATTTCAGGGTCGAGCAATCCGCGTCAATGATCCAGTGCCACATCTGGGGAACGGGAAACTTTACCTGGACTAAATACCGGCTGCTTTCCAACAACATCGGCGAATGTTTCACGCAAATCAAGAGCATTCGAAATGCAGTCCAGGTGCGGTTGTTCTTTTATAGGCGGCTGGCCAGTAACTTACAGCGATATTTAATAGCACGTAATGGAAGCTGAACATCAGCGGAAACTCGCGGAGGATATCAACGAGACCGAATCCATCCTCGCGAGCGTCCGCTACATCACTGGTAAGTGTGCCCATGTTTTATGGTAAATGACATTCATCCGGCGCGTAGAACGAGGAGTACGCAACCGTCAATCAGTCTAACAGCCGCCAAGACCCCAAACACCTGTGAGCACCTACCATTTTCATCGAAATTGCTATCGATTTACTCGAATAGCACGCCTCATGATATGCCTCGTCGACATGCTTTCCAATCTCTTCGGGATCCTAAATCAAAGTACAGTGTATTTGTTCGTTATAACTTTTTTGTATTCTGGTGTAGTTTTTAAAAAAAAATACATTCGCAAGATTCCTAACAGCTCGTGAGTGAGTTTGAAAAGAGCTGTAAAATTCGTCTGAATCAAGTATATGGCCTAATCAAGCGTTCGTGAAAGTTGAACACGAGGTCACGTGACCTTCACAACGTTAACGTGGCTGAATCCAAATCACTCGTCATAATTGAGTTAAATATAATGGTTCCGGAAAGCACGGGTATTACCAAGAGCTTCAATACAGATGCCATTCATAGGACGTGGAAATTGGTTAAGAAGCGAGGGTGCTCGTAAGTCAAGGGTGAATGAATCTATTGTTTTTTTTACTACACCAGAATACAGAACGGAATTCGGAAGAAAGAGAGTGATGTACGATAGGCAAGAGAGAATATAAAGCTGTATGGCATGTGGCTATTTACGGGGATTTCAGGCGCTATTCAACTCGTAGATGGGTAGATACTTACGGGTGTTCGGGATGATATCGGGGGCCGTTAAACTGATTCCTGAGTAGGTGATCCTTGCTCTATGTGCCGGATGAGCGATATTTACGAAGAGGCGGCGATACTTGCCTGTGGAGCGAAGGCTCGCGAGGATGGATTCAGTTTCGTTAATATCCTCGGCGAGTTTGCGCTGATGTTCAGCTTCCACCGTATTCTAATAAATATCGTTCTAAATTACAGACCGCCTCGCGATGGAAAAAGAGCCGCACCTGAACTGCAGCACGAATGCTCTTAATTTGCCCAGAACAGTCTGCGATATCGGTGCAGATTAACCGGTATTTATTCCAAGTAAGCTTCTCCGTTTCCCAGACGCGGCGCTGTATTATTGACGTGCGTCGCTCGACCCTGTAAGGTTGATCAGAATGTTAGACATCTAGTTGAATGGCCAAGACTTACGCCAACAGCCTTGCCCATTCCACCGTGAGGCTAAGGTGATCCCTCGGGCACTTCAGTCTCGCGCTCCGGGTGATTTCCTTGGTTGTGGTTATCGTTTCCTGGAGCTGGCGCAGCTGTGTCGCCGGGTGCTTGAGATATATGGCTGACATGGCTGCAAGGCAGACGATGGTAGCAAGGGTAGAATAGCGGAGAGCATTGTTTGGCATGAGGCCTGGCAAGCACCCGAGCAGAATGGAGACTAGTAGCTGAGATGTGTTCTCCGGCATGGGGGGAAGAGACATATGTGTGTGTATGACATTCCCGTTGAGCATACACTTTATATATCCAGAGAACTCAATGTTACTGTTTGGGCACAAATTGATGGTGATTCCTTTGTCAAGATGTGCGTGGCAGTACTACCGCTGAACTCCAGGACCCAGGACGCTTCTCCCGCCCCTTTAAAATAACTTACCCCACGATGCAAGTCAGTCTGTCCCAGATGCATATGGTTTTCTTGATTCTTCCTGAACCATATAGCCACCACACAGTCGAAAACATCAATGTCTTTAATTGATATTTGATACGGTGAGGAATTACCGGGAATTTGCCTAACAAGATCGCCTTGGATTGTTCTTGAATTTTAACACAAATCCAGCAAGAGCGGTCGGGTGCATCTGCGATACAGTATCCTCATTGTATCCAAATCCCAAATCGGCGTGTTTCGTCGGTGTCTATCGCATCCCCGGATCCAGATATACGTTCACGCAACGCTTCTCCGAGACTTCGATCACACTGGCCTCACTGTCTGCTTGTTCCACTGTCCAATAATGAATGTGTACTGTGCCGATGTCAGCGTGTGAGTGAAGCTACAATTAGTACTTAGGCGCCCACAAGGCGCCCGAGCGGACGGGTGTGGTTCACCCCAATCTTTCGGAGATCAGTCCTGTGGCGAGACTTTTCGACTTCGCCCTCCTTCGTCTCATACCATGATTGATAGTTTGGCCTTTTTCGTCACATAGCAAAGAATTTAGTATGTTACGCTATTTGCAAGAATCCTCGGAGACGGCCAGCCATTGACGCTGGTGCACTCGCTGCCTGATGCTCCAACCTTGCGGACTGAGCCATGGACTCTGTTCGCATGGATTTTGTTAGCTAAGCCTGTCAAGAAGCAGTTTCGCGAACTGAGCCACAGACTCTGACGATATAATTAAAAAAGAAGCAATGAACTGAGCGGCGAGCCCTTGACGCTGGTCATGCCGGCGGCGCTCAAAGCAGCCCAAGCCGTATCCAAACAAGGTTACCCTCGCGGTATCTGACAGCAGATATCCCAGGTCGCAATGCTGAACTACGTACCTCTGTCCAGTGATGGATTTTCGACATCTCCGGGGTTTCCCCATCCCTCTCGATTCCACGATACCGTATGTTATATGAATGCTGGCTATTCTCCCGCAAGTCCAGACTGTCCCAAACTCGCTTGTACAACGAAAGAACGCGCATGAACAAATTGAACATGTTGAATGTCGGCTGGACGGCCATCAATTAATCAACTGATGGCCGTTCTGTCACCCGTCTCCAATCTCTGCCACCAACACCGTTCACTCAGGCTTCCGCAAGTCTTGCGCCCTCGCCTCCCGGCTCCACAGTCTAGTCTCGGCCACAGCGAGACGCTCATGCGTCCCGCTCTGACTTCGATCCTCCGGCCAACTTGAAACTTGAAAGTAGTTGTCGACTCCGAGTTAGTGCCACTGACTGACCACGGTCGTGTTCTATGCTTGAATTCTTCGTTCGCCTGTCATGCTTTGAACCGGACGCCTCTGATGATTGGTTTGATCCATACAGTTCTTGATATCGGTGTGAGCCGTCGCATCCATATTGTTCGTGTTCGCGCGGGACCGCGCGTTGCTATTGTTCTCGCGCGCTGCTAACGCCCTCTAACCGAAAGGTTCCGCGTATCTTGAAATACCTTAACCCACATACGCACCGCTGATCACACGCCAGTGGTGCCAATTGTACATGTTCCTCCGGGTTCCGCGGCGCGTTCGGGGAGGTTATGATGTGCAATCGAACCGCTCTGTGGACCTCAAGTTCCGACCCTGTACTGGTCTACACTTGTCAGCTCATATTCTGAGTCATTCCAAAGCTCGCCTTTTTTTCACGCATTAAAACATGCTGAAAATTGAAGGTATGTAGCCTGATTCATTCTGAACCTACAGAAATGACTCACTCAGTGTTGCGAAGTGACTTCATTGTTGGGATCTGCGCCCAAGCGACGATAATGAGTCAATTGTTACTGATCCAGAAGTACGCGCGTCCATCCTTGTTCCCGATTCGACGCTACCATAGCCGATCGCTCACCATTTTTGATGCAGGCGGTTGAATGAGACTGTTCGTGCAATACGAGTGAACATTAGGATTCCGCTTTTGAAGATTCAGTCGCGCACCGTATTGTTTTTTAGGCATGTACATACTCACTCTTGTGTAGGACCGCAAGTATTGCGCACGCAGCGCCGTCACTGATTTAGCGTGGCGGCCTAGCCACAAATCAAAACGCAGCACTGCCTTGTTCTTCGCAACTCGCGGCAAGGATCGTTAGGGACTGTTCTGGAAATACTGTGGCCTCGAATAGGCCCAAGCGCTACCCCAGGTTTTGCAGCTCAGGTCCGTGTGATTTATTTCGATATCATGAGGTTAAATCATCCCATTTAATCCACTTCGTTTGTCGCTGTGGTTCACGAGGAGCAAACCACCGCATCACAATCGACGAGGAAAACGCGGGACGAGGTCAAACAACTTGTGGGCGCCAATTATCAAATTGAGCGGGAATTTAGTCAAACTTAGTCTCAGTGGTAGTGCGTGATGCACATAAATTAGACTCCCTGACGGTGACGCGTTGTTCAAGCCGTAGTTCTGATGTCTGATGTGCGAATATTAACATTTGAACACAAGGGCACGTGATCCGACCACAATTATTCAACACTGAACTGAACTTCAGATAACTTCTGAATCCAAATCACTCGTCGTTATTGAGCTGCATATGATGGACCCGTAAATCACATAACTTCTATAGTCAGCTGGCGTAGATGCAGGTTAACAAGAGGGTGCACCGAATCGTTAAATTGGCACTGCAGACTCGGAATATATCGACGCGTCTCATATAACTCGGAATAAGCAACGGGCTGGATCAATCTATGTTTTTTACTACAACAGAATACAAACAGAAATACAGAAGAAATATACTGATCTAAAAGAAGGAAGAGAGGGCAGAAAGCGATGGAAAAAAAGATCTCCTAGTCATGCATTTACGAGCGCTATTCGACTCGTAAATGGCTGGATAATTTTGATGAAAATGGCAGATACTCACCTTGAATCTGGATGAATGCTGGGGAGCATTGTTAAACTGATTCCTGAGTACGTACTCCTTGTTCTATGCGCCGAATGAGAGACATTTACGAACGAAATATGGACGCACTTACCAGTGGGGGAGCGGATGCTCGCGAGAATGGATTCGGTCTCGTTGATATCCTCCGCGAGTTTCCGCTGATGTTCAGCTTCCACCATGTTCTATTGAATATTGTTGCAAACTACGGTCGCGCGCGATCAAAGAATAATCGCACCTGAACTCCGATACAAATGCTCTTGATTTGCGCTGAACAGTCAGCGATGTCGTTGGAGAGCGGGCGGTATTTATTCCAGGGGAGGTAATCCGTTTCCCAGAGCCGGCATTGGATCATCGACGCGCGTTGCTCGACCCTGTCATGGTGGTAAGCATGCGACACATCGAGCGCTGTCCAAGACTTACGCCAACAGCCTTGCCCATTCCGCCGTGAGGCTGAGATGGTTTCTCGGATACTGCACTCTCGCGCTCCGGGTGATTTCCTTGGTTGTGGCTATCGCTTCCTGAAGCTGGTACAATTGTGTCGATGGGTGTTTGATATAGATCGCGTAGATCACTGTGAGGCAGAGGAGGGTCGCAAGAGCCAGGTAGCGGAGAGCACTGTTTGGGATGAGGGCCGGCAAGGATCCGAGAAGGATTGAGGCTATCATCTGAGATGTGTTGTCCTGCATGGGGAGGGTGGTATATGGCATTCGTATTGAGCATGTGCGTTATATAGAACTTGTCTTGCTATTTTTATGTCGTTGATGGAAAGCGAGAATATAGCAGAAATCAAGATACACCCCGACAGAGTCAATGAACCCAATGGGGCTACTAGTCGTTACTAGGTTTGGAACGAAACCTGTAGTATGTACTTTAGTGCGGAGAGCCGAGCACTTGCTCTCACTTTGTCCACCGCAGACTCCCTCTCAATTATTAGCTGTATTAATCCCAGAAAACTGCCTTTCATGAGTTAAACCATGCGGTGGAATACTACCTGATCGCACAACCATTCCCGCGTCGCGACCCCAGAATCGTGGGGAAGAGGTGGCGTAAACAAAAGGAACCGAAAGAAATGATGTATTCACTGAAATAAACACTTCAAGCAAGTCATCCAATCATCTTGTCCCACCTTCGCGCCCGTAAAGCTGAGGGCGTTCATAATAAGCATGAGAGAGTGTTCAAGTTAGACAGCTAAAACTATCGATTACTATCAGTGGCTGCTTACACCCTAGTCAGCTGGCCACTTGACAATATAAGGCCGAAGAATACGAAGTTTGAGAAGAGTCGGACTCGGTGAAGACGGGCAATCTGGCAAAGGAGACTTGCGATTGGGGGTCGCGGAAGAGAAGGCTTATTGCTCTGTTCGCCTATGGCTACTCCAACGGCCTAGCTAAGCATGCCCAAACACTCGGCGGCTCCCACTCCCTGCACACTCCGAGTCTCCTGCCAGAACCTCCTACTACATCGGGGGAGGGGAGGGAATGCGACCCCTGACGCTCGCCTTGGCAGAATGATGCCGGTTGCAAGTGGCGTGTTTGATCGCCGCAACTTGATCATTTCCTTAACTCCGACATGCCTCGTTCTTCGCCGATTCAATTTCTTGTTCAATGGGCTCGTTTTTCTTCCCTTATGTTGGGCTCGTTCTCCACTGCGTTTCAACATGATTTGTCGGCCAGTCATCAAATGGCCGATCTGAGCATTGTCGGCCATTGCGGCCAAACTGACGCCTTTGGTAATTTTGACGGGTTCCGGCCACTGTCGGCTACATTGGCGGCCATTTCACGGGCCATTTTGACGGCCATTTCGTCCCAGGCACCAATTATTCCGGCACCACTATATTCATTGCTCCCGCCATTTTTTATCAGCTCGCGTTTGCGATACTGCATACAGAGACAGGTATGAGGGCGTGAATGATCATGTGAATCGATACGTCAGCGATCGCACATGTATCAGTGCCCACCCCGCGTTGAACGCACGCCGTCCTACGCGGCACGGACCGCGTGCATGTACAGCGCGCCGGCGTGGAACTCGCGCGGGAGTGTAGGCGTGCGATAGGTTTGCAAGAGCATCGCGTTAATGTTAACGAAATGAGAGCGAAAATAGACTCCGGTTAAACGTGGAACATACTTTCTGTGTTCGTACTGGACTTGAAATAGCATCCGCGACCGTTCCGTAAAAAGGGTAGGCTGAAAGAAGTTCAGTCCGTGATTGCGGATGAACGAAAATGTAGCGCACAGGCATTCACAGTGCCCAGCACAACTGGCACTGGCGTGGGTAGGCACCAGAGCCTTGAAATTAGATGATTGCAATCAGGAAATACATCGCACGGGGACGATGTGTGCGTACTTGGAACACTCTACTAGCCGTGAGACTGCCATCGCGCACGCAAGGGGAGCGTTCTTTGACGGAACGAACATTGGTATGGAGGTAGAGGGAGAGGACAGAAGCAGGAACTCATATAAGGGCATAAATAAATGATGAAGGTTAGTGACATACCAGTGCCGTGTATTTAGCTATTTCGACGCATCCAGGATGTTTTGAATGTTCATAGCCGCCAGATTAGCCGCCGTGGAGGTCCTCGTGAGCTGAAAAATGGAAGAAAGTACGGAATCCGCTACCCACCAATAAGGCCGTGTGACCAGGCTTGGAATCGCCCAAACGAGCTGAAAGGTGGCTCAGACGCCAAGCTAAGGAGCGTGAACATTTTGAGATACATGTTTAGGTCTTGACGCGAGTGGTGCAAGAGATAAAAATGAGAGAAGCCAGAGACATCAGTGGGCGGAGGAAAGAGTGGTTTCAAACTCCGATGTCAACCATGAGTCACATGCTGATGCGCGGCCTAGTCCTAGACAGACGCTTCAAAGCTCGTACCTCGCTTGTTGAATGTGCGGCCGTGCTAATTGATTTTTAGCCCAAGTCAAAATTGAGCTGCAGCGTGGCCGCCAAAATGGCTGTTTTATTGGCTGAGGCCCGGGCATCTCGACGGCCACTTTTATTAATATTATGGCCGGCAAAATGGCCGATATCAGAGCCGTCGGCCACGTACCGACGGCCGGAATTCTGGAACGCAGTGCTCAGACATGTTCAATACTTGCACAAACGCGCACCCTTTTTGCTAGACCCCATGAATGATCAAATGCCACCTCGAGATAGTATCGCAAACCGGAGGCCCGCACATCAACCGACTGTTCGACGTTATGGCTCTAGTACGGAAGAAGCATTCGCTTTTGAAGGCACTTTGGAATTTCATGTATTTGATTCCGGTCTCAGGATTATCCAATGCACAAAATCGCCCTATTTATGTGCCACCGAAATCTAGTTTTTTTCGGCAGCGGCTGGGAGGTGGAAGTGTGCATTCATGTTTCTCCATTTCTTTCTATGTAACAATGCGTAGCTTATTTTGAGCCATCAGAACCGCCATATGTTGCGAGACAGCCATTTAGTTTGTTACTTTGTTCCGGCCTGTTCTGTGCTCTGCAGTGGGAGATCAGCAACACCCTTCAACTTACATTTAGCCTTCAGGCATGTCTAGTGGTCCCACCAAGGTTCTCGTTCAACTGAATCCACATTTGCCCTCACATCTCGGCCTCGACGGCGTGTTTAGGAAGGCGGCCAACTGATCTGGAATTGGCATTTGTGACATCTCGCTGGCGAAAATTGACCTAGCCACCAAAACCTAACTAAAATTCGGCCTAGTGAACTTCATTCTGAGCCCCTACGGTCCCTCAAATTGCTTCCACGGATGGGGTACAGGCCGAAAACACTAAGGTGGCCAAGTAGCCAGTCACTGATAATAGGGCTTTTAGCACGATCGGGAGACTAAGTACTGCGCATGAACATAGAATATAAGAGCAGCTGATTCGATTGAACATTTGTAGGAATCTACGTCCTTTTACTTCTAGCACGGAGCGCGTCGTTACATCAAGGAAGTTATGGGATTAATGTTGATGATGTATCCAAGATGTACTCTCACGGAGACCACCACTGCCGGCGAAGCTTGCGTCCATGTAGAGCTTCCGACTATACTGTACTGATCTGTATGGAAGAGACATAACGCGTAACACAACCCCAAAAATGTTGCCTAAATTCTCCCACATAAAACGTAACACAGGCTCAGTCGTGACAACGGAAACAATATTTTTAAACTGCATTTTTTTTCTGGCTGAAAACGACACTAAAAATCGCGGAAAAAAGTCACTCGGAGTTGCCTAAATTAGGCAACTTAACAGCTAACTCTGGATCAGTTGCTACAGTGTACTCTAATTTCTTCGTAATGCCTCCAGTGCAGTCTCTTCCATACAGATCGGTACAGCATTCGAAGCCGATGCTGATTTGGAGCGTTCTCATGCTACCTCTGTGTTTCCATTTAATGTGTCCTGGTAGGTTCGAAATGGATGTCAAAACAGCCTGTCTTTCGCTGCCATGGATCTCGGGCAATGATTTGGTAAACTACTTGATTGATTCTCATGTGGCCTTGCTGATTATATACTGTCGGCCTGATCATGCATGTTGCGAACATGTTCGTGAAGCACGGATATGCTGCATACAAATAACAGGGACCATATAACCGGTGCACAAGGTGGTGCAGAATACCGCAAGACTTTGAAAAACCCAGCGCCAGAAAGCGCGCACCGTCCAGAGTGAGCCTATTGGTGAAAGCCAAGCTGTAATTCATCACATTTCCAGCTGCTTCGATATATTCAGTCTTTGCGGGGTTCAATTGAAGTACAGCGGATGCGTGATTGATATGTCTTTCAAAGCGCTGAGTTTGCCTCTATGTCACGAAACATCAGAAACGGGGATGACGCGAAAGCTTTCGGAGCTAACTGCTCTGACCTGAAAATTATTTTCGGCAAAATGTAAAACAGATCTAGAATTTGCCCGAATTGAGCGCCAGCCAAGTCAACGTCAACTATGGCTCACTCTTAAGCATCATGTGGCGATGATATTTTATACTTTTCAGAAACCTATTACACTTAAGATTCGTCTGAACCAAGTTCAAGCGTCCTTTGAAGTTTGAACATTTGGTCACGTGACTCACACAACGTGGTTCAACTTCTGAATCCAAATCACTCGTCATGATTGAGTTAAATATAATGGTCCCAGAAGGCACGGATGTTATTAGCCATCAAGTTCCAATACAGAGGCCAGCCATATGGCGTGTAAATGGGTTAAGAAAAGAAGGTGCTCTTCAAACTGAAAACGCAGGCTCCTTCACGAACTATTAGAAACCATCTGTCTTTTTTTTTTTTTTTTTTTTTGACTACAGGAGTATATGAATCCATTGTAC
This sequence comes from Mycena epipterygia, assembly GCA_029281465.1. Lineage (NCBI taxonomy): Eukaryota > Fungi > Basidiomycota > Agaricomycetes > Agaricales > Mycenaceae > Mycena > Mycena epipterygia. The sequence goes on along the minus strand of JARJCQ010000010.1, from coordinate 1,456,115 downwards.
AGTGATGTACGATAGAGAAGAGAGCATAGGCAGTGATTTGAAAGCATACTGACGAGGCGTACTTATCATGAGGGTCTATTCGACTCGTAAGTGGATGAATAATTTCGATGAAAATGGTAAATGCTCACAGATGTTGGGGGTATTGAGACCGTTAAGCTGATTCAAATGCACGTACCCCCTGTTCTACGCATCGGATGAGAGACATTTATGAACCAAAGCTCGCCACACTTACCAGGGGGGGACCAGACGCTCGCGAGGATGGATTCGGTATCTTTGAGATCCTCCGCGAGTTTGTGCTGATGCTCAGTTTCCACCGTATTCTATTAAATATTGTTGTAAGCTACGGGCGGACTCGAAATAAAACAACAACTGCACCTGAACTGCAGCCTGAATCCTCTTGATTTTTCCGGAACATTTGGCGATGTCGTTGGAGAGCAGCCGGTATTGATTCCAAGCAAGCTTCTTCATTTCCCGGAGCCGGAACTGTATAACGTCGTTCAACAACGATGACAATGAATACAATTTCCAAGACTTACATCAACAGCCCTGCCCATTCCGCTGTGAGGCTTAGATGGTCCCTTGGGCACTGGAGTCGCGCGCTCCGGGTGAGTTCCTTGGTTGTCGCTATCGCTTCATGTAGCTGGCGCAGCTGTGTCGATGGGTCCTCGAGATATGTGGCGTAGATGGCTGCGAGGGAGGCGAGGATCGTAACGACCAAGTAGCGGAGAGCACTGTTTGAGATGAGGGACGGCAGGACCCAAGAACAATCGAGGCTATTAGCTGAGATCTGGTGTCCTACATGGGAAGAAGGCAGCTTTGTGTGTATGACATTCGTATTGAGGATGTGCGTTATATAGAACTCGTCTTGCTATCTTTATGCCGTTGATGGAAAGCGGGAACGGCTTCGAGAATATACACAGGAAACAAGATACACTGGAAGCGCCAGACCGTTTCGTTCCAAACCCAGAAACGACTAGTAGCCCCATTGGGATTATTGACTCTGAGTTCAGTACTTTCAGTACAATGAAATCAAACTTCCTTTTTTGATACTGTATTTTTTCGTTCAATTCGACAGTCACGCGTCACACCGGAAATTTTTGACCCCGGCAATAATTTTTTCTCGATTTATGGAATTTTCTGGCGCAGGGCCGTGTCACGTGACTTGTCGAATTGAACGAAAAAATACAGGACACGATCGGCCGAACTCACTGTTGAGCGCCATGCCTGCTGTCTTGGAGGTCGTTGTTTCCGCAAATGAGTGCCGATATGCCTAATCCGTAAGCAAGATCGTTACCTCATGAATTCATTTCCAACACCGACCTCGGAAGAGCGGTCGGGTGCAGTGGTCCATTGCGTACCACATCCTCCGTACATCTAATCCAGATACAGCCTCGGCATGCTTCATCGCGTGGGCCTGTCCCATCCCCCGGATCCAGATACATGTTCACGCAACTCTTCAAATTGAGCGAGCCAATGTCTTGAAACATAGATACCTAATCGAGCCTGCCTCATGTCAAGCAGTCAAATTCGAACAAACTCTATGTTTTCCGGCGGGTGTCAGTTTCTTTTGCCCGCTGGATATGTTCCTTGTCAAAGGGAAAGCCCGGGCCCTGCCGGTGTTCTTTTCGTCGTTTCGAAACGACGATGCGTCGTAAAGGAATAATCTCAATCGCTTCTTTGGTCATCCTGGCCGCACTGTCTGCTTGGACTTGTTCCACTGACCAAGATTCAATGTGAACACTTTCTTCTCGCCGCCACGTTTCACTGCGTTATATTCATCTACACGTTCCACAAAAGGAATAATTTCAATCGCTTCTTCGATCATCCTGGCCTCACTGTCTGCTTGGACTTGTTCCACTGACCAAGATTCAATGCGAACTCTTCTCGCCATCACGTTTCACTGCGTTATATTCATTTATCTATACGTTCCACAGGGAAGGACAAGATACACAGGATACATGAGATCCGGACACACCCGGACAGAGGCAATAATCCCAATGGGGCTACATACGCTACCCTCTTCGGAACAGAACAGAACAAAATCTCAGGCTGTGCACTGGGCCACTGGCATAGTACTGCGAAGAGCATTCAACGCATACTCCCTCTAACTTCCTGGTTGTAATATAATCCCAGCGAACCGGTTTTCGTGACTTAAACCATGCCGTGAAATGCCACCTTCAAGTTGCCACACGACCATCCCCGCATCGCAACTCTGGAATCTTGGGCAAGCATAAAATATACAAGAGGAACAGAGAGATTCAAAGAAATGATGTATTTGCTGAAATAAGTACAGTCGAAGCTGTCTTAACCCATACTGGATGGTGGACACAAAAGGTATGGGGTATTGCAGAGTTATGGGTTATCCCAGCCAAAAATTGGAGAAAATCCTCTCAAAAAGTATGGGGTTTCACAGATTATGGGTTATCTCAGTTATGGGTTATGACAGCTTCGACTGTATAAGAAACCTCGCGAACGCATCTATCTTTTTTTTACTACACGAGAATACAGACAGGAGTGAAAAAGAATACATTTTACAGTGATGTACGATAGCGAAGAGACCACAGTAGACAGTGATTGGAAAGCATATTCACGAAGCGTATCATGAGGGTCTATTTGACTCGTAAGTGGATGAATAATTTCGATGAAAATGGTAAATGCTCACAGGTGTTCGGGGTATTGGGACCGTTAAACTGATTCAAAGCCACATACTCCCTGTTCTACACGCCGGATGAGACATTTACCACAAAACAAAGGGGCGCACCTACCAGTGGGGGAGCGGACGCTCGCGAGGATGGATTCGGTCTCGTTGATATCCTCCGCGAGTTTGCGCTGATGTTCAGCTTCCACCGTATTCTAGTAAATATCGTTGTAAATTACAGACCGACTCGCGATGAAAAAAGAACCGCACCTGAACTGCAGCACGGATGGTCTTGATTTTCCCAGAACATTTTGCGATGTCGTTAGAGAGCAGCCGGTATTTCTTCCAGGTAAAGCGCCCCGTTCCCCAAACGCGGCACTGGATCATCGACGCGCATTGCTCAACCCTGTCACGGTGGTAAGTCTCGGAGACATTGGGCTCAATTTCCAAGACTTACACCAACAACCTTGCCCACTCCGCCGTGAGGCTCAGATGATCCCTCGCGCATTTTTGTCTCGCGCTCCGGGTGAGTTCCTTGGTTGTCGCTATCGCGTCCTGGAGCTGACGCAGTTGCGTTGATGGGTGTTTGATATATACCGCGCAGATCACGGTGAGGCATACGACGATAGCAAGGGCCAAGTAACGGAGAGCGTTGTCTGGGATGAGGGCCGGCAAGGACCCGAGGAGAATGGAAGCTACTAGCTGAGATGTGTTGTCCGACATGGGGAGGAAGGCAGATTTGTGTGTATAACGTCCGTATTGAGCATCCGCTTATATAGGTGTGGGGCAGTGGGAGGGCTGCACAGCCCAAAAGGGCGGGATGCTGTGCACCGAGAGAATAGCTGACTGGTCCATCACCAAAATGTCATGCAGTGATTTAGTTCGAAGGTACTCACCTAATGAACACGGCATCCTGTCCGAGTGAGTCTAACCCGCGGCTCAGTCTCGCGATTTTCGCAAATTAGACTCCGTAGAGTCTCCCATATTGTCTCCCATCGACCACACACTCGTTGGCACCTTGTAAGTTATATGTCAACACAAAAACATCCTCGCGACACTGAACCCCAGAATTCTAGTTCAGTACGTGAGTTTAGATCATTTTTTCTGCCATGATTTTACCCCGCGACGCCAGTTATCGGTGAAATACACTCTTCTAACCCTAAAGCTAATTGTCGGAAAAACCATGAACCTTTTGGCCGGATTAAAATAATCTTACCAGGCGAAGCAATCTGATAAGGCCTTATAATCACCTTATAACCCCTTATAATCACCTTATCAGATTGCTTTGCCTGGTAAGGTTATTTTAATCCGACCAAAAGGTTCATGGTTTTTCCGACATTCTTTCTGATATTGATTGACTTTGATACCATCTGTCGCCACGCTGCCCGGGTGTGAATTGGCTGGATTCGGCGCCTACTTTCCTGCGGCGCCTACCAGCGCCTACTTATCTCGGGCCTCGGCGTTTACTAGCTTTTACGCGTAGCCCGCGTGTGATTTAAGGAACCTGCGCTAAATTAAAGAAGTCACCGACGCTGATGCAAAGAAAAGAGAAATAGACCTGCATTTCGGAACGTGTCAATTGAGAGATGAGATCAATGCATGACTGTATTCAATTTACCGAAATTCTCAGAAGATAGAATAAAGAAATAAAAGTGTCAATGGGCTTTGTCCATGATCGAAGGTTACGGCCAAGTTGGAATTACAAGCGAGTTTATCGTACTCGAATGACTCTTAGGAAAAGTACTATGCTGAATGCTGTGGGCATTCAGCTGAGCCCCCTTTTTTCCCTATCGTACCCCAGAATAAATACAGATTCCTTCACGATTTCTGTTGAACCAAAGGTTGAACAGAAATAAGCGTGCGCAAACAACGGATCCGCGGGCCGATGCCGGCGTGAGAAAAGGCAACACGCGTCTCCCAAACGACCATGTCGGACACCCCGCCGCCGCCCAAGCCCAAGCCGGGATCGCTGCGCGACCGCATCGCCGCCTTCGAGAAGCCAAATGCTGCCGGCAAGGCCGCGCCTGCCCCCCCGCCGCTGCGCCCCAAGCCCTCGGGCGCCGTCTCCTGGAAGCCCAAGCCCGCCAGTCCGCCCGCTGACACAGGGTCCTTCAGCCCTGGGGCAGGCGATGGAGAGGGTCCTAGCAAGGCGGGAAGCGGAGGGATGAGCGCGAGCGATGCGAAAGAGAGCATCGGACGCGGAGGAAGCCTCAAGGAGCGCATGGCTGCGCTGCAAGGCCGCGGTGCGTTTGGGGCACCCGCAACTACACCTAGCCCACCCGTAGGCACCGGAAAGAAGTGGGTTCCTCCGCCGAAACCCGTTGAGGAGGAGGTCGTCATCGATTTGCCCGAAAAGGGGAAGGTGGAGGGAGAGGGAGAGAAGAAGGAGAGCGCAGAAGAAGCGCCGAAGCAAGAAGGTGGGGAGGAAGCCGAGGCCGCACCTGAGGGTGAGGAGGATCCGGAGGATGAGGAGCGTCAACGCCGCGCGGCGATTGCGGCACGGATGGCGCGCCTCGGTGGGGCGCGAGTCGGGATGTCGCCACCTGTCTTTGGCGCGAAGCCAGCGATGAAGAAGCGCCCCAGCGAGGACGCAGCCTCGGTGAAGAGCGTAACCTCCGAAGGTACCCCAGGTGGGCCGGGTCGCCGTGTTTTTGGTGGATTCACTAATCGATAATCCACGTAGCGTCGCCAACATCGCCCCCCATTCCTGCAGCCACACTTAGTGCAAGTTCACGTAGGTCTTTTCAATTCACTTCATTTTATTTTATCCTTTCGTTGCCTTGCACTCGGTTTTTTGCCGATTTTTCTTTTTTTATTCGCTTTTTTTTCATTCACTTTGACCTGTGGTGCATGTACCATTCTAACGCCCGTATCCAGTGAACGAGCCCGAACTCACCGCCAAGTCCGACCCCGACGCAGTCGCAGGTGGGATGATTTCTTCTTTTTATCTCTCCCGTTGTTGTTTTATCCTGGTTTTATCTTCTTTGGTTTTCCTTATCCTCGGAGGGCCAGTATCGATAACATCTCTCCTCCTCTCGTGTTTTGCTTTTTTCTTCTTTCGTCTATTTCGTTTCAACCCTTCTCTTTCCTCTTTCCGCACCTCCTTCTCCTTTCGCAATCATGGTCGCTTGTCGTCGTCTTTCCCCGTTGTACAAACTCAATCCCAATTAAGTCCGCATCTCCTCCCCTTTTTAAAAATAAAAAACAACCTTCATTTCATCCTTTCTCCTACCTTCATTTTTACCTTCATTCCTTTACCTCCCCTCACTCTCATCTTCTTTACTCTCCCCTCCTACTGCTGCGACCTCGAAAACAACGCTAACCTCCCTCCCCAACAGCCGGCGAATCCGAATCCAAGTCCAAATCCCCAGACCCGGCGCCGCCCGCCGTCGACATCCGCACCGACACGATTTCCCCGCCCGCCCCCGACGAGGACGTCCCCGTCCCCGTCCCCGCTCTCGACACGCCTGCCACCGCCACCGAGCTCAGGGATACGCTTTCCCCGCCCGCTGACAAAGATACGCTTTCTCCGCCCGCTCTCGACACCTCCAACGAGCTCAAAGACACTGAACCCAAAGACACCCCGCCGCCCGCACCAGCCCCGAAGAGCATGGCGATGCCCGTGCCCGCGGGCCCGCGCCGCGCGGCGCCGCCGCGGAAAAAGCGCGCGGTGTCGCCGATGCCGCCTGCGCGTGTGGAGGAGCCCGCGGGTGTCAAGGAGGAGGACAGCGTAGATGCGAAGGAGGAAGGAGAAGAGGCACCCAAAGTGGTGGAGGAGGTGCCCGCGCCCGCGGAAGAGGATAAAGTGGAGGACTTACCCGTGCCAGCCAAAGAGGAGGACGTGCCGACGCCCGCCATGCAGGAGCCCACACCACCCGCCACAGAAGAGCCTGTGCCCACGCCTGCTGAGCCCTTGCCCACACCCGCCAAAGAGGAGCCTATGTCCACAGCTACGCCTCCAGAGGCGGACGAGGTGTACACGACGCCCGCGGAGGAGCCCGAGGTGTACATGACGCCCGCGGAGGAGGCCGAGGCGTTCGTCGAGCCTGCCGTGCCCATGCACGCCCCCGTCATCGTCGAGCCCGTGCCCGTGCCTGCTGAGGAGATGGAGAGGGAGCGGGAGCGGGAAATGGAGGAGGAGGAGGACGTGGTGAAGACGCCCTTCGGTGCCCCGCCGTCGTTCCCCGCGCCCGTGCCCGCTCCTGGCCCGCCACCGCCTCTGAGCGCGAGCGTGGGCGAGGGGGACATCACGTCTGCGGCGCGCTCGGAGTTCACGTCCGCGACGCGCTCGGAGTTCGCGGACGGGGAGGGGGAGAGTCACCTAGAGGAAGAGGAAGTGGAGGGACGCCAGGAGGAGCAGGAGCAGGAACAACAGGAACAGGAAGAACATCAGGAACACCAGGAACACCAGGAGCAGCAGGAGCAACAGGAAGACGATGAGGAGGCGGAGGAGGCGGCGCGTAGACAGCGCATCGCGGAGCGCATGGCGCGCATGGGCGGCGTGAATGCGCTCGGCACGCGCCCGTCGCCCCCCGTGCGCAAGGCCACCGCCGAGATGTCACCCCCCGCGCCCGCGCCCGAGCAAGAGGAGGAGGAGCCACACACCGTGCAAGCGCAGGACGACGAGCCCGCGGAGGACCCGCAGGACGAGGAGGCGGAGGAGGCGGCGCGGCGTCGGCGTGTGATGGAGCGCATGGCGAAGATGGGCGGGATTAATCCGTTCTCGGCGCGGCCCGTGCCACCGCGGCGGGACAGCGCGCAGTCGGTGAAAAGCGCTGGTTCGGAAGGGCAGGCAGGGAGAAAGGACAGCGCGGCGTCGATGTCGCCGCCACCGCCACCGCCAAGGAAGGACAGCACGCCCAGCGTGCATGTGCAGAGGGAGGACGATGGTGAATATTCAATTTGATTTCTTTCATTCTTGCTGCGTTCATTTCTTTCTTTTCTTCTTTCTTTCCTTTTTTGCCCCGCGGAGGCTTTATTTTCCCCCACGGAGGCTTTACTCGTCCGTTCGGACTGTTTTCCTTTTCTTCCATTTCCCTTTCTTCGATCTTTCCGCTTTCCGCTTTTCGCTTTCCCGCTTTCCCCTTTCGTTTCCCGTTGCTCCCGTTGCTCTCGCTACAGCGTGTATCAGTGAAATGCCTTATTGATGCCATCGATGTTTAGATGTTGGCGGCGCGCAAGTGGGGATACCGGAGGAAGACGCAATGAATGAGGAGCCGGAGGAGTATGCTGAGGCGGAGGAGGAGGTGAGGATTCCGTCCCCGCGTGCGGTGCCGCCGCCGCCAGCGCTGACGGAGAGCGAGGAGGAGACGGAGAGCGCGTATGAGATGGAGGAAGAGGAAGCGCCCCCGCCGCCGCCGCCGCCACGCGTCATCGACCACCGCCGCTCGATCCCGCCCCCGCCTCCGCCTGTTGACGCGTTGGACCAGGAGAAAGAAGAGGAAGAACTCTCGCCCCCGCCCCCGCCGCGCCCCGCTACAGAGCACCGCCGCTCGATTCCGCCCCCGCCACGCGCCGTACCCGTACCTCCGCCGGCCCCTCCTGCGCTGAGGGAGACCGAGGAGGTGGAGGAGGAGGAAGCCGCGCCGCCTCCGCCCCCGCCGCGTGTCCCGCAGACGCGTCGCTCGATCCCGCCGCCCCCGCCTCCGGAAGAAGTGGCAGACCAAGAGGAAGAAGAATCGCACCTGGAGGAGGAAGAGGAAGAAGAAGTGGTCGAGGTGCCGCCGCCCCTTCCCCGCGGCCGGCGCTCGGTCCTCATCGCGTCCCCACCCGCGCTCCCCGAGTCTGCTACGTCTCCGCCAGCCAGGTCTGTCCCGGTGCCCCCGGCACCTGTGACCGCACTGGAGGATGACTACGAGCAGCTCGAGACGCCTGAGATAGGGGCGTTCGAGCATATTTCCGCCCCAGCTCCCCCTTCACGTACTGATCGCCGATCGCTGCCACGTCTTCCTCCCGCACCTCCTGCTGACATGCTTGACGACGACGCAGAGTACGACGACGCTGACGATGTGGTGGAGACTGCCCAGGAGAAAGATATGCCCCATCGCCCGAGTGCGATCCAGACGAGTCGCGGACGTATGCCGTCCGACTCGCTCCTCTCGCCGGCTTCGGCTGCATTTGAGCTGAAGCGCGCGCAGGAGGTCCTCGACGAGGAAGAGGGAGGTGCGTTTGTTTTGTTTCATTATTGAGATGACTTGCTGATGGCGTGCAGACCCAATAGACCCTGCGTTCCACAGTCCCAGCCGGCGCACGTCTGCGGTCGATTTGCAGGCGCTTGCGGCTGCTCAGGCAGCCGAAGCGGAGGAGCAGCAGGCTGAGCCGGTGGAAGACCCCGAGACGGCGAGGAGACGCACGATTGCGGAGCGCATGGCGAAGCTCGGGGGCATCAAGTTTGGTGCAGCGCCGCTGCCGCGTGCTCGTGCGCCCCAGGCATCGGAGGACGAGCAGGGCGGAGCGGCTGCGCCGGGGCAAGACGATGAGGAGCAGCCGGAGGACGAGGAAGCGGAAGAGCGCGCGCGGAGAGAACGCATCGCGGCCAAGCTCGCTGGAATGGGCGGGATGCGCATCGGGATGATGCCGTTCGGGGCGGGCGGCCTACCGGCTCAGCAGTCCAAGGCGTTGGGCGGCGCGACACCGCCGCCACCGCCTCCCGCGCGTGCTGTGCCACCTTCACGTGCGCCGCCGCCACCCCAGCCGCAGGAGGTCGACTCGGAGCGCGAGAGCCTGGCGACGAATTCCGAGGACGGCGTCAGGGTGGAGGCGGAGGAGAGCGAAATCGAGGAAATACAACACGAGGACGCGCAGGAGGAAGCGCCCCCTCCTGTCCCAACGAGAAGCGGCCACCGTACGTCCGTCCCCGCACAAGCGCCGAGTGAGTCGAGCCGGCGAACATCGCAGCCCCCCGTCCCGGCCGGTCGCCCTCCTGTTCCCTCGACCATGCCCCAGAGCCGCCGGGCCAGCGGGCAGATGGCCACGGCGCCGACCTCGAGAAAGTCGTCTGCGGAAACCCCGCCACCTGTCCCCGGCAGCAGTCACCCGCGCCGGGCATCGACCATGACCCAATCGCAGACCCAGGAGTTCGTTATGGTCGAGTCGGACGAGTCTCCGCCCCCGCCTCCCGCTCGTCCTACGAGTCGCGCTCCTCCTCCGAGGACGGGACCTCCATTGCCCCCGGGCGCCGCGCCTCCTGTAGACCCTGCGGACAGCATGTCATCCTCGCAGTGGGAACTCCCCTCGATCCCTACCTCATCGCTTGATTTCGGGGGTGGCATCGACACGTCGTTTTCTGCGTTCGAAGGCACGTCTGCGGCGCCTCCCAAAGCGGCCCACCCACAGTCCAGCCAGCAGCCTCCTGTGGTACGAAGTGCAGAAGTGCAGTACTCGGCGGACGACCTCGTCGCGATGTGGGGCCGTGTTGGCGTGCATCTCTGCGAAGCCGCCACGCAGCTGTACGAGAAGTCCAAAAAGTCGCTAGTGGGCGATGGGACGTATACGGGGTTCGTCAATGCCGCGCTCGACGAGGTTCCCAACGCCGCGCGCAGCCCGCCGCCTGCCTGGGGCTACCTGGTGTACTCGCAGTCTGCCGGCTCGGTGCAGAAGAGGCTCAGCGATATCATGCCGGGAGACATCGTCGCGCTGTTCGATGCGAAACTCAAAGGACACAAGGGGCTCGCTACGTACAGCCAGACCGTCGGCGCGGGGGAGCCGCTCGTAGGCATCGTTAGCGAGTTCGAGCCGAAGAAGTCCAAGATTAGAGTCTTCCAGGCGAATCAGCACGTTGGGCACCAGGTTCGTCGCTATGCCTTCCCGCATGCGCTTCCTGCTGATGATTTCTGGCATTCTAGACTGTCGAAGCTGCCAGCTACCGTTTGGAAGACCTCAAGAGTGGAATCGTGAAGGTGAGTTGACGCGCTCCCGATGTCTTCGCCGCTAATTCTTCTGTGCAGGTATACCGTGTGTTGCAGGCTTAAAATATGCCAGATTCTGCGTTTCTCTTTCCCTTTTGTCTGATGGAGCGGATTTCCGTACTATAGTCCATGCGAACCCTTTCGGATATGTGGAAGATATATAATGTTTTTGTAGGAAGTAAAGCTCGGTAAAACTAGGATAAATAGTCAGTGCAATAAGACTCGAGAGAGATCTAGACCGATGAAAGTCGGTCGGTGATCTCGGACTTCCTGATTTGGGGGGGGTTTGTTACATGATAGAGAGGTCTGTGTTGAGATGATTGCTCCTTGGATTGCTCACCTCTTTGACTTTGACAGCTTGATCTAGCTTGAGAAAATGTAGGTAATGGATCAGCATCTGAGTCACGTGAGCTTCAACTAAGGTTCAACTTCAAGTTCAAGTCGATTTTTGATTTTTCTTTCAATATCGACGAGGGAGAATTGGAGATTCACGAGAATCAGGGTATAACAGCTGGCCGCGGAGCTTGGATACTAGTGACCAGCCTGAAGCCATCGGCGCGTCCTTGAGCGCAACTATCAGTAAGTATTTTGTGTTTAATTTATTCATACCCGTTAGTTGGCAAAGCTATTGCAAGTCAACGATCCGGCTTGTAAATATTGGACGCAATGTAAGGCAGATGCGTTGGCGGAAGAAACGAGAAAAGAAGACTTTTCGTTCGGGTTCTTGCTGCATGATCTTCCTATTCGCGAGTTTCAACAATCCAGAACCATCCTTCATAAATTTAACTCCCTGACAGACGACTCATTAGATGTTCCCTCCCAAAGCATGAATCTAGCTAGCAATGTCGGGATTACTTGATGCATCCAGTTACTCGATCAAGAGAATAAACTGTGCTTACCGTTATGTCTTAGACTACTACATGCGCTGACTTTGTGCGAACGATCAGTGAAGGACACCGTAGTACGCATGTACACCACTCACATATCTCGTTTAATTCGGCGGTGTTTTGAGAGGGATAGGGAGCGCCTGCAGGTTCAAGGAGTCTGACGAATGAGCGCGTGGAGGTATCGCGCGGAAAGGGATATATATACCTGGTTGTACGATGCGGCGTCGCACGATGTGCGGTAATCGAGGTGGAATACCACTGACCCAGTCCCTGTTTGCGCGCTCCCAGCGTGTTGCGACGGCGTGGCGTTGGCGGGAAGGCCGAACAGGAAATGGGTCAGGATCGTCAGAGCGTAGGCACGACTTTGGACGAAGAAGAAGATTGCGTATGCTGTATTCCAGGGCGGTGTCAAATGTCATGAGAATTAGGGAATTGAACATACCTGGTGAGCCTGTGAGGAGGAGGATCATAGCCATAACTAGCAAAGCCAAGTTCGGTGTGCGTATAGATCGAACCGAAGTTGAATACTGACGCGTGATAGATGCAACGACAGCGTCGGACGTGGTACTAAGGACCAGGAGTCGGCGAACCGTACTATGATATTCGTGAGTCGATGGAAAGCGGGAAGAGAAGTTTCATCACGTCTGAGTCGACCGTCCAGGATAGCACGCCGCTCCCATTTGATAAAAAGTGACACCTGATGAACCGGGAAGTAAAATGTCTATGGTGGCACAGAAAACGGAAGCGAACCTGCAGGGAGTCAGCATCGGAGATTTGAGAAGGGGGAAATCAATACAGGGTGTGAAGTGCGGCCATGCCGCCTGAGTTATGACTACCAATGGCCAATACAGTAGACGATATCGCAAATGCAAACTGTGGAAGTTCATGTGGGCGTAAGTGGAAGCGAATGGAACTTACGTGGACGAATATGCTTGACACAAGAAACCCAGTGGTGAATCGTCTTTTCGTTCTGCACATGCCACAAAGCACTGAGAATTTCATCTTCGGAGCATACAACGCACTCACAAAGCATAGAACAAATAACAGATGAAGCCCTGTTCCACTGGCGCCGTGCCGTATGTCGTGAGGATATTCACCATGATTGGCCATATTAACGCGTCAAAAAATTGAGACTGGGCGTCGATACAGGGAAAAGCAAGGATAGTCCTGTATACTTGAGTGAAGATCCCCATGGTGTTGACAGTATACGTTATGAGGAAAGTCGCAACACCAAGGTTGTGCCACGACGGCTGCCCGGGTCCTTCGAAGTACAACGCGGCCAGGAAGATCTCTAATATGTCAAGACCGGCATTGAAACATGAGGCTACCAGTAGAAATTGCGATGCTCAGGTGAGCTCAGGTGAGAGATGATCAGTGGGCATAGAAAATGGCACTTACGCGTCCAGTGCTGCGACCACAACCATACGTTCCAGGCTCCTGCGGTCGCGAGATCGAATAGGATGTGCGCGGGCACTAGTGGGCAAGATTCGTAGGGGTGTGGGAGGGGAGGGGACCTCCGACCAACGCCTTCGCCTTTCGTTAGCGCCTGATATCACAATAATGGTTCAAGCGACTCGCCTATCAAAAAATAGAGGCGGTCTGGACCGTCGGGGCCCGGTAAGGTAACTATGCATGTAAGTGAATAGTTTTCGAGGATAACTGGTCAGCTGGCCAGTACGTCTGGTTTAAATCTCGTTTGTAACAGACTCGGATTCCGGGTAGGTAGGATTACATGGCCCCGGTAGTAGGAGGGTTGCGTATGAGGGATGTGCGTTGAGCCGGAAACATCATACAGATCAAATTCTATTTTCTAGGATCACAATCGTTAAAATCTTTGGAGTCGGGCGCGGCGCCCTGACGAGCTCGATGCAGGTCATACTGCCTCCCTGCCCCGTACCACAAAAATTGTTGGTTGGATTGGGGCCACAGGGTTGTAATTCGAAACGACGTGTCGATGCCGCCCTGAGATCCAGCGATGAGGTGGGGCGATTACTGTGCTTCATGGGAACGATTAGGGAAGAACCACATAGCACGTATGGACACCACTCACACATATCTCGCTCAATCCACCTGCGTCTTGACATGGAGGTCAGGGATCGCCTGCAGGTTCAATGACTCCGGACGCGGAGTCTGTGGCATCACGAATGAGCGCCTGGTGCAGAGCCAAAGGGAGAAAAAAATATATACCTGGTTGTTGTACGACGTCGCGTCGCTCGATATCCGGTAATCGAGGTGGAATACCACGCCGCCAGTCCCTGTTCGGCGGCTGCCAGCGTTTTCTGACGGGGTGGGGTCGGCGGGAAGGCCGAACAGGAAATGGGTCAGGATTGTCAAAGCGTAGGCCCGGCCTTGGACGAAGAAGAATAGTATATATACTGCGTTCCAGGCCGGTGTCAGATATGTCGTGAGAACTAGGGAAATGAATATACCTGGTGAACGTACGACGAGGAGGATCATAGCAAGGACTAATAAAGCTAAGTTCAATGCACGTATAAATGAAATAAGTAGAGTACTAACGCGTGATAGATGCGACCCCAACGCCGGACGTGATACTGAGGACCAGCAGTCGGCGAACCGTACTATGATATTCATAAGTTGATGGAAACGGGAAGAGAAGTTCTGTTACGTCTGAGTCGACCGTCCAGGATAGCACGACGCTCCCATCTTATAGAAAGTGGCACCCAATGCAGCCGCAACTAAAATATCTGTGGTAGCACAGAAGACGGAACCGAACCTGTCCGGCGTCAGGATTGGGACTTTGAGAAGGAGGAAGTCATTACAAGGTGGTAAGGATAGCCGGGCCCTCTGTGCTTTTTCTACTAATGATCAATCCAGCGGAGGCCCAGGAAAAACCAAGCTACAAAAGTTCAAATTTTGGGCCGAATGAGAAAGAATGGCACTCACGTGGACGAATATGCTGAATGCAAGAAGACCAGTTATAAATCGTCTTTTCGTCCTGCACAAAGCATTAAGAATTTCATCTTCGCAGCATGCAACACTTACAGAGCATAGAACAAATAGCACAGGAAGCCCTGTTCCACCGATGCCGTGCTGTACGTCGCGAGGATATTCACCGAGACTGGCCACAGCAACGCGTTGATAAATGTGCCTCGGCTGTCGACACAGGGAAAAATAAGGATAATGGTGTATACTTGAGCGCAGATCCCTATGGTGTTGGCGGTATCGGCTATGAGGAAGGCGATAACACCAAGCCTTTGCCACAACGGGCGCCCGGCTCGTTGGAAGTACCGCACGGCGAGGACGATCTCCAACATGTAAAGACCGGCATTGACCCATGAAGCCACTAACAAAATGCTGGAGCTCCAGGTGAGACATGTTCAGCAGAGCATAGAAAATGGCACATACGCATTTGCTGCGATCACGGCCATACGTTCCAGCCTCCTGCGGGCGCGAGATCGACCAGGAGTTGCGCGGGCACTAGAGATTCGAGGGGGAGGGAGAAAGAGGGAAGAGCCGGCCGTCGCCTCATAAGTATCAGACTGTCAGAATATGAGAAGAAGAAATATGCGAATCGCGTATCAAAAAATGCAGGGCTGAGCTCCGGCCTCCGGTTCTGATATATACTTCTTGGTTTCCATTGGAGCCGACATGCAATTTTTGCCATTCGAGAGGATTGAGAGGGATCGGGGAACCTTCTGAGCTAGCCAGAGTTGAGTTCTACTTTTCTCACTTCCTGGAGGAGGAGGATGGAGGATTGGTGAGGATTGATGTGGTAGCCTTGTATGACGGCGATCATAAATCAGCCGCACTACCTTATCGAGCTTCTTTCCTGACTAGGTGCCCGCTGCCGCGCGCTCACCACCTTGCTTAAGGGGCGGAAGTGCTCAGTACTCATTTTTGAAGTCTTGAATAATTAAGGGGCTCCCTGATACATTAGGCTTTCAGTTGAAGGTTTTGTTGGACTTTTTGCAACTTATTATTATCAAAGTCCGTTAACTTTGGAGTGGGAAATTTCTCCGTGATTCTCGGAGTTAGGACAGTGGTGTACGATCTAATCTAACGTGTTTGGGTATATTTGTTTTTAGCACAGACGGAATTCGGAGGGTGCTAAAGGTATGTTGTTTGTTCAAGTTAGGTACAATCTAATCTAAGCACGATGCCTTTATTTGTTTCACGCACATCGAAAGCGAATTGACAATAATATCCGAGGTGGGGGACCTAGCTAAAGCAAGGTGACCGCCATGCTCATCCGACTTGCCAGATTGCGACTGTTTCATTACTTTCATCATGCATCAAAGATGCGCGCGTGGGTGTGGACTCGGAGTCTGCATTTCGACGACTCGTCTGTCGAGGCTCAAACTGCCACCCACTTTTCTCGACCCCGTCTCCATATCTCACATCCATTCTCGACAGCCTCAGCTCAGAGTCCGGATCCATCGACACAGGAGGTTCATGATCCCAACTGCATCTGCCAGGTAAGTAAATTCTCGATTTCTGGTGATTTCTGGTTCCTCACTGAATTCTGGATCGATAGGATCCCAACGCCCGCCTGACGAAGCAAACGCTGCTGAGTTTACTCGATTTCCACGAAAAGTTGAACCCCGCTTCCGCGACGGATGACGACTTGTCATTTCTTCTCCAATATCTCAGAGCAGCCGACATCCCAGCCCACGAAGAGGCTTGCTGCGCCCATACCCTGGGCGTGGGCCATGCTCAGACTGCGATGCGATCCCTCGGGAAAATCCTACGTTTCGACAAAGTGAGCCCACCCATGCGCATCGTGCAGGCATAGGGAGATATCGAGAAATGGATCCTCTATACGTTCTCCGGGTGGATCGTCCGAGGAAAATTCATAGATCGACAGGAACAAGATCGCCTTCTCGGTCACAACGCTATCATACCGTTTCTCGGCGTCGCAGCTAACATTCTGAGCTACGGGAGCTGTTGCTAGCCGATCGGGGCAGCATCTCCAGGAAGACCATGTTCGCGATGCTTGCTTTCTGTTGGAACATCGAAGGCGAATCGTGGTTTATGAAAGGGATCAAAAACGGCCTGTGTTTCCCTGCTGCTTATCCGTTGACCACCCTCGCCGACCACCATTTAAAATCCAAGTCGTCCAACCCAGATTTTCCCGGCGTTTTAGACATGTCCTGCATCGCAACAAACCGCAGTAAGGCTGACTGTGCGCGGACTGCTCTCACGCTCTTGCGAATGGATCACCATCCTATCCTTCTGGAATATCACATTCGAATGCTTGGTTTACTCTCCACCGGGGCTACGTACTCCGACGCCCTGCTCGCGCAACACTCCGTCCGCGACGTAACCCGGACTCTTTCTGATTTAACCCTGAAACCGTACGACCCCGCCGACGCCTGGCACATCACGAAGTGCATCGCATTTTGCCTCGACTATCTCGTCTCAGCTCTTCCGAAAAAAGACGGCTTCAGCAACGTCCAGCTGGCGCTCCAGACGGGCATACTGCCCGCGGTGCTACGCTGCAGACCCTGGATTTCCACGTCTGCCTCGGGTTTCACCGTCGACATTGTTGACAATGAATTTCGAGGAAAGCTCGCAGAAATCCTTCGCATAGTTTCGCTTTACATCATCTACCCTTTCGTCCTTCGCCCATTCTTGGCCTCTGTCCAACAGATCGAAAAACTCGGCATCATTGAGAGCACCGACGCTATTCGCGCAGCATATCTCGACCTCGTTCAACTTGCTACCGATCGCCTTACGACGATGCGCGCGATAAATGGCACAAATATCGACATGAACATCAAGTGCGATAATGTGGGTCGTAGATTTCTGGTTTCTTGGGTTTCCCTAACGCTGTGGGCAGTGCGGCAAGCATGATGTCGACGCGGATTTCAAGGCGTGCAGCGGCTGTTTCATGTTGTCCTATTGCTCTAAAAACTGCCAGAAGGCGCACTGGGTGCAACAGCACGAGAACGACTGAAAAAGCGTGCAGAAACTGCGAGAAGGTAATATTAACACTCGAGTCGATTCCCGTCAAAGCTCATGGGATTGCACTTAGCGGGAAAACCGATCCTTGTGCCGCAAACCGACTGGCTTTACATGCGCACGTTGGCGTTGTCGCTGGTCCATCAACGCCGTACCGACATTGTGCGCGTGTGGAAGGAGGAACAGCCAGCCCGCACCCCCCTCGTGTGTTTCGACTTTACTGAAGACCCCAACGGCATCATGGTCGTAGGAAACCGGTGCCTCGAGACGACGCCGGGCAAGACCGGCGAGAAAGGGATCTACGTCGCAGATGCGAATGCCTTTGCCGATGCCAAAGTGTATTTTAGGTCGCTTTGGGACCAGACCGTCGCAGTTCACGAAGAAGACGTTGTCATAGGCATGTACCTGCCCCAAGGAGATGCGCCGAAAGGAAAGTGGTTTTATGTCCCCATCTTGGACGAATACCGCGTGTCGGGCGGCACAGCGGTGCAGAGGTTGATCAAGACTGTTGAGATGGGTCGCCGTGGGCTTGAGCGTTGATGTAGTCTGCGTTTCTTTAAATCGGGTTCGTTCAGAGACGTGAAAAAGGGTTACTAGAAATTTCTTGTGGGGCATGGTCCTTCTGTTCAACATTCAAGAGATGGAGAACCCGACTGCGAGTTTATACGCTGGTTGAAAAATAATTTGACTCGTGAATCGGCAGTACATCCCCCCCAGTTGAAATTCAGTGATCTTGAGCTTGTCTGCAGATCGCAACAGCAAGACCAATCGGTACGTAGTAAGAGACCGAATCTAAATTGAAGTTGAAATAGCTTCAAGGGTAAAAGCGTACGTTAAAGCGACATTCACTTACTGAAGTTTGATCTTTGCCATTTGCACCAATTAACAAAATTGAACCGTATTTTCTTAGAAAATACGAGTTGACTCTACTTTTAGAGTTGCATAGTTGATTTCTCTGGCGAGATACGAGCATCAAATTTTGTAGCATCTATTCGCAAGAGACTACTCTAAGAGTCTAACTAATTGTAGTTCAATTTTTTCAACATTATGGGAACCGTGCGAATATATCTTTGTCATGCAGCCTAATAAAAGACAGCAAAGTACGAAGCTCGCTTCTTGTCATCCAACTGTCATCCCTTCGAATGACCTCTCCTCGCATTGTCTCAGTATTTGGGGCTACTGGCCTCCAAGGTACTCCAAGTTCTTCCCGGGCCCTTTCTCGCACCATGGATGCTGAAAGTTGTGTCTCATCTACTAAGGCTCGGCCGTTGTAAACGCTCTGCTGAAAGACGGAACTTTCACACCGAGGGCAATTTCACGCAACCCGGAGTCTGAAGCGGCGTTAAAACTGAAAGAGCGTGGTGTCAAAGTCGTCAAAGGTGATTCCCTGGACAAAGCGTCGCTGATTAGCGCTCTACGCGGTAGCGAGGCCGTTTTCGCGGTACGTGAGCCCGACTCCTCTGTGTTGGCATCGGGTCGAAAGGGTCTAGGTGACCGTCCCCATGTTCCCCATCAAAGCTGAGGGCGAAGGCCCCAACGAGTTGGTGCAAGGAAAAAATATGGTCGACGCAGCAACGGAAGTCGGCGTCAAATTCTTTATCTTCACGTACGTTTTGATTTGATTACGCTTTGCCTTGCTGTAACACACCACAGCTCCCTCCCTTCCATAGACAAAATCTCCGGCGGCAAGTACAAGAATGTCCGACACTATGACCGTGCGTCTGCGAAGAGAAATTATTTATTATGAAAGACTCATCAGATCTACAGAAAAAGCATTCGTGGAAGAGTACCTAAAATCTTCCGGCCTCGCAAACGCGTCCCTTCTTTTCGGCGGTTTCCTCGAGAACTTCTGGAAGTAACTGAACGCACTTTTGACTTTTGGATTTATCTCAACTTTAGTTTAGATTTGGCGTCTTGAAAAAAACCGCTACCGGGTTCAACATTTCTGTCCCGTACTACAGCCCGACCGACCGGCAGGCGTTCTCTTGGGTCACCCGTGACGTGCCGGCTGCAACGCTCGCACTACTCAAGAACTACACTGATCCGGCCAAGAACATCTCGGGCAAGTCGTATCCCATGGTCAACGCGAATATCCCCTACCCCGAGCTCGCGGCATTGACCGGGAAAGGTGCGGCAGCGAATTCAAGTCAAGCATGTATTTAAATAATACCACTAGCCCTCGGCGTCGAGGTCACCTTCACCACTGCTCCACCGAGGGGAATACCAGAGATGGATGAGATGGTGCACTGCGATCTCTGGGTTCACCTTTGGTTTTGCATCTCATTTCAATCCAGTTTGCCGCCCAGGCCGAGTACAGCGGCTTCTATACCGCAACGCCTGTGCCCAACCCCGACCTCGTCGCCCTCGGCGTCAAATTCGGGACGATCGAGGAGTTCTTGGAAGTGGAGGTGAAGCCCCGGTTTGGCCAGTAGACGGCTGGCAGTTTGTGTCTGGTTGAACCGGTGTTGTGATTTTTAATATACCATCTGTAGCTATTCAAAGTGTATGTTCGTCTCTCTCCGGTACAAGTTCAAGGCCACCTGTAAATTCAGGCAAATGCAACCGCGCTTAACCACGAGTCGGACGGTTTGTTCAACGAGAGCACCTCGTCTAAAATGTCTTGCTCTGATGTTGAACAAGCATTAGGATCCAGTCCTCTGAGAAAATGGTTCAACTTTTTTCCTTCCCTGCTTACTGTAGTAACTGTATAACAAGATTTGCCGCGATCGGAGTTTCTTAGGACGTGGTAGACTCGTAACCAGTCTGCCTACGAATGGCAACAATGTGGCGAGCATGTTGCTGCCTACGGGGTTACGAGTCTAAGAACGTGGCAGGGTGCTCTGAAAGATGCGCCTGTTCCAGGACAATATCCGAATACGTGAAAATGAATCGAGGTGGCGAGATGTGCTCGACTTTTGCACGATTTCTGCTCGGGAGTCAAGAGCCAGGGTCACGTGACGCGTCGGTTGAGGTTGAAGTTCAACGGATCCCGAGTTACTGAATTGCTGAACCCCACTCACTGCCACTCGGCGTGGAAATCTCTAAGGCTCATCGAATAAATCTCTAAAATTCCTTCGCACGTCCTTTTACCATCAATTCCACGTGCCAACTGATGATGCTCCCTTGCAACTCCCTTGCTCTTTTCGTACAAAGCGCATTCGCACAGACTAGTTACGCGACTCCAAACGAGGGCAAAGGGCAAGCGATGCTTAAGCTGACGAGTTCCCATTCATTTGGAAGGGCTTCCGAGCCGTCAGTCATCGCGAATAGCATAAACATGCGGGTGTGCATCCAGGTTTGCCGCGATTGCGTGGTGCACGGCATAATTAATGTTTAAAGACCAACTAACTCAACTAGACTCACCCAGACTCAATCCTAAGAAACTCGCGAATCGTTTCTGCTTCATTACAAATCTTCAATGACCTCCCCTCGCATTGTCTCGGTGTTCGGCGCCACTGGTCTCCAAGGTCTTCCTTCTCCCTTCTTGGCACGATGAATTCTTATTCGGATGGTGTCGCATCTAAGGCTCGGCCGTTATAAACGCTCTCCTGAAAGACGCAACTTTCATTCCGAGGGCGATTACCCGCGACCCGGAGTCTGAGGCGGCGCTAAAACTGAAAGAGCGCGGTGTTGAGGTCGTCAAAGGCGATTCCCTGGACAAGGCGTCCCTGGTTAGCGCTTTGCGCGGCAGCGAGGCCGTCTTCGCGGTGCGTGAGCCCGACTCGTCTGTCATGGAATGAACACCAAACGGTCATCCAGGTAACTGTTCCCATGTTCCTTTTCAAAGCCGAGGACTGAGATCCGAGCGAGTTGACCCAAGGGAAAAATATGGTCGACGCGGTCAACGAAGTCGGCGTGAAATTCTTCATCTTCAGGTGCGCTTTGAATTTAATGTTTATACGCTTCGGCCTGCTGTAATACCTATGCAACTCTCTCCCCTCCATAGCAAAGTTGTCGGGCGGTAAATACAAGAACGTCCTTCACTACGACCGTGCGTCTGCGGCGACATTACCCATCATAGAGTGCTAATCTGTTCCACAGAAAAGGACATCGTAGAAAAATACCTAAAATCGTCCGGCTTGGCAAACGCGTCCCTCCTCCTTGGCGGGTTCCTCGAGAATTATTGGAAGTACGTGAATGCCGCACTGGCTCTTTGAATTTATATTGAAGCCTCGACCTAGATTCGGGTTTTGAAAAAGACCGCTGCCGGGTACGACGTCGCGGTCCCAAATTACAGTGTGACCGACCGCCAGGCGTTCTCCTGGGTCGAGCGCAACGTGCCGGCCGCAGTGCTCGCACTGCTCAAGAACTATACTGACACATCCAAGAACATCTCGGGCAAGTCGTACCCCATCGTCAACGCGAACATGCCATACGCCGAGCTCGCGGCGATGACCGGGCAAGGTGCGGGAACGAATTCGTGATAAATTAAGTTTGGATTTAAACATTATCTAGCCCTCGGCGTCGAGGTCACTTTCACCACTGCCCCACCAATTGGAATTGGATTCCCGGCGGTGGACGAGATGGTGCGCTTTTTCGGGGCTCGCTTTCGATTCTCCATATCTCATTTCCATCTAGAACGCCGCCTATGCCGAGTACAGCGGTCTCTATACTGCGACGCCCGTGCCCAACCCCGACCTCGTCGCGCTCGGCGTTAAATTCAGGACAATCGAGGAGTTCCTGGAGACGGAGGTGAAACCGCGGTTTGACCAGTAGAGTGATGTTGATGGTTGAAATTGGTGTGTAATTGGAACTGAAGAAATTTTGTTGTGAAACCTCTCCACAGGTTTATTCTCAATATTCACAATATTTCCATGTCTGATCTGAAATTACTCAGCGCGTCTAAGGTTCGGCCCGCTCCCGGATTCTGTTCTATAGTGCCTCCCTCGCTTCTGACACCTGCAAGATCGCACAACGGCAAAACATCATTGCTGGAAACCCTTTTGGGAACGGTTTACCTCCTCGGATTGTCCGGGATATATGAAATCCCACCCGAATATCCCAGAAGATCTGCGGAGTCCCAAATCTTAGTCCAGACCGTTCCTTGTTCTGAGTTGTAAGGATTCAGGATGTAATTATCCGTCTTCGTGAGTTTCAATGTCGTTTTGCAGGATTGTGCTGATGTTACTCTGTCGTGTACCTCCAGCGAGCCTGAGTAATATTGCTCCGTTCGGCATTCCACTGCGCTGAATCAGCGCTTCGCGCCCAACCCCTATTAGGATACAATTTGAACTATTACTGGCGTCTGAGCCGGGTTCATGTCATCGCAGGTGTGTGGTTCGGTTAAATTATCGACATGTACCACGAGTACGTGGCCCGGCAGTCTTTGCAGCCCTGTGCAGCGTCTGCTTAAAGGGAGCGCGCCGTCACTACTCGAGTTCCATACACATTTCCAGCACATCCTCCAAATCCCCTCTTGTAAATGACCTCCTCTCGCATTGTCTCGGTTTTCGGCGCTACTGGGCTTCAAGGTCTTGTTTTCCTCCTACCTCCAGTCTGGTATAAAAATCTGATTGTATAGCGCGATAATATAGGCTCGGCCGTCGTAGATGCCCTCCTGAAAGACGGAACGTTCACCCCGAGGGCGATCGTGCGCAACCTGGAGTCTGAAGCGGCGCTGAAGTTGAAAGAGCGCGGTGTCGAACTCGTCAAAGGTGATTTAGTGGACAAGGCGTCCCTGGTGAGCGTTCTGCGCGGCAGTGAAGCCGTTTTCTTGGTGCGTTTATCCTGCTCCTTGGTGCTTGAAACAAACTGAACTGGCCATCTAGGCCACTCTCCCCACGTTCGCGGACCCCTCTGAGTCGACATATGGGAAAAATGCCATCGACGCGGCGAAAGAGGCTGGGGTCAAATTTCTCGTCTTCACGTACACAGCGCCTTCTGTTGATCTTATCTGCGCTGAGCCACGCTTAGTTCTCTTCCCGACCTTGCAAAAATATCGGGCGGCAAGTACAAGAATTGCCTGCAATATAACGGTGCGCCGCCGAACCTTTGATCGAACAAACAGCTCATTGAAATTAGCGGCACAGAAAAAGTCGTCATCGAAGAATACCTGAAATCTTCTGGTCTTGCGAATGCGTCCCTCCACCTCGGCGCTTTCCTCGAGAACTACTGGAAGTACGTAGATATAGCACTGGCTCTGAAATTCCTTTTCAACTTCAACCTAGATTCGGCCTTCTGAAAAAGACCGACAGCGGTTACGATGTCGCGGTGCAGAACTACACCGCGACCGACCGCCAAGCGTTTACATGGGTCGCACGCGACGTACCCGCGGCAACGCTCGCGCTGCTCAAGAACTACACCGACGCGTCCAAGAGCATCTCGGGCAAGTCGTACCCCCTCGTCAACGCAACCATCACCTACGCCGAGCTCGCGGCCATGACCGCCAAAGGTGCGTCTGGCAGGTTTAACTGTGCACCAATAGATATTAATGCGTTGCAGCCCTCGGCGTCGAGGTCACTTTCACCACTGGCCCACCAATGGGATTCCCGGCGGTGGATGAGATGGTGCGCCAATTGTCGCTGGGTTCATGCATTTATTGATGGTTCATTCACAGTATGCCGCCCTTGCTGAGTATAGCGGGCTATACACCGCGACCCCCGTGCCAAACCCCGACCTCGTCGCTCTCGGTGTCAAATTCGGGACGATCAAGGAGTTCCTGGAGACGGAGGTTAAGCCGCGGTTCGTGTAGTAGATGAATGCTCTTTGTATATTCCAATCGCTACGAATTTCTTCGGACATGGCGGTGCCTTGTAACGACCATTCTCTACCCTCGTATCTCAAGTTGTGTCGTAACTGTCCTGCCCTCATTGAATATTATGCGCCCCTGCATGCGCGTTGCCTCGAAGTTGTCCGCGCTAATTGAGAGGCCTTTTAATCGGTGAGCTTTTGAATCAATAGTTGGTGTAATCGATTGCACACCTGCGTTCAAATCCTGTCGCGTTCTCAAGCCAGCTAATCGGCAAGCTCTTCCCCTCCGTCCTCGCGCAGCGCCGACTCGAGCTCCGCAATTTCCGCCTTCATCCTCTTGTGAATGCCTTGCAGATGGAGAATTTTTCGCTGTAAATTTGGTCTACGGCAGGTCGCACCCGGGCCCGAGGAGGTAATGCGGGAGGTGGGAGCTGGTTTTCCTGGCCGCGCTGCAAGTTTTGCATTGACGCTTTTTTCTGGGCGGCGCTGCGCTTCTTTGGTGTCCGTCTTCTAGTCCCGGACCCCATTGAATCCTTGGCGAACGCTGGGATTAAGTTATGTAGAAGGTGGGGTCCTTGATCGAATATCGCGAAAATAAGGGGATAGCTCTATTTTCCCTCAATGCGGCTCAGTAAGACAGAAGGAATGTTGCGTACCTGGTTTATTTCGATTTTGCGTTGAAGGCGGGTCCAAGGCGCTTTGGTGGCTTCAGAACGAGAACGCTGCCAGAGCGAGGCTGTCAAAGACGCGACCTGTCACATCCGAGTCACAACATCACGCGACACTGGCATCACAACACAAAACACAAACAAATTTAAAACAACGTCCCAGTGCCTACTATACTTACTTAGGTTCGGAGCAAGCCTGACAATCTCGGAGGGCAGTCTCTGTTGTTTTAGTCCCGTCGCCGCGTCGGGGTTGGAGTGACCTCCTCTGCTCCCGATTTAGAGCTGGAACTTAGCGATCGCCGTGGTCGCCTCCCGCTTTTCCTTGCCGACAGTTGCGTACTTTTTGCCCCACGACTTTGACTTCACGTGAACGGCAGTTCGGCACTCTGCAAGGAATTTGATTCTCCGCTGCCTCAGCGTATGAAACAGAAGTTCGGAGCAGCATCGGGGGCAAGACAAGAGTGTTGAATGAATAAAATCGTTTGGGCAAGGGAACTACGAATAAATACAAGGGGAGTTAAACACTACATGGACTACATGAAAAATCTGAGCGCGAAGAGGAATTTGGCCGGCCTAGACGCGTTTCTACGCGTCCGAGGGCAGAGGACCATGGGATATGGGGTTTAATCTCACCGTGTATTTTGTTCAGGAATTGTAGCGCCCGCGAAGCGCGATGAGACGGCGGATGCCACCGTCTGTGGCAAACAGACGGTTGCTCGATGTCGGCCAGACCAAACGCGAGATCGGTTGGTAATGTCAGTTCGGGAGGGAGAGTGGCAAGGGATACCAAGCTCACTGGATACGAGGGTAAGGCCCTTGCCACTCAAAATCTCTTGGATGCGCCCAAATGAGCGTGAATATGTCGGGAGTAGTACGCCGTAATCCAGTCGGAGACATGCTAGAGTAGCGGGGGGAGGTTGGTATGTATCAGGTTCGGTGTATTTGAGAGCCTGGGGGCACGGGCACTAACGGATGGATGGCTTGAGGCGTGGTGTTGGTAGAGAGGAAGAGGCTGATTACACCAGAACATCGGAGCTTCAAAATCCAACGACCCGGCCGAATTGCCGCTCACGTGCGTGTCAAGTCGTGGGGCAAAAAGTCAAAGACTCTTGCCGACAGTGATTCAGTAACAACCGAAGTAGACGGCTGAACCAGTTCCAGTTCAGAATGCCCTCGTTTAATCCATATGTATAGGACGTAGAACAGCATAGAGCGGATGGAAGGCGCAATCATCGGAGTCTGAATTGCAGCTGCCATATTGAGGGAGAGAACACGATCCGCGATCGCGATTTAGGATCGTCGGTCTGCGAAAGGCAAGAGAATATGGGATTGCTTGCAGGTACACTGTTGGCAATTACATTGGTTGTTTTGGTTCTGAATTTCTGAGTCGACGAGGAGGAGGATTTTTCGTGTGGCCCCCAATCGAACACATGAAAAACTCCCAGGTGTTTGGACCGGCTGACAATCTTCCCAGATATTCCATGGATGCAAACGATTCAGATTTTGAGGGGATGGAACGACAAACCGTCGTGCATACAGAGACATCTTATCTTAAGGGCAACTCGGCCCACGCCGACTCCGCCATCCGAGCTATCATTAATGAGAATGGGGGAGCCCCCAATTTTCATGTGCAGCGGATGAAGAGCCTTTTAGAGGGCCTTTCCCACATGACGCAGCGTTCCACCCTTCATTTTCAGGGAGTCAGGTGTGAGACAGCGACTAAAGAAGGCACATGAGAGCCAGACCGTGAAAGCAGAAACACACGTACGGCGCTGGAGCTGACTGAAATGACGCTTATATGACCCAGAAAACCCGTCACAAAGGAGATCTTTCTGACTGAGGTCATTGGAAGGGCCAAGGAGTTGGGGCGGTGACACGCCAGCGGTTATAGACTTGTCCAAAATGGGGGCCAGAGGCGATCATGCTTCCGTGTAAAAGATACCGCAAAGGTCATGGGGCGCCAGGAACTCCTCCAATTCACTCGAATGTACCGTATTTAGTCTACGAGCAATTAGTAAGAACGTGAAATGGAAGCCATCTGAACAAAGATAACGCACTCGTTGGCGAAAATTCTGGTACCATCTGGTCCTCGCACCGTGCATGGGGTCGGCCAAAACAAGTATTGTAATCCGGGACGACTTTCCGCCGTTCGGCACGTTCCCAGGAAACTAGGGTCAATTCAAGCGTCCAGATCGAGATCAGGGGAACCGAGTCAGCTGAAAGCAGTCTTTAAGCAGGCGTAACACGATAAGCGTGGATATACATACTCGCTTCTTGGCGATTTCATCGGGAAAGGTGGAAATCGATAGTTTGCGGGTGGATGTGAATTTGAAGCATCGTAATGGTGTGGCCGGTACGGAGAGAAAACTTCACGAGTACTCTAGGATGGCGAGTCTTAGCCGCGAAGGTGTCCACTTTCTTTCAAGGATGCGGTGGGCCATGGCATCATAAACCAAATACGACCCTCAGTCCTCCGGCTTTCGTCATTCTCCTTCTCAAATTCTCCGATAAACAACCTACCAGCCTATCGAGCCCGTAGCTTCGCGACACAAGAGCGGCCCCCGGATCTTTACGGCGCTCTCGTCATCCCATGAACAGTTTTCCATATGGTGTAGGCTTCCCAGAGGCAGGTTCATCTCTGGCGCCATGGGACCGGGACCAGGAATTTCGCAAAAGCATTGACGGTTTCGGGGTCCCGGGGTTGTCTCGAGGAGATAAAAGCCGAGAGGTTCGTCGATGGATAGACAGCGCTCCTGCCCCACCCCACCCCACTCCCCACTCCCCACCCCTTCTGGAGTCATCAGCCCCGAGAGCCAGAGCCAGCCGATGTTGAGTCTCAATATCAGGACCATGGTGCTCCGACTTTCTTTGTGTGAGCCTGCTTGCTTTCAAGCGACCACCAAAAAGCCGGATTACTATGGGAATGAAATTTAGACTCTGCAAGCGCTGCTTATCTCTCGGAAGCTTGATGTTCTCCTACCTGTGCTCTCCTACTATACACTGCAGGCCGCTGTCGCCGTCAAGCCTACTCGACCTTCACTGTGCATATCCGCAAGCTTGCGAATCATTGCCAGAGCCCTCCAATTCCGCCTAGGGGTCTTGAAGACAGTAACTCCCGGTAGAGGACTAGGAGACCCTTGTGAACGGCCTGAAGACACGCTAATCACGGCAAGAGCCTCGATTTCATCCCTGGAATGGCAAGCTGAGTAACATCGCATTGGCTTTGCCAATGAGCATTGGTGGAATCCCGGAGTTTGTCCTCGGAAGTACCAGCTGCGTTCCAGTGGGCATCTGTTGTCTTGTATGCGTACAACGGTCATCAAGTGTAGTGCTGTGTAATTTGAGGTTGATGATTCATCGTTCTTCAAGTTCCAGAATCCACTCATCCCCGTCCATCTGAAGCCGTTTGAGATCCAGAAAGACTGCAAACTCTTGATTATCTTCGAGTCTCGTGGAGCGTCAGCTACCTTGTGTGTTGTGGAGACCGCCAGAGGGAGTTTATTTGTGAGCGTAAACATCACCAATTTAATCGGCCTCTTTTCCTTCACCACCGTCACCACCGAACTGCCAGTGGCTGAAACTTTTCTATCGTGATCTACCAGACTAAGGGCTTCGATGGATGTGATCCTGAAGGGTGTTGGAGGCGGGAAAGCTGACGCAGGTGTTCATGTCGATAGAAATGATGGTGCGTCGCCTATGTGCTTCTTTACTGTCCTTCTCAGGCCTGCGAAGACCACCAGAACAAGCTAACCTCCCAGTCGTTGTGTCCGAGTCAAGAAATATGATACTTCTTTTCTTCCGGATAACGAAGCCTGGAGCCATGTGTCATTGATATTCACTCAATGCTTTTTATCCACGCAAGGCTCCACACTCCCGTCCAATTTCATGGTCCACTTCTGATCCTCGTCAACTCCTCGACTGTTCTCACCGATCGCGCCAACTCCCCACGCAAATTCGGTTTACCTTCGGGACGATAGTAAGTCCTGTAATCAATGTACGTATAATTATACGTTGCGGAAACGATCGCGATACGGCAAATAAATTCAAGCAATTGTGGAGTCTGTAGATGTCATGACCTTTGCTATGCGAGCCTTCGTCTCTCATTGCGGCCTCCTCAGACGTCAGGTCGCCACACCAAACAGTATCCGCCGTCAAGATCGCGGACAACGATGTCTTCGTAGAGGATGCGATCGCCGAGCATGACAAGGAAAATCGCAAGGTGGTCGACGCTAAATCGGAGCCCCACCGGTTCGAGGCGTGTCAGCTCGAGGCTCAGAGTGTCGATCGTGAAGATCCTCCCTGGCGTCAACCCCCCGATGAATTCTATCCCAGCCGGGCGGTACGCGGTCGCCACGTCGGGCGCGAAGACTTATTGTATGCTCCTCTGTGACTTTTAATCGCCGGGTGCATGAGTCGCGTCGGAATCACGCTGCCTGCGGTGACCATGACCGCCGACGACCAGGGCCTCAAGGCGGGGAAGCCCCGCGCGAGATCCGTTCCCCTCGCAGCCAAGTGTCTCGGTTACAAAGCGTTCAACTGCGTCGTCCTCGACTACCCGCCTTCTGGTGCGTTGGCATTTCCAATGATCTGTGCACTAGCCACGAGAGGTCGAAGATTGAAACTGCGGAGCACATTTCAGAGTCGTCGACAACATGGACTACGTCGCTTGCGAGCCAAGCTTAAATTTACGGTCAAGCTGTAGATCAATCGATGGAGATTAACGGACAACTGGGATATTATCACACCTAGAACCAAATCCATCCTTGGAGGTTAAATTTAAAAGGCCATTCTAGAATGGAAAGCAGCTAGTCTCTGTCGACCGGCAGCGATAATTGGAGAATCAAGGTGTCGACTCGGATCCAGATACCAAACTTGAATCCGACGCGCTTCAATCTGCCAACTTCTTCGAATCCCCAGCGAATATATCAATCCCGCAGACCACAACCCCCATCTTTCCCAGCTGGATCGAGCGCCATGATAGACAGCACCTCAGAGATTTCAGCTGCCTCCGTCAACGCCCATCCCGCTCGCAACGAACCAGGATTTTTGAGTTTGAACAAGAGGTCATTCAGCATGGCCGAGCCAACCCCGCGAGTGCGGTGCTCGGGGTGTACAAAGACAGTGATTTCGGCGGTGTGGCAGTACGCCTTGTGGGTCGGCATGCGATATCCCGAGGCGTAGGCGTAGCCCAGGATAATGTGCGGATCTGCAGCCACAGCCACGATATAGTCCTTGACCACAATGGGCAAGTAGGTCTCTAGAATGGCGGACTCGGAAAGGGCATCGATTCGGAAGGTAGCGACGGAGGAAAGTATATAGTGATTGACTATGCGGGTTATCTGCTGTATATCTGAGTTATCTGCGAGTCGTACTGAGAACAGTGGCGCGTCCATAATGCCCTCGTCGCGAGATGGACGTGGGAAGCTGTGACTTGACTGGCATCAGTATTTGGTCCGCATCTGGTCCGCATTCCCATGTGATTCAATTGCCCGGGGAGGTCCCCGAACCACTCCCGAACCCCTTAATACTAATTTGTGTGTTCACTCCCAGCCACATTCTTCGATGTCTTCCAACAACCCAAACTCATTTATGGATCCCCTCGTCGCGTCGAGCTACTTCCATCCTTCGGGTAGTGAAGAATATTCCGCACTGCGCAAAGCGGTTGTGGCCAAAGCAACTGGCATGGGATACGATGTGCCTACGATGACCGAGCACGGGGTCGCATGGGCGGACGACCAAGATCCGTTTGGGCACGTCGGCGGCGCGACGTATGCGCGCCTTATTTTCAAAGGCAACTTCCGTGTCTTCGAATCCTTCGCCAAGACGCTGGGGGACAAGTACGACGAGCTATACCGGGCCAAGGGGGTGGGTGTGATCATAAAAAGTTATAACATGGATCTGAAGCGGCAGGTTGTGTACCCAGACTGTGTACGTCACTCGTCCTTCTCAAGATTGCACCAGTTTAAATCGTTCGCAGCTGCTCACGGCGGCAAGGATATCCGAGGTCCATCAAGACCGGTACTTTTGCACCACCAGTATTTGGTCATATCGGCAACAGGCGATAGTTGCCGAGAGCAGCGGATACGTCGTCTTCTTTGATTACCGCAAGGGGCAGGTCGTGAATCTGATGGAATATGGAGGAGTATACGCGGACCTTCACAAGGAGCTGCTCGAACGAGCTAAGAGATCTAACGAACTGAGTGCGCAGTGGGTTTCAGATCATCCAAAGTCCGGAAACGTGAACGCAAAGCTGTAGATTTAAACCCCGGGTAGTGTACTGGAACGCTATTTGGTGTATGAATTAGAGATAAAATTCATGGGCAACGACTTGGACGGGGCTTGCGTAACCCCTGTGTTTCTCGTAAATATCCCGATTGGGATGCTAGCGGTTGTTTGTGCATGTTGCGTCACGTGCCTCATTTCTGGACCACTTGGCACCACTTCCAAACTTAGAGGCCAGCGACTCTGGCTGGGAAATGGCCCCCTCAACCGCGTCTCGGAAACTCGTCGGGCAGCCGCTCCTATATGCCATCTCGATTTTCGCCAGTTTGGGCGTTTTCCTGGTTCGTGCTCTGACGTAGCACACGATTCGCGACGTAGCACTGACTTTCAATGTATGCAAGTTCGGATACGACCAAGGGTATGCAATGCGAGTTTCCAAGTGTGCTATGTACCTGACGGCCCATTCAGGGTCATGTCCGGGATCATCACTGGCCCTCACTTCATCGAGTACTTCCATTCACCTGGATCGGTAAAGCTTGGGACTATGGTCGCCGTTTTAGAGGTGGGAAACTTCTCCAACGACGCGCGTTAAACTAACATGACCCTTCCTTAAGGTCGGCGCTTTTGGAAAGCGACATTTTCCCCACACGAGCGCATAAAACTGACCTCGATTCTAGTGACGTCGCTAGCCGCTGGTCGGGTAGGCGACATAATCGGCCGCAAGGGAACGCTCTTCATCGGCGCTCTGGTCTTCACGCTCGGAGGCGCAATCCAAACCTTCACGTTCAGTTTTGGAATGATGGTCCTCGGACGTATCGTTAGCGGCTTCGGTGTCGGACTTCTTTCGTGAGTTTCTATCCCTCTGCTGTACTCAGCACTCATCCCTTGTACTCCAGTACGATCGTGCCCATATACCAGAGCGAGGTATCCCCACCAAACCACGTAGGTCGCCAATACGGCCCGCACGCGCTTCGCTTACGATGCGGAAGAGAGGCGCGCTGGCGTGTGCAGAGTTCACCGGAAACATCTTCGGATACGCCTTCTCGGTGGTGGGTTCCTCATTGCTACCCCAAGGACGCGGGAATCTGACATTGCGAAACAGTGGACCGACTATTTCTGCTCCTTCATAGAATCAAACAACTCATGGCGGATACCGCTGTTCGTGCAATGCATAATTGGCGCGATCCTCGCTGCGGGATCGCTATTTATGCCCGAGAGCCCGAGGTGTGCTGGGTCTACGTTTTCTGGGGCGGTTCTCTGATGTGGGTCCAGATGGCTTATAGACACAGACAAGGACGAGGAGGGGATGCGTGTCCTCGTCGATCTGCACGGTGGGGACCCGCACGACCCTGTCGCTAAAGCAGAGTTTCGAGAGATAAAAGATAAAGTGTTGATGGAGGTACGCCTCACATCCATTTCGAATGTGCTCTGGCCCTAACTGGACGCAGAGGAACTCCGGGGAGGGACGATCGTACGCGATGATGTGGCGGAGATACAAGCGGCGAATCCTCCTGGCAATGTCCTCGCAAGCGTTCGCGCAACTTGTACATGATGTTCTCTTTTCTTCCGTTCCAATGTGTCTGATTGCGTGGCTTTAGAATGGAATTAATGGTACGTCGCTCTGCCCGCGAGACTCTGTGGACGCTCATTCTTTGCAGTTATATCATATTACGCTCGTACGTCGCCTCTGCCAGGCTTCTCCCACTTGACTGATTCTCTCGTTCAGCAAAAGTATTCGAGGGTACTGTGGCTTAACCTTTCCCTGCACGCTTCCTCTGACGTGGTGATCCCGCAGAGGCCGGCTGGCATGGACGGCAAGCACTCTTAATGACGGGCATCAACGCCATCATCTACACTCTCAGCACTCTTCCGCCGTAAGTGCGAGTTGGACAGCGCACACGATAACTAACGGTCTCTTCTTAGATGGTACCCTCGTCGACCGCTGGGGCCGTCGACCGATCCTCCTCTCTGGCGCTGCCGTGGTGCGCATCTTCGTACATGCACGCGCATGCTCTGATTCTAACTGATGTTCCAAGATGGGTCTATCCCTCTGCGCCACGGGCTGGTTCATGTACCTCGACATCGAGCAAACGCCCGGCGCCGTCGTCGTGTGCGTGATCATCTTCAACGCCGCGTTCGGATACAGGTCGGTCCATCTACATCGCTGGCCGCCGATATGTACTTAACGGATTCCAGTTGGGGGCCCGTGCCCTGGCTCTATCCCCCGGAGGTATGCCCGCTGACCTGCTTGTGCGCATCACGCATTTTAACGGAGAAATCTCAGATCTTGCCGCTTACGATCCGCGCGAAGGGCGTATCTCTCAGCACGGGTATGAGTTCTCGCGTATCTGCCCATGATGCGCTTCGCTGACGGTGCCTTCTCCAGCGACAAATTGGTGCGTTGCTATCTTTGCGTGGGCGCCTAGGCTGATAGCCATCCGAAGGGCCTTCAATACGCTTGTAGGTGAGATGACACCCTACCTGCAGGAAGTCATCCAATGGCGGCTGTACTTCATGCACGGATTCTTCTGTGGATGCAGTTTTGTGCTAGGTCCGTGACTTATTTTGTTCCCCCGATGTCTTTGAAATTGATGATTGATTGATGCAGTCTATTTCTGTGCGGATTTTCCATTTTTTGTGGAGCATCAATTGATGATGGTCCTTGTTTTCAGTCTATCCAGAAACAAAAGGCGTGCCATTGGAAGAGATGGATGCCGTGCGTTCGCAGACTTTGCGACGACGACGATGACGACTGACTGTTCTTGTCTCAGGTTTTTGGCGAAGCGGAGGTAAAAATCCCGTTGTCTGGACTCCCCACATTGCGGGAGCAGAGTGCATATGTTTCGCGACATGACGAGGATGTCTATCCCCCGCCAATAAACCGACGTCGTGCGAGTGGGGGCGGCTGGCTCGGCTCGTTGTTCGGAGGGGGCGCGGGCCCCAAGGCCGCGTCGTATGAGCGCATCGAGGGGGAGGAGGAGGAGCTCGAGAGGCTCCACCAGGATCGGGACGAAGGAGAGGAGTATGAGGTGCTTGAGCGTGAGGGAGAGGAGCGTGAGCCTGAGTAGCGAAGACAACTTATGTGAGTGTCTGACCGACGAAAGCTGTCGCTGACTTGACGTGCAGTATGGTAGCTTGTATTACTTATTGTTTTGTATATTCTAGATATTGCCCCGAAGCGTCGGACGTGCTCCTGTGTCCAACTTTGACTGAGACACCCTCGCGGTAACGAAGGTTACGGTTTAAGGAGGCAATAGACAACAAATGGAGTTTATTCAATTATACAGTTGTGGGCCACGTGGCCGTTGACTTTATTTTAATTGTTGGCCTCCCCTTGCCCTCTTTTGCTAATTTTCCACTGATATAAACTGCGTAGTATCTGCGTACATGTATAGCGCTTTGACCGAACACCGATAAGACCCACCTGGTCCAGCGGCCAGCCTGGTTCTGCCTGGTTCCGAGACAAATGTTTGGAGATCAAATAGGAAGCCGGAGACTTTCATCATTTTTGATTCTTTTCGCATCCCCTTTCGATCGAGCCTTTCTTCTTTCGAGACATCCTGATGCCAGAATTACACCGTACGCGACTTTACCGACGTTGTGGAGCCGGAGCGGCATCCTCTTTCTTCTCTATCCACAGGGTTTCGCCGTCGCCCTTGCGCGACCTCCACATTCATTTGCCGTCGTATTTGGGGCTATTCTACGTTATTCCCAAATGCATTCCCGCACCTCTCGTCACCGCACTCGCCGCGATTCCATCCAAGTCGGGGCCGTGCCATTGGCGCGCGATGCCGCTCTTGCGCTCGAGGAACGAGACCCGTCGCTCATTAATCTACCTATACCCCTACCCCCCCTCCCCTCTATACCTATCCTGAACGATATCCTCACCTTCGTCATCAGTGGTACCACGTACACGACGACCGGCACCACGACTCCTACTGCGGCTCCCACGACCACCACGACCACGTCTACCGCCGCTGCAACAACTGCTGCGAGCTCTGGAAGCAGCGGTGGCGGCTCCGGCGGTTCCTCTGACCCTGGCTCAAGCTCTGGGTCATCTGGCTCAAGCTCTGGGTCATCTGGCTCAGCTGGCTCAGCTGACTCTGGGAGCTCAGGCGCATCTGGCTCAGGCGCATCCGACTCAGGCGCATCCGGTTCAGGTGCATCCGACTCAGGCTCATCTGGCGCAGGCTCGTCTGGCGCTGGATCCTCGAGCTCCGGCTCTTCCGGGTCAGCAGCCGACGGTGGCTCCTCAAATGGTTCTTCTGGCGATGCGAATGCCAGCGCTAGTGGAGGCTCCGGAGCCTCTGCAAGTGCCAGCGGCGGTTCTGGTTCTGGCTCGGGCTCTGGCTCGGGCTCTGGCACGGGCAAGTCTACGGCCGCGCTACTCGCCGCGCAGCAGACTCCTGTGGCCAACGCTGCACCCGATGCTTCCGAGCCTACCGGCTCCACAACTTTCATTGTAACCGGGGGAAAGACCGTGGCCGTTATAGGCTCCGTCACCTACTCGAATGGTCTGCCAACCAGCACCGGAAGTTCCACGCAGGGTGGTGGCGCCGGCGGTGGTGCCGGCGGTGGTGGCGGCTCTACTGGATCGGGGGCAACGGGTTCGGATTCGGGGAGCAAGCATGGGATACCCACATATGTTGTTGGGCTAATAGCCGTGGTCGCTGGTTTAGCTCTCATCGTCCTCATGGTACTAGGCATTCGAAGGCGTGCCGTGGCAAAACGCGCCGCCCGGAGGACATGGTGGAAGGGCGCCGTCCCTGCTGCGGGGGCGGAGACGTGGTCAGGCCGCGACAGTGGCGATGCTACCGCCGGCAGTAGCTCAGCAGCGAGGAGCATCCGGTCCAGCTTCGGTACCACCTTTGACCACAGTGCGTATTTATCCTTCTCCCACCGGCATCTGACATTAACCTATTCAACTCCCCAGGCGAATTCTCCATCACCTTCGACGACAACCCGCCAGAACTCCCGCCCATGGCCGAAATCCGCGGGGGCCCCGGTCTCGTGCCCAAGGGCGATAGCAGCATGTCCGGGAACGGGCAGCCCCTGTCCCCCATCTCGCCTATCTCGCCTACCTCGCCCGCTCTGCCAATCCCGCCCCTCGTCAGCATCGAAAACTCCAACGTCTACTCTGACGCTAACCGGCGCACGTCGGCCGGCAGCAACCTCAGCGCCGGCAGCAACCTCAGCGCGCAGTACCTCACTTACGACCGTGAAAGCGGCGCGACGAACCACCAGCTCGAGGCGTCCACGCCCATGTCCGTGCGCCCCTTCTCCCCGTCCGAATCCTTCGCCTTCCCTTCCCCTCCCCGCGAGCACCGCTCCGGTGACTGGGGCTCCATGCTCGTGCCGTCGTCGCCACCCGCCCCTCCAGTACCGCAAATCACGGAATCACTCGCGCCAAGCGCCCCGCCCACCGCCACGTACTCCGAGAACCCCTTCGCGGACGCGTTTTCCGTGCCCGCGCCGCGCGCGTCGGCCGAGTTTGACACGGTGGAGACCATCTGGCGGCCGTTCGAGCAGACGCTGCAGGACGAGATCACGGTGCATGCCGGCGACCGCGTCAAGGTGCTCGCCATCTACGACGACGGGTGGGTGATGATCGAGCGGGTTGGGATGGGCAAGGGCAAGGGCAAGGTCGACGCGGAAGCGAGCGCGAGCGTCGGGCTGATCCCGATCGACTGTATGCGCAAGGCGGAGGAGAGCGTGTCGTCGTTCTTGGCCGCGAAGAGGGTGTCGTCGGTCGACGCGACGGGGTACACTGCGATGGCTGTTTGAGTCTGGCTATACATGGTGCGTTTGTCCGAGAGTGGATGGCTTGACGCGTGGAATTGATTGGTGTTTGCAGGCCTTGTAACATTCTTGATCCTGATCCCGACCTCCCACCCATTCCCCACACCAAAACAAATCGCACACGCTCTTTAACTGCTACCCAGCATTTTATACCCCCTTCAGGCAGTATCTGCCCGTAACGAAAGGTGTATCGCTATTTCGCATCCTTCTACTTCCTCCCGCACCTTTCGCACCTTCAAATTCATTCACCCGCGCATACTCGCACTTTTTTTCGTTGTGGATACTTATCATTCAATCCTTCATACGGCTAGGTTATTCTTGTCAATTATGGAGTGGTACTGGTACTGTACAGGCTCATGCTACGGGTCGGCTCTTGGACTTGTGGTATATTCATATTCTCAATAGACGATACCTTTACCGTACTCCGTTGGTGTCGGTTTGTAGCAAAAGCAGGAACAGCAATAACAATGTCGTTGTATAGTTACTGTTCGCTACGATTCCGACTTGCCTATGCGTTCGAATGAATTCTGAATTGTGATACTTCGAACGCATTACCTTCAGAAAGTATCATAATTCAACGGTCTTATACCGTCTCATAAGATGCACTGGAGCGCGATCTCGTATCGCTTCGGTAAACGCGCGACGCGATCTACGGTGACACGGAAGTCACGTGGCCATGATGCTGCTTTCGTTTTGAGCCTTTCAAGCTCGTTTGAAGCCGCAACTCTCTTTCGACTCTCGCATTCTCCGAGAACCTGCCGCAGTAGCAAAAGGATGGCCACAGCCGCGCTGCGCTCGCAGGTGGCTGCAAAATGGCATGAAGGCTTCGCCCGCTTGAATCGCACGGAACCAGGCATTACTGGCCTTATATCATTCAGCCAGGTACTTTCGACGGCCAGGCATCTTTCAGTCGCTCAAATGGGAGCAATATAGGCGTGGAACATTGCTACAGAGTACCTACACCCTGAGGATATCGCAAGCCCAGCCTCGGTCAAGAAACATGGCACGTCCGAACGTGTCCCAGTGCCGCATAAGCTGACAGTGTATGCGCAGATTTAGCGTCGGTCAAGGCCGCGTTTGACATGATAAACCGCTCTCGGAGGCTGCCCGTAATGCTCGAGACGTTTCTGGGTTCGTATACGCGTTCGTTTCCGCGGTGGCTTTGTTTTGAAGGACGTCTCAGATGATATATGCAATCAATATTATCTCATAACCAGGGATATTGAGCGACATCTTGGGGAGTATGAGGTTAGCCCGTGCTTGTCATGCTTGTTCTACCTCTTATACTTACGGTCTTCAGTTATTTGCGGATACGAACATCATGCTGCGTCTCGTGTTCCGCCTGGTCGACTGGTACCGCGCATGGGCCCCCATCGACGAGTTCGTTTCTCGGCCGAGTATCATCTACCGTAAGCTGACGCGCCAACAACAGACTCGGCCCAACGATCCGCGCAGCCTACACGCTCACATTCCAGACCCAGCTTTTCTCCATCCTCCCGCCGGGCTTCGTGCGTGGCTTCAAAGACCTCTGCGCGTCGACCCTGTCGCCTGTGGCCACGCACAACCCGCCCATGTGGGAGGCGTTCGAGATCCTGGGGCTCACGGACCGCTACGAGGGCATCATCGCGAGCGTCGGGTACGAGCGCATCGAGGCGTACGTGCGGGAGACGTGCTCGGCGAAGTGGGACAAGCCGTGTCTCGAGGACCTGCGCCATTGGATGTCGGTGCAGATCGTGCCGTGGATGCTGCCCATGTATGCGAAGGGCGCGGTGAACAGTGAGTCTGCTTGCTTTTATCCGCTGTCGAATCACTGAGTATGTATTAACAGCCGAGGATGCACGAGGCATGCTGCAGAATGTCGGGTCGAGATTCGACTTTCATATGAACAAGACGCTGTGCGACCTGAGGTGGGTTGATTCGTATTTCCTTCACAGAATCTCAATACCTTGCTAGAACTTCCGAAATTTTCGATATCATAATCGACTTCCCTGACTCTCTGGGAGCCCTGCAGGATCTCAAAGTCAGTCCTTGTTTCTTTTCATTTTTCTGCCCATCTGAAACTCGTTCCCAGGAATGCCTCCAGCGAGTGGACCAACGAGCTTCCCTGGTACAAGCTTTACGGAAGGCGTATGTTCTTGGCGTCCCGGCCTCGATTATTTATTGACATTCAAATAGCAACCGGAAACGACTACTTCATCCGGGTGCTGACACCAAACTGATATTAACGCAATACGTCGCCACCATCAAGTGTCTTCGCATCGTCGACCCGCCGGGCGTCCTGCTTTTCAAGGTCGCAGACCCCATCCGGCGGTATCTCAGGTCCGTCTGCGCGAGGGTCACATGTCGATGCGGCTGATTTACACCTCAGAGAACGCCCCGACACCATCCGGAGTATCGTCGCCAATCTCGTCGGAGACGACGATAGCGGGGACTCGCTAGTAGACGAGAACGAGCCAATACAGCCGCTGCAGCAGCTGGAGACCGAGGACTACAACGACCCCAACTGGGATCCAGAGCCGATCGATGCTGGGCCTGGTGCGTCTCCAGAGTGAGTTGGTTGATGCTCGTGAATTGACGCCGTGCCCGTAGATTTCCGCACGAACAAGCCGAGCGATGTGATCAGCACGCTCGTCAGTATATATGATTCGAAGGATTTGTTCGTCAAGGAGCTGCAGGTGCTGCTGGCCCAGCGGCTACTCGCGATCACCGATGACAGCTTTGAGAAAGTCGAGAAAGAGGTGAGCATGAACGTCTCCTGGTATCGCCTTGGATGCTGATGTTTCTTGGTAGCGCCGGAATATCGAGATTCTGAAGATCCGATTCGGGGAGGCGGCTTTGCAGGTCTGCGAGGTCATGCTGAAGGACATGACGGACTCGAAGCGGATAGACGGGCATGTGCAGTCGCAGAGGGCCGTAGGTGTCAATGCCTTTATGTGCTGTTCCGTACTCATCATATCCCGTAGTCAATCATGCACCCGACCATTATCTCGCGCCACTTCTGGCCGTCGCTCGAGTCGAGTGACATCGTGATGCCGGGCCAGTTCCAAGCGTCCGTTTCCACTCGCCCTGGTCACATGATCTGCCCAATTGACAAGTATTGCATATAGGCTGCAGACAAACTACGCGAAGGAGTTCTCGACATTCAAGCCCGATAAAAAACTCCGCTGGCTCCCTCACCTCGGCACCGTGCACCTGGAGCTGCAGCTCGAGGACCGCATGATAGAGGCGGACGTCCCTCCGCTCGAAGCTGCGTTCATCGAGCTCTTTTCGGAGAAAAGTGGGTGCTTTATTGCCCGTCGCCATTCTACACTAACCAGTACGCCTCAGATATATGGACGATGGACGAGCTGATCGCCGGGGTGGGCGCCGTGGACCGCACCGCGGCCCTCAAAGCACTGCTCACCTGGGTGGACCTCGGGGTGCTGAAGGAGGACGAGGAGAATACGTTCCGGCTGCTCGAGATCGCGGAGGAGGCGGCGCCCCCGCCACGAGCAGGTCATCCCCCCCTGCCCTTCCCCATTCCTCTTACTGCTGGCTGATGCGCTTTTCACGTAGCCCCAACTGCCATCGAGGCCCCGGCAGTGACTGCCGCGCAGCAACAGCAGGCGGACCAGATGCGGTTATACTGGAAGGTACGGACACCTTCCTCCAACGGCCTCCGTGGGAACTGACGGAAGCTACATAGTTCATTGAAGGCATGCTCACGAATCTGGGGTCGCTGCCGCTGGACCGAATCCAGACGATGCTGCGGTTCGCGCCGGGGTACGACCAGACGGTCGAGCAGCTGGCGCAGTTCATGGAGGCGGCGCGGCGGGAGGGGCTGGTGGTGGGGCGCGACGGGACGTGGAAGCTCAATCGGTGACTCACACCCACAATTCGAGACCCAGCGCAAGCGGCGCTTCGTGTATGATGCCAATGGTACTAGGTACAGTGAGGGTTTGTCTATTGATACATGCGTGGAGAACCTAAATGAATGCAAGTAAAGCGCGATAACTAACAAAAGCCCTGGAGTAACCGTGGTGTAAAGGAGTGACAGTGTCTTTCTTGTTTCGTGAATGACAAGAGAACCTGTCGTCGTGGCGTGATTACTTAAAAACTGAGAAGTCGGGTCAGTTCATGTGAATGCAAGCAGAGACGAGGGGGACGACTGACACGACTATGTGCAGAGAATACTGCCGACTCCCTTGATGCATGTAGCGTGTTTAAGATGCGTGAATTGTTGTAGAATAGTCTCTCTGAAACAGCGTCGCGTTTATCACCAGCGTTGGTCATTTTTTTTTGGGTGAACCGATTTTCTTCGTATATCATGATCGTGAAGTTCCTCCTCCACTGCTTCCGCCAGCGCGCGCCGGCCCCGATTCGCCCATCGGCGTCTGCTGCGACCCCTCCGACGCCAAGAACGAGCGCCACTCTTCCAGCAGCGCCTGCCCCACCGAGGGCTCCAGCTCCGTCCCGTCTCGTGACACCTTGATCTCCCGGTCGTGATTCCACGGGTTCCGAATGTGCCGCGTACGCTGGAACGGCAGCCGCTCCGTGCAGATCCAGTGCAGCTTGAAGTCCTGCCCCCAGCTCTCCTCCCGCGTGCTCTGTTCCCTCCCCGCCCCCACACCGTCCACGCCGTCCTGGGGCTCCTCCGCGACGCGCCCGAGCCCCGAGCCTCCCGAGCCTCCCGGCTGCACAAACGCCGGCGTGGCCGCCGCACCCGGCTCCTCCGAGCCCGGCCGCTTCGCGCGAAACGGCGCGGACTCGTCCAGATTGATCGTCTCGCGCCGCGGCGGCGTCATGTGGTGGTCCAGACTGTACTTGACCGTGGGCGACGACGAGCTGATGTTGCGGTGCGGCTTGCCGAGCAGCGCGGGTGCGGACTGCACGTCCGGCGGCCGCAGCGGCGTGGCCGTCGGGGTGGGGAACGGGCGCGGCGAGTGGTCGACGAGGCGGTCGGCGCTGAGGAGCGGCGCCGCGTCGTGACGGGCGGATGCCGACGCCTGCGGCGGGGAGACGGGGTTATTTGTCGTCCCGATGGGTCCGCTGCGCGCGGCTGTGGGCGAGCCGCTGTCCGAGGATCGTGAGGCCCAGGCGACGCGTCCGCCATCGCCCTGCCCTACCGGTCCCACCATCCTGGAAACCAACCCCGGTAAGCCCAAGCGTGGGAGCCAGACGGATGATAGACCAACCTTGCATATCCGTAAAACTCGCCGCTCTTGTTGACGCTGAATATGAGGAAGACGTCCTTTGAGGTGCGGAAGGCGCGGTCGAGGATGCCCTCGTTGTGCTTCTGCGTCGCCCACACGCCCGTGCGCACGCTCAGGTCGAGGTCGTCCTACAAGCGCGTGTTCAGTATGATAAACGCGGGGGGGGAGGGGAGGGGGGGAAGGCGCACTCGTGTCAGGGATTTTAGGATAAAGAAGCGCTGGGGGAAATGCAGCGCGAGGAGGCTCGAGTTGGTAGATGCGTACGAGCCGGAGCTGTTGGAGCCCGTTTGCGCGCGCGGCGGGGGGCGCACAG
The DNA here is from genome assembly GCA_029281465.1 of Mycena epipterygia. Taxonomy (NCBI): domain Eukaryota; kingdom Fungi; phylum Basidiomycota; class Agaricomycetes; order Agaricales; family Mycenaceae; genus Mycena; species Mycena epipterygia. The sequence goes on along the minus strand of JARJCQ010000010.1, from coordinate 1,413,877 downwards.
GGCCCGCGCCGTCGTTGTCGTTGTCGTCGCTGGAACCGAGCGAGAGCGCGGACGTACTTGCTGCGAGCGAGCGCGCTGCGTCCGAGCTGCTCGTCCCCGAGTCCGACGCGGACGCAGAGTCTTCCCTAGCCGCCGCCGCCGCCGCCCCCTTGCTCTTTGCCTTGACCCACCGCGTGTGCATGCCCATGCCGCGCTGCCCGCCCACTCCCGCGCGCAAGTCGTCGTCCTTCCGCCGCACGCGGCACACGAGGCGCGGACACCGCGGGTCGGCCCGCAGGGGCACACCGTTGAAGCGCTCGATGGCGATATGCAAGTGCGCCTCAGTCTCATAGTTGATGAACGCGCAGCTTGAGCGCGAGATGAGGAAGATCGAGAGCACGCCGCTACCTGCATTGCCACTGCCCTCCCCGCCGCCCGTACTGCTGCTGCTGCTGCTGCCGCTGCTGCTGCTGCTTGTGGCGGTGCTGCTTCCGTCGATCAGATGCGGCTGCGTGAAGAAGCGCCAGAGCTCGTCATGCCCCGCGTCGCTGGGGACGTTCCCCGCCCACATGACCCACTCGGAGCGGTGCGCGGGAGGGTTCGGGTGGTAGGCGCGGCGGACGACAGGCCGCTCCCGTGGATCCTTCTCGCGGCCGGGCGGCAAGGGGGACAACGGCGGCGGGGCCGAGGAAGACGAGGGCGTCGAGGTGCGCGCATACGTTGGCGAGGCAGGGTACTCGTCGCCGTCGGGTGTTGGGTGCGACGACTGCGGGTAGAACGGGTACGAAGCAGAGGGCCCAGGGTCGTACTGCGAGGGAACCTGTGGCTGGGAGGGGACGTACCACCAGGTCCCGCCGTCGGGCGCAGGCGAAGTGTAGTGCTGCTGGCCGTGGTGCTGGGGGTGCTGGGGATACATGCCGGGCGGGGAAGGGGAGAAGCCGGGGCTAGACTGGGCCGCGTAGGGGGCGTAGCTGGGGGACATTGGGGACGGGTAGCGGAAGGACGCGGATGGGCTGTACCCGGGGGACTGCGGGGCTTGGGGCTGCGGGGACGCGTACGAGGACGAGTGGGTGTCCGGGGAGTACTGGGAGTAGGGCGCGAGGGTGGGGTAGCCCGCGTGTATGGATTGGGACTGCTCCGGGTGGAAGGTGGGGGGATAGGCAAAGTGGGGGGACGGGGAATGGGCCATGTTGAGCGGCGGCTGGGGGGACATCATGTATTGGCCCGAGTAGCCGCCTGGAGGCTGGTGAGAGAACTGAACACTGGCGGTCGAGTATAGGGGAGAGTGATAGCCCTGGGGAGAATCTGGCGGGGGATTGAGCGACGCGTAGCCGGGTGGGGGCCGGCGCTGTTGCTGCTGGGACTGGCGGCGGGTAGAGCCGGAGCGCGCCTGATCAGAGCGCGGGTGGTCAGAACCCCCACGGCCATGCCCCGACATATAAGCGTCCCCTCCGCCCGAAAAAGCTTTTAAACTCGCTTCTCTATCACCCGGCGTTGGTGTGAATGCATACACAGCTGAAAAAATCGTAAGACTTGGGGCCCGTCAGAAAAAAAAGAGCGAGAACACGCACGGGAGGGATCAGTCGTGTGATCGATATGATCCTCTAGTAGAAAAAAATGTAAGGATGGGGCATAGAAAAAGAGCGAGGGGTGAGGTTGAAAGCAAGAAAGATAGACCAAGACGAAAAGAGCCTCGTTGATCGATGACCCATTTGGAGCACGCTGCCATCACGTGACGACAAATAGATGCTAGACATACCTTTGAGATCCTCTAAAGGCCGGTGGGAAGCTTTGGGGGTCAGGGAGACTTCGTACGGGGAATCGGCGATGGTGGGTATTGAGATCTGAGGTGAGACCATGGTCGACTTTTGAGTGACAAGTGGATGCGAGTGTTTGCTGGGACGTCACTGGAGAGCGAGGAGTGAAAAGAATATTGCGTAGAGTCAAAGCTTAAAACTTGGAAGAGAGGGGTCGTAGATCGGAATATAAGGAAAGTAGCAGCTCCCCGTCGTCATAGATCGCCTCGGTCACGAGACCTGACATCATCTTGGGGTGCAATCGAGCAAATTCGCGAAAACACACCGTGGGATTGCCACCAAGCACATTCCAGTATCAAGTGGACAAATCCAAATTAGAACCTACGTAAATCCCAGAGAAAATACACCCAAGCAAAGTTCCACTAAACGCGTGAAGCAAAGTCCCCGTTAAATATCCAGTAAATGCCCCAGCAAAGTACCATCCAACCGAGCAGGTGCCCCCGAAAAATGCACCCAGAGTTTAAAGTCCCCGTGGAAGTCCCAGATAAACCCCCCGAGTTGAACTTCCACACGACACAGTGGACATCTGCTGGCGGGCATCCCAGTAGCCCTGTTCTGCCGAGTGGCAGTGCAAGCCCAAATAGTAACCCCAAGTCCAACCGATGGGATTCTGCGGAAGGAAACAACTGCCAAACGTAGGGACAAATGATAAGGAAAATTGAGGTCGGAGAAAATTAAGAGGAACCTGACAAACGGGGTACTGTCCCTGCAATGGAAGGCGCTGAGTACGTGGGAGCGCGTAAAAGTAAACCCACTGACTCTGAGCAAGAAAAGAAACGCGTGCGCGGAATGGACCGCGCACGCGGGAAGATAGAAACACTACTTCTGGAACCGGAATCCACATATAAATTACCAAGGAGCGAAAAAAGCGAAGAAAAAAAAAATGCAAAAAAGACAGAAAATGGTGCGTGCGCAGGATCGAACGCCTGCGTGCCTGTGTGGAGCGATCGCGCGCCCTATGATGTCATCTGGCGGGAGCCAAGATCGGCACGCGTAGCGACGAGGTAGATGCGCGCCGGAAGAGAAGAGGGCAGAGGACAGAGACGAGGAGAAGAGAGGAGAAGAAAAAGAAAGTCAAAGCACACAACAAGCATAGGACCGCCTCGGAGAGGGACGATACTGTGATACAATCAATACACTCCAATGTCAAGTTTCTCGAGGCCTGAATACAAGGACCTGGGGCAACCCAGCGGCAACTCTGAGAAGAGAGAAGACGATGATGCACACGCAATCCCCGTGCAGATTTCGCTGTGTACACAGATGCGAAATCCAAAGCTGCAGCCTGCACGTTAAGTGCGTCTGTAACCTTGCTGGGTAGATGAATGAGATCACAAGCTGGACGTGAGTTCATCGTGATTCACGAAGATAAAGAGACGAACTTGGTGCTCGCAGTCCGGGATTGGCGCTTGACGCCATCCACAACTTGAAGCAAGGAAGAATCACCGGATCGGATGGGTAATTAGCTCGAATGGCGGTCCAGTGCTGGGCCTGGGGGAGAAACTGTGTTGGGGCAATGGAAGTGGCAGTACGCGGACGCGTTCTGGGTTCATGCTGAGCGCTGGACCAGAGCGTGAAGGAGAGGGAAGAAGGAGGAGGGAAGCGAGGATGACGTCACGTGATCGGATTTGGCCAGTGTCACTATGCAGCAGTGGCGTATAGCTCACCGGCATGACACTGCCAAGGAGGCATATAAATCTGGACGCCAGCCGCCCATGTTCACACGTCGTTTCCTCGCACACAGGAACCGTTATATTCTAGATGAAGGGACGCAAGGGGAGTCGTATTTATTCAAGTGCACCAATGATTGTAATGTGATATCGCTTCTCTTTTAGCGGGAAGGATGATCCCTCCCCACTCCATGGTTGGACTCCCAGAAGGGTGGATGGTCCGGTAGCACCAGGTTGGCGTGACAGCTCATTATCAGACTCGTACATTCACGATTATTCAATCGATTCAATTCCACCGTATCTAGAGGGACACGGACTTCCGAGTCCTGACGACAAGACTGTTCCTCCATGCCAGCGTCCAGATCCTGGGCAGCAGAGCAACTATAATCGTTTCGGGCCGTAATGACAGGCCAGACAAACGTTTGCCGAGGCACAGCTGCGATATCGTGGATGGTCCTGGAGAAACTGCCCGTAAGTAACTTTGCCAGCGTCAGAATTGAAATCCACCTCACTTGTTCACTGATTTCGTCTATCTGTACATCCCAGGTTCTGGGTATCTCTGGCGCGTCGTCCGCAGAGCTGACCGAGAGCTGGAGAAAGACGGATACAGGGTCAGGGGAGGTGGAGGGGACAACGAAAGGTAAGGCGCTCACGACAGACATCCATTCCGGACGTTCATGATCTCTAGGTCTCCGTCGCTCTGGAACTGCGCATCAAGCAACGTCAAGCATACAATATGTTTAACACGCACCCAGACCGCACTGCCATGTTGTGTGGTCAGTGGGTAGTACCAGGTCGGCACGACCGCTCTAGCAGACTCATACATTCACGGTTATTCAATCAATTCAATTCCACCATATCTAGAGGGACATCGTCCTGACGCCAAGACTCGTTCCTCCCTGCCAGCATCCGGATCCTAGGCAGCAGAGCGTAATCGTTTCAGGCCGTGAGGACGGCCAGACAACAGCTGCGATATCGTGCACGTTATGCGCGGATGATCCTGGAAGAAACTGCTCGTAAGTAGGTCTGACTGCGACAGGAATGATATCCACCTCACTGATTTCGTCTATCTGTGCATCACAGACTCCAGGTATCTTTTGCGCTTCGTCCGCAGAGTTGACCGAGAGCTGGACAGAGATCACAGCTGAGGGCAGTAATAAGCCGCTCACGACAGACATCCATGTCCGGATGTTCATGATCTCTGGGTCTCCGTCGCTCTGGATCTGCGCACGACAACGTCAAGCAACGTCAGGCATTTTTAGAGATGTCTTGGTCGTTCATTCATTCTCCCAGAGTCTATCCGCGTCGGGGGGCGCCTGGATTATTTCAGCACCCACTTCAAGGTCGAATGCCAGTGCTTCTTATGTCGACCACACCCCGCGTTCTCGTTTCTGTACGCTGGCTGCAGCTGCATCAATAATCGATGGTCAAGTACAGAATCATCGGACAAGGGCGATGTTCACATACACATTTACGAGTCGATCTGCCGCGCGCCCCCGATCCTAAGTGCTTGGCCATAAGGCAAGACAAAGTGGCGCTTGCTAGGTAGGTACCCGCTCGTCCACTTGCCCGAGGCGACAGAAATCGTCTCCATTGTGGGCGCGGCTGGGCCTATGGCTCGTCGTAGAGCACTTTGCGGTGTGGTGCAATGCGAACGCCGTCATCGTGGCGCTCGATACCGACCCTGTGAATTGAGGGTCGTGTAGTGGTCTGTTGCGGGTCCGTGCGCTGGCCCGAAGCGGACGTTCGAGGCCCTTAGACGGGCGGATCCGACTTGTGGGCGGAGCCGACTGGAGCAAGACCATGGGGTGGGGGGCGAGTGGCGACTCGGGGCGGCCTCGCATCTTGCCGACGACGATGACGGGGCGGGTAGCCGCGACGTGGGGCTGCCCATGGAGGCAGCAGTGTCGAGAGCGGAGTCCCGACGAGTGCTCGTGTCTCCGCGTTTCGAATTCAAGTCGGCTTTGTGTGAGCCCACTATGGTCGACTGCGCCCAACGCTGACGTGGTGCCAGCCATCAAGCTGCAATATTCCCGCAGTACTGGCATCCTTGACTCGAGGGTATATCTCCCCCGAGCCTTCCGATGCTGAGGGCGCATACATAGACGCATGGCGTTCGGTGTGCTTCCATTGTTGTGGTCGAAAAAAACATGCTGTCTCACACCCATAGAATCCTTCCTCCTCCCAAACATTCCTACGCCTTCAATTCATCCTTCACTGACCGCAGGCGCGCCTTCCGACGGCGGCGCCCTCGTACACCAAAATTACACCAAGCGAACTCCAACTTCCAAACTCCATCGCCCAATGGCGGTAGCGTTATCCTTAGCCTGACTCTTCGCCTCGCTCGCTCCCGGCCAGATCTCTGAGATCTGGTCAGCTGTGGGCTGGCGTCATCTTATCTCGGCGGGTATGTCTCATTCTAGGTTTGGGGTTGTCATCAGGTCGCAGCTTGTGTTGCCCCGGGGTCCCACAGGGTCCCACCCAAATATACCTCCTACTCCTCACCACGAGGTAGTTCTAAAGCTCTTCTTGCTTTGGACAGCAAACTTTATGTTCGCGCGCGGACGACACCCTTGGAATTGTATTTACATTTAGGGTGGTTTGGTCGACGATGCCGGTCGGGTTTCTAGCTTCTTGGTGCTCGTCTCCGCGCTTCTGACTAAAGGAATCTTTAAGCTGTTCAGCGCAGGGTTTACACAACTACAAAATTTAACTTGAAGCGGATGAGGTACCATTCCAGGAACTTTTGATGTGGTCTCATTCTATATTCTCGGCCTTCTCGGTGGTTTTTCCTCTCTCTAGTCAGATTCTCGCGGGCTTTCTGTCGGATTCTCGACGGCTTCCCAGGTCCTCGCTTCCTTGTTGCATGTATCCACCCACAGATGACAGCCGCTCCAAATTCCAATCTCAAAAACGAGGCGGAGGGAGGAGTCGTCCGTGGGGCTGGAGTGCTTGGGAAGAAATTCGAACCAGCATCTTTGTGGCATGTGGAGCTAATTCCGTTACCCGCTGGTCTGTTTATGGGATCTTCTTTTATTGTTATTTTTTCAAGTAAATCGACAATGCACAAAGAACGATAAGTCAGACCATATGTGGTGTTCTAATAATATTCATTTCACTTTCTCGTTAATATCCCAAGTGATGATGGATCGAACAGGAAGTTCTAATACCTCGATCGGCGTGACCACCCTTCTACATTCCGTTGAAATTCATCCATGTATTGTACTGCAAGCTAAGATGGCAGCCTAATATTCTTTCCTCCTTCCTTCTTGCGCTGAATTTTCTTGATAGACTATCGCAGGGTTTTAAGTCACGGCTGGGATCAAGCCCGATCAGGCTGGGATTTATTCGCTGTCGGCCATGTCGGTCCCGAATTATCCGAACATTGATTCAACAAATTTAGCCCTAGTCAGTTCGCATCAATGCCTTGAGTTTTTCTCTACGGCATTCCCTTGAAGCCGCATAAGGCAACTTGGCATCAACTTATGGCATCAGATTGGTCGCCGGGGAAGTTCTCATCCAACTTTCAACCTCGAACTTTCCAACGAGTTTCCCAAAGTCGTGGACGGTTCGGGCACAGCGGACGTTTGAAACCCCTACATGATAGATAATCAGAACACCGATTGCGGTATTATCGTTTCTATCAAGTCCGCAGCATCTTCTCAAGATGTGCCCCGACGTGTCCAGGCATTGCCCTGTGCAGGATCACGGATTCAATTATTAAATGATGTTTCCTCTAGATCTCCTGTTTCGGCCATGATTTACCGATTCTACTGTTTTTTGCCAAGTCTTCAACCGGTGAGGGAAATGTATATAAAATGAAGTTAGCCTTCAGTTTGAACCGATTCAACCGAATCCCGCGTAATTAGGATTTTGGGAGTTCAATGGCGGCGGAGTCTTCGGAGTTTATAAGAGGTTTAGACGACCGTGCATTCAACAGCTAAGAGCATAGCCTTCAACAGCCATTTCTTCATGGGGCGCTAGTTACGGGTGATCTGTTGGCTGTGTTTTATGAATAGACCCAAGTTATCCCATTGATAAACTCCGCTAAAGGCTAGCGCTAGCATTCAACACTACTCTCAGTAGTATGTTGGGCGGTCAATTCATGACATTAACAACTAGATCAAGGAAGCACCAGCCTTAAATTTCTTCGCCTGCCCTCAATGCCGCCGAATGAGTCATATAGCACGCGCCTCGCGCGCTCCCGCTTTGATATTACTGCTCAATCATCTTTATTTTGAGCTTCACCTTGGCATCAAGTTAGGTGAACTCATCGAGATTCAAGTAGAACCGCGCTGAGCTACTAATTTATCCTGAGTCTTATCCGGGACTTAGGATCCACTTACAGTAACGGCTCTCGAATTTTACAGGTGCAATTTGACTTCCCACTGGCAAGAGAAAACCGTGGAACTTTCCGACCCTCTCCCTGCCAGGTCGGATCAGGGTCGGATTTGGAGACGAGTTGGAGAACGGAATCCATGTGATGATTAGAACAGCATACGGGTACCGTTTCTATTTAGTCGCCGCAGCATCATGTAAAGACGTGTCTCGACGTGTCCAGCATTGTGTATCCAACACGATTACAATACTCTGAACTAAAATTATTTCGCGTCCTCTCTTAAGTCCGATCCGCAGGCTCTATAGCGAGTTCTGTCTGTGAGCACTCGTCCAACCGGTGCATTGCGGCCCCCGACGGAGGTTTGAGGTTCATTCGGATTAACTGAAAGTGTCAATATTTTCTGAGGCTCTGAATCACCAATCGAAGCACACACGCCCGGACGTTAATATTTACTTTAATCAAGTATTCGCCGTTGTGCGCCTACGAGGAATATATAAAAATACATTTATCAGTCAGTTTGCACCCAGATTTCAGGTTGCGGGATGCAACAGGATGCAACATGCCAGATGAATGTTCAAATTGAAACGGGTATACTTGGCAGTGCCACGATACCCGTACGTGTTGATATTTAAAAGCCATTCCCTTACAAGCCATAATCCCGAACTGCGACCATGCTCCCACTATTCAGACAACTATCCAAACGCCGAGCGTATGAGCCTTTACGACTGTCTTCCGACGACGAAACACTTTTAGGACCGCAGAAGTGGACTAAATCAAGGCTGCGGATGGGCGTTGTGGTTATCGGCGTCAGTCTCGTCGTCTGGGTGGCCACCATTTTTTTCTGGCGAAGCCCATACAATCCGATGGACAACTACCAGGATATGTGAGTTGACCGCTTCATTGAATCCGTTCCGCCCTGTTTAAGGACAAGTCAGAAATGCGCTTCCCGTATCGAACAGCAACGGTGCGGGACCCTCGTCCATTAATCGACGGGCAGTCGTGTCATCCCTCTACTCAAACGGTTTCGCCATCGCCGCGGCCGTCGTAGGACATTCTGCCCTCAGCGCGAACGTCAGCGCTCGGTTGCTTCTGCCCTATCTCGAAAGCCAAGTGTCAGAGAAGGCGCTATGCGTTACACGGGCAGTTGGATGGGAGACATACGCTGTACCGCTTATACCGCCGCCGCATGACGGTCAGGGGATCCATCCGCGGTTCAGGGATCAGTACACCAAGCTGAATATTTGGAAGTTGGACGAGATGGGCATCGACAGCGCCGTCTATCTTGACGCGGACACCCTGGTTCGTCGAAATTTCGACGAGTTGTTCGACAGTCCTTTCAACTTCGCCGCTGTTCCTGATGTATATGGAGCCGGCGATCCTCGAGGGTTCAGCCTAACGTTCAACGCGGGGGTGCTCGCTTACCGGCCGTCATCGGGGGTTTTTGGTGCGGTGGCCAGCTGCTCGTGTTTAAAACGTCGCTGATTTTTGTTACAGAGGACATGCGCCGCAAGATGGAGGTCGCAGTGTACCCGCTGAAGCAAGCGGAGCAGGCATTCCTGAACCTGTACTTCGGCGGGACCTGCATGCGCCTACCTTACGTCTACAACGCGAACCTCGCCATAAAGGCGAGGAGCCCGGTCCTGTGGAACCGGCTGGCCGACGAAATGCGTATAGTCCACTACACGGGCGTCAAGCCCTTTCTCCACGAGCGACGATCTTCGAATACGATTTTGTCTGTTGCAGAGGTGGAGGAGGCGATGGATCAAGGCGCGCGGCACGACAACAGCTTTTTCGCCGAGGAGGTAGCATGGTGGAGAGCAGCATACCAACGGATGATGTTAGAGCGCGGAGACGAAATTAGAAGATGCTACTCGTCGTAGAGTCAAACAAAATAGATATGCAGATAGTCCAAGGTCTTCAAATGTCGGATTGTGCGCCTAGCGTCTGCAAAGTTCAAACGACAGCATATGTCCCAAGGACCGAGAAATCATGATGGGCTGTCTTCGTTCCTTCGCTACAGTCGAAGACAACTAGCCTCGACTAGCACAACAAGCAGTTCTATCGCGGCCGCGACGTGCGAAACCATTCACATGAAGCTGGGAAGAATCAGGGCACGAGCGTTTGTTGAGCGTTTGCAGCCTCGAAACGTCACGGTGTGTCATCGGCGGCGGTGTGATGCGAGATCAACTGATGGATACGATCGCGTGACTTGGTGACAGGTCGCGTCCAAGTCATCGGCGCGTTGTCGGCGCGCTTTAAAGCGCGGCTCTGCCCAGAAAAGAGCGGCATTTAACACGTGTAATATCAATATTAACTTTAACATTTATACCGGGTATCTCGGAAACGAACGTCTTTTAACAGCTGTTCGCGAACCCTTGGATCTTCACCCACATCCCGAAACTCCTCTCGTTGTCGTTGGCTTTCCAGAGCTGATCGTCGTACTCGAAAGCGTACATGATGACATTCTGTGCTGCACAGTTGAGACCTTGCAGCGCAACAAGTTCATCGTTGATGGATGCCACAGCCGCGCTGTTGGAAGCTCCGCGAGAGGGCCATCCGGATCTGCAAGTGGCTGTGAGATTCTCGGACAACTTGCACATCAGAGTGACTCTTACTCGGTGATGCGGATGGTCTTTCCGGGACAGGCTGCAGCCAAAGCCGGAACGACGGTGTTCGCGATGAAACTGTTCGCGTGGGAAGAGGGCGAGCCGTCGTAGAAAGCACTGTTGTCGGGAGTTCAGAGTCAAAACACAGAGTATCTGGGAGGAATCGTACTGGGCGTTGGCACCAACAAAGTCAGCTTGGCAGAGAATAGGGTTGTTTACGATTTCAACCCTGAAAGGAAATGGAGCGTCAGTTACTGTTATGAAACAAGTAAAAGCTTGAAACCCACCAGGTGTGGACCGTGCTGACGGGCACAGTGATTCCGATGGAATTGAGATAACCTTGATAAATCGTGAGACCCAGGGACTTGAGAGGAAAAACCAACATTACCTCGGACATCGAAAACCTTGGCCATGATGGCATTCGGGTCGTCATTCACCTCGTTTCCGATAGTGAGGGCAATATAGCGGGATTGTCCGTAGATGGCCACAGCATTGCGGAAATCTTGGACTTGGTTGCTGCGGTGAGATTAGCACATAGACCATAGAGACAAGCTGGAGAGGCGTACTTGATATCGGTGATGGACGCTGCGACACTTCCCTGTATCGCATAAGCAGGGTGGTCTACAAAAAAAAAAGCGTTCATAAAACATACAGGGATGTAAATTCCAGCAAGGAGGCCAATGTTGGCTTGGGCGCAGGCAGCGGAAGCCATGAGAAGGGCGTTGCAATCTAGGAAAGGTGAGCATTCCATCGAAAACGCTTGTAAAATGAATCGAACCAAATCCACTGATACGAATGGCAACCATCCCCAACCCTGCGGCGTCGTTCGCGACTTGATTCCATTGAGCCTGAGTTCTGCATGTATAGGTTCCTGTGTTGCCGATGCTGTTGGAGACCGTGACTCCGCGGAAATGGTTCACCGCGAAAACATGGAGAGGAGAAAGGACTGCGGTTATGATGAGGGAGAGTAGGAATTTCATCTTGAGACAGTACGCATATCCGATGTTCCTTTATAAATCTTTTATACAGGTAGCGGCGGCTACTACAAGCCGCTCCGTCGGACTGCGGAATGTTGAGTCAAGATGCGCGCCTGGCGATTTCTCAACGTCGCGGCAAGACTATAGCTGCCGCTGGGATGATGAATCCCAAACGCCAGGGCGCTCCGTTGGAGGCGTCTATTGTTTCTAGCCATTACTTGCACTCGACGAACTTGAAGGCTAGTTCCGTTTTCGGTTCCGTTTTAAAGCCTGGTCTCCTTACAGCAGGGAGGTTCAGTCAACTCAAAGTCAATTCAAGATGAAGAATCGAGGCGAACTTGAAGCGGTAGGAAGCGGTATGTACTTACGCAACATCCCAGATCTCAGGATCGACGGAGGCAGGTGAATCATTGATGTGATCATGGATGAGCAACGCATGTGGCTTTCTATTACGCGAGAAGAAGCGAGTAAAGGCGAGTAACTCTGAAACTCCAACCGTGATTGAGCTTCCAGCGCTCAGGGTTTCTCAGGGATTATATATCCCATCTTTCGGCATGAAGTGATTAAATGCGCACATGCACAACCTCACGGCTGGTGGGATCGTTGCGAACGGCGTGGGCGTACTCAATTCCAGGAAGGTGTTGCCGTAATATTCGAGAAAGGTGTGCTGTAATTGTAATATTCGTGTGGCCGCAACGGCGCAACCAGGTTTCGAGGGCTAAATTTAGAGGCAACGTGTGAAACAATGGTGCCCATAACATCCCAATTTGGAATGACAGGTTCAACTGGTAGGATGTTCAAGCCGTGTTATCTTGGCATGTCATGGCGGCTGCGCTAACTCAAACAATTGGGGTGTGGGGCCGCGGCGGTGCCCGGCAGGAACTTCGTACTTATGAGTATTTCATGTAGTATGTTTGTTATTCTAAATAATCGCTTCTTGAGTGCCCCAGTAACAAGGCCTGTTGTTTTCGGTGTAAGAGTCCAGCAGGCTTGCCATTCCAACAGCCCTCTCTTCATCCGAGATGATTTGCTCCATGACAGGGGTGGGAAGAATGAACAAGGGGAGATGAAGATAGTTACGTTCAGGGCCAAATTATATTAAGTTAGCCATTACAATATTTCAGAATACCACCCTCACCATCCGATGTGCATGGATAATTTGCAGTTAATTGTACAGTGTGTGAAGATAAAGCTTCATTAATCCACATAGCACCATACAGTCACTTTCTCAGATACCTAGAACTGACCGTATGCTGACAGCCCCGTTAGCAAGAATCCATCCGCATTTAGGATGGGCAACATTGTTGAAATGGGTTTCGCACTCGTTGCATTTAAGATGCACCACAGGAAAGATAGTGACATGTACTTGTGGAAGCTCATGCTCAAGACACAATGCCATTGGATCCAAGTTTGACGAAGGTGAGTGAGCGAATCAAGCGGTGCTATTTATACTTACCATGTGTAGAAGCTCACATTGCACGTTCCACAAGTGCAGCAGTGACATTGAATGTCAATAAACGTAAAGTGTCTGCACACAATGCGACACCTATGCAGTACAGAGTGAAGGAGGATGTCAGCAATGACGAGGATTTCGAAGGGGCACAGGAGCGATTCCGCTGTCTGAGGTTGGACACCAAGGTGGACAAACTAGATGAAACCATGAACGAGATGTACATAGTTTCATGCCCACGTTATCTACTTGGCTACGATATGAAGAAGCTGGGATATTTATTTACAGAATATGTAAAGAGAACAAGAACAAAAAAATAACAGTCCATGTTGAGTCAGCAGGAGTCAGGCCAATAAATTATAATCTCACACTGTACAGTCGCAAACCGGGAAGAGCAACGCTCTGATTGTTCGCTGAATATCTCACCCAAATCAGATCCAAATCAGTGGGTCCAAGTTTGTAACCGGGTTGTCGAGAGGTGTAGTCTATGTCAGAATTTACTCCTGGGCGATAGTCCCTGTCATTCTTAAGAACGAGTGCAAAACTTTCCGGGAGCCTAAATATGCCCAAACACGTAGAAGCGCAACACTACATTGCCGCCGATTGTAGTTCCAGCAGAAGCTATTTTGCATCCGGGAATTATATAGCCATAATAAGGGACCCAAAAAACCCTCAGATAGGAAGACAGTCCATATTTTGGGTGATTCACTGGCTGAAAAGAAGGAAGGCCAATTGATCCTAATTGATCGTGTTGACGATTGAACAAAAATATGCTATTTCTCTCGCTCCACCCCGTCGTTTGAGGCAAATCCTTCTCTAGGTAGTCAAGGATGATCCCCTACTATGTTCCCACCGAGTTTTGAGGCAAACATTAACAGTCAAAATTGCCAAAAGTGTAGTGTTGCTCTTCTATGTGTGTTGCACTTCCCGGTTTGCGACTGTACCAAAGTGAGCATCCCTTTCTTAATCATCCATGACTAAATTCATGAAAACACAAAAGTTTTGTGCGCTGTCATGTGCAGCTTTTGATTGTGATGCCGACCAATGCTGGAACTGCCGGGATGGAATCAGGTTGAATACTCACATATTGAATTCCAGGGGTTCGAAAGAGGTAAATGAGCATTTCACATTCTCCACATGAAGGTTGCTCCCAAAAAATGAAGTTTAAACACCTCCGAACACCTCGGCAGCATTCGGCATAATACACGTGACAGCGTGCAAAACTTTCGTGTTTACATGAATTTAAGCAAACGGCTGTACCATGCGATACGAGGAGTCATATAGTTGGCTAAAAATAAAATAACAATAACAGATATACGAAGAACACAATGAATATGAGTGATAAGGAGAAAGGAGAAATAAAGGATTTTTTAAAAATGCGGAGGTCGGGAGTCGAACAGGCAACCTCCAGATTTCGTTGGGGGGGTACCGCCACTAATATATCACAAAATTTGTAGTGAAAGTTTTTAAAAAGGCTTCAACACAGCCACTATTTTACCAGGCACGAAAAATGGAACAAGGATTGAGAGAGGTCGCGAAATCCTCATATCGGTTTGTTAAATGGACGATCACTTATTACATAAGTACTCGTAAATAATGAGAGTGGCCCAGAGCAGCCCCTAGCGGCCCCGACAGAGGTGAGAGAAAGAATGCAGGCCTATGCAGGCAGTAGCAACGATCACTGTAAGACCTTGTAAGACCAGGTAACTTACCCGGAGCGGATTATTTTCGCTAGTAAGTGACCGGCGAATGGACCATATTAACATGTTTTGCGGGGATATTCATCGGACGCAACGGAAATAACCTGCATGCCGGTGACAAACAGGTTTATAACGGGTTAAACTAATCAATTTTCCTCCTCTTTCCCCCGGTCCATAGCGCTGTTTTTGCATGCCTCATGCAAAATTTGTTGGGTGACTTCTAAAACCGACAACCTGGTTAAATCCAGGCTAATCTCATCCATTTGCATGTAATGGTTCTTTTCACACTTTGTGTACACAGCACGATCACCAGTAAAAGAGTTAAAATAAACATGTATTGTGGCAGACTGGGAGGTTGGGGGTAAGGGAGCCAAAGATTGAAAATCTCTCTGACCACCATTTCTGGATACAGGTACCTCTATAAGCAGGAGGGGCGTAGTCGCGAGTTATGGCTGCACCCAGGGTTGATGTAGACTGTTGAACAAATCAGCATCAAACACTTTGAAAAGCAGGTGGAATATGACATACCTAAGAACATCGACTCTAAGGGCATTGCTGATCAGATAAGGTAGGTGCCAGTCACTCACAACGAGCGCTCACGTGATCTTTCTGTCACTTTTTTCTTCGACATTAACCTCCACCACCAATACTCGAAGGACATATCTACAACCACAGATGTGTCCGTTGAAGCATTCTTTAGACTTCCTCGGTTTCAGTTTTTTATTTTATTCATATTTGGTCGAGTAGTGTGCCCAAAAAAAAACATGATTTTTTTCGATGCAGAATCGAGCAAGAACGCGTCTGGCAGGATTCAAGGTTTTGACGCGCCGGATATTTGCCGTCACAGTAACGCGTTACTGTGACACACGTGACCCCGCCACCGCGCCTTTTTTCGCGTCTCTCCGACCCAGAATCAACTGAAAAATGCCCACGTTGAAGCGGAAAGCAAAGGCGGTGAATCTCAGATCTTATGCAAAGGTTTTTACACAAAAACTACACCTCTACCTGGACTTACACATGTTTTTTTCACAGAAGGCCAAATTGTCGAGTGGCACACCAACTCCCAGCCCCGAGCCGTCGCGCCCCGCCTCCCCAGAAGAGCCCAATGTGGCCATAGACGACTCCGAGAGTGAAACTGCATCACAGAACTCTCAAGAAAGTGCCACGCCATCAGAAGATTCCGAGGACTCGATGCTTTCGGAAAATCTGCATGATGTGCCCCAGTTCCAGTCTGAGGCCAGCCTGCTTGGCTGGCTCAATCTTGGGAAGAAAAAGGTGCAGAAGATTCTTGACCGTGCAAAGGAGGGCAGTTCCATCAACAAGAAGGGGCGAGGACGTTATTACAAAACCCAAATAGGGGCTGCTCCCTCGGATCGCACAGATCGTTTGCACAGAGCCGATGCCAAGAAAACAGCCAAGGCTCACGGAGGTGGATTGGCAGCGTGGTTTAACAAGGCCCAGGTCACGACAGAACAGGTGGTTCCACAGCCATCGACGTCGGCAGCACGAGTCCAAATGGGGACTGATTCGAGCATTCCCGCCTCGTCGTCGCAGCATCCAGTGACTGTCGAGGAAGTTGACGATGAAGAAACCAGCCCATGGGACCGCTCCGAGTCTCCCACACCTTCTGAAGCGAGTCGACTGGACGAGGACGGACTTGGAGATCTGGAGGACATCTTTGCATCATTAGACCGTGAAGATCCCAGCATGCAAACATCTGCGCGACCTCCCACGCCCGCAGCTCGGTCACCGACGTCTGCCGCAGATCCTGCGCATACATTCCCCCATCCTACACACCCCGCCGCTGATCCTACACGTCCCTCTGTCCGTTTCGGTCCGCCATCTTTTTCTCGTGCAGATGAGACATTTTCACACATACCCGTGAAGCCATGCCGCCCTCCGGGTGCTCCTCCTCCGGAAGATGCCATTGACGAGGCGATAAATAAAATCAGCGCAATTCTGAGACCGTCGCGTGGCCCGAATACCAAGGGTTACAAGCATGCAGATCTTAATATGGTGCTGCGCGGACGGCTCGAGTTGATGCTGGCATTCCTTCGGCTGTATGCGGCGGAAGGGTATTCAGAGTGGGCAAAAAAGGCCGATATCATTGCCAAGTCTGCGGGAAGCAAGTCCTGGATGTCACGCAGGATCCGTGAGTGGACGATTGCCTTCATGAAAGATGAGACGGACCTGCCGACTGCCGAATATAGCAAATTCAATGGGTCTGTTTTGGAGGACAAAGATCTAGCTCAAGAAATCCACTTGCATCTCCAGGGTCTCAGGAAATATGTCGCTGCACAGGATGTCGTGAATTTCATGGCGTCAGATGAGATGAAGACTCGCTTCAATCTGAAACACGGAATATCCCTCCGGACCGCTCAGCGGTGGATGAAACACACGAAGTATCGCTGGACCTCCGAGCCAAAGGGCATGTATTCCGATGGGCACGAGCGCGAGGATGTTGTCGACTACTGCCAGAATGTGTTCTTGCCGCGATGGGAATCTTATTCAGCACAGACGAGGAAATGGACGAAGAAGGGCGAAGAAGCGGGGACTGAGCCAGGACCGGCAAAAGATCCAGAACCAGAACCAAAGAAAACAAAGAGGCAGCTCGAGGAAGAAAAGTGGGAAGAGTGGGAGGAAGAGGCTGAGCGTGTCTTTGTCGGAACACCTGATGGGAAAGTCGTTGTGATCTGGCGGCATGATGAATGCATCTTCTATGCAAATGATCGCCGGAAAACTCAATGGGTCCATCTCTCGGAAAAAGCAAAACCATGGACCAAGGGGGAGGGTGTCTCAATGATGGTCACGGCTTTTGTTTCACCCGATTATGGCTGGGAATTGCGGCTGGTGCTTCGGCCGGGAAAAAATCGTGATGGCTATTACACAAACCAGGACATTCTCAATCATGCGACATTGATGATGGATAGGCTGGACGCGACACGGCCGAA
Source organism: Mycena epipterygia (assembly GCA_029281465.1). NCBI lineage: Eukaryota > Fungi > Basidiomycota > Agaricomycetes > Agaricales > Mycenaceae > Mycena > Mycena epipterygia. The sequence goes on along the minus strand of JARJCQ010000010.1, from coordinate 1,396,391 downwards.
CGAGATCCACGTCCTTGCCTATGACAACGCCACCAACCACACCAAACGAGCTGATGACGCACTCAGCGCTCGCCACATGCCTGTCAAAACACCCGGTATTGACAAAAAAACAAAGATCCAGAAAAATTGGCTCGTCAAAAAGAAGACCGCTAATGGGGTGGTATGCACGCGGATGAGGGATGCTATGTTTGCAGATGGGACCCCTCAAGCTCTGTATTTCCCCCAAGGTCATGCAAAGGCGGGGATTTTCAAGGGGATGCGCACGTTAATTCACGAGCGCATCACGAAAGGGGCCAACCTGCCCAATCCGGACAATCTGAAAGCGGAATGCACAAATTTCAAATGTCCCCCGGGACAGACTGATTGTTGCTGCCGGCGCATTCTTTTCACCCAACCGGACTTTGCCAACCAGAAATCTCTCCTCGAAGAACACTGCAATGCTCGCGGATACCATGTGATTTTCTTCCCAAAATTCCACTGCGAACTTAATTTCATCGAACAATGTTGGGGATATGCGAAGCGGATCTATCGCATGTGCCCCTCCTCCTCAAAAGAGGAGGATTTGGAATGCAACATGAATGCAGCGCTTGATGCTGTTCCACTGGAAACGATGCGGAAGTATGTTTGATCTTCTATCATCTTTCATCGCACATTTATTGATACCGGATGGCAGGTTCGCAACTCGATCGGAGTGCTTTATGGATGCTTATCGAAAGGGCCTCTCCAGGGATCAAGCCGCTTGGGCTGGGAAAAGATATCGCGGCCATCGGGTCCTCCCCAAAAACATCATGGCCCTATTCGACAGATTTGCGCGGAAGAAAAATTGAATTCCTTCTCGCACAATGCTTAAACATGTATATATATATTATATCAGGTCCATAGGGCCGTTTTCCCTAGTATGATTTTTTTTTTGGCGTCCTCGAGATTTTGCCGTCACGCGTAACGCGTTACATATCACGTGAGTGCTCGTTGCGAGTGACTGGCGCCTACCTTATATAGAGGAGTAAGTGAAGGCTGAGCCGAGTTCTCGAAGTCCACAGAATCAAAGCCGAACCAAGTGAGCAAGAGAGCCAGCCACAGACCAGAAAGCACGAGACACAAAGACCAAGTTCTAATACGTCTTGAGGGCACATGGAGGAGCAAGCACGACGCATGTGGGATGGTGGTGGGAGGAAGAGAAAGACCGAACATACATCAGCATCATTCGATGTTAATTGGTGCATCAAATTGACCACGTCCGGCGGAGTCTGAATGACTTGAGAGGTCGCGCCAGCGGCCCAGGACCAGTAAGGACTATTGTACAACATAATATTGTATGAAAGACCATCTCATAAGGTCTGATTCACGAGAATTCAATATCTGGCGTGGTTTAGACTTTTTTTTACGAGAAAGTAATCCAGATACCAAGCAGGTTTAGCCTGACTCCATAACACGTTCTACGGTTGACACCATGAGATTATCAAGAACTGGATGAACTCCACTATTCAAACAGGTTACTCAAAATCACACGGACCGGCCGGAGAAAGGTAGCCAGATTTCAATTAACCATGTTTTCACCCATTAGACGGGTGAACGGGGAAATTATCCCGCCGACCGGGTGCAAAAATCTGGTCCTTGTCTTACAATGGAGAAAAATTAAAAGACCGCTTTCTTGCTTCAATGTGGCCAGAGTGCACCGCTCCTGGTGGTCAGCTAAGGCCTTTCAGCTATTTGAAGTATATAATTAGTTTAAATGTCACAGAGCCGGCGATTCTCTCGGTTCAATACACTGGATCAAGGGGCACAGATCTAACAGGTACTTTGCAAGCTGCCAGTGGTGCCTTCGTCATTCAAGTTGGCCGACTACCAAGTCCGACTCCGCCATATCACTGTTAGAAATAGGCATTGGGGGCATAATGTGAGGTGGCATTCACCAGAAAACCTTGGAAAGTGTGTGACGTGCAGGCGGGCCGGTCCCTGAACTTAGATTACCAAATGCAGAAGCTCACCTCCGACGGATCACTGTACGTTTTGGTTCCTAAAAGTTTGGCCCAACCGCAACGGCATCAGATTACAATGATTATGCTTTTCATATTCAACATTAGGGACAGTCAGAGTAGATGATTAAGAAGCGATTAAGATGAGCAATTCGAAAGCAATTATGATTTATCTAAAATGTTGGAGAATCACTTGAATGCTTAATCGCCTTTGAATCGCTGAAGTGCCTCTGGAGGCGCTTCGACGCAATTATGTTGGCGATTCAGATGTGATTAAGATCAAATAAAGAGTAACCACATTAACACCAAATAATCACATCTGGTGAAGCACATCTGAATCACGTTCAAAAAAGGGACGGTCAGAGCAATCTATGATTATCACATGATTATGATGCGAAATAAATTCAATAATCACATCTGAATCACCGGCTGAATTGTGTGTGAATTGTGTCTTTATCGTCTGCTCTGACTGTCCCTATTGCAGGCACTTGAGTTGGATTTTTAGCTACATTTCTGAACATGTACAACGGAAATCTTTTTGAGGCGGGTATTGTATGTGTCTGAAACGTAGCTTTTGAGGATTCTCCTTCTGTTCTTTTATTTGATCCAGTGGATTTCTTAGGACTGTTCAGGGCGATCTGTGTTCACTTCCGACAACTTCAGTAGCGTTCGGCCTACCACGAAATGTCTATCGCCGCCGCTATAATTGTTCAGTACGGGAATTGATCAGCCATCAATCCCGCCATATTTTGCATAACTTCCTCCTTCAAGAGTGCTAAATACCAGTTAGAAACTTGTTGGAAAGTTCGAGGTTGAAAGTTAGATGAGTCATCAAGAACTTCCCCGGCGACCAGTTTGATGGCCTAAATTGCCTTATGCGGCTTCAAGGGAATCACTACGTTTAGACCCCCCGTAGACAGAGGGTCTGTCTACCTGGGTAGACACAGGGTAGACCGACCTGTCTGGCTACCTAAGCCTATGTTGAGTACACATACCCACTTCACCTGAGTCTACCGTGTGTCTACCCTGTAGATGGGGGTACACAGACCCGGGCCGAGGTAGACCAAGGTAGACCGACACAGACATAGTCCAGCTGACATCAACACCAGGTTTTGCCTCTGAATTTTCAACCCAGGTTGACGAGAAGTACACAGTGAATTGTAAGCGAGTTGCCACGAATGTTGAAGAACAAGCTACTGATCGGGCACACAACTGATGTCGCATGGCATGGCCAAATCAGGCCCTAAATCCAAGATGCCGCTAGTGGACTGAATAAAAGAAAGAGTTTGAGGGAATACTTAGAGTTGGGAAGTTTAATATATTAGTGTATGATATTCATGAAACCTTGCCGAGGTGGACTGGAACATGTTGCGTTACAAACAGTCGGGGTCGCTTTCGGAGTTATGTCCCAATTTGGGGGGGTGGGGTGCCTTCACCGTTCACGTGTTGTGATCTGTGTGCCGGATCAGTAGATCGCTCGCCTCTTGAAGAAGGGAAATCAAGTGATTGTTTGATCCGATGGCCACCGCTGTCAATGTGTGCGCACACGTGTGGCGATGCCGTGATTTCGACTCTGCTGGCGCGTCCAGAATTAGTGCAAAGCGAAGGAGAGACACCTAGACACAGGAAGGGCCGAGGTGAGCCCAAATTAGCAGTGTACGTTTGGACGGGGTCAGTGTACCAAGAGAGACCGAGGTAGACAGAGGTCACTGAAGGCTGTCCACCTTAGGTAGCCGGAGGTAGACAGGGGTACACTGAGGTAGACTAACATGTGTCTACATGTTGTGGTACACATACGTCTACCCGGGTAGACAGAGGGTAGACCAAGGTAGACCAAGGTAGCCCGAGGTCTGTCTACGGGGGGTCTAAACGCAGTGAATGCTGTAGAGACGGGGCCGACATTTCCGACAGCGAATAAATCCCAGCTTGATCGGGCTTGCTACTAGCCGTAACTTACATAAGATCCTGCGGAGTAGCCTAGCAAGAAAATTCAGCGCAAGAAAGAAGGAAAGAATAGTAGGCTACCACCATCTTAGCTTACAGTACAAGTACATAGCTGAATTTCAACGGAATGCAGAAGGGTAGCCACGTCGATCCAGGTGTTACCAGTAGAATTCCCTGCTCGGGTCACTTTGGCACTTGGGATATTAACGAGAAAGGGAAACGAGTATTAGAAACCTGGTTCTTTGCTGTAACCGTTTTCGACTTTGAAACCATTTAGTTGCCGGTGTCTGCATTGCTTCATGGCTCATCTGATAGAGGTGACAATGCTTTTTTCGATATCGGAGTCGGCGATGCGTGCGCCATGTGGACACTTGAAGTTCTGACAGCTTCCGCAGCCAGAATTGTCGAGAACAGTGAGGAAATCTCTCGGATGGGAGGGAAGCCGTGTGCATGTAAATAGAAGGACCGGTGCACCAATGACGAGCGGAGAAAGATGATATTATAAGAAAGAAAAAGTAAACAGAAGTCATCAGGAAACACCTCTGATCTATCGATGTCTATCACGTGTTTATCGGTGTCTATCCGGTCTACCATAGACTGGATAGACAAGATGCTCTAGTCTATGGTAGACCGGATAGACACCGATAAACATCTGTTTTTTTCCAGATGAAGAGATGTGGGGCGAGATACGTATACTAAATAATGTATATACTAGCCGATTCACCGACGGATTCGGGCGGCCTTCGGGCGTGCCAGTGGTCTCGTGGTTCCAGTTGGCGGCTGCGGAAAGTGATTCCAACTGCATCTACAGCTGCGGGAGCGATATTGAGCTGCGGGAGAAGTTACGTGGGAATAAATATATAATTACGCAACGCTGATGTGTGTCGAATGCCAACTTCTTCATCCCGACCGCAAATAATAAGTCAACAGAGCATTGACTACCCTGTCGGGGGTTTTCGCGACGCTGTGCGCAAAACTGAATATCCAGGCGGATAGGTAGGTAGGTAGCATTACACGGCACGGTCCGAGAACGCCGGGTCCAGGGATTAGAACAAGTGTTTTGTTAGGACAGCGTCTGTCAAGAGAGACAAGGAACAAATCAATATTGCGGTTCGTTTAGCCGCTTTCCCCTTTTAGCTACAGAAGATGCCAAGGTTGAAAATACAAAATACAACGATGGGCTTCAAGGCGAAGGCGCAACTCGCGCGCTGGGATAACCATTGGGAACACCGCGTTCGGGCGGGATCATGTTGTGTCTAATTCCATTTCTATCACAAAGCCGCAGATCCAACGTGGTGGAAAGTCGGGACGCGATTGCCGATCTATAGAGCTGTGCAATGAAGGCATGAAGGCGTTGCCAAACGCAACGTGTTCTCTTCTACCAACATCTTTGACAAGCCCCGGTTGAACCGGAGAAATGCCCACCAAATTTGGCGAAGGGTCTTCCCAAGAATCTAAGATCTGCCCGCGGTTTGAGGGAAAACTGTTTGTCAACCAAATTGAACCAAATTTGAATCAGATCCCGGGCAATAAATTCAAACCGTTCACTGTACGCTCACATACGTGCTCCGCAGTGATGGTAGGCGCTACGCGTTGTCCCCATTTTGTACTATATAGTAAGTACCCACGTCCAACCATGTTCTTGAATTCCACCCCCATGCTCCCACTATTCAGACGATTATCCCAACGCCGCCTCGGAACGTATGAACCGCTACGATGGTCCTACGAACCGCTGCGATGGTCTGACGACGAAACACCTTGTGGACAGAAATACACTGCTAAATTCTGGGCGCGGATCGCCATGCTGGCAGCCATCCCGATCGGTGTCGCTCTCGGCGTCTGGGTCCTGACGAGGATTTTCTGGCGAAGTCAGTACAGTCCTCTAGACAACTACCAGAACCTGTGCGTTGTCTGTCAATGGGTTGCATTGCCCTTATTAAATTACGACCCAGAAATCCGTTGCTTGTCACGCACAACAGTGCGGGACACACGCCCATAAATCGGCGAGCGGTCGTTTCATCCTTATATTCGGACGGATTCGCCATCGCCGCGGCCGTCGTAGGGCATTCCGCCCTCAGTGCCAACGTCAGCGCCCGGCTACTTCTGCCCTACCTCGAAAGCCAAGTCTCAGAGAAGGCGCTGTGCATTGCGCGGGCAGTTGGATGGGAGACATACGCTGTACCGCTGATACCGCCGCCGCATGGCGGCCAGGGGATCCATCCGCGGTTCAGGGATCAGTACACCAAGCTGAATATCTGGAAGTTGGACGAGATGGGTATCGACAGCGCCGTCTATCTTGACGCGGACACCCTGGTTCGTCGAAATTTCGACGAGTTGTTCGACAGCCCTTTCAACTTCGCCGCTGTCCCTGATGTATATGGAGCGGGCGATCCTCGAGGGTTCAGCCTAACGTTCAACGCGGGGGTGCTCGCTTACCGGCCGTCATCGGTGGTTTTCGGTGTGGTGGCCAGCTGCTCGTGTTTAAAACGCCTCTGATTTTTGTTACAGAGGACATGCGCCGCAAGATGGAGGTCGCAGTGTACCCGCTGAAGCAAGCGGAGCAGGCATTCCTGAACCTGTATTTCGGCGGGACCTGCATGCGCCTGCCTTACGTCTACAATGCCAACCTAGCCATCAAGGCGAGAAGTTCGGTGCTGTGGAACCGGCTGGCCGACGAAATGCGTATAGTCCACTACACGGGTGTCAAGCCCTTTCTCCACGAGCGAAAATCTTCAAACACGATTTTGTCTGTTGCAGAGGTGGAAGAGGCGATGGATCGAGCAGCGCGGCGGGACAACGGTTTTTTTTGGGAGGAGGTGACGTGGTGGAGAGAAGCATACGAACAGATGATGCTAGAACGCGGGGATGACATTAGAAGATGCTATTCATAAAACATATACATGTGAAACCGCCGTCGTTGGACCCGGAGAACTATCGAAGCAGCGCCCCGACTCCTGATGAGAGATGAATCGAGTCCCTAACGAGTCGACCATTGAAATGCATCCGCGCTTTCACCACAGCCAGGTCATCCCGAGAACAACATAGACGAACAAGAATCCCGCCAACAGCCTGATAATCGCAAGGACCCAATGGCTCAGCGTCACGGCGTGGTACTTCATCCCGATCGACTGGAAGATCGCGAAGATCGAGGAGGCCGGTGTATTGCCGCCGTAGCACAGGGACTGATACCGCGCAGCCAAAGAGCCTGTACACACATTGTGTGCAAGTCTGCAATGGGACAGGATATGCAACGCACCACCGACGATGCCGTTGACGCCGAATCCAACGACGGCGAGGAGCATGAAAAAAACAGCTTGAAGGATGAGCAGCGGGAGCAGGATGATCTGGGGACCGAGGAAGATTAAGGCGGAGGCTAGCAGAACCGCGTGTCGGTGCGCTTTGACTGGAGTGGTATCAGTCAGTGGAGCGCAATATTCATTATCCTTGGCGACTTACCAGGCTGTGATGCGGTGGCGGCGGCATCGAGAAGCCACGCATACACAATGGGCAGTGTATCGCGAGTCCAGTCTACCGCGGCGGCGAACGCGTGTTTTACCCAAGCTATGACGGCGGAGAAGGCGCTGGACAACCAGCGCGCGATCGCGGCGAAGATTTTGGCGAAATGGTTGTCTGGATTGCAATGAGACACAAGAACCAGAAGAAATTGAGACAAGCACCGCCGCCTCCCACATTGAGAAAATAGGTCGATGCTTGAGGACGATAAGCTGGCATGAGCGGTGGATGACATCGATAACGCACCAGATTGTTGCGGAATCAAGAGACTGGCAGGGAGATACATCGTGGAGGGATGAGCATGCGTACGCCTCGCGGCCTCGCCTTGTCCACATTGAGCGGGCGCCTAATGAAATGTCGTAATCGCTCTTGTCTTAAAATTGGAACAAAGGAGGTGTCGATTTCACTTGCTGGACTATTCACGAAAAGATTGGTCTGGTTAATAAAGCCCCCCTTTTTTTTGAACGCGTAACGAGGAACCACATGGGACCGTTTGTGCACGGAGAGACGACGAGACTCGGAGCAGTGGGGACTAGTAAGACTCGGAGGTAGGCACAGGTCGGTATATACTCGCGAGGGTAGTGATCCCAACTCGGAACTGAGGGACCGCCGTCGGCACCAAAAGCAACGGATATGCCAAAAACTGCCGCAGGGAAGTTTGTGAGGGCGGGTAGCTTTGTAAGAAGCACAGACGCACCAGATCCCTTTCTATTCCTATCACCACAGCACGCTGTCTACTTGCTGCCAGTGCCATTGATTGCCCGGCGTGGAAGCGAAGGGTGAGTGGCGGGTGGTGGGTGGTGGGTGTCACTCACAGTGGCAAGAGCCATGTGTGAGGCTGTGCGCTTGTCAGGGTCATCAAACAATAATTGTGACATCAAAGTTGGGATGAATGTGTACGCTCACAATATCAATGAACTTTGAATGAACTCCTCCCACATCCCACAAACACCCAGGGTACCTTCTGCTCCCCCACGGGGCTCGCCTCGCAAAGTGATTCAGTGACCACCCGGAGTACCAGGTAAAGTAGTGTTGACCTTGCACATCTCGTTTTGGCCCAGGGACAGGACTGGGACTTTGACATATTATCAACTGGATTATCCGGGATCCCGAGTGAGCTGCACTGCGAACTAACAAATGCTCGATGCTCACGCGAGTAGAAACGAAACCGTAGCAGGAAAAACCTATCACTTTCACAGCCATCAATCTATGAAAACGGGCCGTCGGAGCAAGCGCGCAGGGCGACTACGACACAAATGGAGAAAGATGTCGAAATTCAATGGCCGCGTCGAGAAAAGAATTCCTGGCCTATGGTAGCCGGCGCCGAAGGTGGGCAGCTCTAGCTGGGACTGAATTTCATTCCCATAGTAATCTGACTTTGTGGTGGCCTGTTGAAACAAGCAGGCGCGCAGCAAACCCAGGGGTGACTGTGGGGACGAGAACTCAGACCCAAGCTGCGGCTGTCTGCTGTCGGTGCTGGAGACTCATAGATCCGTGTGGGTTACAAACGACACACTCCTGCGGTCTTTTTAATTCACATTGATGCGCGTCTACAGGTGACTTTGTAGACCCGGAATCTCGGAACGAGAGATATTCCTGTCAAATCTCCGCCATTCATTGAAATCGAATGTCATGGGGCGGGCGCTAGATCGGGTCGATTCGCCACTTGGGCTCTCGAAAATGTCTAGTAGGTGCCAGACATGGTTACAACAACTGCGAGGGAACGTGGAACCCACGGGTGGTCGCACTCCGCGCTATTGAAGAGCGAAGGGAGAGAGAGAGTTCGGATAAAGTCTGGCCAAAACTTTCAAGCTTGGACTCAGTCGTCGCACCTCAAGCCGTTTCCGGGGACCTTTTTGCCTTAGCCCACCCTTGCTCCATTGCCCATATCTCACGGCATCCGTCTATCTCCAGCGCGCCACTGCGTCGGTCTTTGATGACAGTTAGAACATCGTTCCGTCACTGTTGGCTTGGATCCGCGCAGCTCGAATTGGGCCTATACCGTGAAGCATAAGTACTAAAAATGTCCTTTCCACACCGACACGTTCTGTGCCTCGCGCGATTGAATGTGCAGAAGGTACTGAAAGAAGCTCGTCCTTTGATGAACTTTTGAGTAAGGTGTGTTCCTGAAATCTCGATCTTGAAGTGACATCCAGCTGCCCATAGACCTTCCCCGCCTCAGATATCTTGGGCTCGCCTGAAATCGGCCTCCGCGGGCACACGTTTGCGACGCCGGGATTCGGACTTTTGGTCGCATGAGGTCGTAAACTGATGAACTGTAGGAGTCCTGCCACGGAAACTTGAAGGTAGTCGACTTCCAAAGCATATACATCCCCAGCAATTCGTCTCGCGAGCTCTCGCTTCGTTGCAGATCCCGCTTTGGGTTTCCCTACATGTCGGTTCGATTCGTGGCCATGCTTGATCAGAATACATACACCTATCTTATTGCGTTCTTTCGTCGACCCGTCGCTCCGGATCATAATGGATTGAACACCAACAACGGCTTCTCGTCGTTGATTACTCTGGTGGTGAGGCAGTATTATCCGAGATGTGATGACTGACTGAATTCAATTATTTTCTGTGGCTGCCACTGGCTTTGACCTAACGTTGAGCAATGCCAATGTATATTGGAAACTTAAGGTAAGATCTCAGATCGAAGTTGAGACGAAAGAATAGACGACCAAGCAACTGAATATGGTAATGTGTGGTGAGTTACAATGCAATCAACTAATGGGTTCAACCAAATATTTAACTTCGCGCGTGGATAAGACGCGAGAGCGAGGTATTTGACCAGGTAATATACAGAGCGAGTTCATCTACTATAACCTCAATAATGATGCCGAGTTTGATCCGACAGCGACGAGGTCGGAGTTGGGACCGGGGGTCGAGGTGTATGGCCTGCTGTAAGGCTCCGCAAGGGCGGCGAACTGAATTAAAATGAGATGGAAAACCAAAGGCCACTTGCAAGAGAAGGGATGAGGGGATGAGTTCCGAGCGGGTTCGGAATATTGTCCGCTGTTTTTCAGTAAACGCAGACCCTGAAGAGAATGATAAGTAGGGAATAAGGGCTGATTCAACTCAACGTCAATATTAATGCCGAAAGCCAAGTGGCAGATTGTAACCATATCGATGTAGGCGAGACGCGACAGAATATGACATCAGTACAATCCCAAAAAACAACACAAGGTTCGCAAAGATGGAAAATTTGGTATTTGGATGCTCATGACAGTTATGTGTGCTAGATAGAGTCCAGATAAGGTACGGAAATATTGTGAATATTGAGAACAAACCGGTGGAGAGGTTTCACAAAATAATTTCTACAGTTACAGTTTACACACCATTTTCAACCACATACTTCTCTCGACCGTCTACTGACCGAAACGCGGCTTCACCTCCGTCTCCAGGAACCCCTCGATGGTGCCGAATTTAACGCCGAGCGCGACGAGGTCGGGGTTGGGCACGGGTGTCTCGGTGTAGAGACCGCTGTACTCGGCATGGGCCGCGTACTTGATTCATGTCAGACGCGATGAAGAAGGTATGCACGGTTAACCCACCATCTCATCCATCGGGGGGATCCCCATGGGCGGGCGGCTGGTGAAGGAGACCTCGACGCCGAGAGCTGGATAATATTTAAATCCATACTTGATTTATGATGAATTCGTTGCCGCACCTTTCCCGGTCATCGCCGCGAGCTCGGCATACGGGATGTTCGCGTTGACGATGGGGTACGACTTTCCCGAGACGTTCTTGGACGGGTCGGTATAGTTCTTGAGCAGCGCGAGCACTGCGGCCGGCACGTCGCGCTCGACCCACGAGAACGCCTGGCGATCAGTCGCGCTGAAATTCGGGACGCCAACGTCGAACCCGGTGTCGGTCTTTTTAAGAAGCCCGAATCTAGGTTGAAGTGTTAAAAAAGGAATTTCAGAGCCAGTGTGATATCCACGTACTTCCAGTAGTTCTCGAGGAAACCGCCGAGGAGGAGGGACGCATTTGCGAGGCCGGACGATTTCAAATACTCCTCTACGACGGCTTTTTCTGTGGACCAGATGAGGGCTCTACGATGGGTGATGTGACCGCAGACGCACGGTCGTAGTGAAGGACGTTCTTGTATTTACCGCCCGACAGCTTTGCTATGGAGGGGAGGGAGCTGCATATATGTTACAGCAGGCCCAAGCGTGAATTAAATTCAAGCGCACCTGAAGATGAAGAATTTGACGCCGGCTTCCTTCGCCGCGTCGACCATATTTTTCCCCTGTGTCAACTCGTTGGGGCCTTCGCCCTCGGCTTTGAGAGGGAATATGGGGGCTGTAACCTGGATGGCCGGTTCAACATGATGCAGGCACAGATCTGGGGGTACACACCGCGAAGACGGCCTCGCTTCCGCGCAAAGCGGTAGCTAGGGACGCCTTGTCCAGCGAATCGCCTTTGACGACCTCAACACCGAGCTTTTTCAGTTTCAGCGCGGGTTCCGATTCCGGGTTGCGGGCGATCGCGCGAGGGATGAACGTCCCGTCTTTCAGAAGGGCGTGTACGACGGCGGAACCTACATTATCGTGTCGCACAGTGAATCCCAAGATATTATTCGAGCTGAAAAATGAAGACCTTGGAGACCAGTCGCCCCGAAGACCGACACAATACGAGAGGAGGCCATTCGAGAAGAGAGTTGAAGAGATTCCGAGAATCTGTTGAAGATGAAGGAAATATGTAAGGAAGCGAGTTGCGAGTTGGGTGGGGTTGCTGCAAGTTGTCCAGCTGCCAGTGAGCTTACTGCTTTTAAGCCATTGCATGCCACGGGCCACGCAATCTCGACGCAATCGCGCCGACTCGTAACATAACTCCGATTCACTCCGGGCCAGGATTGAATCAATCTTTCGCTTAACCACGGATCGAGCCCTCACTTGCGGTGACCCAATAGTATGAACTTACATATTCGTTGAAGAGTTAACGACGCCTTGAGGAGGACAAGATAAGAGGCAGACTAGCGAGGAACGAGCTGGTATTGTTACAGCATCTGTAGGCTACAGGCAGACCTGCCGGTGCTGATTAAGCGCTGATCACACAACGGCAATTCCCGCAAGCCTTTTAACCGGTTATTTAACCGCGAGTTTGGGCGCAATCATCAGGGTCGTTCACAATAGGGTGTTTCAGATATAGATTTTGGGGCCCAACTTATGCCTCAACTCGCGCTGAAGTGGCAGCCAGAGATGAACGTGGCTGGTCACGAACTTCATGAGTCATTTTATGCAGAGCTTGTCAAGAGCTTGTCCTGTGCATCCCAGGCGGCATATGCTGGCGTTTTGAGATGGAATAGATCTTCAAGCAGGTCTTGTGGGGGAACGTCGATAATATGATGCACACGCAGCCTTCTCGATGTCGTTATCTCCGAGAAATCCCGCCAGAGGAATGCACTCTGGAAATTCAGGCCTGAATTGGAGCGTTACGGCGTTTTGTGCCTTCCAATCTTCTGGAGCGTCGGATCAGGAGCACGGACAGAAATTAAAAGACATACTGGATTGCGTCCAGAGATTGATCTCGCTGTTCACAACGCATTCAAGCTGACCTGTGGCAGTGAAGTCAGGACGGAGTGGTGCTCTCAAGAGGTTATGGGATCTTGCATATATGTCACCGTCTCCTTCGCCGATCCAAAATGTATTTACTGCAAGATTGTTCACCCTTCAGAGACGGATCCTTGCGGTCCTCCCAGACGTCCACCACCAGCTGTGTGACATAATTGGAGAGTAAATTATTCGATCCATGAAAATTGTCGTAACTACCAATGTCGATGGCAAAGTGGTCTTTGATCGGATCCAGCTTCTTGCAGGCCTCCAGAAATAACACAGGGGGGGGGGGGCATAATGGCATGCTCGAAGTTCACTGTTCAGATTTTTTAGGGCACTAGATATTTAGGTGAACGAGGATAGGACACACGAACCCCAACCCTTGTACCTCACTTTGTCTACAAACCATTGTGCCAATGCTTCGATGAAGTTGTTGACGATGTAGATTTCACATAGCTCTAACGTGGGGAACACGGCGAGGAATTCCTTCCATGCAACACGTATCTTCTTCTCCTCCTCCTCCGTACCCTCTTCGTCAATAAACAGCGTGAATCTACCGGGAAACAGACTTGCAAATAACATGATGCGGTAAAGTTCGCGAGTGAAGTGCAGCGACTCCGCCGGGCGTAATTTGCTGTATTCTGAACGCCGGTCCTTGTGCCTGCGGCTCGCGTTGAATTAAGACTGTGGGTCAAAAGTGAACAAGACACGGCCGACCTAAAGCTGAAGATATTCTGGAATGTGTTCACCACGACGGCGTTCTTCGACAACTTGCGCGTGTCCTCCGGTGTAAGCGCACCACCTTCCGTTGGCTCTGGATCTGCGTGTCCGAACACCCACGCATCGGGAGTGCCGACAGGCAAGACGTGACGGATAACATTTATGGCGAAGAGTAGAGCAGGGCCTATTAGGTTGGACGCAACAGCTTTGACGATTGAATGAGAGTGTGCGGCGAAAACGGAGTACATCGATTTAGAGCATAAAACCGCGGCTTAAAGAGTTTCGATATCGGGGAGAAACGTCAGGACGAGATCAATGATATCGACATCCAAAGGGTGTGTACCTAGAGGGTGCATTCTCGAGACGTGGATGAAGGAGGGATCGAATTGGCGCCCATCGGCATAGTCACGGTGTGGGAGGAAGTCGAATCATCATTGACGCCCATTTGATTGACATGCCAACAACACCTGTTTATTACCTCGCTTTGGTCGCATTTGACAGAATAGCTGGATTTTACGATAGCTGGAAGACAGTTATTTATGGTCTCAATAGGCAGTCACTGTGGTTATAACTTATTTGAACCTTTTTTTTTGAACCACAAGTTGAACCACTACAGTATCCGCCGGCCCGGGCTCCGGGCCGGAGCGCGAGTCTTGTTATTTTGATTCGAGTTCAATGCCCAACGGTCTGAACTGTTGCAGCTAAGTCGAAAACGATAGACGTTTTCAATTTTAGAGCAGACTTCGGGCCGAGCACAGCCTGAGGCAATATGTTTTGATGAGCTCAGTCGCTCCCCACTCTACAATACTGCATGCTACTATGCCTAAAGCTAATCGACGACACATACACCGCTCGAGCAAAACAATTTTCATTGAAATTATTGACCTATGTTAAAAAATGGCATTTGTTTGGCCTCAGGCTGTGCTCGGCCCGAACTCTGCTCTAAAATCGAAACGTCTATCGTTTTCGACTTAGCTGTAATTATTGGATAATGCAAAAGCCCACCAAGTAGCCACTCCTGTATCCATGTATATCATTATCGAATTCGAAGCAGGAGATTGTGGAAAGGGGACCAGAGCACATTGAACGATTGACTTTACGCGCATGGAGTTTTGGGGTTTGACGGTTTCGACGGTGTCGTCGACTCGTGTTGAATTAAATGATTCTTTCATTGAACAGGTTATGAACATTGTGGGAGATTACACCTGGGAAAGTCCGTTCTGCGTCGTTGGGTGGGTTGTGGGAGGCCGCTGATCGTCGTATTCCGGGATATACTGTCACCTGTGTCCTTTAGAAGGCGTAGGCGCCACTGAGCTTCAAGTTGCACTGAGCGCTGATTACATGAGCTGTGAAATTTGAAATTGACGCGAAAGAGAGTAAGATAGTGGCCTTTGGGGCGCGATTGATGGGCTTGTGTTCGAACATTGCGGATAAAGTTTTGAATTTGCTCCGAAGCTGTGCCGCGGCTAGCTGTCGCTAGTCTCTTCAATAGTTGACTTTGAGTCGTGCCTCGCTGTTGACGTTGAGTCGTGCGTCCAACGTGCCTCGCTGCGCCGCGCCGCCGGATCACCGGAATTATCCGAGCAATGATTTAAAAATTCAACAGTTGATTAACGGCGACCGCTGGAAGCATTGTCTGCAAGATTCCAGGTGTTTACGTACTAGCTCGGTCAGTAGCCTGATATTGAAGCTATTCAAGACCCTGTTCCCAGTTTGCATTC
Source organism: Mycena epipterygia (assembly GCA_029281465.1). Lineage (NCBI taxonomy): Eukaryota > Fungi > Basidiomycota > Agaricomycetes > Agaricales > Mycenaceae > Mycena > Mycena epipterygia. The sequence continues at coordinate 1,380,959 of JARJCQ010000010.1, read as the reverse complement.
GACTCGGAGTTGCCTTGCCTTGAAACCGCTCTAACTTGAATTTTCGTTGCTGTATGAGCTAAAACCATGCGCAATGCAATTAACAAGTTGAATTTATCTGTTTTGTCTGTTTTGTCTGTTTTCTGCATCAAAATAGCCACATGATGGCCATGAACAGACGAGAACGTATTCAATTTACCCTCCTACCCTAGCAATATGACCATGAAAAAATTCACGCAGGTACCCTCAGATTTCAATTGATTCTTGCAAACCGTCGAATCGCCCACACGTACAGTAGATATTAATTGATCTTTAATAGGTATCCCAGTTCTCTGGAGGAGATAGAACCGAAAATTTGGGCCTATGGCATTGAATGGAGTGTTTATCCTGCATGAAACCGCGTTAAATTGGACTTGAAATGATTGAGTCCTTGGCTCTCATATCTTGATCAACTTGATCTTCCGACCTCGCAGTAAGCTAACGCTCTAAAAAAAATGATACCCTCAATTGGATTTAATTTGGAAATTTATTCAGTGAAATGCATTTTCGTCGCCATGATGACCGGATTTGGTCGTGGGCGGTAGTTGTGGTGTGTTTGTTTATATTGTCTTCCAGTCTTCACACGTTGCTACGGGTCGTCTTGTTATGTGGTAGCCTTTTCTCTGCTCTCCTTCTTCCCGGATGCTCTGCGCGGCGCCTGCTAGTCTAGATGACCACCCGCCGGCCTCCTTTGAAGCAGAGACCTCGCCCTTCTTCCCAGGTCTACATTGGCTCAGACTCCACATATTCAAGTTACCTCTCCAATCCGCCAGATCTCCCGGATCTCCCAGAGCCCCCCAGTCCAGGCTCGAGCAGCAGCACCAGCACCTCAGGCTTACCCTCTCCACCCGCGACCAACTCGACGGGAAGCGGTAGCACGGGAGACCCGGGCAGTATCGCCGTTCGTGGCGGCCTGAATATGCTCAATGGCTCAAACATCAAGACCTTCCATGCTGCTTTTCAAGCGGACCCCCACGATGACGAGCTGGACGACTATGATAACGACAACGACGACGACGGCGAGGACAATACCGCCCGCCTCAATCAGCGCCGGCACAGTGCGAACGAGAATGTGTTGGCGCTCCAGCGGGTAAAGAGTCTCACTCAACGAAACAAAATGGTGCGTGCTCATATTTCCTGCTACTGGTATCTTTTCTGACCCTGTTCGGCTTTTTTTCTTTCATTTATCCATCTGTGGCACTTACGTTCGCTTGGACCTACGACGAACATCCGCCTTCTGGCTTCCGATCTTCTGAACTGTCTCGAACACAAATGCTCCGATATTGTGTGCATATGTCCACCTTTTTTCACCACACCGCTGTTTGCCCATGGCCGCCACTTCCATCTACGACAAACATCGGCCTTGCGTCTCTCAATTACGCATTTCACTGGTTTCGTCCTCTGTGCTCCAACATTGGCACGCATACATCCACCTTTCCCCCGCATATACGATGTCCTGACACACCTGTTGGGCTTCTGGTGCCTCCATCCACGATGTGACGCTGTGTACTCCCTACGCCCACACAACCATCTTCGTCCTGTGGTTATCCCCACTACATACATACCTTCACGCGGTTCTCGATGCACTTCTGGCGTATCCGTCTGCGATCCAATGCTTTCACCGGCTATATTCATCCGTGAATCCGCGTCATCCGCGTCATTCACCGGTATTTCTTATTTGGGCGCGCAACCTTCACACATCTCTCACCCAACCTTTTTCACTTTCCGGCACCTCATCTGGATACTTTTACCTTCTTGCGCACACCCCGCTTTCTGCCCACAGGCACTCGACAAACTCTCCTCCTTCTCCCGCCTAAGCTCCCCGTCGCCCAGTGCCCGGCCCGCGAGCACCACCCGCTCGCCACATCCCCCAGTCCCTTCTATTATAGCCTCATCTTCCGGCTCCGGCTCCAACTCCAACTCCACCTCGTCCTACTCCTCTTCCTCACATTCCAGCACGAGTAACGTCCGCCCCTCCATCCGGCGTGCCCGCACGCAGGACCACCAATCCGGCTCGGAAACCGAGCGCGACGACCTGCCTGCACCCGTGCTGCGCCCAACGACGCCACTTCCGCCCACGCGCCAGCGCCTCGTCTCTGCGCCCGCGTCCCCGCAGAAGCACCTCGCCGCCGCCGCGTCCTCATCCTCCGGGTCAAACTCGAGCACACGCTCCCCGCGCCGCTCGCGCGTCTCGAATCTCTCCTTCAGCCGCATGGGCGACGAGGACGGCGGTCCGAGCTCCCCGGAGGATATCACTCGCGCGGCGCTCGCGGCCGTGGCATCAGCGCGCAACGGGACCGTGACAGGGACCGCGCGCTACACAGGGACGCGGATGAGTCCCACATCCACGGCGGGAAGCGGCAAGCGACGGCAGCCCTTGCCGCGCGAGTGGGGAGCTGAAAGTAGTAATGGGAGGGTGAGTGCCTTCTCGCGGTTGTTTTGTGTAATATTTTGCTGATTATATGTGTACGCAGTTCTCTGCCGAGCCGCCGACATCGCCCCCACAACACGACACGTCACCGAATAAGCGGCATTCGCTCGCGGGGTCGACGACGTCGCAGCATTCACGCGGGCACACACACTCGAACTCAACGTCATCAACATCGACGATTGGGTCAACGGCAGCGGGGCGGGAGCGGGCGTCGACGGTGCGCGAGCTTGCACGGCGACACCAGACGCGGTGGCTCAGCGAGGATATGGGCAGTAACAACGGGGCGGAGGAGAGGGAGCGCGAGCGACGGCAGAGTCTGCGCGCGGGAAGCGCGGAGAGCGCGCTAGGCGCAGGACGAAGCCTCGTTGGCGAAGGCCTGCGCGCGGCGGGGCTTGCAGTTCGCGCTGGCGGCGGTGGAGACGTCTTCACACAGCACCCCGAGCGCGAGCGGACGCCCGCGCGGGTGGAGTGGGCGGAGGGCACGCACAGCCGGAGCCAGAGCCGGCTGGGCCATGGACATGGGCGCGCGGCGACATCTATGGCGGACTACGCGTCGCCGCGGCGGGAGGAGTACGCGTACGACAACCGGGATGTGGACGACGGTGGTGAGCCACGGACGGCGCCCCCCCTGCGGACGTATCGTAGTAGCGCGCATGTACTCGACGCCGGGGCGGGCGGGCGCGCCGGGAGCGCGCTGGGGCGCTACCGTGGGGCGTCTGTCGAGCGAGACGGGGAGCGGGAACGGCACGCGCCGAGTCCGAGCCCGTTCGGGAGTATGCGGCGGCACGGAGGCGGGGGCGGTAGCGGGCAGCAAGAACACACGAAGTTGATGGGTGACAGCCTTGCGATGTTCGAGGGGCACCTTGGGCGCATCGCGGGCGGCGGGCCTGGGGTGCGGCGGACCTCGCGCGGAGCGCACAGGCGCTCGTCGCGGCGGCGGAGCGGCTGAATTTAATCCTGCGCGCGGGGACGGGGCGCGCGCTCGAGCAGCAGATTGACGCGGAGGTGAGCGGGGTCGATGGTGGGGACGCGGCGGGGGAGCTGGCGGAGGTGTGGCGGCGCGTGGGCGGGGAGTACCGCGAGGGGCTGCGGGTGAGCGACGAGCTGGTGAGGGGCGTGACGGGCTTCCTCCTCGGCGTAGGGCGGGTCGTGCGCGACTTTGGTGACGGGCGTGGGTCGGACGAAGGGAGGGGGAGCGCGAGTCCGGAGACAGGCCGGGATGGGCGGAGAAGTGTTGAGTCGCGGCGGAGCTGGGAGGTGAAGGAGGATCGGCGGATATCGGGTGGCGGGCGGGAAAGTGCGCTCGGGGTGCGGCCGTCAAGTGTGCTTCGGCACGAGCCAACACCGCCGAGTGGGCCCCGCAACGCTACCCCTTCTTCATCGCGCCGGCTGCTGACGCCGCGGGAACAGCGTGAGCTCCAGGCGAGCGGTGGGATAGTAGCGTCAGATTCGCAAGAGACGGTGCAGCCTGGCCAACACGGATATGAGCCTTCCCCGACACCCGCCCCGCGCAAAGCACAGCTGGATCGCAGCCGCACCCTTCCCCCAATCGCAATCCCCAAACCCCTTCCGTCACTTCCTTCCGAATCCTCCACCCTTCGTCGGAACCATACCACGGGCGACAAGACCACGGGCTCCTCCCAACAGCGGCGCCGCACTCTGACGAGCTCCACCGTCCGCGCCGGCGGCTCCGGGCTCCTTCCCTCTATGACTACGCCTACCACCGCCCTCACCCCGCACACCGTGTCCAATTCGCCGCAGGAGCGCGGCGACGCCCGCATGACGTTCCCCTCGATGCCCCGCAACGATTCGGACAAGTCAATCAACACCCGTCCGCGGAATAACACCGTAACGTTCTCGCGGCCGTCGACCGTCGCCCTCGCGGGCCTCCAGCTCCAGCACGACCGCGAGCGGCAACGGACAATTTCGGGCTCGAACGTCCTTGAGGAGCAGCGGGCCGGGGCCGCTGCTGGGCCATCCGTCTCTGAGACGGAGAAGGACACGCGGAAGCGCTCGGTTGCTGCGCGAGACCGGCCACGCATGTCGCTGGATGGCGGGGCCGAGTCTATCGGGCAGGGCCACGCCGCAGATAGGAGCGCGGCAGCTGGTCTGGGGATCAACTCGACCCTGAACCAGAAGCGGGAGCGACGGAGGACAGTCACCGATATCTGGCCTCCCTCCGGGTCATGATGACACCTCGTCCTTTGCTTGTCTTGTCGTTCTTTTTTCTGTGATTCACGTAAGTGTGCTGCTGCCCTTTCTGCACGCTTATGGGAATATACTAATGCGCATTCGCAGGTTATATAATGCTTCCTTCTTTTCGTGTTTTTATTATGCATCGTGCAGGCATTGCATCTCGAACCCCCCTCCCGCCCGCCCGCGCGATATGCTCTTATATTTTTCTGAACTGTCCATAGGTCTCTTTCGCTGTCCATAGTTTCCTTCGCGCCACTCGGTCGTGTACAACCTCCCTCTCTGTCTTGCGTCCTCTCGTCTGTTTTTTTATCTTGATGTCTCTCTCTACGTGACACGTTTTTAGGGTTTTACGAATAGTGGTAGAGCAGGCACAGGCTTGTTCTGCGATCGACTCCCGAGTACCTACCATACGGCTTGATAGTTCCCTAGCTACAAAAGTAATGATATGCCCTCATCATGCAAATAATGCTCAAACCCGGAATACACATTTCGCGATAAATTTGCACAGATTGGCAAGTCGGTGCTTGTCGTGTAGAGTCGACAGGCTGTCTTCTGACAACATGAGCAGATGAAAGCCCACGGAAATCGAACCGCGGGCTCGGAGAATTGGGCATCGATTGTCCTTGTCTGTCTATTGTCGATATCGATATATCGGTTTGCGGAACTCGCGTTTGCCGCTACCTCCTAATGAGTCGGCGACCCCGCGCGTCAACAAAAGTATTTTATTGTATTCGTAAACTATTCGTGAGGACAAGGGTCGGATATATGTGTACTTAGGAGCGTACAGGATCCGAGCGAAGCCGAAATGAGAGACAATTTTCGGTGTTATAAATAGTGCTCGAAATGTAGATAACGACGAACAGGGAGCCTCACGCTGTGAGTTTGCCAGCCAGGCCAAGACCTAGAAAATGAGGGCCAGCATGCTGCGCAGGTTTTAAAACCTGGTTCATGGCCCACGGACATCGGAGATGACGCGGGCAAATGGACCAAGGTTAAGCTGGGAGCGAGAATGTGAGGCCCGTGTCAAACATATAACTTGTGGGAGTCGCTTCGCACCAGAAGTCTCTCCACGGATCTTCGGCCTCATGCATATGTGCCACACATGTTTTGAGACGACCATCGGCGGGTGTCAATGATACTAGACCAGGTTCACCTGGTTCTTATCTTACTGTCGGTTGTAAGCGCATGTGAGCATCGGGGGTACAAATGGAACCTGCATGCCACGTACTATGTAGCACAACCTCTCCGCCTTCAATCTTTGACGGAGGGACACCGTCGCATCCTTAGGGTGAGTGCTGAAGACACAACGAAGGAGGTATGGAGGAGGAGGATCGCCTGCGCAGATTGAAACAGCAGGTGGGTCGGGGAAGGTCGTGAGGTCATCAAAGTTTGGATCCAATGTTTACGCTCACAATAAATAACTCCTCCAGCCACCCACAATGGGCAATCTCACAAGGCTGACCCCACAGGCTCTGCGTCAAGGTCGCGCCGCACATCGTGAAGCCCTCAGACATTTCTGGCTCCAGAGGGACCACCCGACGCCCAGATAGATCAAGACTTTTCACATATCATTTCGCGCACGGCGGCGCCGTGCGGTACAGTGGACGGACGACCAGAATCCCCATCGACAGAGGTACACTACCATTAACATAAATGTTTCTCATGGACACCACTAGCTGATCTGCGTCAAATCGCATTCCTTGGTCAATTCGGAGCATTCTGGCGGCCAATGCGACGCTCACCTATACCACTTGGCTTCAAAAAGATCCTTTCTATCCTTCTACATGGGATTCGTCTCGTCAGTAAACTGATGGGCAACTCGCGGTGATAGACCTGCCTGGGACTCGCGATCGGCCACTGGCACAAAGAGTGAAGTACGAAGAGACATTCGACGAAGAGGACAATATAGCGCTGATAAAAGGCCCGGTATACCCAATTCCAGAGGTGAGCGGCCCTGTTAGGGTCATGAATTTCATTCCCATAGTAATCTGGCTTTGTGGTCGCCTGTTGAATCACAACAGGCATGGAGTAAAGCCAGATTTGACTATGGGGATGAAAATCCAGACCCGAGCAGCGGCTTTCTACCATCGCAATGGGGATTCCAGTGACCGAGGCGCTATGGGCTAAAAGATGGAGAGACTGCGGCCTTCTTATCTGAAATCCTAGCGCCAGCAGATGACTCACTCGATGGAGACGCCGAAATTCGGCAGTGCGATTTTATTCTTGTCGTTGTCATTGGCTATTGAATGGATCTTCAAAAGGCGTCATAGGGTATAGTTGGAGCCACTTACCGAATGTCGGAAGCCGCGCGCAAACCCATCAACTCGAATGGAAAGGACCCCGGAAAGCGCGAAATGAGCTCTGCCGAAAAGTGGGAGGCTTTAGGTAGGACTCGTGGTCGAAGATTGAGTGCCCCAATCGTTTTTTTGTTTGGTCTCTGATGTTCCCAGTCCGCGAAATAATACAACACCACTTCGCCAAAAATCCTCCAAACCTTACCTCCTCGCGGGCTTCAAGCTGGGGGTTAGCTATGCGTAGCCGCCCATTGCGTGTTACTTCCTTGGTATTTTACTTCACGTCTCGCGGCGCTTCAAGTCTATTCCACATGCTCGAATTAGGCGCCACTCCATCAGATTTCGACGGGTGCATCTCATTTCGAAAAGGTGCCCTCCCACAGCTCGAATTAGGTCCGACTGTATTGATGCATTATCGGTCTTTCATCAGCTTGTCCCGCGGTGTCTGAACCGTGTCAGTCGAAAGCTCGGTATGTCCTTGAATCTCGATCTTGAGCCCATTTCTAACCATCTACAGACTTTGTCCGTCCCGAATTCCGACAAACTCTCGAATGAAATCGATCGCAGTGCACGTTTGCGACGGTCTTTTATCGATGAAGAGCGTGTGGAAAGTCGACTTTGGTGGACAAAGGTGCGGAGGGTAGTTTCTGAAAGGCTTTGCGCACTCATGCACGTCTACCTCATCTTTTAACTGCCCTGTACTTTTTCTCATGAGATCCCCCCTTCGACCGCCCTAAAGGCCGGATATACATGCCTATCTGCGCCTTGGAACTAGGCTCGAAGTTTGTGTCATTGGGTTGGACCGTGGAAATCTTCCGCGGCTATCTTGCCGGGTTTTAGTGCGTGCGCCCACTACCATGTTTAGCGACGCCTCTTGATCTTCTTGCTCGGTGGCCGTTTGAGTTTTTCTTCTATAGGCATCTCGTCTTTGTGTTCACCAGGGGCTAGATTCGAATTCCAAAGATGACGGCAGGAAGAGGACGTCGTGTAAACTCCGACGCTGTTTTCATTCTGATAATCCATGATTTGAAAATTATATGACTTCAGACCAATGTATTTCTATGAAGGAAGCAGGTTCTGTAAGGCACGGCGAAGGTCTGGCTCCCGGGGACGTTTTCTTCTGCCTTCGACTGAGCGCGTATGCACTCAAGTTTCATCTCAACTTCAAGACTCGAACTCTAGTCTCGCCATCATGAGTGATGAGTACCGGCACGAGAATTTGAGAAATCAGCCAAGCATTTAGCACGCAGATACGCACGGCCAGCAGAAATACTGTCCAGTGTGGATGATTAAAGACCCAAGAATCAAAATGGAAATTGCATACAAGTAGGCAACATGTGAGTTACTTGGTCGAATTAGGACGCTTTCCGTACAGCTAACAAGAGCGCGCCGGGGTGCGAAGCGCCCCGGCACTTCGTCTAAGTGAATCATGTAGCGGGGCCGTCGGAGAGGCTCGAGCGGAGTTTGAAGACTTCAGACGGCGTAATTTCATAAAGAGTAGAAAGATAATTGTTAAAGTGATCACTTTACTCACCAGCCAACTAGAACGCGATTCGAGTTTCGAACAAAAGATCTATTGAATGAATGCCAACAGAAAATAAAATTCGCGTGTATAACTGGTATAGTGTCTATATTCCTGATTTCTCCGACGATTTCAGCCGCTTCGTCGATTTGCCTCGCACCAGTGGTCAATCAACCTCCCGCCCACTCGACCATTCGTCGCCGCGCTACGGAAAGGCCGGACAGGCAGAGGTAGCACATCGGCATCGGGAGTCGAGCCTCCCCCTTCGGCTGCTTACCGTCCTCTTCTTCAATCTGCGGGAGATCGTGGTTGTCCGCCTGTTTGCGCTTGGCTCCGACGCCGTATCCAGCGGGGTCGTCGCTTGGGGCCCATATCTCCGTCTCCAGGCCGGGAAGCGTATCCCTGAGGATCGCAAGAACGGCGTCGTGCGTCAGCTTTTTTTGCACGTAAAGCTGCCGCCAGGCCGTAACGCAGGTTTTGAGTGGTTCGAAATACGGCGCGAAATTCGCGAGGATGATGCGCTCCCACTCATGGTCGTGTTCCATCATGTCGCGCTTGTTCCGCCCGATGATTGTGTAATTCCGGCCTGTAACCCAGTCTTGGAGGTCCGGCGTCGTGTAGATTTCAAAAGTTCCGGCGCTCGGCATCCCCTGGACCCGCGTAATGCCAATAGATCTATATGAGGACGTCGAGGAATGATTCTAGATCATGTTTCGACTCGTGCGCGGCCCAATCGGTGTCGCCGTAGAGGAGGACGTCGATCGCCATGAACGGGAGAGTACCCTGCAAGTTTTGTCAGTTCAGCGGACACAAACGAAACAAGGGAAAGGATTTACGAGTCCAACCGACACATCCCTGGGCTTGACAAGCTCGTGGTGGCCGCTCGACCATGACATGCCTGGGTCGCCTGAGCACCAGCACTTGCCCGACAGGAAGAGCATATCCCACTCGAAGCCGCTAGCAGATACCGGCCGTAAGAGTGGGTCCAGCCGCAACTGGACTCGCGCAGCCTGGTCCGTCTACAACTGCGGTTAGGACAGGAGGCGGGAGACAAGACGAATAGACATACAGTGGGGACTTGCTTCGAACGGGCCAACCTGCCTGCCAGTCACCATGTATACGCTCCATCCTAAACAGGATGGCTATTATCCGAGATTGGTATCCTGAGGATCCGGGGGTGGGGGCAGAGATGCTCTGGCTGCGCCGTCCTGGAAGGGCGATGGCGGTACTTGTGGTGGGGATAGTGGCTGGTCATCGGAGTGACCCCAAGCCATGTACCGAACTACGAAAATCCGAAGGGGGCGAAGGCGGATAGAACGGCGCCCAGAAGAGTCCACCTACGGCGGTCCAGGAGGGGCGAAAACAGCCCCGCTCCAATCCGTCCTCGGTGTCCAGGAGGCGCACCCATCTACGGCGACTCAGGAGGAGGTACTCTCATCCATGCCAAGAGGCCCCATGGCATTCTGGGAGGATCCGCAGGAGGCGCGCTTATCCACGATCCAAGGGGCGGCAAACCATCCACGATCCAGGAGGCGGAACTGTACCAGGGTCCACTCAGGCCGTGGCTGCGGAGCGACCTGTGCACTCCCGCATGAGCATCTTCGCCTTCCTTCGCCCACCCGTCCGTGTCTAGTCCTGATCCAACGCCTCGCTGTATCGATGGAACGTTTTGACGATCAGGATAAAGTACATCAGGCCAAGGACAAGACGCCTGTGGGTGCGATTCGCGGGCCGAGTGCAGCGCGGGAGGACATCCCGAAATCCACGCCGTCCTGGTCGGACCCACTGAGCTAGATAAACGCCATAATACAGGCCAAAAAAAAAAAGATTATCGACCTATGGTAAACGTTGGTCACGGAAGCGAGTCTCGTGTATTTGGACTCACCAAGCTAATCGGATGGCCGGCTGAAGATGATATAATGTCAGCTCGGACTGCGGAGGAAGTGCTGTATAGTCTACCATTGCAGTAGTGCCCAGACATTCTACCAACTACCCGTTGTGTCCTCTTGGGCTTCCTGTGAAGGCTTAAAACCTGAGTATGATGCGTGAAACGAAGGAGCTCGCCTTTTGCATCTTATGCATGGTCCCGAGCCTGATGATATACATGCAGCGGTACAGGAGGCTCACAAGTGCGTATATGAGCGAGAGCAGAGCCGACGTCCGCATCGATCTGCAGCCTGGTGAGAATGGCGCTGAGACATTGGAAGACAGGGTAGATGGGATGAAAACGAGGAATACTTACGACGGATATGATATTGAGCGTCTTCCACCCATTGACGGTGGCTCTAGGGACTGTTGAGGATGTACAATCCGGCTAGAGTGGGTCCCACGCCGACATTTGGATTCACGATGAGGCTAAGGCTGCGATGTTGCTGTCCGAGTCGTTTCTGCGTTATACAGATTCTGGGTTAGTCTCTCTTGACAGACGCTTTATCGATTCTAGCTCGTTCCTCGCTCGATAAAATTCTAGGTGTCCATATGACGGACATTCAAATATTCAGGTGACGGGATGGGAAGAAACACGCCCACGTGATACACGTCTCCGAGTCGTTACGAACCTCGCGTCGCAATTGACCCCAAAATGGCCTCTATATACGTTCATAATGCTGCCCAAAACAATTGGAGAGCTTGCACACAAGTCATTGGAGCCACTTGTCAGTGACTTCAGGATGCGAGAAAAATTGGAGGCGGATGGCTCCAACATGCGCCATTGACGTCAAAATTTTAGTAACGGTGTCAGAGCCATTCCAAAGTGCCACCCCTCATGGCCTGCGCGCAAGCGCTCTACTCTCTTGACTCTAGTTCCTCACAAACCTATCCGAATAGCTAGTGAGATGCGATATACCGATCTCTTTCACAAAGTCTTCATGCTCGTCGGACCGGACTTCACGCATACATAACCCACTATTCATAGATGTCCCGTTCATCCGAGGAACTCATTTTGAATCTTGGCTCCATTCAAAGACGGAACCATGTTCTAAACTTGAGGTATCCAATTTTCAAATATTCCGGACGGTTGCGATTGAATCACTCAAACCGAAGCCGCCTGTCCACGTCATCGGTCGGCATGTATTTTCTCCCTAGTATAAGTATGAGTTGTGCAAACGGCACAAAATCTACTTACCCATCGAAATCTTCCATTTCAATCCCTACGTTATGTCTGTACGCAGCATCTTAGTTACCGGGTCCAACCAAGGCGAGTCCCTCTTTATCGTCAACTTCAGATGAAGTGACTTTCAGACACCATTCAGGCCTGGGAATGTACACTGTTCAGCAACTTGCCTCGACGCCGAACGTGTTCGTGTTCATGCCCAGTGACAATTCCAGCGAGATAGATCGAGCTGGGTCGAGCCAAATCGAGAAACTCACCAATTTCTCGTTCTGCCTCGATAATCTGGACTATTGTCGATACACCTCGATGAAAATCGAGGCTAATCTAGGTTGATCGAGGTCGAACGAGGTACTAATCGAGGTAGAAAGAGATGGATAGATAAATTGGATATATTCACGACTACGGTAATACATTGGTGCTAAAAATGCTCGACCGCGATGCGCGCATCTCTCACGCGACTCCGTGGGAGACGCAGCGACACGAGTCGGAACCAGAGGAGGTTGGCGAGAGGCATACAAAGGGGAGGGGGACACTTGGGCAGGGAAAGGGAAGGGGCGACTCGGCGAGCCAAAACAGAAGAGAATATACAAGAAAGGAGAGAGTGGGGGAAAAAAGAATAAGCTGCGTACTTGTTGAGAAAGTGGTCGATTTCATCGCAAGATCGTACGGAACATTACAAGACACGAGGAGGAGAGTAAGCAGAGAATTACAAAGGAGACGGCAGCGACGGAGGACTTACGATACATATTTGCAAGTCAAAGCAAGACGCTGGAAATTGGATGTAAGCAAGGTAGACCATTCTGGAAGAGAACACGTACATTGGCAAGGACCTGTATAGGGAATACCAAGCTAGAAAGGTGGTATCATGTTTAGTCGACTGCCGCAAGAAAGACCCTTCACGCATCACCTCATCTTTTGGTGCGCAGGCTCTCGGAGTGGACTGGGAGTGGGCGAAGCCGAGAAGGCGCTGGCGAAGATGGAGGGCGAGAGCGGGAGCTGGAGGGACTTGGTAAGGGAAACCTGGTGACCAGTACTGGCGGTATAAGAAAGAGCGGCCGAATTGCCGGGAGTGCGAACTTGAAGGCGAGAAGGTGAGGGCGACAAAGTGGGGGCGGGGGCGAGGCGGACGCGGACGCGCAGAGGGGACGGCGGGAGAGGGACCGGGGGAAGGTGGTGGTAGAATTCGTTCATGGGTGAGTGAGATAAAGTTAGATGTTCAAACCAACAAATCATTGATTCCGAGCTGGAAAGGATCCCACAAGTTGGCGGCTGCTGAAGAGACACTCGCCAAATTCACGTCCATCGACTCCTCTTCGACGGTTGTGCCCGTGCAGCTCGATATCACCGACGCCGCATCCATCAAGAATGCGCACGCATTTATCGCCAATTATCTGCAAGGAAGAAACCTTGCAGGTTTAGACGTCTTGATCAACAAGTGCGTCTCGAAGTCCCTAGCTTCACCAGCTTCGCTGACGGCCCTCCAGCGCCGGGATTGTTGGAACCTCGTTCGAGACGACATTCGCCGTTAATGTCTTCGGTACCGTCGCCATAAAGGAGGCCATCCGTCCGCTATTGAACAACGGCGGTGCAATCCTCAACATTTCGTCTATTCTGGGATCCAAGTGGCGGTACAGCCAACAGCCGCCGCCGGACAGGTACCCTGCATACGCCTCGAGCAAAGCTGCGCTGAATTCTTTGACGGTGCAAGGGCACTTGAGGAGAATCAGAAGGGTTCTGGGATTCGCGTGGTGTCGATATGCCCTGGTACGCGTGCTCAGAGGGGTCGGAGATCAGTTGTTTATCTTTCCATTTTCAGGATTTAACGCGACAAATTTGAACGGCTACAGGGGAGTCAATGACCCGACGGACGGGTGCAAGGTCATTGTCAAGACGGCGCTGGAGAAGGAGGGGAGAAGCGGGGTGTTTATCAACAAGAACGGGGATCTGCCGTGGTGAAGTGTACAATAAATAGTTCTGTTTCGCGAAAAATATCTACAACAAGTTCAACTTCGAATAAACAGAGAATCTCGTCATAAACGTACGCGACCAAAATCCGAACTAATAAACAGTAGGAGTAGGTCCGTCCCCATACTCAACGCCATGCTCCACCGTCTTTATCAACCTCTCTGTAACCTTGCCCTTGTCATCGTAAAAATGCGGGTTAATACCAAAACACATCCATCTCCCTTTCGGCACCTCTCCCTGCGGTACGAATATGCAAATGATCGCGTCCTCGTCGTGGACTGGTCGCGAAATAGTGTCTTCCCACCGAATCCTGAAATACAGCCTCCCATCCAGGGTCTGCCCAAGCTCTGGAACGTAAATACCCCCCTCACCCATGTTGCCTGGCACCGTGTCCATGCACCGCTTTCCTACGACCATCACACCTTCGGGATTTTGATTAAAATCGAAAGACACCAGCGGTGTGCGTGTCGGCTGTTCCTCCTTCCATACACGGGCTATCTCGACGCGGTGCTGATTAACCTGCTCCATCGCAAACTGGTTGAGGTACTCCAAGTCGTCGGGGAGCATGGGAATCGGCTCTCCCTCTGTAAAGTGCTCAGTGGGCGATTGGACCAACCATGAACATGCATACCTTCACGGAGGTTTTGTACCATTCGACAATCTCCCTCGTGAGCTGCCCAATCCTCTTTTTGACATCCTTCCGAGCAGTAAGACACGAGGAAGCAGCCGCTGCAGGCCTTGAAATCCCCTCCAATGTCGAGTTTAGCGCACTGAACATCACGTTGTGTAGTAGGATTGCGGCAAGTCGAGATTTGACTCACATTGGTGCATCTTACGCTCAAATCGACAAGCTCTTTATCTTTTGGGCGCACCATAGCACGGCGTTCGGCGATGAGATTGACGAGTTTCTGATACACTGCAGAGATGAGTTGGGTATCATCGACGAGCCCCAGGTCGTCGATCCTGCGGGCGGAAACCAAGAACGGGCGAAAGACGGATGGATAGATGATGTAAAGGGGAATTAGGTCAAGAATTTTTGAGCTTCTGGTAATACTGGCTGTCCTCGGATATCCAGCGATTGCAGCGCAGTATCGCTGGAAGTATACCGGCTAAAAGAGCCATCCGGACGTTGCTGAGGCCGTCTTTCAGCGGAAGATGCTCATCGAGATACATGAGGCACATCACGATGCAATCCGCCGTTTGCGGAGCGGAGTCTGAGGCGTATGGTTTCAGGGTCAAATCCGCGAGAACCCGAGTCGCGTCGCGGACAGAGTGTTGTGCAAGCAGGGCGGAGCAGCGCGAGGGTACGAAGCTGACGAGATAGAGCATTGCAAGGTGCGCCTCCACGAGTTCCAACGAAACAGGCTTGCTTCGCAAGTGGGCGAGAGCAGTCCGGGCAGTTTCAGCGGGATCCCATTCCATTTCTGTACACACATCTTCCAGCACCGGAAGAAAATCGAAGGGGGAGCCTTCCTCTCGGTCCACCGAGTTCCATACCGAGTTGGATTCCGTCTGTTGCGCAGCAAGGTTGGTGAATGGATCGGCAGCAGATATCGATGGGTCGGATCTGTCCTCTTTAATGAACCACTCTTCAGCTTCGATCTTCTAGAAGAAAGAGAGAATCCTGAAGAATATCGGCCTGCTACAATTATCGGCTAGCAACAGATCTCGGATCTCAGGGACCTTGGCGACGATAGTGAGGAAGGGCACAATGATGTTGTAACCGTCAATGTAATTCTCTTTCTGGAGCCGTCCGGCGAGAGAGAGCATCCATTTCTGTATATCTGGCCATGCCTGCACGATACGCACGGGAGGGCTTCGTTCGTTACTCGCTAGGATTTTACCCAAAGAGTCAAGAGCCGCCTGAGCATGGCATATAGGCAAGGTATGGGAGCAGGGGGTTGCGTCGGCTGCCGGGATGGCGGAAGATTTGAGATGCTGGAGTATAAATGATAAGTCGGCGTCCGCCGCGGAAGCGGGGGAGATTACGATTGAATTCAAGCAGTTTTTCTAGCGTATTTCCAGTAAGACGAGCATCGGGATCCTTTCAGACATTAGGACTCGCGAGGAATTGTCCTTTCACATATACAGTGGACTTCGGCCGATGATTGAGTTTAACTCGCAGCGGGTTGGATGGTGGAGTAGAGACGAGAAGATGTACATGAATTGAATCGAGAATTCGGAATGTGCGGCAGATTTCTGGCAGTAGTGATCCCCGGCGTGCTCCGAATGAAAGGGCAAGGGCACGTTGGCTTCAAGGGATTGTAACGACAAATGGAAGCTTCTCGCGTTCTTGAAAGCCGGAG
The DNA here is from genome assembly GCA_029281465.1 of Mycena epipterygia. Taxonomy (NCBI): domain Eukaryota; kingdom Fungi; phylum Basidiomycota; class Agaricomycetes; order Agaricales; family Mycenaceae; genus Mycena; species Mycena epipterygia. The sequence goes on along the minus strand of JARJCQ010000010.1, from coordinate 1,365,115 downwards.
TTGCATCGAGTCCCAAGAATTGGCGAGACGGGAGTGAGAGAGACACGACTGGTGGCAGTGTAAGTTGCCGCATGGGGAATCCAGCCCCTATTTCCGCTTTCTGAGAAATAGTTACGTCCGAGGCCCAATATAACATAAACTCTCCATTCTCGATTCTCCCAGACTATCAGCACCAACCCAGGAGATAGTGGTGTAGGAACACACGCAAGACTACTTGCAAACAACGCGAGAGGAGGACACCCAAAGTCCAACAACCCCGAGATGCCCGAAATCCTTCTCGTTGCAAACAGACGTTCAAAAATGATATTCGTATGTAGCAGCACTGTTACTGTCACTACGAAGAACGGAAAACCCGCCATTACTATGAGTTAAATCAACAACCACGCCCGGAACTTTCAAGGTGGTGTAATTTTAACGAATGTTCAAAATCCAGTAATATTGATCGGCTGGGATATCGAGCCGACAGTAATGACGCTGTCACCGTTGGGGCCGGGCTTCGCAAAGCTGTTGTCCATGAAGAGCTGGTACTGCGCCCCGGCGAAGTAGAACCACGACGGAAGCTTCGATGTAGCACAATTAATATGAAATTATAAACCGCAGCCGTGCATTTCGGAGTTGAACGTACCACGGTAGTAAACGTATCGATCGGTGGGTCTGCTGACTGGTTGTACGTACGGCGCGCGACCAAAATCGGGGCCTCGTGCCCGTTGTTGCCAACGGGTACTTGGATGAAATAGTCGAGGAACGTCGGGGTGAAGCCGAGGACCGCTGAGCAGGTAAAGTTCCCTACGACGGTGAATGACTAGCAAGAGCGATGAGCATTTCGAATTTTGGGTGGAAAAACGGGGCAAGGTACATCACCGGGGGCGAGCGTCGTTGGAGAAACCTGTAGGTTTCCGAAGCGGGAGGCCTCGGAGCATTGCGCGCTCGCGAGCGACGCAAGGAGCACAAGAGGAGCGAAGATTTTGAGGAAGTTGATAGGCATTTGAGAAAGTGGAATGCGCTGAAGGAATTGGAGAAAAGGGACCTGCATTTATACTTCCTTGTCGCGGGCATGAATTACCGCGTGTATTTTGGGACGAGCACACAGCCGGACTTCGCCAGGCCCGACCATCCCAGCTGATCATAAGTTGGCAGGAGAAATCAAGAGGTGGATCTTCCAATATGATCCGGCGACGCGAGATCACTGGTGGGGCCCGGATCATCGGCATCACAGCCACATCTCTCCGTACGAGGTGCAGAAGTGGGTGCTAGAAGTGCACCAAAGTACCAAAGAGTGTAAAGGCCAGCGGGAAGAGGTGAGAGGTAGAGATACGAGTGGCATAGGCGGGACGCGTCTAAGGTGGCGTGGAGGTAATGCGTGTACCGCGCACTGCCGAGACTGATCATCATCCCACGGGGGTCGCGGGATATACTGGCTGATCCGAGTTGGGCCGATGCCTGACTAAAAATAGATGATTGGTAGCCGAAGATGCCGGCTAGATGCCGGCTAGGTGTCCCACCGTCTAGCGTCAGTTAGCGTCGGCTGGTGAGGCCTGGCTAGCTGCAGTGGGATCGCCATGACCTCCCAAACAGCTAACCAGGGTCTGGCTATGCGACCCTGGATAGGGCGGCTATCGGTGGCAACTGCACTATATATAGCCACGGCTCTATAGTCGAGTCGGCTCTACAGCTATGAACCCGCTAAACGCAGTGAGGTTCGTACTCAGCCCACATAGTAGACCGTAACGCGCATCCGAATAAAACCATAGGGCGCAAGGAACACCTAAGGATCCTAGTTAAACGTTTGAATTGTCAAATTGAAGCGTTCATCGAACCATTATCCGACTGTCAGTTCCAGGTGTGATTGCGAACGGTACTGGATTGCTGAAGAATAAATCTAGGCCTCGCGAATGATCATTCCCAAATGTAATCGTGGAAAATAAAATCTACGAGTCAAAATGGTTCCAAAAATCTGAGACCGGGTTTCAAGCGTTAATCACTATCCAACTGAGCAATGCAGCAGATGAAGAACACTATCCAACTGAGCAGTTTCAAGCGTTAATCAACCCCACGAGCTCATTCCACGCCTGCACCATCTCCGCCTTCTTGTTCTCGGCCCTCCACCTGTCGTTCGTTTCCTGTCCAATTTCGCCTCCGCCGAGATTGTGCCCGTTCCCAAAAGGCAGCTCGACCCCGCGCTCACAGACGCGCATGCGCAGCCCCGCAAGTACCTGCCTCAGCTGCGCCGCCGCCTTCCCGCCACCGCGATTCCCGTACGACAGAACCAGCGCGGGCTTCCCGGTCCACTCGTGGTACAGCGCATCCAAGGCAAGTTTGAGAGCCGCGGGGTACCCCCAGTTGTACTGCGGCGTGAGGAAGATGAACGCGTCGAAGCTGCGGACGAGCGCGGACCAGGCGTTCGTGGCGGGGTCGGCGTACGCGGTGCCGGCTACAGGAATCGCGATACCAGCGGGGATGATGAGGTCGGCGGTGTGGAGGGGCAGCGGGTGGTCCATGAGGTCGATGACCGTGAGGGTGATGTTCGCAGGGAGCAGGGGGGTTATGATTCCGGTGATAACGTTGGCTATGGCGGGTCCTGCGCGAGGAGTACGCGTCGAGGCGATGACGAAGGCGAAACGCTTGGGAGAGCTCATGTTTAGTTAAGCTGGTTGAATTTGAGTGCTGGTTGTGAGAGAAGCTGGATTCGATGTTGGTGACAAGAGGAGAAAATCTGACCGGGTTTTATAGGATGCCGTTTGTCTTCCTTCGCTCGTAATTTTTCGCTAGAACTCGTCAAATAACCGAGGGTGCGGTGCCAGCTATGCCTTGAACGCATCCCTCGAGATGGTAATGGCGGGAGGTGAACCGCGTTTGCACTCATTTCTCGGACAGTCTTCCGATGCTTAGGTCATGTTGCTAACGTACAATTGTGGACCATCAAAATATGGTTCAGGCGTTCGATTCCGTCCAGTGCCATGTTTTCAACTCGCAGAAATTTCAAATATTCAGGGTTCCAAACATGAAATCAGTGCCGACATAATATAAAACAGTTATAAATTCACATTAGAATCGTCCCTTACTTATCGATTTACTGGGGGAAAAAAGAAAGACTCGTCCCTCCGTGACCGGCATGTTCAAAGCCAAATTGAGATAGCCGTGCGATGGCTTATTGAGCATCTGTGAATGCCATTCCAGTGAAACTCTGTAACGCTTCAAGACACGAAAAGACTTTTCGAAATGAGGAGCCTACATTGAACCAATCCGCATTGTAATCAGTGCGCCGAATCTGTGAGGGTTGTGTAAGACACGGAATCAGAGACGTGGGAGGATCAGGCGCACCAGACTTCGCGAGCTCAATTGCGGCAATAATGGAAGGGTAGCATTGTACCGGTCCATCCGCATCTCGAGCTCGACAGTGGGCACATGATGCATGGGGAGTCGCGACAGTTTTTCGTCGAGCTCGGGTAAGTCGTGCTGGGGCACCGTGGCACAGATTATGATCGTATGTATACGATTCGTGGGACCGATGGTCGCTAGGACATGGAGCAGCATCGGCAGTGGGTTCGGGGAATGGCTCCACATGCGCACGAGGCCGAGCTGGGGGAACAGAGAAAGGTCGACCGTCGTGGTGGTGTACTGTAAAAGCATGTGAGCGGAAACAAATCTTCGGGAATGAGGGGATGTGCACCATATCAAGGAGTTGAAAGTCGAAGGCTTGGATTGTTCGGAAAGATGGCGCCAATTTCGGCGAGCGGAGTAGATCCATGTAGTTATGGATCGATAACACTTTGAGGCACGAGAGGTCAAAAGGACACAGATCGTGCATTAACCAATCAACAACGCATTCCGCGTGTTTGATTCGTAATGAATCTAACGTGATTGGTGTAGAACGAGGGTGCGGGATAGTGTAGAAAGGCTCGTGAACACGTTGGAGACAATCCAAGTGAAGATGTCGGATACCAGGAGCACAGCAGTCCCAGAGGTGAAGAAAGTCTGAAAGTTCCATAAACGCGCACTGGATATGTACACGCCGCAGACTTTGCCAGCTGAGCAGCTGTCGCACCTCGATTAATCGATCCATATACAGATCCCGGCCGTGCTCGATGAACACATGCTCAACACGAGTGAATGGGAAATTAGAGATGCTAGAGACGGAGAGGCGGCCTGAGTAGATTTCAAGTCGGCGAATGTATTGGATGAGATGGGGGGAAGCGTCCAGCGTCTGTTTGAGTCGCCACCACAAGCTAGACGATGTGATGGAGATGGCTCGAAACAGCTGAAGCTGGGCGGCGTAGGTCCACGAGCGGGAAGCCAAGGCGCAGGCCTTCAAATCGGATGGCCGACCGAGGAATCCGATGCAGTGGTCTAATAGTTCCTGTATAACCAGCGGACGGGGCTCTTTATCCATGTAGCGGTTGAGAATGAGGCAGTGGAGGTAGGGAGAGTAGTGGATGGAAGATCACTGCCTGGGAGTAAATATTTGAATCGAACCGCATCTCCCGGCGTTCTCGTGTTGGAATGTCGCGGCGTCGTTTTCTGCGTATCTATATATACTTAGAGGCAGATGGGGAAAGAAGACCAGTATTTAAATTGACGCGCACACGCGACATGATTCGATGCACACGGACTTCAGATGCTTCCAGTTTCAACCTTCATTAAAGCACCCATGAATGCAGATTTCAAGATGACACCCTGCGGGTCAGTTTCTGGGATTCTCAACCAAGTCAGTTCTCCGGTTTTAGGCCAAGGGGTCGCAGATACTGATCAACTTCCGTAATAAGTCACGTTTCAAGGCCTCTGTCAGCAGACTCCAGAGCAGAAATTGTCATCCACAGAGAAAATAGGACAAGGGGCCAGTTTATGCTACACTGATCAACTTCCGTAATAAGTCACTGCGTTTCAAGGGGACTGTCAGCAGAGCAGAAATTGACATCCACAGAGAAAGTTGAGGAGCCATAGGACTACAAGGGGCCAGTTTATGAGTCCATGAGGACTGGAGTGTACCACACCCTACAATACAACCAGAAGAGACCTGAAGTACAATAAAGACGAGTGTTGTTGTGCGAGTCGCAACCGCATTTGGGGGGAGGAAGGGTCTCGCACGTGCATTGATGCGTGTCGATAGCGCGATTTGAGACCTCTTGTTTTAGGCCATGATAAATGCAGGAGGTTGAATGCGCTGGGGGAGACTGTCTCTGGAGACATCTCCAGAGACTTTGATGGAAGCGTGGGTCGATCAGAGTCTCTGGAGACGAGGCGGACAGGCCGATCAATGTCTCTGGAGACAACACGCGAATGCCGAATGCCGAAAATGTTTAATCAACCTCATTCCATGTACATCGATAGCACATATTCTAATCATCGATTCGCAACTGCTCGGACAGGAGTTCAGTTCTACTTTTAGCCACTACCGCCCAGTTTTCAAAATGGCATCTCTAGTTCTGACGTCCTTTTGACGGAACAATTCAATCTATCTCCCTCTGAACTCCGCATTGACCTGGTATATGCTTTACCTGTGCTGCAACATTGCAATTCTCTCCGTAGCTTGAACACAGTAATGCATCAAGTTTTCTCGCGGCCAATGAAATAATAGTGCTCCTGCGCGCACCTATTTTGTGCTCTCAAGTCACACGGATCCTTGCACGGACCTCCAAGAATACTATAAATCTGGCACCGTTTTCTTGGAAAATTAGGCTCTCCCCAAGCTCTCCCGGCGTATCCCACTTTAATCGGCCACACCAGTTCTTACCTTTATGACATTCAGAGCGGTCGCTATCGTCTGTACAATTGCTGCAGGAACACAGGCAGAGGCCTCCGATTATTTACTTGCCCGAACGCGATTGTCGAGCCAAGCACGACATGCGTAAGAACAGGGTTAAGCCATGGAAATTGAGAGCGCCGAGGTCGGGAAAGCGAACAAGTGCAGCAGAGATATCCTGTAGGCTCATGAGATTTGGTGGGAGGTGCGGATGACGCGTCGGCGCGTCGCTCGCGAGCCGGTTCACGACTCTGTATGTACTTGTTTGCCGCGGCCGTGTCTCTCATCACTTCATCGATGTTTCTCGGACTTTCATCAACGTCTCCAGAGACACTCGGCTCTCATCACTTCTTTACGGGTTAATCAAAGTCTCCAGAGATTCTCTGGAGACTTTGATCCCAGCAGGTTAAATGCTCTCGATAAATGGAACGACAAGGAAATCACGGCAATCCAATCAATTCAGGTACCGATTCGCCGGATGGGGAACAACATAGGCCTTCAAAGTCCCCCCTCCATCTGCTCCGAAGTCTTGTGGCCCAGCTTACGATACGTTTTCTTCCCCGCCTTCTCACACACGACACATTAATTAAGCGCGCGCAGGCCTCGTGTGCCAAACAGAAATGCGGCGTACTTTTGCCGCAAGTACGGGGATGGTCTAAGACACGAAGAAGAAGTTGAATTATGCAGAACGAGGTGCTACAACAAGATAGGTTAGAAACATAACTGAAAGGATATCCGAGTCAAAGGTCTCGTTTGAACCAAGTGTATATGAAGATGAGAGACTCCGTGCTGTGGTTGAAAATTACCTTCTCATGTTCGAAAAACCGATGGAGGTAGATGAAGCTACGAGCCGCAGCCCTGCGTAATCCCGGAACCAAAGACGTGAGGTGGACTTCCAAAAGTACGATGTAGGAATTCAGTCTTTTAAATCGGACATATACTACAACGTTGGGAATGCAAGGGGGGCTCAAGCTCGAAGTGTGCCTCTGTGCAAAGTTAGACCATAAAGCGATCAGGTAACGTTATGGTTACTTACCTAGGTCAATAGCTTCTTCCAGGTTCCGAGGTCAAAAATGCTGGGCAAATCATTCCACAGACCTTCGCGAGCCTCCGTGTACGTCTCCTGTGCAGCTTCCAGGCAAGAGGAACAGAATTCAAAGTCCTCCCACGCGATTTCGGCAACGAGTGGATCCACCGTATCGCCACTGAACAAATCGTCTGCCAACCAACGCAGTCTTTCCGCGTCGCAGGCAGCCTGGTCTTCGCATCCGTCAACTTCCTCGTCGCGCATTAGGTAGCTGCTGAGCACTCGACGTCGTGCCACAATGAGTTCTGGGATGGCCAGCATGCATCGCTTTCGGTCCTCCTTACTCTCTATTTTGATATGTCGCTTCCCAGGGACGCCGTACACGATTGACTCGAGGTCATGACGCTGGCAAACCAGGTACATGACGCCCGGGAGAACGCAACGGATACCCATCTCGCGTGCGATGTTGAGGACGGTAATGTGATCATATACGGTGGCGCGATATCCTGGGGGGACTGCGGTGCGCCGGGTAAGCCACCCATCTAACGAGGTGGGGTAGAGGTCGGAAATAATTGAAATCATGGAATCGCGTAGCAAGGGCACGTCGTATTTGTCGCTCAATCGAAGAACAGAGCTCAGTTCTGCGATTCCGGATACCGAACAGCTTTTACTGGCGTATATTGATTGGCATGAATGGCAAGAGCAGGCGAGGAACTAACTGTGATCCATAGTGATGCAGAGCTTTTAGAAACCGCGTGAAGTCCTCCGACTTGTCGTGGAGCTGGACCACAGGACATCCCTCAATCTCAGTCCTCTCCTCTACGGGTTGTGGAATGGAAAATGTGTCGTGGAACACTGTTGAGCGCGAAGACAGCAGACCACGATATACCCGATACAGAGTGTTCTCGACTTGGAGAACGACAGTCCCATCGTCGAACCAGAATTCTGTGCTGCGGAAAAGTTCAGGAGGAACATCCATATGATGGCGAGCGACGACGGAGTTGAGAGGTGAGAAAAAGGACGCCAAGATTAGAAGGCGGTGCCGGTGCGGTCCGGGGAAGCCGGCCTTTGCTTTCGGGTTCTCTTTGAATCTTGCTCGTTTCAATAAATCTCTCGTATGGGTATGTAATAAGATATTTGCCTTTTATTCGCTCACAAAATCAGTTTCAATCCCTTCCGTTCTTTGCCTCCATCATTTTTCGGAAATTGTACTTACGATGCAAATCCGGAAAGTGAAGTTTTTGGTATATGATCTGATCCTTATGAGTATCACTATTACTGAGATTTTCTGTGTGTCCATCCAGTGAAAATGAAGATCAATCTCGGCTTCAAGGTCTGTTCCGATTCGGAACATGAGGGGCGAATACGGTCATGTGATCAGACCGATGGACGCAAAAGCGCGTAATTTCAAGTTTTTCTGAAAAATCCTTAAAAACGGAACGGTTATCGGCGGAGATGCCGCACGAAAGCGTGTCAGCAAGCTCGGTCAATTGGAACCCGTTTAAGGCCGCTAGCGAATCAGCGATCCTGCTGACTGATTGAAGTCTACTGTATATTAAGACGTCTCATCGGAGTCCACCTTCCGACTCACTTCCCTTCGTAAATGGCTCCCTCTGTTCTCATAATTGGTGGCAGTGGTGCTGTGGGCCGACCACTTGTCGACGAGTTCTTGAAACAGAAATCCAAGTTCCAGCGCATCGCAGTATTGGCCGACCCGGCGAAGCTGTCGAGATTCGCGGATGCACAGGCAAAGGGCGTAGAAATCGTCGTGGGATCATTCTTGGACGCCAAGGCTTACACAGGTATGCCTTTGAACAAGTCTTCCTCAATGAATGACATTGACTGGTATAATGATAGGATTCGATGTTGTGGTCTCGCTTGCGGGGAACGCCGCCATGAAGCTGCAGCCCGGGATGATTGAAGCTGCGATTGCTGGCGGGGTGCGCCATTTCTACCCCTCAGAGTTTGGCGGCGATATTTCCGTCGGCGATTTCTGGAAGAACAGATACTTCAGAGACAAGGTGGTTACGCGCGACCATCTGGCGGCAAAAGCCAAAGAATACCCCGACTTTCGCTACACGCTGGTTCTCACCGGCCCGTTTACGGAATACGCTGTGTCTTCTTTCAATGGGATCGATTTCGAGAAGCACATAGTCGAGCCATATGGGAAGCCAGGGGCAGAACTGTCTGTTACCGCCATGTCCGAGTACGTTTTTGTTTACTGGTGCGTGCTGGAACCCCTCGCTGAATTTTTTCTCAGTGTGATGAAATATATCGTCGAGTCGATCCTCATCCCTTTCGACTCCAGCAAGAATTTGCGAGAGTTCCGCGTGCCGGGTGAAGCGCGCCTCACCTGGGAACAGCTCATGAACTACCTCGGCGAGGTCCAGGGCGTCGAATATAAACTCACATACCTGGACCCACGGGAGGCGGCTGAGAAGCAGGAGGAAGCGCGGAAGAACGGTGACGAGTATGAAGAAGTGTTTTGGGCTGGGAAAGCCGTTATGCTAAATGGATCCGGGGTCATACCCGAACCATTGGATAACGGAAAGTTCTCCTTCACCCCGGAGAGCGCCAAGGAAACGATACAGCGCTTGTTCGGGAAAAAATAAAGACCTAAGTTACGGAAATGTATTAATATCATCGAGTGCACGCATTATGAGTGCAGAAACTTGCATGGTACATTGTTCCACCAGTTACACAACCTCCGCGATGATTTTCCCACTGAACACATCAAGAAAGCTCAACCACTGAACGAGAAATCTCACCTGTTCTTATTCGCCTCCATCTCCCGATGCGCTTCCTGGATCTCCGTCCAAGGATAAACCTGGAAACCGTTATTAGTTTTTGGAAATTATAAAAGTCAGTGGGGCATGCCTTGTGCACGCTGGTCTTTATCGGGCCGGCGCCGTCGTCCCCGGTGACAAGATGAAGAAATTGCTTTTCAAACCTGGCTGCGTTCAATACTCGCACAGCGAGGTCGAATTCGACTCACCGAGCGATCAAATCCGCCTGATACGCTGGCTTCTGGGAGCGGAGACTGGAGCCCTGGATGTGGAGCCGTTTTCCGATGACCGGCAGCAAGTTGACGGACGGGACGACTGCACCGCTCACGACCCCCACAAGTGTCATCCGGCCATCGAGAGCTAAAGACGCAATGTTCTTGTCCCAGTGACTTTTCCCGCTAGCGCGATATAATATTCTTGAGCCTCAAGATCTGCGGGACAATCGGTTGACTCACACAAGATCGATGATCACGTCCACGCCCTTGCCATTAGTGGCCTGCTGGGCGGTTTCCGAAAAGTCGGCAGTCCTATAATTGGCTACGTGCGTGGCCCCGTTGGCCATGGCGAGAATCATATCAAGTTTGTCGGTGCTCGAAGCTGTCCCAATAACTGTGCGGCTAACGCAGTAGAATAAGTGTTGAGCAATGCACAAATACCTCGGCTAGACAACGTACGCGCCATGGAAGCGGGCTAGCTGGATCGCAGCCAAGCCGACTCCCGATGCCGCGGCATGAACGAGCACGTCTTCTCCAGGCTCAAGACCACTGCAGAGGAAGAGGGTCTGGAAGGCTGGTGTTGAACGTGAGCGATGCGATAGATGCCCTCTGGGTTGCGCTCACCAGTGAGGAAGTTCTCAGGGATACTGGCGGCTTGGGCCCAAGACAGATGAGCGGGCTTTCGCATGAGATGGGACGCCAAGACGACGAGATATTCCGCGTACGCGCCCTGCGAACAGGCTCAGATAAAAATATAAACAGTGAAGAGTTGGTGGAATTACCCCGCCAGTAAGACCTAGCACCTCGTCGCCAACTGCCCACTGCGTTACATCCGCACCGATGGCAGTTACAGTCCCAGAGAACTCGACACCAAGAATCTCTGAAGATCCCGGCGGCGGAGGATACTGTCCCTGGCGCTGAAAGATATCCAACCGATTGAGACCAAAAGCCTTGATCTATAGCCGAATTCGGATCGGAATCAATCTATGACTGTGCATTTCATTTCACCTTGACAAGGACCTCGTCTGCGCGAGGGAAAGGTGTGGTCGCTTCACCGATGTACAAGCTCGATGCGTCTCCCACTTCGTTTTGGATGAGAACGGCACGCATGTCTTCTGTGTTACTTGGGGGTCAATATTCTTCAACGAAACCAAAACAAATCCGACTTTTATAGAGAAGCAGACGTTTATCGTCGGGCATGCACGGACGCCGCGACTCACCGATCTATTGTTGAGTATTCGCATCAATCGGCCCGGGATCATGTGGTAAGATATATAGCTTGGCGAATGAAAGGTGATAAATTTGTAATCATTCATACGGCTGGGGTATACCAGACCGGTTAAAGCTGTGGGTCGTGCTCAAGGCGGCGATAAACGGGCTGAGGGTTCCAAAACCCCCCAAATCGCAGAAACCGCTTTGGTGTATTTGCCCGCGGGCCCAAACATATTAATGGAGGGAGTAGCTGGTAAAGCAGCTAGGGCATGTAAAAAGAAAAGTTGTCAGGAAAATTGTCAGGCGGGAGCTGGCAGCACTCGTTTGACTCAAATCTGAGCCCAAGGGAATGGATCACTGGCAGTGGAAACTTAGCTTCCAAGAGACTTTAAGCTTCAAGTCGCCACTCAGAGATTTCGAGGAGTCCTTGTAGCGTCGAAAAGGCATGATTCTGGAAGTTTGGCCGCGGAAGGACACAGATGCCAAGTTGGAATTGTCACAAGTCGCGCAATGATTGATTTTAACCCTGTCACATCTTCGGCCGAATACTTCCGTCTCCTCCCTTCAACCTTTATCTGTGTTTTTCAACGTTGCCATTGCTCTTTTTAGATTCCAGTAGAAAAATCCACTATGAGCTTCTTTGGATTTTGTTCTCCTGCGCATTCCCGTCGTCTGATGTCTCCGGCTGTCTCCGGCGGACTCCAACTTCAAACAACCTCCGAAAGTCGAGCTTGAAGACTCTGGGTTCTCACTCATATCTGACGCCACGGTTGGCTTCAGCTAAAGATATTGCGAGAATCCAAGATTGCTAGGTTCATGGAATTATTTCTTGGCAGCTTTGTCTTACTTTGTCCAGCGGTGTTCTCTGGGACTTCATTGCTCGGTAACGGCTCGCTTTCAGCTGCGGAGGTAACGCGGAAGAAGCGGCAGTTCATTTCCGTCCTCATCGGCCGGCTATAGTTATCTATGAAATCTCCTCATTCGCTGCCAGCTAGGTTTATCTCCAATAGGACAAACTCGCCAGAGTCTTGGTCCGGTTCTTTGAATATCTTCTGGCCCGTGTTTACACTCTCACGTTTCTTTGTACATTCGAGCAAAAAAAAAGACCACAACTTGGAAGAATCGGGCTCAAATTTCGCACCTGGGGTACCGGCGAATTAGCCGAAAGTTGCGGAATAATCACGATGCGATTTGTGGGGTCGAGGTGAGCCGTGAGTTTTTCGGGTAAACGCACCTCTCGGACATCCATTTCCAAATCTCCGTTCGCCCCGTGCAAGGAAGTGGGGTTTTCAGGCGGACAGATAATACTCGGTATGTACGCTCGATGTCTTGGCACCATCGTGAACTCTCCAAGTGCTATTTTTCCAACCCCAACATCTTTCTTTGGGTGCCCATCTTTGACCCGGGTCGGATGACACTGGACACTGATAGATTTTAAGCGACGTCATTATACCGGTTGCGCTACCAGTTGCGCGTTTTTCCATTGGCGCTAAGCGCTAAGCCTTTGGGCCTCGCTGATGAGTACTATCGATGACTCATTGCATCGTCTCCAAATTCTCTCATAATCGAAAGTCACTATTTGGTGGGTAGAAAAATGTAGAATATCAACATACACGCAAATACATCCCAGTTCGAGCCTTTGTCTGAAAGTCACAATCTTCCATTGAAAGGAGGGTAGCGCTTTCATTCACTGGTACCTCCTCTCTTATCTGCAGCGTGTCGGGCGCTACTTATACATACACCCACAAGAATCCTGATTGTTCACGTGGTATCAGAAGAACCACTGAACACGGGCCGTTTAAAAGCGCCTCATGTTCGCCCAGGGGTTCCGTGTTCTGCCGCCACCCATTAGGTTTCGAGCTCGGACGCGGACCTCGACGGTCTCGGAGACGCACGGACGTCGGTCGACAGACCGCTGTGGCCACGACCTGCTACTTTCACCTGCGTGGTTTCCCATGCACTAGCGCCCGCGTACAATATTCCCTATAATCGTTATTCACGATGCGGTTTGGACACTGGACAGGCCCATTTGCACCCAGACTTTCGATTGTCTCCTTACCGGACGCCGAGTCGCCTGCACCGAGACCAGCGTCAGCGATTCCGTACAGGTCGCCTCCGTTGCAGGCCACGTTTGGCGCCACATACCAGAATATGGGCCGGCCGAACCCGCCAGTCCCCGCCCAAAACTTTCCGCGTTACGAAGACCCGAGAGGAAGTTATTTGAGTTCTAGCAGCCGGATAACTGGTTCGTCCTGGATGCACATCTGCTAGCTAGTACAATGCTGAGCCTGGACGTTAGTCACTCACGATCCATCCATTTACGAGAACGGGGGGCGGATCCCAGCGACGCCGTTCAGAAGTTATACAACGAGCGGACCTCAACGCCCACTGGAGGTGGACAGAACCAGATCCATGACACCCGTGCCGGTTGTGTCAATTCTTAAGTCATCTAGGCCACGAAGCCACTCGCTATCTAGCAGTAAGTCCAAGCTGTTCTGTTCAAATATAAGCTTTCACTTACCAAAAAATTAACGCGCACTAGATCCTGAGGCTCCAAGGAATGTCGTTCCGGGTGCGGACCCACACACTCTCCTGATAGGCATCGCACTGACACATACCAGCTCGGGCAGAACTCCGTCGATCAAATCTGGGGAAATCGCAAACCACGACGGGTAAGCACCTATAACGATACAAAGATCCAGCTCATTCGATTCGCATCCGCAGTACATCGTACCGCGGCACTCAAAGAAGAGTCGATTTCTTTGAGCTGGCCGTTGGTCCAGTTCTCCTCGCGGAAGAAATCCAAGCAGCCCGGGCCTATGCTCTATTTTGACGTCGCCTTCGATCCAAGGCAGTCGAGAAACTTGATGGACAAGAAGGATATGATGGACGAGCAGGAAGAATTCCGACCACTACGAGAGGCTCACCGAATACTTTCCGCCTCCACGCATTGCAACATGACCGAGATGACCATCGAATGCCCCCACATCGGCCAGATCACCGTCAAGCGATCGAGGGGGATCCGCTGCATCGACGTCTTCTCTGAAATTTATGACGCCTACCACAAAAAACTGAGAAGCGATACAACGCCTCAGAACATTGACAGATATATCCCATATTTTGTGCGACGCTGCGAAGATTCTGGCAATCGCGAGGCTGAAGCGAAGGCTGGAATGCGACGTGTGGATTTGCTCAGAGGGAAGCGCATCTTCGACGGATTGGCACGATCGGGTGCTGACTGGAAACTGGTTTTCGACGCTGGTTATCAGCGCCTGTGACTGATTGACCTACCTGTATACTATCTCGGTCAGTGATCAACACAATTATTCAGATGGACTCAACTTATGCGCGAATTAGATTCTGTAATCCCTACTCACGACACAACACGGACCACAGCTCATCATTCACTGTAATATTCTTTTACCAGCTTTCGACACATGGACGATGCATATGACTCACCTCTCACAATTGTATGATTCCCTTGTGTATGTAGTACGGGCTCCGGCCGTTCCGACTCGGGACCTGGTGTCGGCAATCCTATCCTATCCTATCGTATCCGCCATTGAAAATATAAATTTATATTAGCCATCGACGACCCGGTGATTTACAATTAGTGCAGGGCATTTGTGATACTTGCCAAAAATTCGATTCAAGGTCAAAGACATGTCTGAGCAGTCTCTTGAAGCGAACAAACGAGATGGTATCCAGTCGTCTATCCATAGTTCGGGTATGTTGTTGGATGGCTTCAATGTAGCTTCGGCTGGCTTTCGACTTGGAAATTGCCCTTGATGAAGTTGACGGTGCCCAGAATGAGGTGCACGGAAAACGGGCCCAGACGCAACGCTGAAGACGAGGCTCAGGAAGGGCATGCGCTGGGGGCGTGTTTTGAACACTGCCTCACACTGCCTCCATGTGATCGGGCCGTAGTCCGCGTTCCACTTTTTCCTGATGCTCATATTGGATCGTAGTGAAATCCTCACAACTTAAAAACCTACTGAGTTAGTTTGCTGCCGGCGGACGACAGATTGTTGTTGTCCAATTTTTAAGGGCAGCAACTATATCGAGAGGAGCCAATGGGGACAAGTCCGACTGGTGTGACTTCGTTGAGTCAACCCATTTTGGTTTCTCGCTGGCGCGTTCAATGCAATACTTGATCCACGTGGATTCGTTGACCAATAACGACTAGTAGTTCGAGTGGCTAGTACAGTTGAACCAAGTTGAACGTTGATCGATCTTACATCAACTTCAAGCCATGCGTGTACGTCGCCAGCTGAAATGACCAACAACAATTTCTCCCGCAACATCAGCGCCTTTATCCTCACCCAATTCCGACACCACGACTAGAATTAGATTTCCCAACCCAATTTTTACAAAGTCAACATTTTACAACTCCGGGAGGAGGAACTCCGTATCGACCCAATCCCGGTAATTCGGCAGCGCGGACGAGAGGGTGTACTGTGCCGCCTGCTCGGGGGTCAGTACCGTGGAGAAGTTCGCCCGGTCGGCGTGTGCCACGCCCGGGCCGAACGAATTGTACTCTGCGAAGAGGATGAAGTCGATCCGCTCATCGCCCGGGTTCCAGATGGACCAGATGGTCTTGTTCATCTAGGAGAATATTCATGAATGTGCAGTACGATCAGGGACAGGACTTACTGGAGCGGCGACAAACGTGTTTTTGAACACGACGCTGGTGAGGTTGGTCAGATGAAGGATGGGCTGGGAAGGAATCAGTCACATACCGAGCGAAATCTGAGCGAAGATTAAGTATTCAGTCCATGTTTATTGGCATCAGGAAATGAAACGAACCTCCCCATGGTCTGCCCAGGAACACATTCCCTGTGACATTTGCAAAGGCGTCGGGAGCAGCAATGATTTGGTTTTCGTTGAACACGTCTGCCGATAAAATCAGCGAAAGCCGCGGATATCTGGAAAAGCCTCACATATGCCGGTATCGTTCAGTTCGCGTCCGCTGGCAGTGATGCAGCCCGCGCCCTTGCTCGCAATGGTGTTGCCTTCAAAGTATGCGATCGAGTGGCGCCCAAAAATAAAGTCGACCGCGCCCTGCGATCGATGGTCAGCCGACCTGTCTAAAATTACGAGAAAAACACACCTCGATGTACGACCTCAGATAGACGTGATTTCCCACATTGGTATACAACGTGTCCTATTTAACGCGCATGGTGAGGATGGCTTCACTTCGAGTAGTCAGAGATACGAACCTGGTACGAAAACAACCCGCACGCATACACGCCGACCTGGTCGCCCTGGTTGCTCAGCGCGATGGCTTGGCCGTTGGTGGAAGCGACGCCGAAGTCGTTCCGAATGTTGAGGTTGTAGAGGGACACGTTATTTGACAGCACGCGGAGGGTTCCGGTCAGGTCGTCGCTTCCTGCGCCGGTGGCCAGCGAGGCGTTATGCACCAGCGTAACCGTGTTTTGCTCAAAGTCGAAGGTGTTTTTGGTATAACCTTGAATCTATAGCCGCCTCAGCATCTTTAAAAATCGTAAAGATATTATATTACCTTGACTGGCCCCGCTCGAGAAATATTAACCTGGCCGACATAGACGCCAGGATACACGAACACCACCTGGGAGGTGTTGTCTGCGGGCAATGAATTTACAGCGGCCCCCAGGTCAGAGAATTCCCCGGGCACATTGGCGTTGGGTTTCACAATAACTGCGCCAGGCGGCGGCTCAGTACAACCGCGCGCAGCAGCCGGCCAGACCGCCGATCCTAAAACGAGGAGGAGAGGCAGAACGAACGTTCGCATAATGAGGGCGGAAGGTCGAAGGTCATAATTGCGAGCGGTGCCTTAAATACCTGGACTGGGGCGCGTAACGAGACCCCGCGTTGAGGACGTTGGGCTTGTGACCGCCGCATCACCTGAAGTGCGGACCGGGTATAGACTCCGGGCCACTCCGGATCTGAGGTAGCAGAAGAGGTCACAAGTTCAGGCCTTCAGGAACGGGCGCAGGCGGCGGCTGTTGGGGGGTCTTTGGCGGGCAGGAAGCGGGGCGGATAGATTCCGTTTTTCTATTTTTCATTGACTGAAAATACGTTCCAGGCGGTGGTTCCAATTCATGATCAGAAGCATTTTCTCGAGGCAGGGGGCTCTTGGAACGAAAATTCGGATGAGAAGATAAACTTCTTTGTTCAAGTTGATTCTTGGCGATTTCTGGTGGAGAAAGAAGAACTGAGGCCGCACTGCCACACGTCACATTTGACTGTGACCATCTGTGACATCCCTTCGACGGTCTCGTCTCGCCTTCACTCGCCTAAATCCGGTGGTCCATTTTCCCCGCTTTCTTTTGCTAGAAATACCCGGAACCTCGGCGGGGACACACGAAAGTCTTGGGCTCCGGAATTTTCGCACCCAATCTTGGATTACTGCGGGGTTTTAAGACACTGGAAAGCCACCGATCAGTGCTGCAGTTCCCTGTATTTAAGCCGAACCGTGGACCCGCGGGTAGCCCAAAGGTGGTGGTCGGAAGTACGGAACAGGATGCTGGACTCACCCAAAAATTTCAAGGACCTTGACGCTACCTTGGTGACTAGTACTGCGGAAACGCTCCCGCGGTGAGAAACGTGCAATCGGCTATCTCCTATTTTAGCTCACTGATATGTGGACAGCATTTTCACCACTCTCATGAGTCTATGGCGTGCCATCCTCCGCCTACGGCCTAGCCAGAGCCACGCAGATGAATACGAGTTACTTCCTGACGCCTCTCACCATGACCAACGACCTAGAGGACGCCGGCGCCCGTATCATGCCTGCTTTCGGTTCTTCACCTTTCGACGCCTTTCCTATCTCCTCGTCGCTGTCCCGCTGTTAATCATGGTCGGCGTGCTGTTGAGCGGCGTCCCTCCGACTTACGCCGACATTCGAGCATACGAGACGATGCTACCGCAGCACAACATCAGTGCGCTCTCCGTGGCCGATCCTCCCCCATTATACCTGAGATTTCCGGGGCACCTGTGGGGCCACGGGCTGAATAATGTTCTGCAGGAAGCGTACGTTTCCTCCTCTGTCTCTTGCATCTCGTCTGAAATCTGCGCAGTATCGTTATGGGGTATCTGGCACACCTTGCCGGCCGTGTATATGTCTTCGAGGACTATACATGGTCGCACTTGCCCCTGCCGTACACCGTCTATGATTTCGCCTTGCGCTCTACGCGTATTCCACTGAATGCCTTCATAACGGGGCCGCTTGCAGGAGGTTCACTCCCTGCCCCTGAGCAGAACGCAGTACAGAAGCGAGCCATTAGTGCGGCGTTTTATGAACAGGTGTGCCCACGGAGCGCGATCCGCACAGTCTCGTCCGTTGGCGCCCCCACCGAGGCGGAGGGTAGCGCGCTCCTGGACTGGTGGGTTGCGCGCCTCAGCGAGGTGCATGGTGCACGCTGTGTCGAGGTCGATACCTCCGAGCAACCGGTATTCGACCGCTTGTACGTCTTGCTCTTTCCGCCCACCCTCCTCTCCCGATAACCTCTTCCACAGTCTCTTTGGCTCCCCGCGCATGCTTTCCATCCTGCCGGGCCTCTATGCGTCCCCCATTCTGGGCGCATTCGCGTGGTCGCCTCTTGTCCACAGCGCCGTCGCGCGGAACTTCGCCGTCCTGCGCCCCACTGACCCCGCCGCGCTCTACCCGCCCTCGCGCACCCTCTCGCTCCCCGGCGACCCAAAAACGCAGCCCTCAGCACGCACCCTCAGCGGCCTCGTCGCAGTGCACCTCCGCCGCGGCGACTACAAGCGGCACTGCCCCCGCCTCGCCCAGTGGGGCGCGGAGTACATGGGCGTGAACACGCACCCCGCGCTCCCGGACCGCTTCGCCATCCCCGTCAACGTGACCGCCGAGGCGGCGGAGGCGCACTACCTCCTGCACTGTCTCCCGACGCCCGCGCAGCTCGCCGCCCGCCTGCACGCCGTGCGCGCGGAGCACGCCGCGCGCACCGGCGGCGCGCCCCTCGGGCGCGTGTACATCCTGACGAACGCGTGGGGCTGGTTCGTGCAGAGCGTACGGGCAGAGCTGCTCGCGGACGGGTGGACGGAGGTGTGGGGCAGCGGGGACATCGTGCTCGACGCTGCGCAGGCGGGCGTCGGTATGGCGGTCGACATGCGCATCGGCGAGGGCGCGGAGGTGTTTCTCGGGAATGGGGTGCGTGCCGCGCGTCCGTGTCCGTTGTGCCCATGCTGATTGATGGTTCTCTAGTTCTCCAGCCTAACGAGCAACATCGTGATGCTCCGGCTCGCGCGGGGGCTCGAGCCCGCCAGCAACCGCTTCCTCTGAGGCAGGGCCCCTTTCCACCGAGGCGGAGTGCCCTTCCTCTGAGTCGGGTCCCCTTCCTCGAGACGGGGTCCCCTCCCTCTGAGCCGGGATGCCCTTTCTCCGGGGCGAGGGTCCCGCACACATCGCATTGCATCTATCTATCATACCCAGTCCATGCTGCACCACCCAAAATACTCACTCATACGCACTCAATACTTGCTTTCGCTGTATCTCGCTCGCATTTTCCGCATTATGCAGTCTAATCTTTTCGTGGTTTTGTTTTAATGTCTTCGCGGTTTAGGAGATCTATGTAGATGTATGATATGGTTGTGGGCTTAGAATGTTGAGCTCTGTGGATATTCGTGGCAAGGTGGTTTTGGCCAAGTCGGGTCCGTGGCTGTCTTTTTGCCAGTGAGCGGATATCACGTTTGCAATGTCTTTCATTCGCTCCAGAACTGAGAAGGAACCCTTGTTATTTTCTCTAGTGTCTTACTCTGCTGTTTCCACAACGCATGCCCAACCGCACATAGTATTAATATTATCGACTTTCCTATTCTCGGGGTGAATACACTAAAAGATAATACAGTGATATACAATATTGCACGGCGATTGTACAAACTCGCGCGAAGCAGGCGTCAGATATTCGACGATGATGACGGTGGCATGCGGCTCAGAGACGGGAGACGTTTTAGGTCTATTCGCTCCTCTTCATGCTGCGAATTTCGAGTGAGATTTCAAGGGATAGGTGGAGACGTTATGACTGCACGCACGTAATTGGAGGGCAGGTCCATCAACGAGTTTCTGGCGCGCGGCGGGGGCGACAGCCTGCGACCACCGTCCTCCGGATGAGTGTGGAAATCGAGCGTTGTGTTGATGTTCGTGAGGGTGTTGAGCGACATGGGCGAGGGGTTGAAGGGCGCTCCGACGAGGAAGTTCCCGAGCAGCATCAGGGAGTAGACGCGCCCCTGGCAGATGAAGAAAAATTGGAAAACTGGGGGAAAATAAATGTGAGCTGCGTGGTTGGCGCGGAGAATGACCTGGGCGCACCAGGACTTCGATTCAGCAGCAGTATCATCATAATGAGGGTATTCGACGCGACGACTGCCCCGGAACTGATGGTGATAATCATGATTCGGTAGACCAAGCTAAATCGCGATCAGTCGTTGAGGGTTGAGATGAATGCGATGGCGTTCTGCTCGCACCTCTGCGTCGACTTCGACGGTTCACGGGGAAAGGTGTACATCATCTGCCAGAACCTGAAGCATAGACAAGAGGTGATCAATATGTCTGTGACGGCACAGGTAATGGCCCCGATTCTGAATAGCGATAGTCAGTGGACTGGATGCACAAGATAAAGAAAAATGGATACGTGGTGGTCTGGAACGAAGCGGAGATGGACTGCGTCGACAGCAGCATGCCCGCGGACGCAAATGAGAACCCCGTCTACGAAGGCTGGCGAATTAGGGTGGCAAAGTGATCGCATAAGCCGGACTCACATGAACGAGCACGGACAGTACCAAAACCAGGGAAATGTATATGTTTCCTGAGCTAGATTACCCGTCGGTGCTCATGATCAAAAAGAAGAGGCAACAAAGCTGCTCACAGATGAAAATATAAATTACAGAGAAAGGCCTGCTCTATGGACGCTGCCGCGTAGGTCGTGAAAATCGTCGCGGCAAGCGGCTTCAGGAGTTCCACAGCCAGCAGGTCATTCGGGAACGTGATGACAGAAAGAACCACTTCGAAGAACGACGCCAAGGTGCAGAGGGTGTCGAAAAAGACTAGGGCTCCGACGCCGATCTTGTGGATGAGCGGACGGGAGGGACGCTGGAAATACTGCCGACAGAGAAAAAGTTCTCCGGTGTAGAGGGCGACGTTGAGCCACGAGGCTACCAGCAGCAGGCTGTAGCAAGAGGAGGTGAGATCGACATGGATCCGGATTCAAGCAATCACGTACATATTATCCAGGATAGCAATCTCAGGAGGTATAGGAGGTAAGTCGCCCATGCTGCCAGTGGGGGCTGGGGGGGGGAAGAATTCGGGCTAATAGCAAAAACTGGTTACATAAATATCGTCGCGTCGCGCCGCCGCGTGAGTCTTCTCTGCTTCCGGCTGGGCCTTGAAATGATCGGAGAGGCGGGGAACTCCAAGACGTCGCCTATTCTCGCCAATCATATGTATGTACATGTTGCAGCTGGCACCGCCTGGCAGTGAGCGTAGGTGAGCATGGCGTTATGCCAGTGGACTTACTGGTGTAATAAATAATCTTCCAGAGAACCTTTACCTACGACTTGAAATGGTAAAGGTATGAAATCGAGCAGTGTTCATCGAGAAAGATGGTGGTATGTAGCCTTATGTAGCTACTAGCTGCTGCGTCGGTGATGCGGAGAGTGGGGTAGATCTTGGGTAGATCCGACCTGCCAAAAAATGGTCGCTTTGCACATGTTTTGTTTGCGCGTGTTCCCGCGTTCTCATTGCTACCTGAAATAACAAAAATAATAGCCATTTCAAAAAAAAAACTAATCGCCATTCAAGTTTTCCCGAGAAACCCAACTTGGATTTATACTTGAATCATCTTGGTTTTGAAAAGTGGCCCCACGAAGCCCTCGTCTTACAGTTACAACATTGACACACCACTGGCAGATCCCTGCATAATTTTCTTCGCGGTCCGCCAGATAGTTCTCGTACTCCTCAGCTAAATGAATTCCGAGATCATAATATTAATGTCCGTCCGGCGTCTGGCCCCAATAAACGAAATTGTCATGTAATCCAGCTACCATCAAGCACTTCACTCTGCCTGCCACCCATTAGACATCCAGTACGTCAAAATTTATCCCTACGCCCCTGCGTTAATCAACCCTTCGACGCCTGCACCATCTCCGCCTTCTTATTCTCCGCCCTCCACCAATCATTTGTTTCCTGCCCAATCATGCCCCCACCGAGATCGTGCCTGTTCCCAAAGGGCAGCTCGACCCCGCGCTCGCAGACGCGCATGCGCAGCCCCGCGAGCACCTGCCGCAGCTGCGCGGCCGCCTTCCCGCCGCCGCGGTTCCCGTAAGACAGCACCAACGCGGGCTTAGCAGTCCACTCGTGGTACAGTGCGTCCAACGCAAGTTTGAGTGCCGCGGGGTATCCCCAATTGTGTTGTGGGTGAGGAAGATGAACGCGTCGAAGGCGCGGATGACCGCGGACCAGGCGTTTGTGTCGGCGTCGGCGTAGGGGGAATCCGAGAGCGGGAGCGAGATGCCGGCGGGGATGAGGAGGTTTGCAGTATAGAGCGGGAGCTGGTGATCCATGAGGTCTACAACCGTAAGCGTGATGTTGGCGGGGAGCAGAGGGTTTATGATTCCGGTGACAATGTCAGCGATGGGCCGACACGGGGAGTGCGCGTGGAGGCGATGATGAAGGCAAGGCGTTTGGGAGTGGAAGTCATATTTCACTAGTTGAACTTGGTTGTTAGTTGTTGGGAATGAGGAGAAAATCTAACCGGATTTTATAGGATCCCGTTTGTCTTCCTTCGCTCGTAATTTCGCTAGCACCCGTCGAGTAACCGAGGAAGCAGTGTCCGAGCTATGCTGCATGCATTGAACGCATCCTTCGAGATGGTCATGGCGGGAGGTGAACCGGACTTTCGGATATTCCTCCGAGGCTGAGTCATATGTCTGATTCTCCGCTGCTCTCTGCAGGTTCTAGTTCTACTCCTCATTTGCACCTCTATATGAACGAAAATTCCCGTCCGTTGCTTGTACAGGAGCTATTAGACCACTGCATCGAGTTCCTCAGTCGGCCATCCGACTTGAAGGCCTGCGCCCTGGTTTCCCGCTCTTGGGTGTACACCGCCCAGCTGCATCTGTTTCGAGCCATCTCTATCACATCATCCAGCGTGTGGCGGCGACTCAAACAAACATTGGGCGCTTCAAGCTCCCCCCATCTAATCCGATACATCCATCGACTCAACATCCACTCGGCCCGCCTCTCTGTCGCAGAGGTCTGCAATTTCCCATTCACACATGTTGAGCATGTGTTCATTCACCACGACCGCGATATGGATGTAGCAATCGAGCTGCAACAGCTGCTCAGCTGGCAAAGTCTGCAGCGTGTGCACATTCAGTGCGAGTTTATGGAACCCTCAGACTTCCTGGATCTCTGGGAACACTGCGCTCCTGGCATCCGGCATCTCCACTTGGATTGTCTCCAACGAGTTTACGAGCCCTTCCAAACCATCCCGCACCCTCGTTTCACGCCAATCACGCTAGATTCACTACGGCTCACGCACGCCGAATGCGTCGTTGACTGGCTAATGCATGATCTGTGTCCCTTTGACCTTTCGCGTCTCAAAGTGTTGTCGATACATAGCTACATGGATCTATTCCACTCGCCAAAACTGTTGCCAGCCTTTCAAACGATCGAAGCCCTCGACTTTCAGCTCCTTGATACGGTGCGCATCCCCTCCTACCCTAAAATTAGTCCCCGCTCACGTGCATTTACAGCACACCGCCACGACGGTCGACCTCTCTCTATTTCCTAAGCTCACCCTCGTGCGCATGTGGACCAGTTCTCCGAACCCGCTGCCGATGCTGCTCCACGTCCTGGCGACCATCGGTCCCACGAATTGCATCCACAAGATCATAATTTCCGCCACGGTACCTGATTACGACTTGCCGGAGCTCGAAGAAAAATTGTCGGGACTCCCCATGCATCATGCACCTACTGTCGAGCTCGAGATGCGGATGGACCGGTACAAACTTACCGTACCCTTGTTGTCGCGATTGAGTTCACTGAATTTGGTGCGTGTGATGCTCCCCGCGTCTTTGGTCCCTGGCTTACGCAGGACCGTAGCTTCGGCGCGCTAATTACAATGCTCATTGGTTCAATGTAGGCTCCTCATTTTGAAATTAGTTTTTCCTGTTTTAAAAGTGTTACAGGGGTTCACTGGAATGCCATGGTAGGCCCTCAATAAACTATCGCGCTATCAATCGCCGCATTCGTCAAAGCAGGGCTACTTCGATTCATTTTTCGAACAGGAGAATGTAATTTTCAACCACTCACAGTTAAACTCCGCCGGAATCGGCATCCGACACCGGCATCGACCATTTCGGGACTAGCGTAGTATTCATTTTTCTGTCCGCTGTATCCTGCCAGTGTCAAACAATTTGATAAATGAGATGACTGCCCAACCATTTATACTAGACGACCTCTGGTATTTTCCGTTCCGGATTTCATTTTTTCGTGGTTGGCGATTTTGCTTGTGGCTAAGTATTTCAAGCTTCGCGGCTGATCCTCGCCGTCGTCCATGTCAGGCTACCTTCTATCAACTGGCACTGGAATCCGAACCTATCACAGGGTTCGGCAAGTGAATCCGGCTTCACGCAGACGTCGGACGTACCAAGGCCGCAATGACGGGCTCTATTGCGGATACTCTGACATCCGTCAACCTATTCAATTTTAAATAGAGCTCCCTGAGAACCGTACCTTAGGGTAGCGGGAATCCAGGCTTTTGCACTTTCAAGGCTTCCATCATGCAGTCCCAGTACACCACAGACCCTGTCGATTTTGCACGCCACTGGGGGCAAGCAATAACAGCCTCATACGAAGCAGTGGTGTGTATTCTACTGCGCTCGGAGACATGTGCCAATTTCTTTCAAGGTTCAACTCATTTTCTACGGTGGCTCGAGCTTCTCTGAATCATAAACTGGCGTCGATCAACTGAAATCTCCAGTGTTGTTCCTCGCCATGTTCATACTGGCGACACGACTGCTACGTTCCAACAAGATCTCCGGAGGCCGCTACTTGGTCATGGTTAACTCGGTGATGCTTATCATTGGCACCATACAAGTCGTTCTGTCCTTTGTTCGTGCTGGCTTCGCCCTGCAAATTGTCAGATTGGAGGTGGAGGGCAGGTCGCTGTTGTGGACCTCTCTGATATGCAATTATATTTACTTCATTCAAGGAGTTTTATTGGTCACGAACAAGTCGGTCTTGGAATCCTACAGTTACACCACTCTGACAACCACAGCACAGTGCATTGACCGATGGCCTTTTCGTGCGTCATCTCCCCTGCCTTCATTTTTCCATCTGAGCTCGGAAACTAGACCTATCGGTGCTACGTGGTGTGGGGACGATCCATTTATGCTACGATTCTGCCAATTGCCATGCTGACGGCTACAACAGGTGTGTTATATGCACCCCATGGCCATCACAACTTGATTGCGTAGTGACCAGTCGCCGGCTATGTCTTGGAAGTCCAAATTGACTATCGCTTCAGCGAACCGAGGCACAACGCAACAATCGGGTTTATCTTGAGTGTCGCCACGAATTTCGTATTGATGACATTGACAGGTAAGTACCTGGTTTTCTATAAATTTATCTGAGTTTTAAGATGACACAGCTGGCCGGATCTGGTGGGTCGGCCGAG
Source organism: Mycena epipterygia (assembly GCA_029281465.1). NCBI lineage: Eukaryota > Fungi > Basidiomycota > Agaricomycetes > Agaricales > Mycenaceae > Mycena > Mycena epipterygia. The sequence goes on along the minus strand of JARJCQ010000010.1, from coordinate 1,339,454 downwards.
AAGTAAGGACAGTGCTGGAGTCCAGTACTAGGCATTATGATACTGCCGTCGCCATGATGTGTGTCCACCCGCTGCTCAGTCCTCTGCGGAATTTGATGCTTGACCGATAGTGTAGAGTCCGGCGCCATCTACTCACTCTGCGTAGTGTCATATATTACAGCAATATCGTTCACGACATCGCCTGCAGTGAGTCACAACTTGTGCATACCAACCTAAAATTAATTAACAGCTCTGTTAGACCACTATCACCAACATAATTTACAGTTCCCTACAACAGATCATCGCAAGTACCCCGGGTTGTTTGACGATACCTCGGTTGAATTTTATTTATCCAGAATATAGTGCCGACCTTGATCCTGGTGCGGGTTGGCCTCAAACATGGGGTGGAATCGGAGACAGAACCAGAATCCGTTGTTCCGGCTATCTCTTTTGTGCCTGTGCCTATTATGATGCGTTCCCTGCCGAGCGACGTAGTTTAACGAGACCATTGGATGCCGTCAGCTCATTTCAGTTAATGATGTCCCAAACACCCCGTTCCGAACATTTCTTCTCGGAGTCTTCGGCCATCTCGGCGTTGTTTAACTGGCGTCATACAACGTGTTTCGAAATTTGTCTAAGTATTGGTCATGGCCTTCAGATGTATCAAAATTTCTGACCGTGCTAGAGGCCTGAGGCCAAGTACACAATTTTCCAGCAGATCGCAACTCGCATCTGGGCAGAGAAGATTCTGTTTATTGACACTTCGAAATTCTTACTGTCCTGCCTAATTTCTGCAGGGATGTTGCTTTCTGGCACCTGAACATTAGAATTCCCGCGTCGACCAAAAGTGTTGAAACCAAGGTTGAAACAACACTGGGCGGAATCGAACTATGAACCGGAGTTGATGGGTCACGTCAGCAATATGACTCCGTCTCGGATGATTATCCGAGAATGAATGCATATGCGGTTGACCTCCCGGATAACCATCTCGAAAAACGCGTTCAACGCATAGCTTTGAGCTGCGTACCCTCGGTTATTGACGGGATCTTAGCGAAAATTACGAGCGAAGGAGGCCAAGCGGGGGTCTATAAAATCCGAGGAGATTTTTCTGCTCAAATCACCATCGCGCCCAACATCGAATCTCAACCAACCGATTCAACCAGCTTAGCTAAACATGAGCTCTTCCAAACGCCTCGCCTTCATCATCGCCTCGACGCGCACTCCTCGCGCAGGGCCCGCCATAGCCAATATTATCACCGGGATCATAACCCCCCTGCTGCCCGCAAACATCACCCTCACGGTCGTCGACCTCATGGACCACCCGCTCCCCCTCCACACCGCCGACCTCATCATCCCTGCTGGCATCCCGATTCCTGTAGCCGGCACCGCGTACGCCGACCCCGCCACGAACGCCTGGTCCGCGCTCGTCCGCAGCTTCGATGCCTTCATCTTCCTCACGCCGCAGTACAACTGGGGGTACCCCGCGGCTCTCAAACTTGCCTTGGACGCGCTGTACCACGAGTGGACCGGAAAGCCCGCGCTGGTTCTGTCGTACGGAAACCGCGGCGGCGGGAAGGCCGCGGCGCAGCTGAGGCAGGTGCTTGCGGGGCTGCACATGCGCGTGTGTGAGCGCGGGGTCGAGCTGCCGTTTGGGAACGGGCATAATCTCGGCGGAGGCGAAATTGGTCAGGAAACGAACGACAGGTGGAGGGCCGAGAACAAGAAGGCGGAGATGGTGCAGGCGTGGGATGAGCTCGTGGGGTTGATTAATGCTTGAAACCCGGGCTCGGATTTTCGGAACCATTTTGACTCGTAGACTGGACTCGTAGCTATATTCGGCTTTGTTCTCCGCGATTACATTTGGGAGTAACTTATTCGCGAGCCCTGTATTTATTGTTCACAGAAATCCAGTAACCCTCTAGTCCGTTATTACTTTGAACAAAGGGCCAGGAGGATTCCACTAGAGCCCATAAGGACCTCAACTCGCAAGGATTATCATGCCTGATTCTTGATCCGGGGCGAATACAGACCACATTTGCGAAATGGCCGTACAGAAATAATGATAAGACGGGAAAGTAGGCATTGTTCCTGAAGGAACCATACGTTGTAATGCAAAGCTACAGGCTGCCGGGTGCCCGCAAAAGTATTGAGTGCAAAAGAGGTGATGCAATTTTGGCAGGCAGTCACCGAATGATTGGATTGAAATCCAGCTTTTGGGGCGATGTGGCTAAGTAAAAAGCTCGATTAGCTTGCAGAAAGCCGAAATAGGGGCTGAATTCACCAAACATCACTCCATGCGGCAACACTGCCACCAGTCGTGACGCTCTCACTCTTTTCTCATTCCCAATTCCTCGCCAGTTCTCAGAACTCGATGCAACTCCTCCGGCTTTCACGAACGCGAACGACTTCCATTTTTCGTCGCCATCCCTTAAAGCTGGCGTGCTCTCGCCCTTTCATTCGGAGCACAGGGATCGCTATTGCCAGCACATCAAGAAATCTGTCGCGCGTTTCGAATCCTCGATTCAATTCATGTGTATCTTCTCGCTTTTACTCTACTCTCAAAGGCGCTGAGAGTGTACCTCCATCCATGGATGACGTCCACGACCCGAATTGTGCATGTCAGGTAAAAGGACAATTCGTCGTCCTTCTCAGCGAGTCCTAATGTCTGAAAGGATCCTCATGCCCGCCTTACCGGAAACACGCTAGAAAATCTACGCGAATTTAATCGCAATCTCTCCCCTGCTTCAGTGACGGACGGTGACTTGACGTTTCTCCTCCAGTATTTCCGATCGTCCGGCATTCCGGCTGCCGACGCAACGCGCTGCGCCCACACCTTGAGCCAAGATCACGCTCGGGCTGCTCTTGATTCCCTCGGGAAAATTCTAGCGTGTAGAGAACAGAGTCCATCTGTGCGCATCGTGCAGGTATGGCCAGATATACAGAAATGGTTCCTGTTTCTCGCCGAAGGCTTCTCTCTCGCGGAAGGCCTCCAGAAAGAAGATTACATTGACGGTTACAATCTCATCATCCCCTTCCTGACCATCGTTACCAAAGTTCCTGAGATCCAGGGTCAGTTGTTACCCGATGATCATAACAGGCGGAAAATCTTCACGATTCTCGCTTTCTTCTGGAAGATCGAAGCTGAAGAGTGGTTTATTAAAGAAGGCAGATCCGACCCATTGATATCTGCTGCTTGTCCATTCCTCATCCTTGTCGCACATCAGATGCTATCCAACCCACTCGAGCCGCTGATGGATATTGTGCGTACTGAGATGGCTCCCGCTGAAACCGCGCGGACTGCTCTCAGTCACTTGCGAAGCCAGCCCGTGTCTTTGGACCTCTTGGCTGCGCACCTTGGAATGCTCGTTATGGTGAGTTTCTGGCCCGCGTGCTGCTCTGCCCTGCTTGCGCAACACTCTATCCGCGACGTCACCCGGATTCTCTCGGATTTGACCCTAAAACCATACGACTCAAACTCCGCTGCAGAAATGACGGGATCTATCACGGGTTGCCTCACGTATCTTAACGTACATCTTTCCATGAAAGACGGTTTCAGCAACGTCCGGATGGCTCTTTTGGCCGGTATACTCCCGGCGATACTGCGCTGCAATCGCTGGATATCGCAGGACAGTGAAGATTATCGGAGGATCACAAAAATTCTTGACCTAATTTCCCTTTACATCATCTATCCATCCGTCCTTCGCCCGTTCTTGGTCTCTGCCCGAAGGATCGACGACCTGGGGCTCGTCGATGACACCCAACCGATCTCTGCAGTGTATCAGAAACTCGTCAATCTCGTCGCCGAACGCCGCGCCATGATACGCCCAAAAGATGATGAGAATGTTGATTTGAGCGTAAGATGCACCAATGTGGGTCAAACTTCAACTTTCCGCGATTCTACTACATAACGTTATACTTAGTGTGGCAAACCCGACATTGGCGGGGATTTTAAGGCCTGTAGCGGCTGCTTCTTCGTGTCTTACTGCTCGGAAGGATGTCAAAAGGAGGGTTGGACAGCTCACGAGGGAGATTGTCGAATGGTACAAAATCTCCGTGAAGGTATTCATGTTCATGGTTGGTCTAATCGCCCGCTGAACACCTACAGAGGGAGAGCCGATTCCCATGCTCCCCGACGACTTGGAGTACCTAAACCAGTTCGCGATGGAGCAGGTCAATCAGCACCGCGCCGAGATAGCCCGCGTATGGAGGGAGGAACAACCGACGCGCACGCCGCTGGTGTCTTTCGATTTTAGTCAGAACCCCAATGGTGTGATGGTCGTAGGAAAGCGGTGCATGGAAACGGTGCCAGGCAGTATGAGCGAGGGGGGCATTTACGTTCCAGAGATAAGGGATATGCTGGATGGGAGGTTCTATTTCAGGCTTCGGTGGGAAGACACCACCTCGCGACCGGTTCACGACGAGGACGCGATCATTTGTATGTTCGTACCGCAGGGGGAGGTGGCCAGAGGGAGGTGGATGTATTTTGGCATCAACCCAGACTTTTACGATGACGAGGGCACGGTCACAGAGAGGTTGATAAAGACGGTGGAGCATGGCATTGAATACGGGTACGCCGGACCTACTCTCTATTAGGTTTTTTTTGTGTACAGTACTGCTTATTACGGATTTTGGTAATCAAAAGATGCTACTTATCGTATACTAGTAGCCCAAACACTCTATAGATGGCCCGGAAATTAAAGATGCTACTCCGTATACTGGTAGCCAAATGACCGGAAATGAAAAGATGCTACTCCGTATGCTAGTAGCCCAAAAAACTAGATGGCACATAAATTAGTTAGATGCTACTCGTCGTATGCTTGTTAGTTCAACAAAATGGACGTTACATAATATTCAACGCTCTCGGAGGTTAAGATCTGCAAAGACGAGGTGAATCCTCATATAGGCTTTCAGCGGGAAAGAATAAACAATACGAGTATGCCACGCCCGTGGCATAGCGGAAGCTTTTCTTCTATATGTGGGATACGCCACGATTTGTGGGACCCCGTTGGCGTCGATTCGCGCGTCTTCGCGCGGTGGACTCGGACGCGACATGATGGGCCCAGGAATGGCGAGTCCAGTGCACGATCGAGGTCGGGCCACGCGCAGTCGGCGAAATCACCCAACAACCCATGTATAGTCAGCTTGATTTCTTCTACTGCGTACGAGCGAAGTGTCCCTATAATCGCTATAAGGACGGGGATCGCGTGGCTTAGAAGGACCGCAAGTTCCAAATATCGGAGCTCGGTGTTGAGAGAGAGGTCCAAGACGTTATCTGGATTTAGGTGAGCACTGGAAACTTTGCGTAGGAAATTGGATAGGAACGAACGGTTTGCCCTGCGAAATTGGTCCCAAAAGTGGATAGTAAGGAAAGTGGTAGCGGGGCCGGCGAGTTTCAAGTACGCTGTCGTCATTGGAAAATCGGCTTCCTCTATATCATATAACACCAGCTTGGGGAGTAGAAAGGGAGGCTCGAGCGCGCCAAGCCAGTTAAGCATGCGACGTTGCCCGCTCGCAATGGTGAGCGAGGACAATTGTTGCGGAGGAAGGAAGGTTGTTGGGCGTGGGGCAGACGGCGTGAGGACGACGGATTCGATTTCGAGGGATTCCAAGGACTGGAAGGACGAAAGAAAGGGCGGGATGATGTCGAAGTCCCCTATTATGAAACTCTGCAAGGAAAGATGCTGAATGGATGGAAACGACGTGCCCAGTCCGCGCAAAAGGCCGAAGCTCGGCTCCCAAATTGGATGCGAGAGGATCCAACAATGCGTCACGCTTGTGAGGAGCGCTCCAAGCCCGGGTAAGAGGCTTTCGACGTGCGGGTCGACGTTCCTTGACACGATGAATACGACTTCACGAGTCTCGGATGGCACGATCGTGCTCAGCGAAGATTCTAGGAGTGCGCGGAACAGGGCCATATTGGTTTCAGTAAGGTGTATGCGATAGAAGAGATGGCTTCTGCTAGGGCGCGCCCAGCCTCTGCAAACGAGAGCACATGCCGCAAGGGCCGAAAAACGGGCTGTCGTTGATTGGTACTTTGCTAGAGACACAAACTCTAGCACACGTTCACCAAGCTCCTGCGGAAATTCCATCGCGATCGTGATCTGCGAAACCCATTACATGAGACTACCGAGACGAAAACAGAGCACAAGCCTCCGTGTTGCTATCCAGATGAATCTTGGAGAAAGGAAAATGGCGTACTTGCTCCGCGGAGTGGACGCGGTGCTCGACAGCGGCAGGAAACCACTGGTCCCGCCAGGAGAATACCACCGAGAAGGTGGAATTCCGAAAGGAGCTGGCCGGCGTCTCGGCCAATGACGCCAAAATATGGCTTTGAAATTATGTTGGCCACATCGTTCGTGCCTGGACATACAGTTCAGCGTCCATCGAAAAGAGCCTGGCCTTTAGAACCACCAGTGGCGTGAGCATGCGACTCATGCGGGACCCCAGGGGCGAAAACGCAGGGCTGCAAACGGACGACAATTTTAAGACAACCCAAAACCGCGCTATTGTAAGACAGACAGCACGATGTTTGCCCACAGCTGACCAGATCCCGTCTGCAGATTTGGTTAGAGAAGCGAGCGAAGGGGCCAGATCGAGGACAACGTCACCCTGTTATTGCGCGCTAGTGTTCGCGGCTCCCGATGGGATTTGGTGTACCGTCAGAGGGCGGGCCTGTGTTCAACAAAGGAGGAGCGGGAGTCGGTTGGTCGCGGCCAGGAATTTTTGGAGAGGGGAAGGGTTTTACGGGTGATCCAAATGGGTCGGACCCTGTTTCTTGCTCGACCACAACAATTTGTGCCTCCATATATGCGCACTTAAAAAGTATTGGGCTTGGGACACCTATCCTCGAGAGAGGGACAGCTATTGCTGGTGGTTGGGAAGCTTGAGCGTTACCAGCGCCCAGGTCGACCTCGACGCCAAAGTCGAAGTCAAAATTGGCTCGCAGGGAGCGGACTTCAGTTCGACGGAACACCCATCCACTCCCCGACAACGCTGCCTCCACGGGAGGCTCAAAGACGCATCTGCCCCGCATCGCCGTGGTCGTCCGCAAATGCGAGGTGGGCTCTTCGACTGCCTCCGCTGTGAGTGGCCTGACATTGCATTTGCCGCCCCACTCCATCCCGCCCGTGGCCTTGCTCCAGCGTATGCCGGCGCCCGCGCCCCCCTTCCGGTCAGCGCACGGACCCGCAACAGACCACCACATGACCCTCAATTCGCAGAGTGTCAAGACGGCGCACCACGACCCATAATGGCGCCCCCCAGAACGAGCAAGGCATCTCAAGGTTGCCAAAACACCCATGGAGACAATGTCCACGCCGGGGCGACGCCGCTATGCGGTAGGTCACCCCGGCAGGGCAATGGACGACATGGCAGAGCACCTACCACAACCTACCAGATGCCACCTCTTGTCTTATGGGATGGCACTTACAATCGTACACGGAGGCGGACGGGGTCGTAAATGTGCGTACGTGCGTGCCGGTACGCATACGCTATCCGATGCTGACGATCCGTATTTTACAGTTGCCAGCCTACAGCGGCGTACAGGGGGGTTCAAAGAACGTCGGTATTCGAGCTGGTGGCGAGCTGCATCGAATAATCCGAGCCCGGGACGCGGACGGATCCTAGGATGGACAAAAAAAAATCAGCGAATGAGTGACATGTATACATCTTCACGCAGTCGCACTTACTTACCGGCAATTTCCTTTAGGACCACAAAGTGTAAAATCTCGTCTGGTCCGAAACGACTGGAGGTTTGATCCGCTGCCTTCACGGGGGAACGGTTTGGGTCTTGTCGCTGGCCAATGTCATCTAAATACGGTGGAATGCCCATTGGTTAATCCTGAATCAATCCTGACTCGGAGTGTATGAGTGTGCTGACACTACTGAGCTGCCACCGACCTGGTGCATCCATCGTGTTGGCTATCCAAATATTGTGGAGACCCTCCTTGCTGCGAAAGAGAAGATATCACATCACACGGCGGTGTAGTACTTGAATAAATGTGACTCTCGCCGAGTTTGGGTCCCTCTAGATACGACCATTCCTGTGCAAGGAAACAACATACAGTGGGTGAGGATCCCGTCTGGATACCATCCACAGTTATGTGCCAGGCCCATACTATGAAGGTGAAAGTGAGGGGGGTGTGACGTGACATCATCTCATTCTCTTCCTCAGGCTGCTCCAAGGCTGCTCGCATGCCACTTCCCTCTTTCCACTGCACGTCATGAACTCGGAACGCCTCAGTTTAAAGTCATCCGCGAAGCTCCTCGACCTGCGATCGGAGCGCGCCCACGAACATCAGGTTTGTCCCTTTACCTCAACAAAAATTTCCCGTCCATAGGCTCGCGATTTCATTCGCCCAGAAAAGAGTCATAGTCGCGCCTCCCATGCAGCATTTCACATTTTACGTGTCATGAGCGAAATATGCACCACGATGGCTTGAGCGAACAAATCTTGCAGAGCCTCATGCATAACTTTTGAATCGAAAATGTCACATTTTCTTGAGCCGTGATTCACTCAAGCTGTTCAAACTGCCAGACCGTCCATACCGAGAAGTCATAGGCTGCACTCTACCTGCAAGTCTACCGAGCTTTCTGGGCGACTTGCTTCGAAGCCACTGCAGTGCCTGATGATCGGCTCAAGGACTCTTCCCCGCCTGCATGTTCTGCTGCATGGCACTTAGTAATGTGCGCGCATTTCGTCCTTGATCGTGCACCCTCTGACTTGCATAATATAGTTTGGTTCTCATTTACGGCGGCGACGGCCGGAAGATGGAGAAGCACTACGCTTCGTCGTCCTCGTCGCGTTCATGGTTCGGCATCGCGTTCGTTTCATTTCTATCCCGGCCTGTGTTGTATACATCTGAGTTCAGTCATACCATCCACAGATGCTCCTGAAACGCGCGGTGGAGACGGTGGTGGAAATGAATTGCTCGAGCGTCCCTACATTCAACTCAGTCGCACTGCGTGCGCAGTATCATTGTGAGGATTGGTAAGGCTAATCATTATCTCTTCCTCGTCCGCTCCGCCTCGCCCCAATGCAGACTATATCCCCTCATCTCCTGCTGCCTCAATTTTCCAGGCTGTCTCTTGGACCTCCATCTCGTGAAGCACACAACACTAACCGTGGAGCTGGTATGTCTCCTTCTCGTCTTGTAATTAAATTAATAAACGAATTATGGTACGCAGGCTTTCAGACTCAATGCCCTGGACAAGTGCTCCTTTCACACACGCAAGGTGTCACCTAATTATTGAACTGTCCATAGACATTTGCGTATACGCCGCCCGCGTCCTGGTATGTGCGTCCCTCGCGGCATTCAATACGTACCCTCTCCTTCCTTCAGAAAGGATATCAACACAGCTGACGATTACCCGCAGTCCTTCCTGCGTGCGCTACGCGCTCTCCGCCTTGGCCAAACCTCGACAAAGACGAGTATGCAGTCCGCAGGCTTGCGCCGCCCCAAGCGCGTCGAGTAAACCTCGGGAGCACAGGTTATTCCGAGTGGTGCGTCGCAATTGATGCGACTTTAAAGCAGGGTCTATGTACGAAGGGGGGCTAGCACTCGCGGCCGCGCGGGGAGAAACGCTGTGCGGGTGCGAACGACTCTATGTATTGACTCAACTCGAGTCATCGTGGTCTATCAGCTTCAACTCAACTTCAACTTTAACCGTTCAACCGCAGTAGGACGAGGTGGTTTACATCTAGTTTGCCCGGATTTTAACTCGTTTGAACTTTGGTTCAAGTTATCAGCCCATATCAAGACGTGAGTCAGGCCAGTACAATATTCTAACTTATCATTGAACTTGAGCTCCGAGTCGCTCCGAGTCGGAGTCCGGGAGCCGCCATTCATCGACGGCCAAGTAACGAATGTTCAGTCAGTTCGGTCAGATTCAGCTGTATGAAATTATTGGTTCCCTGGGATATCGGGTTGACCCTGACACTTTACGGTGAATGTTGAGTTTGTTCCTGTCAGGGGTGAACCTTTGCCTCTATTTGTTTGGTTCTAAAGTCAAAGACACTTAGACCAAGCGACGATCATGCAACCACTTCGGATTGCTTTTGACCTGGGTTCCGCATGAACGCCCAAGTCCAGCGGTCAATCAGGAAACTGAGGGACTCACCCAAACAGGTACCTTTTTTGGAGCTCGTTCTCGAATGCTTACGAATTTTCTGGATCAGATCCTCAATAATGCTCGTCGCGGCTCCATGCCAGATCTCATAGATCTGGCCAACTTTTGGCAGGAGGTAAATCATTCTTGGACGTGTCCCAACGACCACTATATATAGCGCAGGTCCCCGAACTTCTTTCCTTGGGCATTTTGGGTGTATTTTTCCACCATTTGAGCTCAGACAAAGCTTTCACAGTACCTTCGGTCGCAAACGACCGTTCACCGGCTGCTGAATGCGCCTTTTACTCCCTTGTCGGTCTTTGTAAAGCGGGAGACTGCCTGCTTCCCGGCGCACCGCACCACCGTGATCCCGCGGTATTGAAGGCTTGGCCCGGGATTTTTAAATGGAGCGCATTCTTCTTCACGACGCGCGTAACTTCCACGACCCCGATCGAAGGCCGAAGGTCCGCCATGGATGTTATTGCAACGGCCTGGTTCTCCCTCGTCCGTGCGGAGGGTCTGCGTGAGGCCATTGCCGGGACCCAGGGCACCGTCGAAATCGCGACCCGACTCTGGCTCCTCGACGACGCGATCCCGTACGCGGGCCCGAAATCCATGGAATCCCCCACCCTCGCTGCGGCCCTCGACGCCCTCCTCGTCGACCGCTCCACCACCGACCGCGCGCTGGCAGCCGGCGGGGGGAAAGCCGACGCCATCGCGAAGGTGGCCATGTCGCGCGCGAAAAACGCGATCACATGCACTCCCCTCGACCCCACGCAGATTGCGATCTACTTCGATCTGCTGAGCCACTTCTCGCGCGGCTGGGACCACCCGCTGCGATACGCGCTCCTGCAGGCCGGGGTCATCCCGCTGTGCACCCGCACCGCGGGCATGCTTGGGCGTGCGCTGTCCGCCGGGGGTAGCCCTGGGCTCATCGACGGGTTCGTTTCCGCGTTCGGGTACCTCGCTAACTGCCATGAGTCGACGGAGGGCTTTACGTGGGTCGTGCAGAGCGTCGCCGCGGATCTCTTCCTCACGTTCGCGGACTGCAGCCCGCATTTTGCGCGGCTGGATGCGGAAGATTATGATATGGTGTGCTCGATCCTGAGCCAGATCCTGCCCAAGTACCTCGTGTACCGCTCTGTCCTGCAGGCCGTCGACGAGGGCCTGCGGAGACTTGGCCCGCCACACCAGAAGCGCATCGCCTCAAGCAGAGCCAAGAAGGTCTGGATCGATTTCCAGGTCCTAGCGGAGGAGCGGTGCATGGTGGTTGTCCATGCCGCCGCGGTGAAAGGCAAGGCCGCGACATGTGACAACGTCAAGGTACCTTCATTGGTGACATCCTCACTACTATTACTAACTTGCTCTCAGTGCCAGAAGATCGACGTTAAGAATGCATTCCGCAAGTGCGCAGGCTGCTCGACGACTCTGTACTGCTCCAAAGAGTGCCAAACCCTCGCATGGAAGGAAGGCGGGCACAAGACCATGTGCAAGATGAAGCAGCGCGAGCGCCTCGGTACGTTCGGACCATGTATGTCCTTGTTCCTGCGTGCTCATTCCCATATAGAGGGCAAGGCGCAGGCGATCTCCAAATCCGACGTCGCGTTCTTCCACCACCTCGCCACGCGCGACGCGCGGCACCACCTCCCGCTCCTGCGGCGCCTCGCGCACGCGGAGCACCCCACCCTGCGCACGGGCGAGCTCCTCATCCGCATCGACTACACCGTCGTGCCGCCTACGTACTCTGTGATCCCGCTTAGCGAGGCTGACCACGACGTGCACACTGCGGGGTCCGCGAACGCCGAGGCGCGCAATGACGCGCTCCTTGAGCGCGCGCGCGAGAACCCCGAGCGTTACAGGCTGGTTCAGAGCCGCATCGCGAACGGCGCAGCACTGCAGATGGTGCTGAGCGTCGTGACGGGGAACTTCTGGGAAGGCGGCGATGCGGAGGGCAGCCTTGGAGAGAGCGCCGAGGGCGAGGAAGGAGAGAGAGAGACGGACGCGGACGAAGTAGATCTGATGATGGGCCGCCTGGCCCTCAACCGCTTTCTGGTCAATAGGGGGCAACCACCAGCATTTTAATCGTGCCTCCACCTTTCAAAGGAGGAAATTGCGCCAGGTCCACACGAAGGATGTCCAGTTATTTGGTGTTCTCAGCGAAGGATCCTCCGAGTCGTCTCGGGCAGTTCTTTCATAAACTGATTGATGCTGGTCAGAATTCCATTCGTGATAACTCGTCGACCTCAGTATTGCCAGCACGGCTCAGGTGACAGCATCATTTCCTGCATCGGATTCTTGAGTATTTGTTTGAGGGACTCGATAGCTTTAGAAACAAACAAAGCCCTCTCGGCTTCACATATCGTTTTGAGTTTCCGTCCATGCTTCAGTTAAATCGGAAAGTCCGGCCTTATTTGGCCGCCGGCAGCACAGCCAAAACCTTTCCTTTTTGTTTGATTTATGATGTACAGGCCGCCCTTGCTCTGAGAGAATGATTTTCAGCGCTTGGCTGCGAATTCGAACATCATTCTCCGAAAGGGGTTCGATTCGCGCTAGCAGCGGGAGTCCTGAAATTCAAACACCTGCAGCACGACTTCCGCCAAGCAGTGTCTGTTACACGAGGCAGCATGCAAGAATGTTCTTGGGTCTTTTTTCCTTCAAAGCGTTCATGGTTAAGCTATATAATACGAGCGATATTATCCATGTATCGCTTCTATTCGCAATCCTCCACCAATTTTTTCCTGTGTTGTGGACTCCCTCCCAGAATTCACTGCTTATGTTGTTCTCTTGCGAGTTCCGGCGACAAAGGTGACTCGGAATTGAACAAACGTTCAAACGACCTTTGGCCTCTCTGAATATGAACCTAAAGTTTAATAATACTAGCTTATTCAATACACGACAGGTAGGTACTGCAGGTAGTACATAGCTCGAATTGGCACGGAAGAGTTAACCGAACTCCTTGATTCAACCCCGAGATGTCCGAAATCCAACGACTGTTGTAAACAGGAGTATCACTTGCCGAAACTCGGGCGTCGACATCGAGCTAAATCTTGTCTCTCTTAACATAACAAAATGCTCGTTCCTCGCTCGTTATATAAATTAGATCAGACATTCTACATAACAATGTTTCGATCCCGTGTTGCATTTACACTGATAAAGTTGGGACGAGAGCTTGGTTTAACTGGTGGAAAAGACAAGGACAGCCAGCATGCCGAATCAATGTGTGCGGTTATCTATCTATACATATGCGCCAGGCGACTGAGAGAACATAAGCAAGCATCTACCGGCCTCGAACTTACGACCTCCGACTCTTGGTGGATCATACACTATGTGTTGCATGACAATGAGCATGTTAATAAGTTGATGTATGAAGTAAAACTACCTGGACGTCAGCGGGTCAAGACAAAATCTATCGGGAAGATAAACGGGCAGTGTGCCTTGGCCTGTGGTGCGGTGAGCACAATAAGGATGCGGTTGATGGAATGAGAAAATACCACTAGTAGCACTTGTCCCAGACGCCCCGCCAACCGCAAGGATAATCTGTGCCTCGTTGATATCCTCCGTGTATTTTCGTCGACGTGCTGCTTCCACAGTCATCTACCAAAATACTCAGCATGAGCGACCCGACTAAGGATCGTATTAAAGCCGCTCACCTGTATGGCTGTTCGGATCTTCTTTGTATTGCGCTCACATTCAGAAATGTGTCCAGAGAACACCCGGTATTGCTTCCAGGTGAGACGCGGTGTCTCCCACACGCGACATTGAATTACTGACGCGGTGCTTTTGATTCTAAAGACATATTAAGCATGGAATAGGAAATTGGAGGGATGCTTGATATTTACTCCAACAGGCGGACCTCTTCCTGCACGAGCCCAAGGATATCCCGTGCACACTGCGATTTCGCGTTGCGCAATATTTCTTCGGTTTCTTGGATCTTGTCAGTCAGGAGGTACAGCTGGGTCGATAGACATTTGAGGTGGACACTGAAGATCAAGGTGATTGTGACGACGAGTCCCACAGTTGTGTAACGGAGAGCATTATTTGAAATCAAGGCTAAGGCCCCGAGCAGAAGCGATGACTGGAGCTCAGACATACGCATGAGGGGGAGAGGAATCGAAAACATACCGAACAAATCTCCCAGTGTCAGATTTTATATTATCGGCAGCGTTCATTTACGCAACAGGCGGCGAAGTGGGGTGGTTATATGTGGAAATCGCAAAGAAATCCGTACCCATCGATCATGGAGGGATGAGAATGGCCCTGGTCATTCACACCGGCGACAGTTGTCCGTTGGACAGTATCATATAATTTTTTAATATCCACATCGTGGAATTTTGATGTACAATACCATGTTCTCGGCGAGGCTCTACCACGGTGACGCCATCGCACACTTGTAAAATGCTGTGAGCGTTAATTGTCGTGCGAGATTCTGGACACCATATCGATGTCATTTCAATTCTGATGGCGAATTGCAACGTGAGTCCAACGTTAGAGGTATTAATATCTATGCCCGAAGGCGAAAAGCACACCTAAAATTCGAGTTCGGGCTCCTGCAGCCATGTCTCGCCACACTACTCTGGGAGGTAATTTTTTCCGGTTCAAGTTCGAATTTGTGTCCGGGGACAATTAGCAGCCTGTTTCATACATCTTCCATCGTTAGAATTGTTTTTTTTTGATCTCTACAGTACCCAGTTAGTATGTAAGGTATTCTTGTGTCGTACCTTCAATATCTTTCCGAAACTTTATTCCGCTGCAGCGGGCCGGCGATAATCCAATGATAAGTTTCCGCGAGAGTGAGAAAACTTGCAAATGAATGATAGGTGCTTCTGGTCAATCCGCCACATTAAGCTTCAGTACAACCGGTGCAAAAGCAGTATAATAGTACCGACGGGTCGGGCGATGATCCCTGTCGGATGTTAACAGGAGAGCGCATACCATATGGAGTAATGGGGACTTCGAACGGATCCAATAGCATCCAGATTGAATGTTCCGTCAGAATTGCATTGCCGCGCAACGACGTGCAGCATGGCATACCAATACCGCACATATTGAGGGTTCCTCTCTCGTAGACGCTCCGACATGGGAAGCTCGTGCTTCCGAGTCGCTTGTTAAAGTCCACTGCAGGGTGTCACTAGAAATAAATTTGGGGGGAGTTGCCACAGGCCGCGTCGACAGGATTCAATTTTTGGTGGTTAACAGCTCGTCAGTCTGTCGTGTCGTTAGCATACTATGTCGTAATACCTGTGTCGTATATCCTGTATTAATTCACCTTCAACGCCCAAATCTCCGGATCTAAACACAAGGCGGCTGGATACGTGGCGCGGCTGTAGAATTGCCGGGGCAGAACCAGGAGGATTGCAAGAGCTGCGGCCACCCTGTTGAAGTTCAACAGCTTCCGCCGTGCCCTCATTACGGCATATAAGTAATTGTTATGTAAGTACGTACGATTTAGAATTTGCAAAGGATGCGTTCAGGACCTTTCCAGGCTCGTAATTATACTCTTCTTTCCTGTGCGCAGGCTGGGCAGCTGGGACCAGCAATTAAGGAGACTTGGGGCTCGTCCCTCGCCAATCAGTAGCGCATTTGATGCTTCCGAGTCGCCCAATTAGTCGAATATCCTAATATGGCTGTGGGCTGTTCTAATGAATCTGGAGGGGTTCTTTTAGATTTGGGGGCGGAATCGAATTGACAAGAATGGCCCCGTGGCGAACGCAAATCAAATGAAATGTTAATAGTATCCCTGCAATGCGGAGCAGGTCCTCTCCACAGCCGCCACCATTGCCAGTGCTGTAGACTCGTAGTCGATATAGACTCCTCATCGGGCAGCATCCCGCATTAGCAGCCCGGTTCAACACTCCGATATCGCCGCTAGAAATTGCTTCGATTCTTCCATTGTCTTCATGACAGGTCAACGCGTGTTTGTCTGAGTGCCCGAGAAGCTGTACCGCGTACGACATTGCAGACGATGTGCATGTCCGTTCATAACCGCACGCCCAGACCTGCCCACCACCACAGCAGCGGAAGGACTCCGCAGTGATTATACTGTACAGCGCTGGCCCTCTGCCTCGCTTTTTGTCTGTCATCCGGCGATGCACAGAACACGGCAGGCACCTGTTTTAGAGGGACTGCTTCGACAATCGCCGGTCCGCCCGCCGCCACTTGGGTGTCAATGCCCACTGCGCCATGCGGGCGGCGGAGGCGGAATCCACCGAGTTTGAGCTTCTTACAAGCGGCGCAGACCCAGTCACTGTACAGACAAGTCAGCTGGGGTGTTAAGATGACACTAGGGAGCTACATACACCCCCGCGGAGTGGCCTCGCCGCGCGAGAACTCGAAAGAGGGACCTGTCCTCTCAAACGAATAATCCGCCCGATCTCCAGCGTGTCTTCGTCGACTAACGGGGCTGCGCGCAGCATTAGTGACGATATTGTGGCGATGAGGTATGCGCATACCTGTCCCACGAGCAGCTAGATGACAGCTTCCCTAAATCCGTCCGAAGGCGTAGGTTCACACTTCCGGCGCAAGACACGCGTCTGTGGCGTACTACTTCATAGTCACGAATTAAACCTTTGAGGCGCCACGCGGCGGCTGTGTGGGCACGAAGTCTAACTGATAGGAGGAGGGCCGCCAGACCCACCAAGTTGTAGCGCTGGGACTCGTCGACGTGGTGGTCCTCGGTGAGTAGTCCGGCAGCGAGGTGCGGCCCTTCCGTCCTCGAGCACGGTGGTTAGCCCAGTAAGGCTGTGCAAGGTGCTCCGGGAAGGAGGGGATGCCATTAAAGTCGTGCGCGAAGGTCCCCCAGGACGAGATCGCACCCGATAAGGAGGTTGGCGGGCTTGGCGTCCAGGTTAAATACTGGTGGAGCTGGAGCATAATGGACAGAGGCGGCGCGTCTGTGTGGTAGGGATCCGCACCGTACCGTACGTATACGGTACGTGTCAAAATACGTGAATACGGGCGCCTCATCGTATACGTACGGCAGGATACGGCGGCCTTCTCGCAGCCGACGGTACGGTACGGATCACGTACGTATACGGTACGGTACGGAGTACGGGCAGCTTGTCGGGGTGTAATCAGTCAATGTGGGGCATCGGCATGATGGATTCAGTCATCTCGTATGATGCTAAGCCACTTCGGACCAATTCCAACCCAGTTGGACAAGTCTAGCCGATGTTCAGCCGATATCGGCCTGATACGGCCTGATACGGACGCACACCCGTATACGTACGGGCCAATACGGCAGGAAATTTCCGGGCTACGGTACGTGCACCGTACCGTACGTACGTACGTATGGCCGTACCCATACGGTACGGTGCGGATCCCTACTGTGTGGGTGTCCTCGGAAGGAGGATGATGCGCTATGGCGCGGGGAAGGACTGGATGGATCGGGTACCGAGGGCGATGTTGGCGCGAACGCGATATACGAGCAGCAATGATCCCTGTCTCGGTAACCCAGACGTTCTACGTGTGATATCCTATACAAGCTCATACACTGCATATCTTATCTCGGACTGATCCGACGGAGTTTGAATAATTGATAAGAAAAAGATGGGCGGATATCACACTAGAACGTCTGGGGCATTTGGTAGTGTGTTACCCCCCATGGGGTCACACTTCTCGTGTCACGCACTGTGCAGTATCGCGTCCTGGGGACCGCGAGAGCATCTAGATAGGCCTAAAATTGTGTGGGCAGACTATATGTGTGTTTAGGACATAGTGAGATTTTTTCCTGGGAAGCATGAGGCCGCGTTGGCATGAAGTAGCATTCAATGGCCCCAAAATAGGTACAGTTTTGAGCGGCGCAATAGCAGCACAGAAAGTGGCCGAAAAAATCCGAGAAAATTGGAGAGGCCTTTGAAAGGCATAGGGAGCCTGGAATGAACAGCCGTTGGGGAAAGGAGTGCAGGGAGGGAGGAGGAGGAAGGGATGTGACCCTATGGGGGGTATCACTATACCAATTGCCCCAGACGTTCCAGTGTGATCTCGGCCCATCATTTTCTTATCATTTATGTCAAACATCGGATCAATCCGAGATAGATGAGATCACACTGGAACGTCTGGGTTACCGAGACAGCAATGATCCCACGTGTACGGATACGGTGTGCGCGGCAAAGGGGTTTTTTATTTTGCGCATCATGATATCCGAGCGAGTCCGCCTAGAAGGTAAACCACACGCGAGCATCACAGAGGGCGGTGGACGTGGACCTTCTCGCGTCTCGTCTTCGTGCTTAGAAATTCAAGCCGGAAATGACCTGAGTCAAATCGCCGGGTGCGACGGAGCCCTAGATGACGCTCACGCCAGATCTGTGGCAGAATCCACATGAGCCACCCCGCCGCACGTCTCCCCTCCAGGTTCCCAGAAAGAGCTAGTAGCCCGCACCGTTGCCAACTCGGTTCTTGCTCCTCAAGGACGGCTTTCAGCCCGGTGCTTAGTCTTCATTTTTATATCGCTCTTGATTGTTCCTTGGATCCAGGTTTATCGGTTTGCATAGTGATTAGAATGAATCTACGAGGAAAGGTAGTCTCCCGTAGTCAGACTGCAACCAGTTTTACGATATTCGATAAAATTTAGGATATGGAGGAGGACTAGTAAGTGGCTGTGCTTGCCAACGGCCGACAAAGCCGATTTCGGCCCACAATGTAATCTAATATCATTCCAGAGCAAGGATCTGCCCCGACTTGTCTGGAATACCGTCCTCTCCCTGTTTTTCACCGCCCTCTGACAATGTTGTCTTGTTATTTTCACGTTCGTCCTTGCCATCCGAGCCATCGCCGACAGATTCCACGGTCACCGTCGTTCCAGCCTCAATACCTTCGCGTTCTTCCTCCTTCTCCTTGGATACCTCATCACCATCTTCCTCCACATGTTCATCGCGGACACTGGACTCCTCTGCGGTCTCACTCACACGAGTGAGATCCCGCTCTACTTCCCGATCCTCGATGTCTTCCGCTGGCAGGGAATGCTGCGCAAAGCAAACGAGCTCGAACGTACACGGGAGAACACTCCCGCTTACGCGCATCACGAGAGCATCGTTCTCCCGTATTCCGGCAAACATTGTGTTATGCCCAAGCCAGTCAAGTCGGCGTAAGCCTGGCTCTGCCAGACCATCGGGAACACCGTCCGGGTGACAACGATTGAGCCAGTACGTACGCCGGACGGCGTCTCTCTGGATCCTGGGCAGCTGTTCGTATGTCGCCTCTGCCACAAATTTGTGCATATCCCGACTGATGCAGTCGATAAGTTCGCCGCATGTCACACCGATATCGAGGTTTCTTGCACCGATACTGATCTCCCAGGGGAACGCCTCGGATATGAGACGGATACGAGTTACGCGCGGGAATGTTGCAGGCTCGGAACGGCCTTTCCACCACGACATGTACATAGAGTCATCTGAGCGCCAGCACTTGCTCGACAGAAAGAGCATGTCCCAAGCGAGATACGGTCTCTCAGGCTCATCCTCAGGAAGAGACCTGAGGAGCGGGTTCAGATGCAAGGGAACTTGCGCAGCGTGAATCTCGATTGGCTCGAGCACCGGACCATCTACGAGTATCATATTGAGGTTAACATAAGAGACGGAGGATCAAAGGATTGCGCATACAGTGAAATCCTGCTTCAAACGGATCCACCTGGTCGACCAGTTCTACATTGGAGCGCGGCGTTGGGGGCTCCGGTTCCACCATCTTTGAAGCAGGGGAAC
Source organism: Mycena epipterygia (assembly GCA_029281465.1). Lineage (NCBI taxonomy): Eukaryota > Fungi > Basidiomycota > Agaricomycetes > Agaricales > Mycenaceae > Mycena > Mycena epipterygia. The sequence continues at coordinate 1,319,673 of JARJCQ010000010.1, read as the reverse complement.
TGGCGCCTTCGGCAGTTCCCTTGCGAGTATGTTGGTTGGGCCTTGCCATCCTATCTCTCGTCTGCATTGGGCCCAGAGGTGACAGAGGTACGAATTCGGCCGTGTCATCCCGCTGTGGTGGCGAGACTTTTGGTGGAGGCTGCGCATCGGACGCGGCCGCCGAGTTCTCCCCCCAAGAGGTATACGCTGAGTCGGTAGAACGCGTAAATAGCAATCCGGGAGGATGCGAGGGCATCCACGGCGTCGCAGGAGGCGGGCCTACCCCCGGGGTCACGTAAGGCGGGCCTACCCCCGGCGTCGCATGACGCGGGCTTCCGACCGGATACGACGAGTCGGTAGGACGCGCAAATAGCATTCCGGGAGGCTGTGGTGTTCCAGGATGCCCGCCCATCCAGGGCGTCGCAGGAGGCCCGCCCATCCACGGTGTCGCAGGAGGCGGGCCTACCCGTTGCATCATGAACCCCGGAGGCATTCTCAGAAGAGAATCCGGAGATGGACTCGGTCCCGGTGTTCCAGGCACCCTTCGCGGTTCTCTTGGAGAGGAAGAGGAGGAGGAGGAGGAGGAGGAGGAGGGATCGGAGGATATGTCACTGCGATGGGCTGTCCACGGCATCCCAGGAGGCGGGATCCAGGCACCACGAGGGTCAGGTCCCCAGCCGGGCACGTATGGATAAGTCAGTGGTGTCGCCGTGTCCTCCGTTGCCCACTGATTAACCGTCTGCATCCACTCCCTATCCAAGGTCTCGCCGTATCGATGAAACGTCCGAACAATCAAGACGAAGTATATCAAACCCAACGAGAAAACGAATGTAAGGCCGACGCGGGGACCAAGAGCAGCTCGGGAGGACACCACCACGTTGATCGAATCCTCCACAGACCCACTGAGCCATATGAATGACAAGATACTCGTGAGGAACATTATAATCGACCTAAGAGAACCTTTAATATGTGCTGCCCGGTATCACGTAGGTTTACAATCTCACCAAGATAACCAAATCGCTGGCTGGAAACAATGTAAGATTTATGCAAGCTGGGCGGAGTGAGAGTAGCATACCATGGCGAGGAGTACCCAGATGTTCCACCAAATGCTTGTCGTGTTTTTACTGGCTTCCTGCGAAGAAAATGAGACCCAACGACGATGCGGGACGAAAAACACCTGCATTCGCGAAACCGTTCGCCTTGTGTATCTTTCTCATGGTCCCGAACCTGATAATGTATACGCAGCCATACAAGAGGCTCATAAGTGCGCATACGAGGGAGAACAGCGCCGTCGTGCGCGTTAGTGGATGGGATGCCGCGTCGATCTGGAGCATGGTGAGAATAGCCCTGTCCAAAACATGTGGGATAGGAAAACAAGGAAAATGAGAAAAGTGCTTACGATAAGAGCAGGACGGATATGATATTGAGTGTCTTCCACTCCCGCATCAGCGAGTCTATGAAGCCCTCCCAAGACGAGCGAAGATTCAGCACGCTTCGCGGTAGTGGCATTTGATCTTGGTACGCCTGGACCAAGAAGAAAGGGCCGCCGTTGGCACTGTCCTTGGAATTCCACTCGTGAGCTGTGGCGCGCGCCATACGCTTGATGTCAGGTAAGCTGAGCTGCGCATCTTTGAATACACGGGTGACACGGGACAGGTAGAGTGACGGGATGCGCAGGTGAAAGTGTAGGTAGAGCTGCCGCGGAAAAGAGTCGAGGATGAAAAATAAAGCCACAGCGGTCATAGTTTGCAGGGTGAGGTAGTGGCCAGTTTCGGGCGCTGTAACAGGTCCCGGAAGACCGTCCGATATAAAATTAACAGATGATCCAAAAGATTGTGCCGATGTCATTGATCCCATTGGAATGTCGAATCTTACCCTGCGATGAGGCACGGGCATTGTCGTCTCCGCAAGAGATGGCATAGGTGATACCGCTGCAGAGACGGCCGGTGGGGTATTCGCCCACGGTGTAGGGCCCCCCCACAGCGATGCCTGTGAAGTCGGGGTCGAAGGTTGAGACGATTGCGGTTCGGATGGTGCGTCATGCGGCATGTGTGAAGAACCAGGCAGTTGTGGGGGAATAAACGGACTAGGAGCCTGGGGCATCCAATTCGGGAGAACTTCATGGATGTCCTCTGCAGGTTGCAGAACTGGCTGGCCATATGCCGGGGTACCAGTTTGATGGTCCGCGGGAACCTCCACGGGTGTGAGCTGCCATCCAAAGAGCGGTGCAGGAGTCGATGGATGGGAGGGAGGTACATTTGGAGAGGCCCCGACATTGTGCGCGGAGTGACCACTAACACTTGGAGCAGGTGATTGGTTTATGGGCCGCGAAGCTCGGCCCAATCGACGTCCAGGCGACGCTTCAGACCAAGGGTTCACTGCTACAAATGGCGTCCGATCCAATCCGAAAGTGGAGGGATCCGGAGGAGGTTGGTTCCAAGGGGAGCCATGGGTCCATGGAGAACCGAATTCAGGGGTTCCACGGACGCCAGCAAAAGATGAGGGCCGGGGTACCTGACCCGGAGAGTTATGGGTCCATGGAGAGCCATGCGCCCAAGGCGAACCGAATTCATGTCCTTGGAGGCCGACAGTAGGGGATCGGGGACGGGGAATCGCGTACGCTGGAGAGTTGTGGGGCCATGGAGAGCCGTGAATCGAGGAAGGGTTCTCCGAAGGGCGGAATGGTCTCGACAGCGGACTCGGATGATACTCAGACGTTTCACCTAACAGAGGAGTATGGGACACTGGCTGGCGAGTGGACATTGTTCGCGGCTTCAAGGTGAATGGATATTCGGTTTACTTTCGCGCGCGCGCTAAAAATGCGACTGAAAACACCAGCGAATCGGACCTAGCAAATCAATCAGATCTTTGTCAAGCAAAACAAGCGCCTTGAAGCCCACCGAAAAATATGTGGTCGATAGATTCTTTACTGAAAAATAGGACATTGTGGTGGTTTACTGCAGTGATTCTGAGTGAAGCGACCTTGCCGTTGGCGTGTGAGTTAAAAACACGACCACGTGGTGGCTGTGATAACAAAATAGGCCCACGAGAAGTCATGCTTCCAAGTCGCCGACACAAGTACCAAATTTAATTTAAATATCCATGTGGCCCTGGACTCCGTACATAGTCAATCAAGCATGAATTCAAGACCAGAACAAAAAAAAATATGAATATAATAGCGCCAGACCATTCTCTGGAGAAAAATGAAAACAGAGGATCTAGTATGCAAAACCAATGAGATACAACAAAAAATCGATTGGGCCTGTGTACCTCAGACGAGGGAGGTCGCTCCAGTCCCCATTGGCTTATCCCTAGGAGTCCCGACGTGAATGTACATCCCATCCGCCACAAACTGCTGCAGCGCCGCAACGATATCGGCATCCGGTTTCTGTCCTGCCCTCCCCATAAACCAAAACAGCCGGAAGGATTGGATCTGCGAGCGCCGTGCGGATAGGACGCTCAGTATCTGATGGTACCCGGCACGGTCGGGGAAGCAATTATTAATCGTCAGATTGCGCAGGTTCGGGAGGAAGTTCTGGACGGTGGCTAGCACCTCCAGGAACGAAAAGTCGTCGTCCTCGCGCGATCTGAGCTCGAGATCCGTAAGGTCGGGAAGAAGCCGGAAAAAGGTCTCTATCCCTTCGGCTGGCCAGCCCTCGTACGGCGGCTGCATGCACAAGGACTGCAAGGGCGGAGCGGACCGTGTTATGAAGTTGAGGGCGACATTCAGAGGGATGTCGAAGTCGGAAATATGGAGGCTTCGGAGGGCAGGCAGCGTGAGACGCTGTAAAATGGTTGCGCTGCTGCCGCTGGAACCATCTCCGAGCTGCAGACGTTGCAGGGAGGGATGAATGACCGCGGCGCCAACGTCGTCTTCAAGGTCCCTTTTGTAGTACACTTCCGTGAATGTGCACTCCACGAGTTGTGGGGCCGCCCGCATCATCTGGACGACTCTTCTGGCAGTGCGACCGAAATGCTGTGCTGAACTATCGTTGTCTTGCACGATCGTCAATGTCTTCAAGGCAGAAAATGCCCCTGTTATTTGTGCAAGCCGCTTTTCGGATGGAAAGCAGAGCTCCAAATTCTGCACCCGGTGTGCACGCTGCGTTAGCACGTCTCCGAGTTCCGGATACAAGCGTCCGATCATGGAAATAGAGGTGGCGCGGTTGCCTGCCCGGGCGAGCCAACGATCACAGAGATGTTCGAAACCTGGGGCCCCGGGTAACTCGATGTGAAGCGTGGTCCACAGCGCGGGGGTGGACAGCGCGATTGTTCTCCACAAATGGCATATGTTCAAGAATATCATCGGCGCCTGGTGCGGGTTCGGTGTACGCTCCTCGGGAGCAGTGGGGAGGCAGCGCAGGAATATGTCGGATGAGAGTTCGGGGGGCAAATTCGCCATCGGGTCCAGCAAGTTATTCGGCTCGCTTTGGATATGGCTTTGAATTTGTTGTAAACTGGGTCCCTCGTTTTGACGATTTATGGCAGCGGAAAGCACCGCCAGGCGCGTACGAAGGTCGTCCTCCGACATGGGTCGCAGAAGATGCCAGCAGCTATTTATGTAGTCATCCGATAGCGAATCCGACCACACGATTTGCGAGCAGATGACCGTTCATCGTGAGAGAGAAGTCGAGGCTCCTGCGAAACAAAGGCAAAGACCCTCATTTGGAGGAGGGTCAAGCTGGACAGACGCGGACTCGTATTATTCAAAATGTACATGGTATAACTTAGACATCACTGAAAAAAACCCGGAAGACGAGGATCACAATATAAAGGAAGCCACGATAGAACAAAAGATGAAGAACGTCCGTGCTGTGTGAGTATCTATCCCTACTGCGCCATTCGGCGTCGGCGTTGGCGAGTTGCTAGGAATGAAGGTCGGGAGGGTGCTCGTGGACGCTGGGGATGGGAGCGGAGTCGAAGTCGGGGTTCCGGTGGGGCCGGCGGCATTGTTGCTAGGGATATTCAACACATTCAGCGCATCGGATATGTCGATCTGGTTCCAGGGCTGCACCCCGTACTGTCCCTGCGAGATCGACGGCCCCAGGGCTGAGTCTGACGTGGCGAGGAACGAGGACACCGACGTGAATGGGCCCGTGAGCCATGTCCCGTCTGTTCGAAGAATGCTGCTGCTCCCGTCGGTGTACTTCACCAGCAGGGCCGCAATCAAACCCGCGCCCGAGGTGCCGCCTGTCGTCTGTGATGGGAAGTTCTTGCCGAAGACGGTGAAGACGTTGGACGACGCGTTGAGGGCGACGGTGAACCGCTGCGCGTACTCCCAACTGGAGATCGTGTTGGGCGCGTCGTTGTCGAAGGGCGGTGACCCGATGTAGTGGCCATTCAAATAAAAATCGAACGAGTTGTCGACGGAGATGATGGCAGTCGCCGAGGCCGCAGTTTTTCCAGCAGGCGTGACCACCGTCTTTCTGAAGCCCACCGTCCCTAGAGGCGCATTGGCCCCGGCGTTGTCGGTGGACCAGATCCATGCGCTTCCCGTCAGATTCAGCGGGTCAAGATCCGGGCTGGGCACCGTGACACTCGTTCCCCAAGGGCCCGATCCATATTGGGTGATGACTTGGGCGGGTACGAACTGCGAGATGTCCGCAGGGAGGGGGAAATCGGCGGGGATGGCTCCGGACGCCAGCCAGGTGCTGTCGGAGAGAATGGTGTCGTTCGAGCCGTCGGTGTAACGGATGCGAATGGCAGCGAGAAGGCCAGCCGGATTTTGTGTGTTGTCAGTCTGGTTGACGTTGGTGCCCAAGACAGAGAAAACGTTGGCCGAGGCGTTCAACGCCGCGCTGAGGACCTGACCGGTCTGCCACCCGGTTACTCCGGTGTCCTCTGAGGTCCCGACTGGCTGTCCGTTCACCCATAGAGTCCACCCGTTATCCACTGTAAGGGCGACACTCGCCGACGCCGCGGTCTTGCCTGCGGGAGTAGCGAATGTTTTTATAAACGCGACGTTCCCGACTGGCGCGGTCGTCAGTAGATCCGGTTCTGGAAGCCAGATCCATGACGCCAAAGGGAGGTCACTGCTGGAGAAAGCATCCCGCTTCCTGACGGTTCGTCGAGGATGTTCCACCCAACGTGCCTGGACGACTTGATGAACAGGTCAGGATTATTCAGAAAACGGAGCTCATTGTAACGCACGAATAGAGGGGACACACAGAACGAGCGTGAGAGCAAAAACGAAAGGAGGAAAAGCTAGCCACAAGTCTATCTGTCAGCCATCCGTGAATGGAATCCAGTAAACTGCACGCACCTGGTAAAAACATCGATCAACGACCAAAATTCATTCGATAAAGGTAGAGCAAGAGTCAAGCAAGTCTGATTAGACCAGAGGATATATAGGTTGGCACAGGCTTGTCAAGTCAGTCGTCGCTAAGCTCGCTGATCTTTTCCCGGCTTCCCATCTAGGATCCTGCCAGATCCTCGATGGCATTGAATGGTATGTGCGGAAGATCAGCGCTCGGCAGCGCTCGGCGCTCACCACGCTCACCGCTCAGAGATCAGTTTTATGCATATGCGGGCCGCTATGCGGATTTCAGCTCTGCGAGCGAATAAATTCGAGTTTATCTCGTTTTCTATACCGTTCACTTTGTACATTTAATCATTCACACAACAAGTGCAATGCGCACTAAAATAAATGCATTCGCGCACAGCTTTCGACTTTCGCGCACAACTTTCGACTTTCGTGCACGGTTTTTCGATTGTCCTCGGCTTTGGTTCAGGGGAGTATATACAGCTTTAGTAGAATAGGCATTCGGCTTGCTGCCCGAAAGCCTGCTGATGGCGCGACTCCCAATTGTCCAATCGCAGATTGATCACCCATCAATCCTCAGATTTTGCTTAAGTCCCTCCTTGACCAGCATTAAACATCCCTGCCTACTAGAACTAACCAAAATTGACTGCAAACACTAACCTCTACCTTCTAACCACTAATACTTAACCCAAGCCTCTAACTGGAACCTTTAACCGCTAACCAGAACTACGAGCCCCTAATCCGGCAAGATCGGCACAAATGATGCGACTGATGGCCTTGTGTGATCGTGTTCGCGCCGTCAATAGGCGTTCGGACGCCGGTCCGAACGCCTATGCTGCGTTCTCGATGTGCCCGCAAGCGGCAAGTGTGCCCATAGCATTGGCAAAGGACACGGTCCGTGCCCTTACAGCACAGGCATATACACTGGTTTCTGTCCTTGTCCTTTCCCCGACGACATAGGTAGGGTCAGACATGTTGAAGGGAGGAGGCTACAGACAATGAGACGGGAAGGAAGGAGGAAAAAAATCCTGTCTTAAAGGGGACTGAACCCAGGCCAACCTCTGTTGGGGTCGGTAGTCCTCTTGAGTTGAGTCTGCTCATTCGAGCTCATTTGAATCTGTAGTAAGAGTCCGAGGAAGCCTAAATAATATTCATTGCACCTAATAACAAAATACTACCCTTGCGAGCAGCTGTTTGGTGTTATATGAGACTTCTTGGCGAGTTGACGGAGACCCCTGATGGTGGAGGAGGTTGTAGTAACACAGGAACAAATAGTAGTTGGCATCCCAGAAAGGAAATAATGAAAAGGTGTGCGAATTCTACCCAAAAAGTGTGCGAAAACACAGAAATCGGTGTGCGAACTTAAATGTACAAAGTGAACACCATAGTTTTCTGGGCAAAATGGTGTATGAAGAGAGATTCTAATACGACAGGACCGGAGAGACCTCTTTGAATTTGAACTTCTTCAACTTGGAACCTTGCGGACCAGTTGCGGTATTGAGTGTCACTTACATGCTACCAGCGTGCGGCCTTCCCGTCTTCTGTAACTTCCGGGGCTCGCCAGCGCGTCTTTCATTAATTGGCAATTTACTCCGAGGGTTGATCACGTGGGTGAACGCGTCGCAAACACGCATACAAACTGCAGCAAACAGGATAGAAATGCTAGCTTTGAATTAACGTGAGCGAGTCGGCGATACAGATCGGCAATGAGAACGCCACGGTGAGATAAGTGACAACGGCAGTCACTGGGAATTAACCCCGGAGCTTTGTGTCGCTAGACGTTTCCGGAGATTGTCTCAAACACTCAGCATTTCTGGGGTCATTGGGAAAAAAAATCACCGACTACATTCCAGGTTAGCTATCAGTTCCCAGGCTCTTTTTCTGACATGACTTCTTGCAGAGAAATAGCTCGATGTTGTGCCTACATAGGACTGCTGATGAACTCAATAAGCTCAGTGCAAGAGAGACAATAACCAATGTGCCAGTTCGTACTTTTAACCATGCTGGCTTAGGTTTGAGAACAACGGCTCGGATAATCGTCAACGTTTCAGCTGCTGTAGAAAGTAAACAACAAGGTGTAACACGCGATTATCTGTGCTCCTCCATATTGCAGAAGTCGCAAAGGTAACCATCTCAGACCACGGTCGATATTCTAATTTCTGGAAGGGACGGTGGTTGATGAAAGTTCACGTTCACTGACAAGTAGGCCGAATGCAGTTTGCGAAAGCAACTTGCAGTGGAATCATCTGGAGTGTGGAATATTCTTGCCAGGGTTGAAAACTGCAAAGTCATGATCACTAGTGACGGAAACCGCAATCGCCTCGGCTAAGTATGTTGGAGCCTCTGAAAGAACTCCGCAATGCACTGTGTCATAGGTATGAGTTACGGCTCAAGGTGGATGGCCCACATGGATATTCCAACAAGCGAGGCACGAGTTCAATTGTTGAAGTGTCTGTTTACGAGAGACTACATGGATATGGTGTCCAGTCGTTCTGGTGCAGAAATGAACTTTTATTGCTAATGCCAAAAAATGTATGGTTGCAATGGGATTTACCTTCTGTATGTGGGGGCAAGCATATATATTCACAACCGCAGGCGGAGAGTTTACGGGGCTCCTATAAAAGCTGTTTTCGTTAAAAAATATGAGCATCGGAGAAACAATAATTAGCTTGCAGATTACTTTAGTAAACATTGTGCTTTTGTACAGTAGTGCCGCTCAAAGTTTCCCTACTTGGTGCCTTTTTGCTTCCAGGAAGGCAGCCAGGAGATACAAAAAGGGAGCAAGTAGGGACAGGCAAACAGGAGCACCAGGTGCTCCTGGTTTGCAAAATGTTCCCTTTTTGACCTCCTGATTGCTGTATTCTTGACCAGGAAGACTTTCCTACTTGCTTCCTGGTCCGAAAATCGCAACCCTGGGTTTCAAACATGTCCCTATTTAGTTCCTACTTGCTTTCCTGATTCCTTCCTTTTCGTCAGATTTCGGCAGGGATCCCCGCCAAAAAATTGGAAAAGGGTGTGTGAACAAAAAAAACCAGGAAGTTAAATAGTGGGAACTTTGAACATCATTAGTGAACAATGTATGTCTCTTGAGAGCAGGCCGTGTGACATGCTATAATATCATAGGATCAAAATAATTATATCATTTTTGACAGAGGAGACCGAGTCGATCAGTCAGAATCAAAGTGGTTGAACCAGAATCACAGGAAAATCCTCGAGGTTTCTATCCTCTGCTCAATTTCAAAACAGAAGCTTGTGATGGGTTTCCGAAGTTAGGGATCATTTCTAAAATGATTTCTCGATTCCAACCAATATCCTCATGATCTCCAAAATCACGACTTCGATCATGGAACTTTGAAGGAAACTCGGTTTTGGTTGACCTTAGATTTGCAGGCCTTGAGCGCACAGTGAATGCCAGGGCCCGAGATGTCCGAAAACCTTACTTTTCCTTGTCGGAGGAACCCTAAAGAAAGCTCGTGTTCAATAAGCACTGTTCACGTGGTTGTACAATGTTCACGAAAGTTAGTTGATAATTTTTGACGATAAATACCGTCATAGGTTCCGTTTCTTTTCCGACTGTAAGATTAGTATCAATTAGTAATTTGTAGCTGACTGAAGTTGAAATTTGGAAAGTCCGTACCCTTCCGTACGAAACGAACCTTTTATTTCTGTCAAAAATATTGGAGGTCGTAAAAGTGCTGACACAGTGACAATAGATATTTGGTGGAGATTATTAATGTGGGTTGCAATGGGATTTACATTCCGTATGGGGCAACATATATATGCGTAACACCGCAAGCGGAGAGTTTATGGGGGTTCCGTTTCTTTTCCGACTGTAGGTTTTAGTAACTTGTAGCTGACTGAAGTTGGTAAGTCCGTACCCTTCCGTACATACCTGCCTTCGGTTTGATCGTATCTGGCTTTCGGCCGTTACTCGGCCGTCCCTGTTGGTCCAAGTATTTTTCTTCAATAAATCTGTAGCATTTTCCGCAATGAGCCGTGAAAGCTGTTTTCATCCAGAATCCGGTCAGATGTGGAGCAAATTCGGCCAGATGTGGGGCTGAACGAACTAAATGTCCAAAGGGGGATACCTGTTTTTGCCGAAAATTGGTAATCTTCTCGCGTGCGGCCGCATCGGGCCTTGCCTCTGCTATAAGAGCAGACGTCTGCATCGGCAGATCCTCGATGGGAATGCCGGAGGAACGAGAAGAATCCCCCACGCCGACTGCATCTACGACCAGACCAGCATGGAGATCAGTCCTGCTCGTTCTTATCTGCACGCTAGCGATGATCACCAATGTGCGGAACGATCCTTACACAGTCGTGAAGTAAATGCTGACTTCCTGCAGAACGCATCCTCCTCAGCTGTATCAATTTTCCTTCCCGTAATTGGAGATGATCTCGACATTCCGGAAAACCAATTGCAATGGCTTGTTTCGGCGTTCTCTCTGTCTTCTGTGTGTATCTTGGCCGGAAAAATGCTCTTGAATCTAATGAAGACTCAACAGGGATGCTTTCTCCTTCTGCTTGGGCGACTTGCCGATCTCTATGGCCGCAAAAAGCTGTATATCGGGGGTACTCTATACCTTGGAGCACTATCGCTCGGGTGCGGCTTTGCTCAAAATGCGACAGCACTGTACATCCTGCGAGGATTTCAAGGGTTAGGGGTTGCTGCATTCATCCCCGCCTGTGTAAGTTCGCTGTCTCAACAAAATAGTACAACTCCCTTAGCTTCGCCAGCTAGGAATCCTTGCGCACGCCTTTCCTCCCTCCCGGGCTCGGTCTGCTGCCTTTGCAACTTTCTCCGCCGGAGCGCCTATCGGAGGAGCGGTAGGAACACAAATCGGCGCCGTGTTAACACAATATACAAAGTAACACAATTTCTTCCTCGCCCCTGTCCAACTCTGATCTCATATTTCGCAAAGGGCTACATGGCGTGCCCCATTTTTCCTGATAGCAGGGGTCTCCTGCCTTTGTGCGGTCGGTGGACTGTTTCTTATCGACCCTGATGTGCCTAGCACAGAACCAGATAAGCGGGTGGACTGGTTGGGCGCTTTCCTCGTCACCACCGGTCTGGTTCTCTTGGTTTTCGTGCTTGGGCAAGGATCACTAGCTCCTAACGGCTGGAAAACTGGCTGTAAGTCCCTTAATTTATGCCGGGAACAGCTCATGTTAAGGCTACCCAAGATATCATCGCCCTGTTGATTGTCAGCGTTCTGTTCCTTGTCCTGTTCCTGCTATGGCAGCACTATCTAGAAAAGAACGAAGGAACACGGCGACCGCCTCTCATGAAATTGACCCTGTGGTCACGCGCAAAGGGCAAGTTTGCGGTTATGCAATTCATCGCTTTCTTCCAGTGGGCTACCTTTCTTTCGTGGTACTTCTGGGCACAGGCAAGTGGGATATTCCTCGAAATCCGGTATCGCTGACACGATTCAGGTTTACTATGAGGACTACATAAAATTGTCACCGGTGCTTACCGCCGTCAGAATGCTTCCGATGACGGTCGCAGGAGGTCTCTGCAACGTGTTCGTTGTTTTGGTTATCAGCCGGATGGACTTGGTCTTCTTAATTGGTATCCTTCCTTACGACCCCATATAAATTCGCGCTAACTGTTAACCAGTCTTTGGAACCTTCTTTACTGGTCTCGCGTCCCTATTATTCGCATTGATTCTGCCGTCTGCGCCTTACTGGGCTTTTGGATTTCCGGCCACAATCGTGTCTGTATTCGGGGCTGACTTTGTCTTCGCCGCCGGCACGTTGTTCATCGCCAAAATCTCCTTGCCGCATGAGCAGAGTCTCGCAGGCGGTCTATTCCAAACTTTGACCCAGGTATCTACACGCACCTGCAATGCTTTATTCACATGTGGCTGACGGGCGAGCACAGCTTGGCACTGCTTTTGGTCTTGCCATTTCGACGATTGCCTTCGACGCGGTCGCCGATGGAGCAGGCGCCGAAGCGCCTCTCAAGGCTTACAAGGCTGCGCAGTGGACTGCGTTTGGAATGGCCATGTTATGTGCGTGTTTCTGGTATTCATGTTCAACTAGCAGCTTACTTGTTTGGCCTCAGGCACACTGTTGGCAGCTACTTTTCTTCGTGGAGTCGGACCTGTGGGATCGGACGAACGAAAGTTACTGAAGGAATCTGGAGAACCGGAAAAGGACGTTGCCAGCGCCTAGATATAGATATATGAACTCTTACTTTTGTGCCAACACTACTAGCATTACCTGTAGATGCATACTAATTTGAGCAGTAAAAAACGCTTGCTCTTATGATCAAGTTCTTACGGTGAAGTAAGGCTCACAAGCGAGCACAACCAGCGAATCCGTCCGGTAATAGTGTCTCTGAGAATTCTGGAGAAAAGAATCAACCAAAAACGGTAGTCAGATTACGAAATGGGTGCGAGACGGTGCTTACGGACCTCAGACATAGCTTTGTTCTATTTGAAGATGCCCTCCATTTTCCGCGAACTTCGCCAATGCTTCTGCAACATCAGCGCTGGGTTCCCGTTCCTCGTATGACGAGCGGAAAATCAGCCGGATAGATTCGAGTTCGGTGTAGCGAGACCTGGTGACTACGCCAATGAGGTTGTCGTACTTCGACCTGTCGTTGAAGTATCCCTGAATAGTGAGATTCTGGAGGTTTGGAAGAAATCCCCGGGCTAGTGCTTCGAGGAAAGGAAGGACATATGGTGCTTCATGGAATACGAGAACGAGGTCCGTCAGGCTGGGAAGAAGCCGCAAATATTTTTCCACCATGTAGGATGACCACATGATGGGTATGTCCATGTCCAACGATTCCAGAGGCGGTGAAGAGCGGGCGAGGAAAGAAATGACATCGTCGCGGGAGATGTCGAAGTCCGTAATAAGCAGCGTTTTCAGGGCGGGGAGTGTAAGATATTGCAAAATACACGCGCTGTTGCAGACATCGCGGTAGTGTGCATCCGGACGGGGTTCTCCGAGACGCAAGTGTCGCAGGCATGGATGGGCCAGTGGATTTACATTGTTCCAGCCGTATGTGTGGATACCTTCCGCGTGGTATAGATTGCGAAGGTCGCACTCCACAAGGTTTGGAGCGGCGCGCAAGATCTCTATACACTCTTCCGCATTGACAAATGAGTCGTCTGTGCCATCCGGTGGCCCAATAATCACCATTTGTTCCAAAGAAGCAAATGGCGCCGTCATCTGTTGGAGTTCCTCTCCGGATTCTGGGTACAGCTCTAATTTTCGCACTCGATGTGCGTGTTCCTTCATCAAGTTCTGAACGCGCTTATCCAAGGGTCCACGCAGTGAAAGAGATAGAGGGAGGTCACGCGCTCGATTCAGCCAAATCTCGAAGACGTTGTCCAACTTGGACTGAACGCGTGGAGAGTCGTTGTGGATGGCGGCCCACAACGAAGGAGTGGAGAGTGCGATATGGTTCCATAGCTGGCAGACGCTGAGAAAGACCATCGGAACGGTGTGGGGATCAGGTCGAGGATTTTCTGTAGTGGGGAGACACCACATGAAGATATCGGATGCTATTTCGAGCGGCAACCGCGCCATCGGGTCGAGGATGGCATTGAGGTCGCGTTGGGCCGCGCTCTTGTGTTTTTCTAGGTCGATGAGGATATGCTTTTGCTTGTCGATAGCGAAAGAGAGCTCCGAAATATGGGCACGAAGCTCGGTTATCGATGTCATCCTACACTGCAAATCGGTGGTAGGAAGGAGAAGAGGCAGAGGCAGACACGTGCACAAGTCCAACAAAGGCAAACATCCTCATTGGGATCACTCACCTCCGGTGGACGAAAACGGAAGGATGACACGGATTGCTTCTGGACTTGGCATTATGCATCCTTCCCAACAATTTGGAGGGACGATCTAGAGGGAGCTTGTTAAGAGAGACTGCTCATCTTCATTGGTACCATGATTCATTGCGGTGTCGATGGCCATCGTCATGCGCCAATTATAAACGCAGTCCACTAATGAATCAACCTTAAACTGACCCCGACACGGTCTATTTCATTCTGCGTGCTGATATTCTTTCATACAAGACGGACGCGAGCCGCGGAGGACCCTAAAGCGAGTTGTTACTTGTTAGATCCACCGATTTGGAAACTTCCCTCCCAACGCGGCTACAATCACCCTCGCCGGCGCGGGTTGGAAGCGGACGAGAGAGATGGACCGGTATTCACCATCCTCTTATTTTCAGAGGGATGCAGACAACGAACTCCAGACCATACATTCCCCGCGGAGTGAATAGTTACTTCCATATAATAGTTAGCTACAACACGAATAAATTATGCCAAGGTCATAAAGATGCAAAACCCAGTTGCAACAACTCAGCACGCCAATACAAAGCCACGAGATCACGAGCCCGGGCTCCTGCCCGTGGAATTAACCGGCGCACTGAAAAACCCCTCCGCCGTGATGCCCACCGCCTCCACCGCCGCCCCGCTCGCCTTCCGCGTCGTCCCCCGCCCAACGGAGATCGACCCCTTGCGCCCCACTGTCCCCAAGCCCGCAGCGGCGGAGCCCTTCTCCACGCTCACCAGCGACCGCGTGCGGCTCGACCCGTACATCCCGCCGCCGCCGTTACTCAGCACCGAGCGCGTGCCATTCGCCGCCGTCGACGACGCGCCCGACATCGTGCTGCGGTGCCGCGGGCGGAACGTGCTCTGCCCCCCCGGCGCCGCGACGCCCCACGCGCTCGGCGGCGATGCGGGCCCGCCCCCGTTCTGGCCGGAGCCGTGCCCCATCCCGATGGGCATGACGAGCATCGCGTCGTCGAGCTCCTCGTCCTCGTTCTGCGACAGCGCGCTGCGCACGCTCTGCCGGCGCGGGGATGGTGCGCGGAAGTCCGACGCGGAAGACGAGGACGAGGACGCAGACGACTCGGCGTGCGCGCGGGCGCGGGTGGGGACCGCCTCGGCGCGGTCGCGGACCTCGTCGAAGACCTCGAAGTAGCGCTGGATGCACAGCTTGACGACCGTGCCGAGTGTTGTCTTGCCCTCGGCGAGCGCCGCGGGGTTGGATGCGGGAGGGGTGGGCGAGGAGCGCGCGAAGAGCGCGGGGCCACCGGGGACGCTGCACATCCAGACGTCCCGCGCGGGGTTCGTCTTGCTGGCGACGAGGTTGGGGCAGAGCACCACCGCGAGGTTGTGTGCGTCCATGCGATTCGACGCAGCGCGGAGCGAGACTTCGTGCATCAGATCTGGGGCTACTGGTCAGGGATTTTCGGCTGCCGAAGTAAGGAGGGGGACGCACGGAGGACATGGCTCAATAGGATGTACACGCAAAGTGGCAGCTGGGGGAGAAGGACGTCTCGTACATATGCAACGCTTGCGATGTCGCGCTCGACGTTGGCGGGGCCGCTCGTGTCGGTCGATGCTGATGGCATGGGACACCGGCACACAATGGGGTACAGGCTCTCGGGAATTACGGGCTCTGGAAGATCGCGGAGATACTTCTTGAGCAGGACGGCCGCGAGGTGAGGATCGCCAAACGTGTTGAGGGACACGACGTTTCCTGGCAAGTCGTATAAGAAAGGCACTTGGAAAAGAGAGACGACGAACCGCGGTCATACGCGTCCTGCGCGGCCCTAAGCATGACGGACTGCGGCGAGCGGCGGAAGAGACCCTCTTCCTCCATGCCAGATTCACGTATGAACTGGATCGCATCCCTGACTACACGGGGGATACCACCCTTCTCGCCGTCAAAGCCCATGAGATCCTCCAGCGGTACACCGAAGATGTGTGTATCGCCCCGAGTCGTCACAGGCAGCTTGATCTTGCTCTCGTATTTGAGGTTTTCCCTGCCTTTGTTCAGTCAGGAGAGAGGAGAGGATACACTAAACTCACTGATATACAGCCGGAGGAATGTCGATTTGGGTTAATGGGATGTGGCACGCGAGCTCGGAGAGTGTGGGTATATATGTGAGCTTGCGGAAGAATTTTGGACTGATGATGGCGCCCGCGAGACTGAAGAGCACTACTCATGTTGGGTATACTGGGGATCCAGGGACGCACTTTTGGAAAAGAAGGACGAGTGTACGATGTACAGACGCTTCAGATTCTTGCGGTACTTGCGGCTGAGGCTTCGATATGCCTTCCAGACCCAGTTCCATCCTGGCGTGTGCTTCCCCCCGGCGGCGAAAAACACGACAGCATAGTCCGACTCGACATACAGATTGAGATATCCCAGGATCCGTCTGCCGGCATAAGTTAAGGGGTGGAATTCAATAGAAGGGACCCACGAAAGCAAAAGGTCGTAATTAACCTCCTTTGGGTCGGGAAGAGCAGAGGCATTTAATACAACCCTGGGGGTGCACTATGAAATCAAATCCACGCAAGTGGGGCAGCGAAACCTACATGGGCCGTGTTCTAATGGTCTGTTAGCGACCATGCGAGCTAGCCAAGTGCTTGCTGCTCACTCAAAATCGACGCCGGCCTGGAAGATCATCCTAGCCATAACCTCTTCCACATTGTCCCGGCCATCCTGAGCGACATAGTCGTCGCTGCTCTGCCGCCTCCCCCATGGAGCTGTAAATTTGCGTCTGAAACTTGACGGCGAGGGAGGGCCCGAGGCAGGAGAGGACTGAGCGAGCGACAGGGCCGCCAACCGCTGCTTCAGCGTCGAGCCTGCCTTGACCGTAGGGGCCATGTTAGAGAAACTGAATGCGGGTCGGATAACGCGAGGAGCAGTCGAGGATGATATTTGCCATTGTTTATTTTGGAGGCCAAAGCCGTCCGACATTTATTTACATTCAGTTGCTTCTGCTCCCTATTGCTCCCATGTCGATCCAGCTGTCTAACCTGACGGCTTTCCCGACAGGCATATTTCCTTCTGGAGTTGGACTTGGTTCGTTCTTTTTTTTTTGGAGGAGTGAAAAGAAGATGCAGCTCTAAGAAGCTGTTCAATTGTTCGATTGAACACGCGAAGACACACACGCGGATTTTATAGGTTGACTCCCCCGATTTTTGAATCTCAGCCGCGGCCCGGGAGATGAACCTCTAGCTGCGGACTCCGAGTCGAAATTGTTGCAATTGAAGCAAAAATTCGTCCGAGCGTCCTATTCGTAAATTTTTGGCTGCTCCTCCACCTATAATAAAAACCAATGCGCTAGGCAAACCGTATTTTCTTTACAATTTAAATCTTTCGTTCCGTCGGAGCTCGCTCACGTGGCGCTGGCAATCAATTGCATTTGATACAATCCCCGGCATCCCCACACTTGACTGGTAGGCCCCGGTAATACGGGTCTAGAAGTGCCGTGCACCCGTTTAAATCCTAGCAGGTATCATGCAAATACTCGTTCGCTGCCCCCATGTACGTCAAGTCTGCTTTCCCCCCTTTACCGCCTCTCCCGGAGGTGAATGTCCACCATGTCATGTTTGGACGCCCGGACCAGGCAAGTTCGCATACTCGCTCCTGACTGAACGCGTACTGAGGCAGGGGAGCAGGCGGAGTGGCCGGATTTCATCCACCAGGTTGAGGAAAAGACTGGACAGAAGCGCACGTATAAGGACGGGGTGAAGCGCATCGCGCTGGGCGCAACCGCTCTAGGTGCAAAAATCTCCGACGGAGGGCTCGAGTTGAACGGCGATGGCGACGAGATGATTGGTCTGCTGGGGGACAACTCCATTGTGCGTGCACCATTAACGCGAAGTGTCCTCTCTCACATATATTGATTTGTGCAGGACTACTACGACATCGTGCACTCACTGATAGCGGTCACTACGCCGTTTGCGCTTATCTCCACATATTCGACGCGCTTCGAGCTCGTACATGGCTTGAAGCTCACTAAAGCGACTCGGCTGTTCGTGGACGCGAAGCTGCTGAAGAACGTCCTTGCTGCCATTGAGGACCCAGACGTGCACATAGCACGGGACAAAATATATATTTTGTCCGGACAGCCTACCAAGAACCGGAAGAGCTTCAGTCAAATGATTGACGCTGTCCAGCGGAAGAAGACTCCTTTAGAGCCTGTCAGACCCGCAAAGAAGGACACACTTCTTTATCTCGTTATGTCTAGCGGGACAAGTGGGCTTCCTAAAGGTGTGTTTAAATATGTTTTCATCTAGTTTTCTGCTCACGGAACCTAGCTGTGACGATCACGCACGGCAATGTTATATGCTCTCTGTATCAGGGCATAGCTGTTGGACAAGTCATGGAGCCCTTCTCGGTACCTTGCTTCAATGTTTCTCAACCTCACCTGACACAGACTTTAGACACAAGCAGCCAGGAACACCGTCGCACCTGTGGCTCTGGGTGTTCTGCCCATGTTCCACTCGTACGGCCTGCACGTCTACATACTGCGGGCCACCCTCTTTCCCGCCACGTTCATCATCATGGAGAAATGGAATACCGCCCGATTCCTAAAGGGCATTACCAAGTATGTCGTTCATCTCGACACACACTACCAACTGACACAACCCAGATACCGCGCAACGCACCTCACGCTTATTCCGTCCGCGATCCACCAGCTGGTGAACCACCCGGACATGAAAACGACCGACATGAGCTCGGTCGTCATGATAAATTCCGGCGCGGCTTACCTCCCCCCAGAGCTCGCCGGGCGTATGTCGCGTTTTATGAAGAAGGACTCGGAGCTCTCGCAAGGTGCGCCGCCCGCGCATTGCCCCCGCGCCCACTGACCTCCAGTTAGGCTACGGGCTCTCTGAGGGTGTAAGTCTATGCATCGTCCCCGCGCGTCCGTGCTGACCCTTCCCTAGACGATCAGTGCTTTGACGCGCCCGATAGAGGGGATGCTCGGCATGGGCGCGCCGCCGCCGGGCGTCACAGGCATCCTCATCCCCGGGCTGGAGGGGCGCACCGTGCGCGAGGACGGCACGGAGGCGGCGGTGGATGAGGTCGGTGAGCTGTGGCTCTGCGGCGACAACGTCACGCCAGGCTACTGGAACAACCCGAAGGCAAACGAAGGCACCTTCGTCGACGGGTGGCTGCGCACAGGCGACCAGTTCCGCGTGGACGAGAACGGGTACTTCTTGTGAGTCCTTTCCGCCCCCTGTTCTCTGGCCCTGCTGATGCGCTGTTCACAGCTTTGCCGATCGCGGGAAGGTGCGTTTGGGCGGGGCGCTGGGGTCCAGTGTGCTGATGCGCTTGTCCAGGACACGCTGAAGGTGTCAGGGGTGCA
Organism: Mycena epipterygia; assembly: GCA_029281465.1. Classification (NCBI taxonomy): domain Eukaryota; kingdom Fungi; phylum Basidiomycota; class Agaricomycetes; order Agaricales; family Mycenaceae; genus Mycena; species Mycena epipterygia. The sequence continues at coordinate 1,300,303 of JARJCQ010000010.1, read as the reverse complement.
GGTGTCGCCGAAGGAAATCGAAGACGTCCTCTTCGCCCAGCCCGACAAGCTCATCTCAGACGTGTCCGTCGCGGGCGTCAGCGGGGGGCGCACGGACGACGAGAAAGTGCCCCGGGCGTGGGTCGTGCTGAGCAGTGCCGGCAAGAAGCGGGGCGCACCAGCCGTCATAAAGGCGCTGGAGGAATGGCACCAGGAGTCATTGAGCAAGTACAAGTGGCTCCGGGGCGGCATCGAGGTCGTAAAGGAGGTACGTATCGAGGCCCTTCGATCTTTTGCCTGGCGGCGATGCTTATGCGGTGCGCAGATACCGAAGACGCCTACGGGGAAGACTATGCGGCGGGTGCTGCAGGAGCAGTATGAGCGGCGTGCCAAGAAGACCAAGGCCAAGCTGTGATGCTGTCTTGGGCGGTCTTTGCGCGTATGGTAACTTAGAACTTTGTGCTCTCCGCAGCTACATCCGACGACTTGCGAGGCAGATCTCTCAAAGCCCATTATGAGCTCACATTTGTACTTTACGGAATCTATCTTCAATAACATTGAAGCCAAAGAAATGAACAGAGGAGGGAAATCTACAGGCAGAGCCAGAGCTACACTGCGAAGCCTGGCCAATGAATCGGTAAGAGAGGTTCGTGGAGTCCGGGACTTAGCACGTACTAGGTTACACGTCTTCACCCCGACGCGGGTCCTGAACATACACGGGAGGCGGAGGTGTCAGGGCCCCGTCGGCAAGCAGGGGCGACGCAGCAGCAGCGGGCGGCTCTGTCTGTACTGTGCTGCCGAACCTAAGTCCGACCCCGGACGGAAGCTTGTGGGCCGATGGTGCGGGGCGAGAAGGCGCAAGGATCTGGTCGGGATGCGGCACGTGGGTGAAGTAGTCGTCCTTAAGGAGGGAGCTGTCTAGGGAGGGCGCTACGACGTGATATGGGTCGAGCGATGGGCCTAGGGGCGGTTAGGATTCCGTAGATGTCGGGGATTGGGACACTCACTATCCAACCCTGCTTTGTGCAGGGAAACATCGCGCGAGGCGGATAGGGGAAACCCGATGTTTGAATACGGCGGGGGGCTACTTGGCGCAGCACGACCCTGGCGGATGGACCTGAGCCGCGCGCGGAGGTTGAGACCCAGTGTCAAGAGCGATAACCCCGCGACGAAAATAAGGATGAAGGCTAGAGCAATGCTCGTCAGAGGAATACAGAATCGGCGAGGATAACCCGTACCCAATATCACGACGTGCTCTGCACAAACTCCTGCAACTAGGCGGCAACTGGACGAGGGGACACTCTGGTAACCATCCCGGGTCTTGAGATCGAGGAGATGCATAGGTACTGGGATGCGAGAAGGATCTATAGGGTGGGCAGAGGCAAGGGGCTGCCAGAAGAGGTACGAGAAGAAATAGGGAACAGAGGAGTCCGCGGATGGTGGGCTGGGTGGCTGACAGCAAAACTAGCTTAGACGGGGCTGGCATGAATTTTTGGGACGGGCAGCCATAAATGGAGGACTCGTAGGCTCCTGAATTAGCGAGTTGTGTAGGCTGCAATGACATTTAACCTTCTTCGGGTTTCCCGACTACCAGAAATTTGCAAGGCTGGACGCCCAAGGAAGCGAGAATAAGCGCAGACTCTAGATCGTCCAACGGAGCCTGGAGCAACGTTATCGTTCATGCGGTCGACGAGGCTTAAGTCTCTAGTAGTTTGAGTAATGACTGGGCGAACAGAAGTCTCTCTCAGGCACGTGATGAAACGCGCGTTAGTATGTAACCACAACAGGCCACAACAGAAGTTCTAAAATGAATTAAAAAGTGAAACTAGACGGATGCGGTCAATACGCGGACTAGGGGAAATTTTTCCAAGAAAAATATGATCATTTCTCGAGGAATGCGAGTGACCGGCTCAAATAACACGGTCAACTATTTTTGGAAGTCCGTTTAGCGCTCATCTACCGTTTTAAGTCTAATTCCATTCAATTCCCGGAATGACATACACCGCCTGTCAAGAGGTTTTAGCAACCTTACAGTCTAGACTCTGTGTAATCTACCGTGTTCTGTCTACTGCACGCGACTGTCCAACTGTTTTTGTTGCACATCAGCGGCTGTGCGGGCGCGCGCCCACAAACTTCCTTATCGACTCGGGAAATTTTGGCCACCAGCGCCGTGCGACCCTTCAAAACAAGAAACTTCCTCGAAGACAAGAACCCGACACGGGAGTTTTCAACGCTCTGCGAATCACACGTGCCTACAGTGACCTCATCAAAACATGCTACTGCCTCGTGTGCTCACCCCGTTACTTCAATAGGCTTCACTCCAATGAGGAGAACACAACACAGCGCGAGGAACACTCTCATCCCGTTTACTGCACACCCCAAACAAGCTCACTCACACACTCAACAATTACGCGAGACAGAGTGAACGCTGGCCGGATTTGGAACAATGCCTGGAGGTATGACACTCTGCGTCTCCTGCTCCGGCTTGTCTAATGAGACGGATCATCTCCCTTTCAAAAATCCTCCCAGACTCGAGGCAGCATCACCTCTTCCCGAATGAACATTGGAACGACGGGCGCGCAGACACTCCATTCACGTCTCCGCCGCTGGATGATGATTTCGACGCGATCACCCAGAGGTGGTCGAGAACGACGAAAGCGACAACAGTCGAGCCCACTTCCTCTGGTCTACCGAATGGACATTGGAACGACGGGCGCGCAGACACTCCATTCACGTCTCCGCCGCTGAATGATGATTTTGACGCGATCACCCAGAGGTGGTCGAAAACGACGAAAGCGACGACAGTCGAGCCCACTTCCTCTGGTCTATGCGAACAACTGGAGGCAGCAACCCGCGCGACAACACCCGCTGTTGCGGGCTTTAATCCCCGACGGCGCAGAAAAGGGACTAACCATGGCGATGAGATTCCCAGAGAGCCGGGAGTGATTGGGCAGGGCAAGGGGCTCAGGCGGATGAGGGCGAAGGACAGAATTAAAAGCGGCGGTGTAAACGAGTCCGTAACACGCCTTGAACGCCGATAATATCTGACCCAGCTCTTAGAGGTGCTCGCCCTTCTCCCCTAGCCGGCCAAGATTACGAGATGTTGGAGTACCGCGTGTTGGAGGAAGGGCCGGAGCGCACTGTGTCCATTTCAACATGGCGAGAGCAGGCTATCCAGGAAACAGACAGCGACGATGAGATGAGCGTTTATTATGTGAACGCGGGGGATTGTCTTCAACTTGGCGACACAACGGCTGAATTCGTGTCGTTTCCGCTGAGAACGACGGACGGAATGGGTTTGGGTTCGTATAATTTGGACCACAGGGATCAAGGCAGTAATGGGAAGCACAGAGGCCCGCAGGTGGACGGAGTAGGTTTCGGTTCGTATAATTTGGGCTACAGGGATCAAGGCAGTAGTGGGAAGCACAGAGGCCCGCAGGTGAGCCGATTCGCTGGCTTGTAGATGATGAAATCTGATGAGTGCAGGACCCGCCAATTTCCGCAGAAAGATTCGCGTCCGCAGGAAGCAAGACCTATGCAGTTTCAAAGGATGCGAGTCCGAGTTTACATTCATCCGCTCCGCGGACCTCGACTCCCCGTGGAAGCGGAACGCTGGTCGTCCAAAACCTCGATGCACCAGCCGATATCTCGCACACCATGGCGGGTTCGTCTCCCTTCCACGCGACGAAATCTGGTTCCACAATCAGCAGTATCCACGTATCGTCTACCCCCACCTTGGATCACCTCCTTTTGTCGTGCGAGCCGTCGTTGATTCACATCTCGCCGATTCTGCAGCGAGTTGGGATAATGAGAGCGGAGCATTTGCGCGCCGTTGGAAAGTTGTCCGAGGATATAAGGAATAAAGTGGTCAAGGACGAGGTGTTGAGATTGGGGGTCACTGTCGTGGAATGGGCAATATTATTGGACAAGCTTCAGTCTCTGTAGGATTAGTAATTAGTATACTAGTAGTTAATACGAGTCCCGGGTGCGGTTTGAGAGGCTGGTTCGTCTGTCCACGTCTGTTAAAGCATTGAAATAGTATGAGGCTCAAACATTTAAATTTAATGTCTCCCAATGCTGAAGAACCGGCTCAAACAAGGACTGGGGCGAGGTGGCAGGAAGAGCTCCAGTGATAGCGTGACGTAACAGCGTGACCTTCTCAAGTTCAGACCACTACAACCATCCCCGGAAAAACCGAAGCCACTCTTACGATACCCCGATATTACTTTCCAACGATAACAGATCCATGACTTCCGAAGCCGACGCGTTTCGTGTCGTGCCACCAACCACCACTCCAAACGCCAAACCCGCCATTTTTCTGCAAGACGCGTGCTTCCAGCACCGATACATACGCTCTCGGGATACATCTGCCATCGTAGAGCGCCCAGAAAGACTGCGCGCTGTTATAATTGGTCTAGCGGCCGCAATTTCTCGTCTTGAAGGAGTGGCAACGCCAATCGCGCATGAAGGGATCGGAAATCCTTTGGACCCAGACGATCTCGCCTCACAGCTCGGACGCCTGAACATCGAATCTTCGGTTGCCGATCCTTCGAATCGCCCTGTCTCTATTGTGCAGAGCTCTGCTTCGGCCGACATTCTGAGCCACCCCGCAGTCAAATATGTGCACGGCGACATCGACGGCGACGTATACCTAGAAAGTCTGGTGGCTTGGACGAACGAATGCAGAGCGAAACTCGACAAAGGGGAATCCGAGATCCCTGCACACCTCTCCCAAGGCGACCTCTACCGTTGAGTGGCCGCCACCCGAAAGCTGCTCTTTAGGCTTACCTAGTTTCAGTCTGCCCGGAGTCAATTGCCGCGATTCAGGGTGCGATCGGGACTGTCTGCGAGGCTGTCGACGCGGTGGCAGGGTCTTCACGGCCTGTCTTTTCCAACCAACCCGCGGAGACACCGGCACACCCTGTAAATCGCGCGTTCGTGGCTATTCGGCCTCCGGGTCACCATTGCGGTGAGGACACGCCTTCCGGATTTTGTTTTGTCAACAACGTCGCGATCGGAGCTGCACATGGTACAAGATCTCCTCCCTTCCAGACCACTCGCCCGCTCACTTGAAGGCAGCGCACCTCCAACACGGAATTGATCGCATAGTCATTTTTGACATCGATTTGCATCATGGCAAGCGGCTACCTCATTTCCCTGTTTAAACAATGACGGCGTCCAGGAAACGGCACGCAGGCGATCGCTTGGCAGATTAATGAGGAGACATATCGCCAAACGCTTGAAGCTGAAGCCGGCGCACCTCCCTCGAAGAAGGGTCCTCAAGTGTACTACGGTGGGGCATTTGTTTTTTCCCTCTGCCTGTTCTCACCTTTTAGGTTCAATCCACGACATCCTGTCTTACCCGTGCGAGGTACATACATCGCTATTAAATTTCAACCAGCATTCCCTGAGCTATATTTAGGACGGCAAAGCCGAGCTCGTGCAAGCGGCATCCGTCTCGCTCCATGGGGCCCATGGACAGTACATCGAGAATGTTCATTTGCAGACTTACACATCGCCTGAGCACTGGGAAAAACTCTACACTGAGCAATACAGCAAGATCTTGCGCAAGGCAGAAGACTTCCTGGACAGCACGGGTGGACCCGGCGCGGACGTCCTCGTGTTCATAAGGTCCTTTTTCCCTTTGTTCTCCTATTTTTTTTTCGCAGACCAACCGTCGTTCGTAGCTGTGGAATGGACGCATCCGAGCACGAGATGCCCTCGATGTCGCGACACAACCGACGTGTCCCCACCTCCTTCTTTCATCGATTTGCACGCGACGCATGCGCGTTCAGCGACCGGTATGCGGGCGGGAAAATCATCAGCGTGCTCGAGGGCGGATACAGCGACCGCGCCCTGACCAGCGGCGCGATGGCCCATCTTTCGGGCCTCGTCGACAGCCCCGCGAACGAGGAGTGGTGGAGTGCAGAGAATCTGGCCTTAGTACGATTCTGTCTCACGTGCATCCGCTTATCACTCAACTCTGCGCAGCTCGAAAAGGCAACAAAGAAACGGCGAGGAGGCCGGCAGTCGCTCCCGCAAAAAAATGGTGAGGCCTGGCTCGAGCGTGCGGTAGCGATATTCTCCTCCCTCGACACGAGCCCGACACACGCAGCGCCACCGCGCGCGCCCCCTGCGCCGAGCTCGAGGACTTTGCGCGACCGCAAGAAGCCCGACAGTGCCTCGTCGTCGCCGCGCGGAAAGGCCGTCGCACCTAGGAAGGAATCCGAGAGCAGTTCCTCAGATGATTCGCCTCCGAGTGCGAGTGCGGTGGGGAAGAAGCTCCCGCGCGTCATCCTGCGGCTTGGGCCGGCACCCGAGTCTTGAGACGTCTATACATACCCTATGTCTATCATACGTAGTCCATCAGGCCATGTACGGCCCATTCGTATACGCCCAGGAACACGGCGCCGCCGGCGGAGATCCACAGCGTCCGGGGAATGACGCCCGCGAACAGCGCGGACGCTCCCTCCGCTGCGTAGATACCCCGGAGTCGCGCAGGCAATGATGGTAATTTTTCTTTGGTCGGATCCTGGGTTGAAAAGTCAGAATTCGAGTTCCACGAAAAGCGAGGACGTGAGTGTACCCGCATATCCAACATCACACGTGTTTTTAGCACATCAAGAGGGGTGGTGAGTGCTGCGGCGATACCGCCCGCGATGCTCCCGCACACTGCCGCTTCGTGTGCGTAGAGCGGTTTGCGCTGGGTGAGGGTCGACAGGCGTGATTTCATCAGCTCGTACAAAGGGAATTGGATCGAGGTGAACGGTATCTAGCCGTGCATCAACAGAATAAGAAAGAAGCTGTGGCGCGCGGAATTCAAACCTCGCGCATTATAGTGGATCCAAATCCGCGGTAAAAACCTCTCCAGCCGTCGCTGGACAGAACGAATTTCGCGGCCGTGAGAGATGACTGCCCGGGCCCGTAGGCCGAGGTCTGCGCGCGCGTTTTAATCACTTCCGTGGGGACGCGGACAAGACACGCGGCCTAGAAATAAAGGTGACTTTCCAGAGCGCGTAAAACGCGTCGATTGACTGACGATTTCAGCCACAGAAGCAGAGAGCATGTGCGTCACTGGTTCTAGGTGCACGGGAAGCGGTGAATTGTGTTTCAGCGTGTCGTATGTTGCGAAAAATACGGCCGCTGGCAGCAATTGAGGCACTAAAATTAGGACGAGTAGAAATATATACCTCCCGGTGCGCTGCCAATAACGACGCTCCCGACACCCTTGTAGATGCCTCTGAATCCTCCAGCGCCGGAAAACCCCTGCGGGGCTTGCAATCGGGTTTTGACGGTGTCAATGGGGAAGAACAGAAGGTCGACAGCAGTACCGGCCAAACCCCCGGCCTACAGAAACTGAGTGGAATACATTTCACAGGAAACATGGCCGTACAATGAGTGAATGCAGAAAGGCGGGCTTTGAGTCGGTGGTCATGGCCAGGATAACAGCTTGACTGCGGCAGAGACACGTTACGTCTGCAAGAAATGCAACTAACTTCCAGGGAATTCGAGGACTCGAAAGATGGTCGTGGTGCTCCGTCCAACGCGTACGCGATGTCACAATATGTCACGGATTTTTCCGCTTGCGGAGTGTTTGGTTTTGTTGCGCAGCAGCCTCTGTGCCCTTGCTCCCGACGGCCATGTCTCAGTCTGCCCAGATGGCTCACCTCCGTACGCGTCTTGAAGAAATATCCTCCCGCATAATCCACCAGAAGGAGATACTCCGAGATCTCGAGCAAACCAGGAGCGACATCCAGCGCGACCTGAACACCTTCCTCGACCCGATGGCGCGATTGCCGTTGGAAATCACCTCCGAGATATTCACCCTTTGCCTCCCCATTGGTGTTCATGAACTCACTCCGAGTCAACGAACTGCCCCCATGCTACTCCTCAATGTATGCCGTTTATGGAGTACTATCGCCCTGGCCACTCCCTCGCTGTGGGCCTCCATCCGCGGTGAATTTCCATATTCGGTCGACTTTGCACAGCTCATGGACCGCTGGATTCGTCGTGCGCATAAACTCCCACTCTCCATTTTACTCCATGGACCGCTACCTGCAGCTGTCGCCACCGTCGTGATTAACAACGCGCATCAGGTCCAAAAACTGGAGTTGTACATCACGACCAGTGAAGACCTCGGACAGATCACAACTCCATACCCCTCTCTAACGAAATTGACCATTGGCTACGGGGCAGACGACGACGAGGACTATTACGGGGAACCAGACGGTGCCGATCCCACAAAGTGTGTTGCGATGTTGTGCGCCGCTCCGGATCTTGTCAGCTGCACGTTTGAAGCGATCTACTATCAAACCCGCTCCGAACTAAAAGCCCCCTCGATCCATTCTGGCCTCAAACATCTGAAACTAGGTCAAAAAGGCGAGTACAGCAGCGCGGTCCTTTTACGATACCTCACACTGCCCGGCTTGACGAGCCTCTCGCTCACCGATTTCGACATCAGCGATGGCGACTTTCTTGCTTTTCTCACTCGTTCCTCCCCGCCGCTGCAATTATTCAAGGCGAGCCGGAATAATTGGTCGAGCGCCACGCTACAGAGTTTATGTCGCATTGTCCCCAACCTGGCAGATATCGATCTGACAGAACACGCGATCACATATATTATCCCCTTCCTCGACGTCCTGGCATCTCCCGGGCTCCTGCCTCGCCTTCGAAACCTCACGCTTCGCGGATTCCCAATCGCCTTTAGCCGTGCCCAATACGAGAAGCTGCTTAGTGCACTCTCTGTGCGGCGTGGACAGCTGCAATCATTCGCTCTCCTTTATTTTTCTGAAACCGACCCACCCGATGGCGATATTATTTCTGCTCTACAAGAGTTTGTAGGCAATGGGATGGTAATTCACATCGGCTCTCGGGCGCAGAACCATATCTGAGGTATCTGCACAACCACTTACAGCTTTTTGCAGAACTTAGGGCGCGAATGAAAAAATTTCCATTTTGGTACATTTTTGATCGTTTTTGCCAGGACAGCTGCCCTGTGCTCAATTCCGGGCCGTTTGCCTCGGGACCTAGCCCGATCGATCCGCCTTTGAAATTCGCAGTGAACAGTCTCCTCAGAATCTTTATACAATCCCGAGGACCACTTTCTGAGCACGGAAATGAGCTTTATCCCAACATTTTTCATTATTTTCCAGCAGGACAGCTGCCCTGCCCTCAATTCTGGGCCTTTTTCTTCGGGGATAGTCTCAATCTCTCCGCCTCAACGGTCCGGAGTGTATGGCCGCCTCAGATTTACAATTTACCACCCAATACTGCTTCCTGGCGGAAGAAGTCCTCGATAGGTCATCACTTTTGATTGACAGTCAGCAGAACAGCTGCTACGGCCTCATATTTTGATCATTTGGCTCGAAAATAGCATCATTCGATTGGGATTCCACGCGCGCAGTGAACGATGTCCTCAGAATTCCTTGATTACAACATAAAAAAATTGTTATTTTTACATCTTCTACAGACAGAAATGTACTGTGAACCTGTAAAATTGTATATTATGCCAATATAAATGTGCAGTATGCTAACAAACAGATAAAAGTCAAACAATCCAAGACACCAAGTCACTCGAGGCACCATAAAACACTTTACAGCTGTTCTGGGCAATAATCCGTTGAAATTTGAACTCGTGTATCAGGAAGGTGTTTTGGGCGTCAGCCTGAAAATCTGGGACCACAGTTCACTGCGCATCTGCAGTCCTCAGAGATTCATCTTATTACAGAGGCAAACGGCCAAGATCTGAGGCCGCAGCACCTGTCCTGCTGACTGACAATCAAAAGTGGTTGCTTACAGCTCATTTCCATCCCCAGAAAATTGTTCTGGAAGTCAGGTTGAGAATATGAGGACACAGTGCTCTGCGCATCTCACGGGCGAATCGATTGAGCCTATACATGCGATCAAAGGCCCAAAACTGCAGCCGGAACAAGTGTCCTGCTGGGAAGAAACCAAATTTAGCTGTTGAAAACTGAGTTCTCATACCGGAAATGTGCCATGGAGGTCGGTTGGAAAATCCGAGGATACTGTTCACTGCGGGTTCTAAAGGCGAATCGATCGGGCTAGGTCCCGAGGCAAACGGCCCGGAATTGAGCGCAGGGCGGCTGTCCTGGTAAAAACAATCAAAAATGTACCAAAATGGAAATTTTTTCGTTCGCGCCCTAAGTTCTGCAAAGGGCTGTAACCTGTGTCTTGTCGCGTCTAATGATACCTCCGCAGGTTTCTGATTCTCTTTGTACTTGTGAATTCTCAGATTAGCATCCTCGTCAACGTTGCGTGTCGTACACATGAAACGCATTGGCCTGATTGAGGCGAAATGACCCTGAAGTGGAAGAACTGCGAACAGACTCCTAAATTTGGTAACATAATCTTGCGTCAAAGTCTGTACCTCGCCAGAGTAACGTAAACTTACGCTACACCGAAATGCGAAGGCTCCTGCAGGGTGTTGAAGATGGGTTTTTCCCCAAATGGAGGAAAGTGATCTTCTGGTCCGCTAAGGAATGAACGTTTGAACATTAATTCAGTCCCAACTTCCGAAATTTCGTGAGTCATGGAGGCTTCAACGACCCAGTTTGGCTGGCTCTCTACTCGTAAAAGAGCATCGATCACCACTCCCAAGTTCGCTCCTTGCCGTCGTTTGGGGTTAATAAACGGGACAGCGCTCTTATTATTGCGCCCTTCTCGGACAAGTGGCCGCCAATCACATTTATTTGGAGATTAACTCGCAGACAAGTATATATGCATTGTCCTTTGAGTACACCTTCCTCCACGAAAAATCAAAATTACGAATTGAATCATACATGTTTCATCTCATTTTTTGTTTCTCATTTCATTTCTATTCCAGTAAAGTGCGCGCGGGCGGCCCATGTAGCACTAGTACATGATGCAGGGATGTGAATAGCTGGCGTGGTATAGGATGCGACATCATCGAGATTGGGTTTCACCGCTCGAGCAACTGTTGGATTTAGACCTGGGCACTGCCGCCTGTGCGCTGAGGATTCGGGGAAATAACCCTGGCTTCTCTCCGTCGGGAAATCTTCAAATAGGCGGGACGAACGTCTCCGTAACGAAGCGGATCGGAATCGAATGCTGCACGGTTAGCAGCGGTGACGAGATGGGTGTCGGCGGAATTAGCTCCAGCGTGATGAAGTCCTGTGTATTTTTTCCTTCTCAGCACTCGCTTTCACACGAACAGTGTGCTGACCTTCACGGTGAGCCCCGCAGCCTGGAACCCGCCCACGGTGACGTCGGGATTGCACTTTATCTGGCCGTCCCAGTCGAGGTTTTTCGTACACGACTCGACCGGGTCACAACGGATTGGGCAGTGACAGTCGAATTTCACGATGGGAGGGAGGGGCCGGAAGCGCCCCTCGCCGATCCGCATAACGCGCGATGTGGTCTTGCCGTGGCATTCGACTGTAATCACGCGCATCAGGAATACTCGCACCGGGGACTTCGTCGGGTCGACGTCGTCGCATACTGCACTGGAGGGCAAGACGAATTCTTGCAACGAAAAGATTCGGCCGGATATTTGTAAATGGAGTGGAATGGTGTCAGCCAACCCGAATACTTTCACGGACGGAATGAATGCCTGCGGAGCGATTGAGTGAAACTTGGCGAAGAGACAGCCAAGTCTGCACTGACTTGGCATTGAATGGGCTCTAGGTTCGACGAGACCCGAGTGTTCATCACGAATGAGGATTGGTGCCATTCCTCGGGCATTGTCTTGACCGTAGAAAGAAAGCACGGAGATGTGGATATTTCACGAAGTGGATACGCCCGGGGGCGATATTCAATCGGGACATGGATCCTACCCCGAAAGGAAGAACGAGTCAATCATTCTCGTCAGGGATGTAACTTCCCGACGTACAGTTTTGTTTTGGACAACAACCCCAAGCGCCGCCCCTTGGTAATTGAAATCGTGAGGCTGTATGCACATTTTGCAGAAAGTGACGGAAATTCGAGAAACCACGCATTATAAGAAGGTGGTGGAAGATATTCGGAATCCCGATATTGAAATGTCGCAGGAAAATCGCATGCAAAATCAATTGTTCCCGGGCAGGACGACGAGGAAGAGCCAGACGACCAAAGTACGTTCGTGATCGCGACGGTCTTGATTGTCACCCCGCCCGAGTCCACCGCAATTAGTTCCAGCCGGCCCTTGAGCTTCAGCAATATTAGTATTTCGGCTGAGACAAGAGCATCCGCACCTTCGCGGCAACTTCAGAAATCTGGCTCGTATCTTGCTCCAGGATTAACGAACCTCGGACCGATGACCGCCTTTCGCGGTACGAAGGAACGTGTGCGTTGGATTCCTGGTCCAAGAGCACAATGGTTGCCGAACCGTAAGCTTTGGTGAATATCCCAGTGGGGAGTCGCCCTCTCCCTGTTCGCACCGATGATTCCAATCGCGTCTCATCGTTTGCTGGGTCCTGCGAGTAGCATGGCGAAGGATGAGGCGGCGGTTTATAAAGCGGCAGTGTACACTGGGAGGATTCGTCGACGGAGTTCATGGAGAGTCAGATATGCTGCGACGCAAAGGGTGGGTAAGTGAATCCATTTTAAAACCTCCGTCCACCATACATGAGTCTGCGTGACCGTATTTCGCAAGCGTTTCGTCACTTGCCACATTTAATTAATAAGATTTTCATCAGTCAGCACAGATAAAATGATTCAATCAATAATAATTCCCTGACCTTTCTGATTGAAGATGCCAAGACAATCAGATGACTTTTGGCGATAATAATAGAATTCCTCCAGAGACGAAGTAAAAGTGTTTTGAGTTCGGTACGCATTGGCAGGATCGTGAGGAAGAAACAGCTGCGAGACGTCGGAATGAAACAAGCTGACGAATGTTGGTACCTGTGCAGCCGACTCGGAGAGATGATTTGGTCGTCAACTCGATAGCATTATTCCATTGCAGAGTTTTCAAGGTAAATTAGCACTGAATCTGACGTGACGACGATGAAAGCATTGGCAGGATTAGTGAGATAGAAGGAAAGAAAGAAGCGGCAGGTGAAGACTCCCACGTGGCGGCGTTGAGTCGTCCCAAAACGGCCAACGGCATTTCGGCATTCGGCGCATCACACGCACACGTGATGCGGCCCCGATTCCCGGGATCGCGTCATTCTCTCCACCCGAGTCAAATTTCTTTTAAGCGCTGTGAGTCATACGGTTAGGCGGGCGTATATAAGGCAAGGGGCGAATGCGGTGGCCGCTTTACTCCCCAAGTCCGCAGGCCACGATTCTCGCTCAATTTGCTTCCAATTTTCACGAATTTTTTGTCCTCAATGCAACAGGCTGCCAGTCTCGCTCGGCTTTGTTCTCATTCTCTTTCCTAGCGGCTTTTCTTCCTGCGTTCCCTCTCTAGTTTCTACTGGTAAAACGAGCCCAGTATGCCTGGGGCTGGATGGTCAGATCTTTATGATTGCTCTTTCCCTCCTGTCTCAATGTCTGCGCTACATCGAGTCTGTGTCAATGGCTGCGTGTCTTCAGTGCGTCAAATTTTCACTGGGCCTATTTCGGTGGTTTCCGGCAGGCCCTTCCTCGCGTACTCTCTTTCTCGACCCATCTAAGTGGGCACTTCTCTCTTTCGATTTTTTTTTGGGATGTGCGGCTGGCGTCACCTAGTCTTCGGTATATCATTCCTGCTCCGTTGAAGTTCGCGGGGTACTCAAAGTTCCGATCAACGCAGGTATCGACATTCCGCATATATTCGCCGAAGTGCGAGGCAAGTAAGGTCCGCGCATCTATACCATCGAAATATACCTGCCAGTGCGTATATCCCACTTCGACGCGGGGGATCTCTCCTTTAACGGTCCGGGTGAATAGATTATCTATATTGGACTACCCCCCATTCCGCGCGCTTTCTATCTGCTGCATGCGGGCATATCCCGATCCGACGCCAAATTCTCGCTCGTTCGACGCTATTCATGCCCTCCCTTTGCTGTGTGTTGGGACTTTATCGTGGACTTCCATGGAAAGGGATCTGGTTGCTCATTAATTCAAAACTCCTTCAAACGCCCCCTACGAATTCATTTACTCCGATCCTCTCGAGCTGTGTTTCGACTTTCTCATCTTCCGCAATTGAATCTGGCTCTATATTGCTTCAAGCCCCCTATGCATAAATTATATACGTTCCTCGGGGCCTCGTTTTGGCGGCCGTATAGCTGTGCTCGGCTCTGTAACTATACCGCACTGGCTCTTGCTTATTGGCAGCTTTCTGCGCTGAACTGCGATCGCGTCGCCCCGCTTATCGGTGAAAGCTGTGGAAGCCTGTTCACCTGGTCGCGAAAGCTGTGGAGGAGGCGTGCTGGATCCACATTTAGGTGACAGGAATCACCGGGCCGCTCGGTCAGGCGCGTTAACTAGGCGCGCGTCTACGCTGAATTCATCAAAAAAACACGCATGTTTTCGGAGGCTATGTCACTGGGCGTCCGGGACCGCAATTGACTCGAAATCTGTGATGTGTCGGTGAGATCCGTCCGGGCGAGACTAGGAGGGGATCGACGACAACGGCGGCGACAGCTAGGAGTCTTCAAGAGTCATCCCCAGCGGACAGGAGTGCCAGCTTGGTTACATCGGTTACAGCGGACTTGCAATTGGCTGGCAGACGACACTGCGGCACAGCTTGCGCAGAACATTGATACCGGCGGAGTTTGATTTAGGCTGTGCTGCGAGGCTATAAAAGGTGCACCGAGTCATTTTGTGCAAGTAACTGGTCTTCCTTGCACCACACCCACAATCGACGCAGACCGCAGCCGGCTTCAGTGAGTACCCTTTCCTTTGCCGTGATATTGTCCGTATATCGCGATGTCGTGTGTCAGTCTATCGCCACATTGTACCATGAATATGCCAGTGGACCCGTCGAGCTCGACGTGGGCTTCGTCGTCATCCATGGGCTCGCAGTGGGCGTCGTCCTCGCGCTTGCACTCTGCAGCCCGGGCGTCGTCTTCGGCGTCGCCTCACTCGTCCCCCTATATGGGCTGGGCCACTTCGCCAATGCTGTCGACATCCCCCGACTCTGAACAATCCCCGCTGACTTTGGATTCCAGACGCAGCCCGCCGCCGTCCGCCGCCATCTCTACAGCCCGTCTCCCCGACGCCGCCATTTCCGCCCCGGCTGTCACCGATAATAACACACAGTGCCACGATGTCCCACTGTTGAACTCGCCTCCACATATCTTCGTAGTCCCAACCCGTACTGTAAGCCCACCGCCGCCTGACCAACATGCTTCGATAAACCCGACCGCCACACAACTGCGCAACTCCCGCGTCTTCACGTCCTCGCACGCCCTTGCTGCACACTATGGACTTCCCATGACACTGCCTCCGCCGCCACGTCCCATCGCACACCGCCCCTCGCCACGTGTCCCGTCTTCGTCCCCAGAACCCGACTTTACCTTTATCCGTGATAATTACCTCACAATGCTCGCGCAAAGCCCTGATACCCCCGCGGCGGACGCCACGCCCGCGGTGGGCGCTGTTACCACCGCGCCGACCGACCACACAGCAGGCCTCCGGGAGCTCGAAGAGCTGATAGTCCGAGGTACACCGCCCCTGCCCTGTGCTCGCACAGCCGCTTACCTCTTCACAGCCTCCCCTGAATATCGCAGCCTCGGCGACAGCTTCGACGACTTCACCTCCCCCATGATGACAGACGCCATGTCTCCCTTCCTCACCTCCCCCTACGACGACTTCCTCACCACCCCGCTCTTCGGTGGCGACTTGGACGACTTCGGTCTCCGAACGTCGCCGGATGACACACCCTACAGCGCATTCCTCTCCACGCCCGGGGCCGTCACAAAGACCCTCCCAGACGAAAGCCCAGTCATTCCCTGGGGGGACGAAGACGTGTTCGTGCACCACGACGACGGTAGCGCAGCACTCTTCGGTGCGACCACGTACGACGAGCACGACGCCGACGCGCCCGCACCCAAGCGCGCGCGCACCGAGAGCGCACCCGTAGTCCCACCCCCTCCACAACGCCGCGCAACAGCGACCGGCACGCGCGCGCACGCCACGCCCATCCCGTACAACGCTCCCACACAGCCGCGCGCGAACATGGCCAACCGCAAGCGCGGGCACAGCGAGGCGTTCGCCATGCCCGCTGCGCCTGCGTCTGCGTCCTCCTTCGCCTCCTTCCCCGCGCGGCCCTCCGCCTCGTCCCATACCCTTAACGACGACGACGATGACGAGGAGGACGATCTGGATACCTCCCATCTCGACCCCATCGCGCGCAAGCGCCGCAAGAACACGCTCGCCGCGAAGAAGTCGCGTCGCCGCAAGGCGCAGCACCTGTCTGCGCTCCAGGCGCAGGTGGACGAGCTGAAGCGGGAGAGCGAGCGGTGGCGCACGCGCGCGCTGATGGGGGCGCAGATGATGAAGCTGCAGGGCCTCGGAGCCGATTTTGGGTGGGAGAATGAGCAATGAGCCCCCTGCCGGGCCGTAGATATGCGGTAGATAGTTCGGGTACACAGTCTACCATTACCTATGTCATGATCTATCTTATGAGGTTTAACAGCATATGTCTCGTATTTCTTGTGTGATTTGTGAACTAGAAAACAATAGTGCTGGCCGAATTGCTTGTCAAGGGGAGAAGGCCCGAAAAGGAAGGAGGATGCCTTGATTTGGATCGGGGCTGTTGCATAACAAGGCATCACATATCAGGCGGTCCGCTGGTCCGCACCTCTCTTTTATTCCAATACGCTGGAGGTATGGGTCTGATGGCGGATGACGTAGTGATGGCGTGCGCGGCGATACGCGCACGGGCATATGTACGTGCGCGCCCCCCATCCACGTCCCCCGTTAACGGTCTTGTCATTTTTTAAGTATTATATATATATATTTATCTACTGAGTGCACGCATACCCGTGCACGCATATCCGTGCATATGCGTGCGCGCATTCCCGTGCACGGCCTGATTTCAGATTTACATATAATTAATTATCGCATCAAAACCTCGTGATCTCGCGGAGGCCCTACCACTGCCAAATATAGATCGGTCAAAGCGATTTTTACTATACTAACTAACATAGTAAAGCAATTGCAAGTAAATGTTTAGGTAGGTAAGTCGAATAGGTCTGATATGAGTGCAATGGACCATCAGATGTCTAGGTACAGGAGTAAGGATAAAAACAAACATTTGGAACGGTCACGGGTGAGCCCGTCAGATCATAGCCGCACACGGAAGTACGCGCACGGAGGCACGCACACGGAGGTGAAGCACGCGCACGGAGGTACGCGCACGGCTGAACGCCTATGCATCCCCGTCCATGTTCCCCGTCGAATGCGAACCCGCGCACGGGCATGCGTGAATGCAGGCCGCGCACGGGTGCGTCGCGCGCGTATAGCCGTGGGCGTCGACCCGCGCGCGGGTTTCCGCCATCACTCGGCTATCGTTCCGCCATCATCCGCCAGATGTACTATACCTCCGGTGCTCACCTGTTGTCGGACTTTTGGCGAGCCGGGCTTCAAGCTTGCTAGATATAGGTCTCCCTGTATATTGCATCCCCAAAATTCAGTAATTGAATAATGCGTCCGAGGTGAGTTTCCACTTTTCAGTTGGGTTAAGTATTCTGCGAGGATATACGAAACACGGCGCACACACGTCATTGGGAAGGGCGGCACTACAAATCAAAGGCGGCATTGATTCAGATGTGCCGGGTTTGATGCTGCGCTTGAGCAGCCATCAATCTCGCCGTTTTGCAGATTTTACACAGTCGGAATATAGCTACCACCTACCTCAACAGCATTACAATATCCCTGAACCCTAACGTTAACCAGAAACCCTAACCTCTAACCTCTAACCTCTAACCCTTAACCAAACCTGGCAAAGTTTCGACCCAAACCCCCTAATCTCGCTCCCCAGTGGAAGAGGCAAAATCAACTGCGGCACATGCGAATCAAAACACGGCACATGTACCATGATGTGCCGCCTTTGATTCCAAGTGCCGCCCTTCCCAATCGGGTGTGTGCGCCGTGTTTCGTCGATCCCGGTCTTCTGCCGACCAGATCTCTCGGCTCCTCAAGAACATTCTCCAGCTTGTTTTTATTTAATTCCGACGTCTTGCAACTGTTGCCGTTTGCTTTCTTCCTCGTTAATGTCTACCGAATTCCTCTGCTTTTACTTGGCTTCTGCCTAAATTCTCGAACGATGTAGCATTGCCAAAAGTGAGCTGATTCTTCCATCTTCTGGAGTTCAGTGCCTCGCAGTCTAATTCGAGGGGTCGGGCGGGACCTTGAATTATTGTTGCGACTCATCAGAAATCTTACTAATTGTGCACCGGAAATGGCGAAATATCACCCGTTCTTCTCAAAAATCTTGCTAATTGCACCGGCAAATGGTGAAACGCCGTCACGCGGAGTCAAGTTACCGGCGGAGGTCCGAGGTGCCTTTTTGAAATGGATCCTGCTATATATACTTGCCTCACCCTTTCTCGCAGCATGCCTGACTCTCCATGAACTCCGTCGACGAATCCTCCACCTTTGCACTGCCGCTTTATAAACCGCCGTGTCATCCTTCGCCATGCTACTCGCAGGACCCGGCACACGATGAGACGCGACTGGAATCATCGGCGCCAACGGGGACAGGGCGACTCCCCACTGGGATATTCACCAAAGCTTACGGCTCGGCAACCATTGTGCTCTTGGACCAGGAACCCAACGCACACGTTCCTTCGTACCGCGAAAGGCGGTCATCGGTCCGAGGTTCGTTAATTCTGGAGCAAGATCCGAGTCAGATTTCTGAAGTTGCAGCGAAGGTGCGAATGCTCTTGTCGCAGCCGAAATAATCCTAATATTGTCGAAGCTCGAGGGCCGGTTAGAATCAACTGCGCTAGACTCGGGCGCAATAACAATCAAGACCGTCGCGATCACGAACGTGCTTTGGTCGTCTGGCTCATCCTCGTCGCCCTGCCCGGGGACAATTGATTTTGCATGCGATTTCCCTGCGACATTTCAACATCGGGATTCCGAATATCCTCCACCGCCTTCGTACATTGCGAGGTTCTCTGGATTTCCGTCACTTTTCGTAAAATGTGCATACAGCCTCACAATTTCGATTGCCAAAGACCGTCGCTTGGGGTTTTTATCCAAAACGAAACTGTACGTGGTAAAGTTTCATCCTCAAAGAGAATGATTGACTCCCTCTTCCTTTCGGGCAGGATTCATGTCCCGATTGAATATCGACCCCGGACGTATCCGCGAAGTGGAATATCTCCATCTCCGTGCTTTCTTTCTACGGTCAAGACAGTGCCCGAGGAATGGCACCAATCCTCATTCGTGATGAACACCCGGGCCTCGTCGACCCTAGAGCCCATTCAATGCCAAGTCAGTGCAGACTTGGCTGTCTCTTCGCCAACTATCACTTAATCGCTTCGCAGGCGTTCATTCCGTCTGTGAAAATATTCGGGTTGGGTGACACCATCCCGCTACACCTACAAATATCCGGCCAAATCTCTTCGTTGCAGGAATTTATCTTGCCCTCTAGTGCAGCATCCGACGACATCGACCAAAGGAAGTCCCCGGTGCGGGTATTTCTGACGCGCATGGTGACGGTCGAATGCCGCGGCAAGACCACATGTCGCGTTATGCGGATCGGCGAGGGGCGCTTCCGGCCCCTCCCTCCCATTGTGAACTTTGACTGTGACTGCCGACGCCGTTGTGAACCGGTCGAGTCGTGTGTGCAAAACCTCGACTGGGACGGCCAGATAAAGTGCAATCCCGACGTCACTGTGGGCGGGTTTCAGGCTGCGGGGCTCACCGTGAAGGTCAGCACACTTCGGATCCCCGCTGTTGGTGTGAAAACGATGGCTGAGAAAAAAATACACAGGACTTCATCTCGCTAGAACTGATTCCGCCGACGCCTATGTCGTCCCCGCTGCTAACCGTGCAGCATGCGATTCCGATCCGCTTTGTTACGGAGACATTCCTCGCGCCTACTTGAAGATTTCCCGATTGAGGGAAGCCAGGGTTATTTCCCCGAATACTTATCGCACAGGCGGCAGTGTCCAAGTCGAAATTGAACCCGTTGTGCCGGTGGATCAACCCCAATCGCGAAGTTCAAACTTCAGAAAGGACAGGCGCCAACGATGTCGACATCCAACATGCATCGTTCAATTTCTTTTGGCGTAATTTTCGTAGGGAGGCGAGGATGGGATACTCAAATGATAGTGTAAATACTAGGCAGCAAAGCAATAAATCAGGAACTCGTTCGCATATATTTATGCTATTCAAATTCGCGTAGTGTTAATCTGAACATTGTTAATGAGGCTAAAAATTGAGCCTTTCTCTGAAACGGCCATCTCCCGCGCGAAGGTCTTACCCGGGCCGTACATATGCATATTCTTTACTCAAGTCCCAGAAATGTTCCACCCAGGAAGTAGAACCTCTTTTTCAGCGCTTTTTCCCAAGTTCTTGGCCGCCGGCAGGCAAGCCTCCGCTCCAAATGGATTGGACGTATCGGCGGGTCATCCGAGTCGTTTCCGTGCTACAAACCCTGCGGAGGCGCTGGGCAACCATGTCTCCACCATCCATAGTGACACTTTGAGGACCTTTTCAGCCTTTTTCGTAAAATGTTTTGGCCAGTAGATGCCCGGATTAGGGTACTTACACAATTTAATACCATTGCCCATGTCAAGATCTTACGACATTTACATATGTGTTGTATAATTTGTGTGACTTTGTGGACACTGAGCTACCGAACTGCTTGTGAGCCCGAAAAGGAAGGAAGAGGGCTTGATTCGGACAGTGCTTTTGCACAGCAAACCATAACATATCGGCCCGATGGTCCTCTCTTTCGAACTTCATCTGTGAATCTAGCAATCAGACGCGCATTCTAACCTACAAGGACCATTGCCTGGATCATGCTCTCTTGTTTGTGATGATCCTGCTTGATCCTCACCAGATACTCTCGAGCCTGCCAAGTCTTCGAGAAGTCGACTTGACTTCAAGTTCCACAGCGCACTGTCATGATGCTAGTTCAGTAAGAACATCGTTTAACTTGCTGTTATTTCATTCAGATTTATTGCAGCTGTTACCGTTTGCGTTCGGAATCCTAGTGCTGTGCCGGGGCTCGGGTCGGACTTCACTAGTGAACTACTAGTAAGTCCGAGCCGAGCCCGGTCCAACTCACTGCTCAGGCCAAGCTCAGGCCCGGCCGCTTGGCCTCAAGTCGGTCTCAGACTTTTGGGGGGCCGCGACCCGGGCTTCAATTTTGCCAGATCCTGGTCTATCTGTGAATTTTAAGTTTTCTGCGTTGGAATAATGCTTCCAGGTGGGTTTTCGGTTGACCGGTTGTTCTGGCGACTAGATCTGTCGGCTCCCGAGTCCCCAAGTAGGAACATTTTCAGCTTGTTATTGTTCACTCAGACCTCTTGCAGCTACCGTTTGCTCTCTTCCTCGCGACGCCGCCCTGCTAATGTCTGCCGAACTCAAGACAGCTCTGATTGTGATCTGTCTCTGAAGGAAATTCTCGAATGACGTATCCTCGCCGACTGTGAACTGATTATCTTTGCACCTTCTATCTTCTGCCCTTCTTGTCGAATTCAGTGCCTCGAATTCTAATCAGAAAGGTCGGAACTTTGAATTATTATTAATTGAATCATTTTATTTCCCGGCACGAGCGGGAAATCTTAGTAATTGCACGGCAAGTGGCGAAACGCCGCCACGAAGACTTGTGGAGTTAAGTTATCGGCGGAGGTTTCAAATGGATCCACTCCCCCTGCAACATATCTGAGTCTCCATTATCTGAGTCTCCATGAACTCCGTCGACGAAGCCTCCACTGGTGCACTGCCACTTTATTCTCCGCCGCCTCATGGTTCGCCATGTTACTCGCGGGACCCGGCAAACGATGAGACGCGACTGGAATCATCGGCGCGAAGGGGGACAGGGCGACTCCCCACTGGTATATTCACCAAAACTTACGGCTCGGCAACCATTGTGCTCTTGGACCAGGAACCCGACGTACACGTTCCTTCGTACCGCGAAAGGCGGTCATCGGTCCGAGGCTCGTTAATTCTGGAGCGAGATACGGGCCATATTTCTGAAATTTTAGCAAAAGTGCGTCCTTTTCAAGTTGTTCTTATCCTTAGAGCAGCTAATAATATTATTGAAGCTCGATTGCCGGCTAGAATTGACTGCGGTCGACTCGGCCGTAGTAATAATTAGGACCGTCAAGAATTTACTGTGGTCGTCTGGCTCTTCCGAGTCTTCGTCGTCCTGCCCGGGAACAATTGATTTTGCATGCGATTTTCCTGCGATATTTCAATATCAGGATTCCGAATATCCTCCACCGCCTTCGTATATTGCGAGATTCCCTGGATTTCCGTTACTTTCAGCAAAATGTGCATACAGCCTCACGATTTCGATTACCAAAAAGCGGCGCTTGGGATTCTTGTCCAAAACAAAAGTGTACGCCGCGAAGTTTCATCCCTGACGAAAATGATTCAATCGCCCTTCCTTTTGTGTAGGATTTACATCCCTATTGAATACAGCCCCCGGACGTATCCGCGAAGTGGAATATCTGCAACTCCAACTCCGTGCTTTCTTTCTACGGTCAAAACAATGCCCGGGGAATGGTACCAATCCTCATTTATGATGAACACCTGGGACTCATCGACCCTAGCGCCCATTCAATGCCAAGTCAGTTCAGATTCGACTATCTCTTCGCCAAGTATCACTTAATCGCTCCGCAGGCATTCATTCCGTCCGTGAAAGTATTCGGGTTGGCTGACACCATCCCGCTGCACCTACAAATATCCGGCCAAATAGCTTCTTTGCGAGAACTCATCTCGCCCTCAAGCGCAGCATTAAACGACACTTCCGACGACATCGACCAGAGGAAGTCCCTGGTGCGGGTATTCCTGACGCGCATGGTCACAGTCGAATGCCACGGCAGGACCACATCCCGCGATATGCGGATTGGCGAGGGGCGCTTCCGGCCCCTCCCCGCTGTCGTGAATTTGAACTGTAACTGCCAACGCCCTTGCAACCCGACCGAGTCGTGCGTGCAAACAGTTGACTGGGACGGTCAGGTCAAGTGCAATCCCGACGTCACCGTGGGCGGGTTCCAGGCTGCGGGGCTCACCGTGAAGGTCAGGACACTTTGGATCTCCACTATCCGAGTGCTGAGAAAGAATTCACAGGACTTCATCACACTGGAGCTGATTCCATCCACTCCCATACCGTCACCGCTGCCAACCATGCAACATGCGATTCCGATCCGCTTCGTTACGGAGACATTCATCGCGCCTACTTGAAGATTTCCCGATGTAGGGAAACCAGGGTTATTTCCCCGAATCTTTAGCGCACAGACGGCAGTGTCCAGGTCGAAATTCAACCCGCTGTGCCGGCGGTTCAACCACAATCGCGAGCTTCAGAAAGGATTGGCTTCCAGCCCGAGGACTCGGATGGGGGCATTAAATGTATGGTTTAATTTCCTTTGGCGTAATTTTGATTTTTTGTGGAGAGGGTGAATGATGTACTCAAGGGACAATGTTCCTGGCGTCAATCTGGACATTTTTACTGAGGACTAAAAATCCCGTCTCTTTCTGAAACGGACATCTTTTGCGTGAAGTTCTTACCCGGGCCGTGCATATCACTGCGTTCAGCGGGTTGATAGCCGGGGGGGTGGCTAATCCATGAACGCTATGGCTATCTATAGTTCAGCTGATGGCCGTCGCCTAACCAGGGTCGTATAGCCGCATTGTGATTAGCGGTTGTGAGCCCGTGGTTGTTCAGATAGCCGTGCTGCGGGTAGCCTCGGGTAACCCTTGGCTAGCCCGCCCGCCGAACCCTGCCGAACCTCGCCTAGCCGATGCTAGGCGATGGGCAGCCCTAGCCGCATATGGGCTCAACCGGCTAGCAGCGGCTAGCCGGCATCTAGCCGGCACCTCCGGCTATCTCTGGATAGGCGGTGTTGTGGGTATCCGCTCCCTGAACGCAGTGTATCTCTACCCAAAATCCAGAATTATTCCACCCAGGCCTGGACCAGTATGGCGGTCAGATCCTAGTTTTATTATTCCTGCATAAACATCGACATTTCCGTGTAATTTTGTGCTTGAAAATTTGAAAATTTCACCCTGTATAAACATTTCGGCTCTTTGAAGAACAAATTGAACAGGAAAATATACATTGTACCCTTGAAAGAAATTGACGCAACCTGATTCCAAAACTTACGATCAAATAAATACTTTCGAGCCAAAATATCCAAAACTTGAAAAAATCACAAATTATCAAGAAGTCTTGAATACTTTTCTTGACCTTCACACATTGGAGTGCATACACCAAAATACTTTCGTGGTCGTCCCAGAAATATTCCAAGTCGGTGGCTGTGCTAACCCTAGTTTGATTGCCGATTCGGCCTTCATTCTCTTATCCGAGATCGGCGATCGCACTCCGAGTCCTCTTCAGATGCCAACTCGATACCGCAAAAGCAGTTGTTTTAAATTTTTACAGACAAAAATATGCAGAGAAGAAAGTAAACTGCATTGATGGTAGATAAAAATTCACCAATGTTAAGCAGAATACATTTGTATTTATAGGTGAGTACCTCATCCACGCGACGTGGCACTGGGGATGAGCCTGGTGGGGGTTTGTGGGGATGGGGTGCAGGGGAGCGTGAAGAGGTACTATCAAGAATGCCGATGGGAGGGTCCCGCGGATACAGTCGAGGTTCTTGCTTGTCGAAACGGCCGCACTACTCCTGCTGGAATCAGCAACGTGTTCGTGTCCCGGGGATTCAAAACGTAGCTGGAAAAAATGTGGTGTTGGCATGGTAGAAGCAGGAGAGAAGTGAGTACGCACATTGTTTACCAACAGCTTGGACTGGACGGAGGGAAGGATCTGCGCTATGTAGATATGTAGCATAGAGGAGCATATGACATGATGACAACAGACAGACTAGGGCTATCTTTTGACACGACCAGGGACCACCTACAGCTTGCCGATGGGCGCTGCTTACTGACAGTCGCAGCAGAGATGGTCTGCTCGGACGCCTTTGCACGCTTGCGCAGCATCGACGTCAACTTGTTCCCGCAGAGACCTCCACCCCACTACCGGCGCTAGTCCTCGTACTTATCCGAGCTGCAGGCAATGAGCGGCGTGGTCAAAACGAATATAGAGGTTGACAACGTACAAGTTGGCCTTGGTGGCGCTGACGATGGTGGCGAGCTCACGAGTATCCTCACTCTTGACACTGGAGGGTGAGCATGGCGGCGGTCTTCTTGTCGAAAATGGTGCCGAAGCAGGCTTGGTGATGAGCGATACCTTCTTGGCCTCGATGAGCGCGACGGTGTGGTTGAGCCCAAACTGACGAAGAGGGGCTTCTTCGAGTCCTAGATGTCGTGTGAATTTCGGTCGAGGTTGTGGATGCTGGAGGACATTACCTTGGTTGACGCGTCCTTGTTCTCGGCAGTGGCGGCGGGCGGTGGCCTCGAGACGGCCCTTCTTCTCGAGTTTGGTCTCAGGGCGGTACTTGTTCAGGAGCTTGAGCAGCTGGGTCGTGGTGTTCTTGTCGAGGGTAAGGGTGTGCGAGAACTGGGCAATTTCCGGGGAGACCTTGAGCCGCTGGTGGAGGATGACCTTTTGGCGCTGTAGACGGATGTATTTGGGCCACTTGACGAAGCAGGTGAGGTCAGTCCGGAGCTGGATGTCCTGCCCTGGAGCGGTTGTCAGACAGAATAAATAACTGGAAACGACGGCTCACGCACCGATGCCAAAGTTCTTGGGGGTGGACACGAAGAGAGGGTCTTGGCTTGCTGGCGCAACTAGAGGAACATATTTTGTACATGTTTGGCTGGCCCATCTGCATGACGGTTTGCCCGCAGAACCAAGTCATGAAAACCTGCTTTGGATTCTGCACATATACATCATTTATCTGGCTAATAATTCAATCGATATCCTCCTGTGAGCTACTGGCCGAGTCATCACCGTCTCCGAGTCCTGCCTGCTGCTCCTCAAATACCAAGCTCCGTGTCATGGCGTCCAAAGCTTGTGCAAAGTAGACCGCCCGAGGGAGCCATATATCGTGAGGAAGCGCAACAATGATTTCTTTCCCCCTCGTTCCCGGATTGATTGCTTCCGCTGCGGGATACGTTCTGTCCTCCCACTCCTCTTGAAGGACGCCATAACCACCTGGAACGATACCTTGCTGTACGATCTCTGCCAGCGCTCTGAAAAAGTTGGCTTCAATCACCGCCGATTGGAAAGGGTTGCGGTGACGCGCTACTTTGATGGGAGGATGGCGTATGTTGTGTGCCAAGTCCTCCGCAACGGCATTCGTGAGCTCATCTGGTTCGTCAACCCATGCATCCGACTCGTCTTGCTCTTCATCGCCAGGATGGCCAGCCCCCGTCTGCCCAGGACGTCGCAGTCGCTGATCTCCCTCAACACCATAGTAGCGCTCCAGAGTATCAGGATGCACAGTGTCCATGGGGTCAGAAACATACATCCCGTCATTTAATTGGCCCATAAAACGCAAATCCTAATTCAGACCATTGTGAGCTTTGCCTTCGGAATAGGATGGTTTTACGGTGAACATACTGCAGGACTCCGATCGTTTGCTCCTCGGCCTGATATTGGATGGGCGTTCCATTGATCTTGGAACTCGCGGCAATCGTCATTCAAATCATCTAGAAATAAGCGGTGGAGTAACCAGATGTGACCGGGATTTTTACGGTCGAGACGGTGGAGATGCCCCAAGCGCGTGAAGAAGGCTCGCCATCGGCGTGCGAATTGCACCCCTACCTCCA
Organism: Mycena epipterygia; assembly: GCA_029281465.1. Classification (NCBI taxonomy): domain Eukaryota; kingdom Fungi; phylum Basidiomycota; class Agaricomycetes; order Agaricales; family Mycenaceae; genus Mycena; species Mycena epipterygia. The sequence continues at coordinate 1,273,573 of JARJCQ010000010.1, read as the reverse complement.
CCCACAATCTTTCAATACGGGTGTTGTGCGTCGAACTGTACGCCGGGTAAGAAAGCGAAGATAGACATAGTCAAGACTAAAAGCTTACGATCCCCATAAGAAAGACGCTCTATTCGGTCCACGATGCAAGATCATCCAAACAGAAACCTCGACGTTTTCTCCTCCACGATCACCGCGCATTCTTGAAGGTGTTCCGTATTCCACCATGGCTTTCTTGAAAACATCTAGTACAGTCGTCGCCCGATTGTTCGTGTTCGCTTTGAGCCCTGTTACCTATCAAGCAACAATAAATATTGAATCGGGAAGAAAACAAGAAATTTTTACCGTCCGGCAGTAGCCATCAACAAATCCATGGAGGACTATACCCCACCATATAAGTTTGTGGTGGCCATCACAATGCCATAAGTAATTCGGTCGCGGAACCGAATACGACCTGCGCTCGACGACCTTCTTCCGAAGCAGCTGACCCAGACCATCTACTCTCTTCAGTGATTCCCTCACTCGCTCCTTCTGTACGCGAAATCCACTGTTACGCAAAAACCCCATTGTATATCTCCTGCCAGTGGTCGGCTTGGCGGCCTTGTATCCACGCACAAGGCGATCAAGATCCATGTCGGTCATGGCATCAAATTGGACGCTGATTCCTGCCTCCTTCATCTGTTTCGCCAAAGTGGTGTAGTGAACTCCAAGGGTGGTCGCCATATCCACCATTGAGATGTTCCGATTTGCTTTGAATGCTTCCCTCATGAGCGCAACATTGATTTTCTTTTTTGGGCGCCCTGGTTTTCCACTGTGGATAATCTCAACTGGATCCAGAAAAACAATGTTGTTTCGTTCACTTCAAGGCGCTGGTAAGTACATATGCCTTTATTATGAAAGTGAAAATGAGAAACTTACACTCCTTCCGCCGCCAGTGCCGCCATCTTTAACTCGCAAGCCAGTGGTCCCATTGCGTGTGCACATCCATGGGTAAAGACTTGGCTGACCCCTTCAAGCTCTAGTTGCTCCAAGATAGGCACCATTTCGTTGACAAGTTTCTCAGATGCGATATTGAGCCGCAAAGGCTCTCCATCCTCTTGATGTAAAAGCCTCAGGCCATGAGCGAATGCGCTTCCTAGCATCTGATAGGCCATATGGACGTTCGCAGACCAGCCATTAACGTTTTCGGGCAATGGTGGGAGAGAATCTGGTATCATCGTGAAGGAGAGGCTCAAACTTAGCGCGGGCCATATTGCGGATATCAACTCAGACAATACGACCACACACCGGCTCATTTTCACTCTCATTCTTTCTCTTTCTCTCCCATATGGACGTCAATACTCCTTCCCCACCCACTCCAGGTGCTTGTCAGCCAGGCACGACACGAAGCTTGAATTACTATTGGCCTGATGGGTCGATGTGGATCTCAGTACGTTACAAAGAAGAAGGAAATTATTTTACTGACCAGCCATCCAGCCCAACGGGTCAACGACTGTATATTGCATCTGGGGTTCACGCCTTGCCAGATATTCGGGATTCTTCAAAGACCTGCAAATGTTGCCGCAGCCAGTCGAAGAACCAGCTACCGCAGTAAAAAGAAAACCTACCCCTGTCGAGGTTGTCCAAGAAAAGGCACAAACTTCTGGAGGAAACGGCAGTTCCGAGAGTGCTCCTCTTTGGATCCAGCCCAATCCAGGCCAATTTGAGATCTTTTTAGAATGTGTATTCCTCGAGTACGTGCTGCTCTGAAATAACCGTTCAGTGAGCCTTATCGTTCTGCAGACTAGGGCATGGCAACCAAACTCGGTCTATTGAGTTCTGGCAGACAGCATTGGAAATGGCAGATTTTTTTGATGCTGAGAAAGTCAAGAACGTCGCCATCGTCGGGTTGGACAAACACAACGAGTTTGATCCATTTTTGCGCCTCGATCTTGCAATCCAGTACAAGATCCATCACTGGGTTGAACCTGCTTTTCGCACCATTCTTCTTACCCCACTCGAGTCCCTGTCCGAATCGCAAATCGACCTCCTAGGCTTCACAGCGTATATCATCTTGGCCACATGCCACTCGAAAACAACCAAGCATCGCATCCTCTGCTCGCTTACCACTCCTCCAGTGGTTCACAGCCCTTCGTGCAGCAACTATGACGGTTGCAGAAAGTCGTGGGAGCATGCTTGGTGGGGGGAAGCAAAGAAACACGGGGTCGCCATTGCACTCATTCATCCAACCCGCGTCCCAGCCAAACAGATCGCCAAAGCCCTCGCCGACATAGCCACTAGTTGGCACATGTCGATTTCTTGCCGCACCCTGACTGTTCGTTCCCTAACAGGTATCACAGATCGTCTTATGATGGAGGAAAACTATATCAAAATTGCGGTCAAGGAGATTCAGGATATATAGATACCCATTGGCATTTCCACGTATTCGAGACGCTCTTCTTACCACTCATTTCTTCGTTTCTTCTACAATACTATCCATCAGATAATCAGGTGATAGTGATAGTGAGGTATTTTGCTACATGGATTCGAACAGTTGGTATACACAAAAATGCATTGTCTAGGCGCTGAGATACAAGGATGCTCATTATCGCGAACGAATAGACCTGTTAAGAGTGTGACACCGAACGGTCACGTTTCGGTGTCTCACGGAGCCTGGGCTCAATATCGTCTTTCCTTGCAGAGGTCAGCCGCAGAGCAATGATAGTATGTGTGCCTGGACATACCTTCCACCCTCTTGCCCGTGCTGAATACCGCCGCTGATATGTCTTGGACCTACTGGCAGTGCCGTACCACGATTTCCACGATTTCCACGATTTCTGCCGCGATGCCCAGTACGTATCCATCCTGAAGCAGAAACACTGGGAGTTGCCACCATGCCCGACCTTCGCTCCGCTCAAACACACTGGGAGAGCGGTGGGACGTCGGTGTTGCGTGATGTGCCCGAGCCCGCCAGGTTGCGGATGTTGGGGATGAGCAGCGTCGAGGCGCGAATGTTACGGATCAGGGCAGGGTCTACGAGCAGGTGAATCAGCAACAGAAGAAATAAAATAAAAAAGCATCGGATGCGTACCTCCAGACTCCAAGAGCTGCACAATGGTCCACACCGCAAGGTGGTGGGAAGCGGTACAGGTATCGGTGCATCCCGCCATCCGGCTTGTCCCACGCATCATTGAACGCCGAGTAGTCGTCCGGTGAATTGACAGAGGTGAGCCACTCATCTTTGCTGAGAGCTACGTGTGGAGCCACGCAGTGCCTATGGTAAGACTCTCTCGGTGGCTCCATGGTGTAGCTCTCAGCAAAGACGAGTGGCTCACCGTCAAAACCAATGCTTTGATCGACTGCACCACTCCAGCCTTGATAATCGCGGTCTTGTTCTTCTCCGAGCTCGTGGCCAGATTGCGACAAGCTGGCAAGTCTGTGCGACGTGGCGCTTTGACAGGCCAATTGTTTTAAGCGCGACATTGAGCTGGTCGAAACGCATGGCGTCGTCGGTGGGGCGCGCGTTGGGGGCGTTGGGAGCGTGGTGCTGGCCGAGGTAGCAGTACGTCGTCTTGTCGAGCAGGTGGAGGTGCTGGCGCTCCTCGGGCGTGGCGCCGGCGACGAGGTAATAAAAGTTCCGCTCGCCATTTGGGGCGCCGGAGACGCGGTTGCGCTCGAGGTAAAGAAAAAATCAAGCAGGAGGAAATAGGGTGTAACGAGACCAAGAACAGAGAAAAACTGTTACAGGGCTCACTGATAGACGCTATTGATAAACGGTCGAGAGCTTGGTCTTTTCCCGAGTCTACATCTCTTCCGGGTATTATCGTTGTAATCCGAGAGAGTTGGTCCGTCGAACTTGTGTCAAATTTTCTAGTGCAGATTGGGCCTGAATCCCGAGCGTGCTGAACGAAAGCCAGGAGTCCCCGTGGGGCAGAGACCGTGTATGAAGATGGCAAGATTGCTACTAATAGTCCTAAGTCCAGAGCGAAAAACTGCGCAATTCTAGCAGTTGGTGCGTTGAGATGTCGAGGCGAGAGAGCAGAGACGCGATGTCACAGGGGTCACACGTCACATCGTGTTATGCAGCCGACGAGCGCACTAGGCTGCCCGAGCTTCGACCGAGAGAAACCAGCAGATCCTGTAGCGGATGGAGATCTACGGGCGGTATAGAAGCCAGAGGTTCTTGAGTTTCCATCGAGGAAGGGAACATGATTGACGACGAGGAGGTTCAGAGGTTAATCAGTGCGCTGCCAGTTTGGACAGTGCACTTGATTTACAAGAGAAATGAGGTTTATTAAAAGGTTGTAGTTTGTAGGATAAGTACAGCAAGACTGTAGCGAGAACAATATATGTTAAGTAAGATGTTAAGGGACAGGGCAAGTTTACCGCACAGTTGCGAGTGAAGCTGGAGATATGGGTATCGGATCAGGTTGCTAGTAAAAGAGAATAGGCCCTGCAAAGAGGGGAAAAGAGGATAGACGGAGCCTAGAGATGGATAAAACACGCGTGCGAGACAATAGGAAATGAAAAAAAATCCTCTAGGTCCTTCTAGGTATCGTCGTTAGGCCGGGTCCAAAAGAAGGGGTCGACCTCGAGGTCGGAATCGTTCAATCTCAAAAATGCGTCGGAGGTAAAGGTAGAATAGACAGAGAAATTGGATGTTGAGAAGCGAGTTCTACTGGAAGGAGGCGAGTGTGTCGATGTAGAAGGTACCTCAAGGCTTTGGTGGGATAGGGGGGTAGATGCAATAGTCGGGGCGCCAGTGAATGGGATGAATGGGGCCAAAGTAGCCGGAAATTCGTCGGTGTCGGTGATCGAAATAACGCTGAGAGCACGGGACACTGAATAACTTGGGTTAGCAGTACGAAAAAGGATCACTGTATATAGTACATACAAGACTGCGGCTGCGGCTGCGGCTTAATCTCCCCCCGGGCATCTCTCTTGTGCTGTGTATTTTTGCTGCTGATATCTTCGGCCTTTCTCTTGCCTTGAGCAACTTTCGAACGCTGTTTACGTCCAGCTGGAAAGCGGGGCGTAAGTAGATGCTGTAAACACTTGGCATTACGCACCGTCGGTGTCATTTCCTGACTCGTCCCACGACTCATGTTCGCTCTCCTCACAGGTTGAGTATCTGTCAGAGTCTGACTTGGGCGACGACGGTTTGGAAAGGCCAGCATTCACCCATCCGTTCTGGTAGATCGATTTGGGCACACGATGGGATGAAACTAGCAAGCCTGTAATCAAAATCATGTCCGGGAATGTTGGAATCACGTACGAAGATAGATGCGGCGAAGGTCGGTTTTCCCGTGCACACTACTTCCCAAGTAGCGATTTGTCTCCTTCCCATCCCTGAGTTGGTTGGGAGACACCTTGAGCTGATTGCCCCTTCGGATCATCAGTTGCCAGTGGTAGGTGGGTGGATTAGCGTAGGGATTGAGAGGATCGACAGAGTCCGCCCATTTAAAGAAGTCTGGAAATAGTTGGCGGAACCACCTGTCCATCTCATCGTCCTCCCAGTTTGTTGAAAAGCTGAGCAAATCCCGCAAGCCGTTGATAGCAAGCCCTTGACCCTCCTTCATGGTGATTTTGGCATCATCTGGATTTCTCCAAATATTGACGCCGGTTTCAGGATCCCTACCAACCTAACTTGTGATTCAATTATACGACACTATTTCCATTCCAGAAACACTTACCGCTTTACATATAATGAGGATTACTTGGCCCATTCGGATCACATGTTTGTCTTCTTTATCTTTACGGGCGCTAGTGGTGCGCTGTTTCTGAGCAAGGATAAGATTTATTTTGCCTTTACTGAGCTCCGAACCGCTACCTTTCGAGCCCGTTGTTCTGATACATCCGTTGTTCTCCTGAGCCCGGAATTTGTCTCCTGGAGGGCAGCGGTGACAGAAGTGGAAGGCTTCGACGAGGATGCAATGGGCTGGGGGGCAGAGGGCTGGGAGGCAGAGGGGCGCGTGGACTTCATAACCTGGTTGGGCATCTGATACGCAGCTACTATTGACGCTGCTGAAGCCCCAGCGCCAGAATTGAGTGGCGCTGGCGGTGCTGGTAGTGCTGGTAGTGGATGGTATCCTTCTGGATGATTGCATGTGCATTTCTCTTCTATGCAGTCGGGTTTGTGAATATAACGCCTGCATCGGCATTGTTTGCCATCAACTTCACCGGCGCAGAAATGCGGACTTTGTTGGATGAGGGCGCCATCATACGCATTTTGTTGGATGAGGGCGTCCATCTCCCAGGAGGAGGAGGAGGAGGGTATTATCTTTGAAAGATTGTCAGATAGGAGAGCTTGAGGAGATATCAAAAAAAAAAGAGAGTGGAACAAGGTGGAAAATCGCAAGAAACAGACTGATACAAAGGGAGTCGGAACCCGAAACCTGGATCAGCGGGTTCGTCGTCGGCAAAGGTGAATTGAAGATACTTGAGATCAATGTTGGCCATAGTCCAGGCTCCAGACTCTCAATCTCGATCTGAGGTCTCTGTTGGCTAGACAATTCGTGCTTGGCCTTCTTACCCTCCCGCATGAGTTGACCGAGCACGCACAGATTATTGGTGCATCGGTACCTTCTCGTGCGACTTGAGGAAATAGACGGCACGGGTTTCGAAATCTTTAGATGGCCAGGGCGATGTCGTCTGAGTAGATTTGCGTAGAGTAGGCTGCCAGTACCAGTAAATAAAATTGTTGTCTAGAAGAGGACTCGGAGTGCGATCGCCGATCTCGGATAAGAGAATGAAGGCCGAATCGGCAATCAAACTAGGGTTAGCACAGCCACCGACTTGGAATATTTCTGGGACGACCACGAAAGTATTTTGGTGTATGCACTCCAATGTGTGAAGGTCAAGAAAAGTATTCAAGACTTCTTGATAATTTGTGATTTTTTCAAGTTTTGGATATTTTGGCTCAAAAGTATTTATTTGATCGTAAGTTTTGGAATCAGGTTGCGTCAATTTCCTTCAAGGGTACAATGTATATTTTCCTGTTCAATTTGTTCTTCAAAGAGCCGAAATGTTTATACAGGGTGAAATTTTCAAATTTTCAAGCACAAAATTACACGGAAATGTATGGCGGTCAAAGTGCACATTTATTCGGCCGCAACTTTTTTTTCCAAATTTGAACCTGCCGCAACTTTTTTGTCCTTTTGATGCCCATGCCGCAACTTTTAGGGCCTTTCGGGAATTCCAAAAATAGTTGCGGCAAGTCGAGCTCTGCCGCAACTTTTTTTTGCCAGTGCCGCAACTTTTTTTTCTCGTGTGCAACAACTTTTTTTGATTCAACTAGTTGAGATAAAATTATCCATTATCCAAAAGCTCGCAATCCAACATGGAGCCGTTGGAGCGTTAGAACAGACCGGAGCTGATCCCAATAAGGCAATAAGCGAGGGCTTAGTAATCCTACCAACTTCTTATCGCTTCCTTGTCGCTTCCTCCATCCACGCTTTTCCGCTCAATCTAAATTCCACTCATGTGATAGGCCCCTTCCTGTACACTTTTGGCTCACTGCCTAACCCCTTAGCTCAAAGAAATATGAGCTGATTTGAGCGAGATACACTCACTTTTGGGTCTATTGGTGACATAGGGGACATAAGTACTCTTGGGGTCCCCGACAACGCATTCGAGCTAGGAGGTACCAGATGACCTCTCCAGCCCCAAGGGGGGATAAAACACCACTGTAAATCTGTTAGCTGAAGGAAATCCGGTCGGATTTGAGCGAAATACACTCATTTTTGTGTGAGGCCTGACTGGTACCATAAGCACTCTCGGCGTGCCCTATGACGTGTTCAGGGTTTGAGGCGCAAAAATACTTGGCTATCTTCTTGTAGGGATTCTAATACAGCTGTACACCCCTTACCTCGATGAAATCCGACGAGATTTGAGCGAGGTACACTCACTTTTGTGTGGCAGTTAGTGATGTCAAAGTTCGGTTCTGAAAATCGGTTCGAACTCGAACCGAACTGAACTGAACGCGAAGTTCAGGTTCAGGTTCGACAATTTGCTGAACCTGAACTGGAAGTTCAGTTCGGCGTTCGAAGGAAGAGAAATTCTGCTGAACGCGTTCGAACCGCGTTCGAACGCCGAACCCGGCCATCAGATTTCAGTCCAAAAGTATCTGACCCATGCGTGCCGAGTAGTGCCGAGCGGGCATTGGGTTATATAATTCTAGTCTTCTCACCATCAAACTTTGAAGTATGTACACTGCAAATCGTCCCTGGCACCTATGCCACTCAAGCCATCCTTATTCTGGTTCAATCACCAAGTCTCTCTTGTCCATACCAAGATAAATGTATGCCAAAATTCTGGTCAGACCCACCACCGCCAATATTCCACTTCAATCCCAGCCGCGAACCCTCACAACCATAATTCTTGGAAGCTATATATAGCAAGGGACTCCATCCCTTCTCCCCCGGTCAACCCTTTACTTCACCTCCGACTCGTCATACATGGCTCCTGATTCTGCGGCACGGCTATTACAGTTTTCCTTGGGACTGAAATGACCTTCCGCAATATATATTTCCCTTTAATATATATGCTGAACCTGTTTACAGTGTCTTTTACAAGTTGAGATTCAACAGAAGTTCGGTTCGGGGTTCAAACACCCTCGAACGCTGAACCGAACGCCCTGAACCTGAACCTCTGGTTCAGGTTCAAGGTTCGGAGGATTGCCTGAACCGAACGGGAGTTCAGGTTCGGCGTTCGTAGAAAAAGTGCCCGAACCTGAACCGAACCGAACTTTGACAACACTAGTGGCAGCTGATTGATGCCATAAACACTCTCGGCATCCCCGATGACATGTTCTCGGAGGCTCCAAGCTGATTGATCTAAATGGCAGCAGGAAGATAGTATATCAATGAGAGCAATAGGGTGGCCGGAATGGTAGAAGACCTGCCATGGATTCGGTTGTTAGATACTAGATTGCACCAGGAGAGTCCCATATAGCTTGTAAGCATCACATAAGCAGTGGAGCGAGCCAAAAGTGTACACTGAAGAGACCTATCACATTAGTAGAATTGGGACGGGGAACAAGTGTGGATGGAGGAAGCAAAGGAGGGGTGAGATTACTAAACTTATTGCCTTATTCAGATTAGCTCCGGTCTGTTCCAGCGTGTCAATGGCTCCATGCTGGATTGTGAGCTTCTGGAATATTGCTAATATTATCTCAACCATTCGGATAAAAAAAAGTTGCTACACCCGAAAAAAAAAAGTTGCGGCAGAACACAACCTGCCGCAACTATTTTTGTCATTCCCGAAAGGACGTAAAAGTTGCGGCATGGGCATCAAAAGGACAAAAAGTTGCGGCAGGTTCAAATTTGGAAAAAAAAGTTGCGGCCGAATAAATGTGCATTTTGACCGCCATAGAAATGTCGATGTTTATGCAGGAATAATAAAACTAGGATCTGACCGCCATAGACCAGCGTGCCGGCGCAGAACGGGATGGCCCGCACCTGAAAAAGAAGCCAACACTCGACTCTTTTCGATTGCTTTTCGAAGTTTGAACAGTTCATGATGTTCATCCTCCAGTTTCGATTGGACTCTCGCATCCTCGTATTGGATCCTGGTATTTCCGGCGATCTTAACACTTGGCTAAAGTTAACATTCCTCCTGTTTGAATCTCTTGTCTGCTAAGGTTGACTTGCAGCAGCTACACGTCGCGAAAATGCCGGAAACTTATGTAAAGCTTCGGAACGATTTGATCTGGCGGAACTTGACTTCCAAGTTGCACCGCTGGGATGTTATATGCATACACATTGCAGTTCTTGATGCGGTGAATTTTGGAACTCCCTCGACCTCCAGTGCTCGTCGTGCGTGTTCCGTTACATCAGTTCCGCTGGTGTGCTTACCATCCGCTAGATGTTCCCATCAACACTCGGCGTACGCATTACTGAACACGGCGTCAATCTAAACAATTAGACAGTCAGTGATTGGTCCGTGAAGTATATACATTTGGGAAAGAGGAAGAGCGTTTGTTTGAATTGCAACGGACACAGCCAACGCCGCCCACTTATAATTTTAATGTTCCGCCTCTATGACACCCTATGTCGCCGCGGCCCGCTGTTCGCCGTTCGTCTTCGTGGGTCGGATCGCAAGGTGCCTGCCTGAAATAGGTGCGAGTGTGTTTACACCTTTAATTTGCTTCATCCCAACATGCTCCTCTTCGTGCTCAGAAGTCTCTGGATTCTGGATGTCGCAGCAGCCATCACGATATATGGTCAAATCCTTCTGGGAATAACTAGCGCGAGGGCTCCGACTGTGACGCTGGCAGCAGCGTACAATGACACCACATTAATCCCCCAGCAGTTCCTAGTCCTGCACCGGCGACTTCCTTCGCTTTGAGCGTCCCCTCTGTCAATACGAGCGTACCGGGACTATCCATTCCGGTACCGGGCACGTTTTTTGGATTTTCGATTGAGATGTCCGTCATCACGCAGCTATGTTCGTCTCTTCAATGACAGTCGCTTTCAATTTCCGCTGAAATATAGTTCAACTAGGTGGCAAAAACTCGTAGGTCGCATGATGAATGAATTTTACGTGAGTCTGACCATTTCGCGCGCACAGGTCGTATTTCCAGGTTCCCCTGCTTAACTTGATGGTAAATATTGCACAGCGTGCGGGGAGTGTTCATGTGTGAGTCGGGGGACACACACAGGAGTATGCGTATTATGTGCCCACGCTTCCGGAGGGGAGGGCAATATCGAGAGACAAGGCAAACACTAATAATCCGGTGAGCCTTCACCTCGCTCATTCGTCGATGTGACTCAATTTCTCGGACAGACGCTGACACCGTCCGTGATTTACACTATGGATTTATTCTACATGCTCTCGAATATCTCCTCCCTCGTCAATGTCAAGTGGTATATCGGCAAGTGCCGATGTTGAATTCTCTCTTCCTGCCTAAATTATGTGGTTCCAGGTGTTCCATTCAACTTATTGGTAGTTACCCTACTGATAATTGCTATCCAGAGTATGGTAGGTTTTTATTTCTTGTAGCAGCAGACTTTGATGTCCAGGTTTCTAGGGATCGGCACTTACCATGATCCTCAAACCGAATTTTCGCATTCCTCACCCATACATCGAGTGTAGATATTTACCAACCGTACCTGAACTCCACCGCGGTTGCTCAAGCGGCCGGGAAGCCGTTCCTGATGTTCGAAACCAATAGCGCATCGTGTGGTGGGTTCCCCGGTATTTCTGACAGCTGGTGGAGCCCTTTGGGCACTAGACTATGGGCTGCAGGTACGCTCTTCATGCTTGTGCCGATGTGTAAGCTGACTGGCTCCTGCAGATGGCATACAGCAATTTCTCGGGTGCGATGCTGCATGTGGGTGGTCAGAATGTGTTCTATAATGTCGGCGTAATTTTATCCCAAATAATATTGTGTCTCACCTCCCCTGTAGCCATTTACTGGTTGGTTTTTGATCCAATGTCGAGTGAAATTTTGTTTGAATTTTTCCAGTTCCCCCAACGAACGTATCCAGATATTACGACTGGACAGTTGGAACAGGTATGTTTCTCATTTTAAGAGAGTCATTCACTCGCGGCGGATGACGGTTGCAGTATACTATTCCGCTCTCATTTCAGCTGAAGTCTTTGGCAAGACCAATACCTCACAAATCATCGACCTCCGAGGAAATAATGCCAGCGAATACACACCGTGCGTCATGAATTTTGCATCGGTGAGCCTTTACTTACTCTACGTCAGACACTAAGTCATTTACGAGAACGGTGCCATTGCACGAGTAGCCCTGTTCAACTATATCACGGACGCCACCGGAGCGAGCAATTACACGGCGACAACCACTGTGTCTGGTGGGACTGTGCCATCAACCGTTCAGGTCAAGTAAGCCATCATACTTTCCGGACCGCTCACATAGCTCTACCAGATATTTCCTCTCGGACTCCGTCTCCACTAAAAACAACATTACCTGGGCAGGGCAGGTAAGCGGCGCTATTTGTCGCGTGGTTCAACCTTCTCCATCTTAATTCCCTCTCAGACTCTGGGTACGGTGCATGAAGTTGACGGCCGCTTCAAGGGCAACTTGAACATCGTGTCGATCCCATGCGACACCAGCGCCAATACCTGTCTGATCCCCGTTCCAGCGCCGGCGTTTGCGCTCGTGTTCTTGAAGACGGAGGAGGACATCAGCATGCCACGACGGCGTATACGAATACCAGGGGCACGGCGACGATTGCGTCCGCGGTTCTGGAGACGAGTAATGGGATGTCGGGGAAGGATTGGCAGCAGCATCAAGGGAGCACTAGCTCGGGGGAACGTGACAGCGGGGCCAGCGCAGATTTGTGTGTGAACTTTGGAAGCGTGCTATTCGGGACAGCAATTGCCTTGCTGGGACTTTCGCTGAGCCATTGACATCGAGTGATTGTGGGCTCAGAGATGATTCCACGTGGCGGCGTTGTTGAGATATTTGCTGTATTGCATAGAGGTTATACATTTTAAAAAGTTGCAGGTCTTGCTGGAATCTTTGGAACGCGGTACAGGCAATCATTGTTCAGATTGTTTCGCCGCGGATGTAAGTACGTGGCACGGTCAGTTCAAGCGGATAGAAAAAAATCCAGGAAGTCACGAGGCGGAGTGGAATTAATGAAACTAGAACGATCCGAATCTGGGAGAAAGAGGAGTCGTTGAAATATGGCCAACCATGTGTACATCGTGACGTGTGATAATAGAAGAGATTCATACGAGAGAATGCGACCAGCATCGTTGACCGCTTTCAACCATGGAATCTGAGAAACGTCAATGATTTCAACCTGTTTCCATATGTATTCTTCCAGTCGTTTAAGAGACGACTTCCGCCAAACTCGGCAGCTTGTGCGGCCATATTCGAGCTTAAATTTGCGTTGACATAAGAATGTAGCTGGAGAGCGAAAGATTTCTCAACCTCGAAGCGAAAAGACATTCAAGTACTTAGCTGTGCTGCATGGTCCGGAATTTCAAGAGGGCCGAACTCATGGGTCAGCACGAAGACGCGTGGGGAAATGATAATCGTTTATCGTCCCGGAGTGGCATGAAAAGATATAAAATTCAACATCATGCCCCTCGGAATTGTTTTGAAAATCGTACTTGGATTGGAAGTCAGATGGTGGTAATTTTGGTGTGATGCAAATGCTACGCAAATACAAGGAATACAGCGCGAGGAAGAACATCAAAGAAAAATCTGCGAAGGAACGTCAGCCATGGACAAGAAAGGACAGAACGGAAATTGCAGACATTTAAACATAACTTATTTCCTCGATCCCGATGTGTATTTCCATCCCACCCGCGATAAGTTGATGCAGCCTAGCAATAATATCGGGTGCTGGCGCATCGTCCCAATCCAGTATAGGCCAAATAAGCCGGAACGATTGGAGCGGTGAATGACGGGAGGCGCGCCGAGCGGAGAGCGTGCCAACGAGCTTTTCGTACTCCGCAGGCGCGGGGAAGAATGCGCGAATCGTGAGATGGCGGAGATTCGGAAGGAAATCCTCGCTCGAGGCAGCTAGGACATCTAAAAACAAGAAATCTCCCTCGGCGCCATTTTCGCACAGTAAATCCAAGTCTGTGAGGGTGGGGAGAAGCCGGAAGTATCGGTTCACCATGAGTTCTGGCCAATCTTCGATCGGTATGCTCATATGCAAGGTGTGTAAGGGCGGGGAGGACCGGTCCAGGAACGAGAGAAAGTCATCGTGAGAGATGTCGAAGTCGGAAATGAGGAGGCTTTGGAGAGCAGGCAGGGTAAGATATTGTAAAATGCATGCACTGTTAACGGATTCCCCATATATATACCGGGGCTTCCCTAGCCGCAAATGTTGGAGGGACGAGTGCGTCAAGTGCTGTAGAGTGTTCCCAAAGGCGTGGAAATCCTCATCGTAATATATTTTGTCAAAAACGCATTCAAGAAGATCCGGAGCGGCGCGTAGCATGGCCACACATTCATCCGCATAGGGGAAGAAGTACGTAGTGTTGTTGGGGTTTCCGATCGTCAAGGATTTAACGGCGGGAAGCGGCACCGTTATCGCCTCGAGCGCCTCTCCAGAGTCGAGGTATAGCTCCAAATCCTGCACCCGGTATGCATGCTGCTTGACCAAGGCTTGGACGCTCGGATGCACTGATCCATGGAGTGAAATGGAGAGCGTGCGACTTCGCGCGCGGGTGATCCAAGCTTCGAGGAGATTTTTGAACTCGGGAGATCGGGGAAAGTCGACCCGGATGGCGGACCACAACGAGGGTGTGGAGAGCGCAATGCTGCTCCATGCATAACATATATTGAGCAATACGAGTGGGGCGCTGGATGGATTGGGTCGAGGAATAGTGGGGAGACAACGGGTGAAGATATCGGACGAGATTTCGAGTGGTAAACGCGCCATCGGGTCGAGAATGGCATTCAGCTCGCGTCGAACAGCACTCCTGGCTTCTTCTAGGGCGTTGAGGACCTCCTTCTGTCGACTTATAGCAGAAGAAAGCGCCTCAAGACGCGTCCGGAGGTCAGCTACCGACATATGAGTGTTGGGGAGGCTCAGGCTAGCCGAATGACGAATATTCTCGCAGAGCTTTTGGCAAACATGTACAAATAGTTCTGGTCAAAGTAGATTTATTGAGAATTTAGGAATAGAGACTATAGTATGTAGGATCCTGAGGGGGAAACATGCGACTAGGACGGTATTGAGCTCAAAATTTGAATACCGTTCATTCTCGACTTCTTCCTGGGGTCAGACTGTCCCTTATTTTGGAGGCGTTGCCGCCCGATCCTGATACCGAAACCCTTCCTGCGCTCAGCACACCATGAAGTTATGTGCGACTACGCGGGCCGCCCGCGAGCCTCCGCCTCCGCAAACACATCCGGCAGGCGGCGCGACCACGCGTCCCACGTCCCGTCCATCACCGGCCTCAAATGCACGTACAGCCGCGCGTCGGCGAATCCATCCTCACGGAGGCGCTGCAGCGCCCACTTGTAGTCCGTCTTGGCCGCGGTGACGAGCACGAGGCAGTGTACATGTGCGCTCGCGGTGAGCAGCGTGGCGAGCGCTGCTCCCATGCCGGGCATCTCTGGGTCCGGGAGTGCGGCGTAGTCGACCGCGAGGTGGGTGAGGCTGGGGAGGCGTGCGAGGACGGCGGCGGGTACGGCGGGGAGCGCCTGCGCGAGGCCGAGGTGCGTAAGAGACGCGGCCCAGGGCGGGAGGACTGCAGGGGCTGCTGGTAGCGCGAGCTCGGAGACGAGTAGGCGCTGAAGGGGGAGCGGCGCGAGGAGGGGCGCGAGGCTGATGTACGGGTGGTGGCACCCGAAGCTCACGACGCCGGTGCACACTTGGAGGACGCGCTGGACGACGAGAAAGGGGATCGACGGGCCGAGGTACAAGTGCTTGACGTGCATGGCGAAGAAGCTCGGGGGGCGTTTGTCGAGGGTGTCGAGGAAGAGTGGGACGGGGTTCGTGCCATCGAAGACGTCCAGAAGCGACACCCGCTCGTATATCAAGGGCTCGATCCTGTGTGGCGATTAGCGCAGCCCTCTGAAGGATGGATTCCAGCTCACCAGCTCTGTGCGCGCCTACAGACCTGGGCCAGCGCAATAACCGTGTCCCCCACATGCTGGCGCGTCCAGTAATTCGGCGGTGGGTCAGTCGCCGCCGCTAGCTCGAAGATCTCCCGCTCCAACTCCGGTGGAAGGATGGGCTCGCCCGTAATTTGTTCCTGCACCACTGGCGGCGCAACGAAAACTGGAGGAGCAGGCGCACTGCTGAATCTCCGCAAGGATCGTTCCAGCTGCCAACTCACGTTATAAGAATGGTGTCAGTTTTGAAGGGAATTTTCTGACCTTTGCTTGTATCTTCTTCATCGGTTTGCAAGCGACAGGGATAAGTGAAACAGGGGTGACTGTCTCACAACGTAAAGCAGTGTCAATGGAAGCTAACGTGCATTTGTCTTCTGGTCTCCGAACTTGTCCTGGCCACCGTACTCTCAACTACGTTGCTCGTGCCCCGCCAGTGCCACTGGCAGGGCACGAAGTGGAGTCTTCAAGATTGTCGGATTTCCCGCCACAGTTTATGGTGATTCGGACAAGGAGGCTGTAAGGACCAAGTTCCGACGAAGTAAGTCCTCGGCATTAATTGCGGATTGAATATTCAACTTGGCCGAGCTCAGAGTAATAAGTAGGTGAGGTGGTACTTAGAAAGAATAGTATGCGTGCCATGTTTGTTTCTGTTCCCAACAGCCTCTCCACCCCTACTCCCGACGGCCATGTCTGCCCAGATGGCTCATCTGTACGCGTCTTGAAGAAATCTCTTCCCGCATAATCCAACAGAAGGAAATCCTCAGAGATCTCGATACTCAGATGGACCGTTACCTGCAGCTGTCGCCGCCGTCGTGATTGCCAACGCACATCCCGAACCAACTCCGAACCATCAAGCATTGCTCCTCAACCCATCCCTTCCATCCGCTGGATTGCGATTCAGACACTGAATGCTGGGCTTATCGTCGTCGTCGTTCAACATCACAATAATACTACCCTGAACACACGTATCCCTCCTAACCCGCACTTCAAGACTGTCATGCACCCCTTGAATTGTTGGCGATGGCAAGATCGCGTACGCAAGGATACCAGGAATGACGTACAGTTGAACACCGGAGACGATTTAATTATTTCCACTTTTGTGCGGATGCGTGAAAGAAGTCTCGAAGCTGCAGTCGAATCGCAACGGAATTCAAACTTTCTGGTTAGATTTGCATGCAGGGACGAATCAGGCTAAGGGTTAAGCTTAACTATCCATCAGATCCGCGAGAGGCGGTTGGTCATATCGAAACGATGCGGCTGTTACCGCCCTTCTTCAAAGTTCAAGCGCCAAATATGAAGAGAGTGGAATCTGCTTGAACACTCGCACCGCAACATTATGATGTTGGCACCAATTCTCGTTCAGCTTGCGCCGTGTACATATGGCGCCAGATTCCGCACTAGCGGCGATGCAGAGTTCAAAGTCTACCAACAATAGAATGTCAATGAAAGTTCGGCGACTCGGAACCCGATCGGAAGCCAGCGAGCCTGGTGATCTTGCTTCTGAATGGAAGAAGTGGAACGGATACAAAGACAGAAACCTTAGTTGAAAAAGAAAGCAACACGTTCTGATCGCACGGTTCTGCGTCATTGCTCCCTAATCAACATATGTACACGACTTGGCTGCCCCGCCCTTCTTCGGCTTCAACTTACCTACTTCCACCATGTCTGCTGCTGCCCCTAGTATCGACTCCACGTACGGTTCTTGGCTAATCTCTTTCTTTCTCGAGACAATGTAAGGCCTATCTCGCCCATTTTGTCGGGTCTACACTAACGATGAGTATTCAGACTCTATGGAATCGGAGTCCTCCAGACGTGGCTCTACTTTCAGTGGGCGCACATGTACACTGACAATTGGACAATCAAGCTTCCGGTAAGTCATGTTCAACTCGATGCTATGAAGTTTGCTTATTCCAACCAGGTCACCGTCGTCATGTATGCATGCACGGCGCGCGTTGCATAAATGTGTGCTAACCCTAGAACAGGTTCTTCGAGACTCTCCAAATTTCGTTCTTCTGCCGATCCACCTACTTTCGTTTCGTCCAGAGGTTTGGGGTGGAGCAAGGGGATCTCGTCTGGTGCGCTCCTTGACATCTTCTGTTTTCGTACCCAACTCAACACAACCCATTCAGGTCCGACTCGGTGCGCACATATTCCAATATTTGTCGATTGTCGAGCGCTCATCGTCCGCTAGCTCCAACTCCTAGCCAACGTAAGTTAGTGCTTGAATTGCGAAGGCGTTTTACTTACGCCGTCGTAGTATCTTTCTGCATTCACGGTTCAAATGTACTTGTTTCCACTCCTCAGTATCGAAACAACCACTTACTGTTCATCCCAGCTATTTCGCGAGCAGTATCTTTCGTCGTACGTTTGGCCTGAACCGTCGGGAACCTTACATTTATATTTACCCCGCCGACAGTGACGAAGGTCCAAATCAAAGTACGCAAGTCTTCCGGGATTGGAATAATCGTTGTCGTTCGTCCATGCCTTTACTATTTTTATCTCCATGAACCTCGTTCCCATTCACAGGTTGTGTTGGCATTTGTTCAGCTAGGCATGTCTCTTCTTAACGCCCCGAGTTAATGTTAACGATCATAATAGCTGCGGGTATAACTCAAACAGTTTGGTCGTATGTTCTTTGGTCCCCCGCATATATCACGACGCTGACTCCTCATCGAGATATGAGCTCCGCTCCTACTCGAAGCTGGACGAGACTAAGGTATGCCCGACTCGTTTAATGAGATCTCCAACTCGACACAGATCCACTTCCAGGCTATCACATCACTTCAGACGGCCTCGTCCCTGTTGTGCGACGTTGTTATAACGGTTTATCTTTGCGCTTTCCTGTCGCACCACAAGAATGGGTTGCCCAAGTACGTATCATGCCCCTATGTGTGCGCTTCAGGCAGCTCACCCTCCAGGCCCTCCCCTAGGACCGAATCGATGATGAACAATTTAATGATGAACGCTGTCAATCGCGGCATGCTCACTGCCGTCTCCTCCGCCTTCACGATGATTTTGGTGCATGTTCTCCACCCCGCTGTGTATCATTGCTAAACGTTCGCCCCTAGTTCTTGGTGTACCCAGACACCTTCTGGTTCTTCTTGTCCCTCGCGCCGAATAGCAAATGTATGTCGCTCGCCGCGTCTTTATCTGTATCCTTGCTCACACTCTCTAGTATACATGAACAGTATGCTCGCGACGTGAGTATTCCGCTCCCGTACGAGGCCCACACCCGCTCACCGCCATCATTTATTCTAGGCTGAACATGCGCCAGCACATCCGGGACAAGTTTCTCTCCAACGACCAGGGGTGGAACACGATCGAATTGGGCATTGCCCGGTCCAACAGCAGGCGCCGCGCATCCGTCTCAGCGGTCGAGTTCGTGACAACGAAGCGCTCGGCAGGGGACACGTCCATGACGGACGACGAAGGTAGTTCTGCGAAGATGGCTGAGTGTTCTTTGTCGGACTCGGTATGATGGAACGTGGATGGACACGGCGACGGACGGCACTTATTTCTTGGCTGATACATAGCGTTTCGAGCACTTGACCTGGTCTGAACTCACCCTCCGTAATCCATTCGTTCTTTATGATTAGCGCAATTTGAATGTATTCCATGTACAATTAATTCATCTCTTATCGTTAGAAATTCAACCCTTTAGTTCAACATGAAACATGTGGTTCAACTCGACTATCTGAAGGCCTGCTTAATTATGGGTACGAGTACATATATCACGGACACTCCGCCGTGCCGGAACTCGAGTATCGAAAGCCAGAAGGATTACATTTTCCTACAACGACAATATTAGAGACTAGATAAATCCCACTGATGTTGAATACGTTGACATATAGAACTCCAAACAAGGTAACGCTGAAAGCACGGCGCCGGCAGGAGGGAACATAACGCAATGTTTGAAACGCAGGTGTCAGCCACTGACAGTGTAAGGTAGTGTAGGCAGAATATGCAGTCAAAATCGCCACATTTGCGTGGACATCGTCCCGAAATAATCCCAGCCTGCATTTGCTAGGCGGCCAGTGGGGAAGATGTCATATTCCAACGGAGGATTGTTAAAAGCACGGAGTATTAATGCAGGAAAACTCCAGCGAAACGGCAACCACGATGCTCAGGCCCGCCCACAACCCTCCCGCCGCGAGCCTAGGACGGACAGAACTTCATAAAAGCTGCGTGCATTGACAGAAGTATTCAGTGGACGTAATAGAGCGTAATAGATGAAAATGCCTCATGAAATGCACACCCCACATCCATCGCCAGGGACCTCAGGCCTCGAGTTTCGTCAGTCAATGGACTTCCAAGGAACTGCGATTCGAAGGGTAGATTGCGGGCAACTCCACAAATTGGCACACCCAACTAGCTAGCTCGCTTGTTTAAGTCTGCCGGCTAAATAAAAGAAGAAAAGAAACGGCATTCCCTGCGCGAGAACATCTGGGGTCAGGTGTGTCAAGGTCCAGATCGTTTAGAACGCAAAAGTGGTACTCACCCGGATGAGATAGGACACAGCGTATGGGACTCGGAGGATAACGAGGACATTCTTGCGGACGTACGGTACTCCGCCCGCGACTCGCACCAGCCCGAGTGCCTGCAAGAGCCGAAAATTAATTTAACAAAAGGTTGCTCTTGCTCGTATTCCGTCCCCCCCGACTCGGAATATGGATTCCTGCGAAAGTTTAACCACCGCAAGAATATAACCAACGAGAACAGCATTGAAGGTATCGTGCGCAATACTTTTTCGGGATTAAAGGTGCCTCCGAGTCAATCGACGTCGTAAAATGGTGAAATCGCGACCTCGGGAACGTGAAGATCTTGAAATTGCAGCATTGACACATCTAGAATGAAGCTAGCCAAGTTCCCAGTCGCGGTACGTTATCGTGAACCATGGCGGCAAGTGGACGTCATAATCAAGCCGCGATCTCTGAAAATACCACCAAAAATCGAAATGACCAAAAAATAGCCCTCTTTCTTCCACGATGCTTTCTCCCGTACTCAAGCTACTCAAGGGCTTCCCCGGGCAACGCATACCCATAGCTTTCGTTGCATAGTGGCAGAGACTCCATCGCGCCAGTACCTTCCTCTTCTGGACCACCACCAGCCCATCCGCCGACTCTATCCACCGGCACCCCGCCCGCGTCCGCATGGAACGCGCGTACGAACCCCCGAGGCGGGCGAGCCCTTCGTAAAGCAAACAAAGCGCGGGTGGAAAAGGCTGGCCTTTGGCGCGCTGTCTATGCTCAAGGAGAAGTGTGCGATGTTATCTTTATTTCATTCACGCCGACTTGCAGAACCCCACGCAACCTTCTTCGAGACTGGTACCCCTCAAAGACAACGTACTGCATCGATCCGCACTCCTCCTCCGCCCGCCTCGTCCAGTATGCCCTCATGCTCGATGTCGGCTCCACCGGCTCCCTATGAGTTCGAGGTCTTCGCGCAGAACAACCGCCCCGGCCTCTCGTTTTTCACCGCCCGCTACGCCGCCGCCGGCGCCTCTCGACGTCCTCACAGACAAGGCCCTGCACCTCGTCTCCACCGCCCTCCACGGGTGCACCCCTCTCGGGGGCCTACGCCTCCTCCCCGGCGCGCAGGGCCCTAACATGCTCACGGCCGTTACCGAGCACCTCCGCAGCGCGTACCCATTCGTGCTGGCGAAGGACGCCGTGGTGATAGATGGCGCGGCCAAGAACGTGTTTGCGTGGGCGACGGCGAACTACGTCCTGCGCACGCTGGAGTCCGCGGCGGTGTTCGACCTCGGGGACGCCGCCACACAGATCCTATTTGCGCCCGCGTGGGGCGCGCCCCTCGACGGGAAGTACAAATATGAGCTGCAGTCCGAGGACGGACGCGCGCGCTGTACCAGTACTCCTACCTCAGGTACGGCCTTGTGCGCGCGCGCATGAACGTACACCAGCTCGTCGCCATCATGGCCGCGCAGCCGAGCGTGCTGAGCAACCTGATCTCTCGCGGGGCACGTAGCGCGCAGTCAGGGTTCAGACAGAGGAACGAAGACTGGGGGTGAACAGCGGGGCTGTAGGCGGGTTCGAAGCGTGCGCGCAGCTTGTGACGCGGGCGCTCGCTGCCGTGTGCGTTCAACGGGGTGTATTAGCCCCCGTTGCCCGAGGCGGGGCGCGTGCTGCTCCTCGGCTACTTCTGCAACCGCGTTGCGCCGCTGGCCCCGGTCCCAGTGGGGGATGCGCCGTTCATGATGACGGTGGACGGGATCGCGGAGCTGGCGCGCGCGTATGGGGAAGGACGAGTGACTGAGTAGGTGGGGGGCTGTGCAGGTGACGTTGATTGAAGAACTGGAAGGAAGGCTGGAGCGGTGTTTGTATTTGACGTTTACACATGGTTTATACATGGGCTGCTGAGACTGGGTATGTTTTTCTTCTCCTTCATTGTTTCTTTCCTGATCAACTGCAACAGCGACGGCTCCCGGGAGTTGATGTTCGGGAGGCAGATCGGCGCGAAGGAGCTCGGGTGTCTCGGCGCGGGGATTAAGCTGGGTGAAGTGAATTTATAGTGTCGCGTGTAGGCTAGAGGACGATATCTGTATTAAAATGTAGTACCTTGCATGGGCGGCGCTGAGTAGTAATCGAAATGCGGATGTTTGTCTCTAATTTGCGAGGTACGAGCATCAACTTTTGTAGCGTCGGTTCATAAGAGACTAGTCTCTAATAGGTAGCAGCCGTTTCCCAACTCCTGCTCACTTGCCAAATTTAGGTTGCGCACCCGAGGTGTAATTCGAAGCCCTTCATAGCGATGTCAGCTTCGCGACGTGTTGCGCTTCCCGCGATGGTTTCCACTCCGTACAGCACGCGAGGTATGAGATTGAATTGTTGTAGCGTCTGTTTATACTGAGAGATTAACCACTCCCCTAGTCTCGCTCTCTTCCCCCCTTTTTCGTTCTTTTTTGCGCAAGGTTACTTTCTTCATTCTCATTCAACGCTCATTTTCTCCTCTGGGCGGGCTGGAACTTGAAAATGCTGGTAGATACACCACTCAGCCTCAATTGGCGCGGTACTGAACCGTTCTCAGGTACATATCGTTCTTCGAGTCTGTGCGACAGTCTTTATTGTTTCCTCCGTTCCTCCTTCCGTCGCGGAAGCTCTACATGTTCCCTTGCTGCGGAGCAGCGGGCGATCGCTTATCCCTGGGGACCATTTCGCCGCTGCACTGGGGACTCGGGCACGTTACGACCCTATCGGAAATGCCGACGTGTCGTCTCGGATCCCACAACGCAGGCAATTTTTTCAGGCCAGTCAAACGTTGCTTTCATTTATATCGACAGCCTGTACTGATTTGGGCTTACAGGACACTACACCATTTTATTTCGCCGAAATCAGCATCGGAACCCCGTGGGTCCACCATTGGTTTCAACCTCTCTAAGTCGCGGAAGAAATTCACGATTCACAGTGCGCAGACCTTCAAGATGATGGTTGACACCAGTGTCTCTACCGTAGTGGTTTCGGGGAAAGCCTGCGATGAGTGTCCATCTGGTACGCCATATGACGCCACCAAGTCTTCGACGGCTGTTAATAAATCCACCACGTCTACAAAATTCACATACGGAGATGGCGACATCGACGGCTACATTTCCGCCGACACCATCAATGTGGGCCCGCTTTCCGTCCCGAAGGCCGAATTCTGTGCGTTTATCTATATTTCATTTTGTTGGTGGTTATGTTGAGCTCTTTCTGCTCCAAGTTCAAGCTACCGAGATCACGGATCTTTTACCAAACGCTATTTCTGGCATTTTGGGACTGGCATTCGCACAGACAGGCGAGACGACGGCACCACCCTTCTGGAAAGCGCTCAGCACCGCCAGTGGGATCTCTGCTCCTGAAATGGGCTTTTGGCTTTCGCGCGCTCTCGAAACGGATAACGTAGAAGGTGAAGAGGAGTCTGCAGGAGTCTTCACATTCGGTGGAGTGAACTCCTCACTATACTCTGGTGATATTGAGTTTCTGGGTCTCGCGGCTGGATCAACTGGGTTGGGGTTATGGATGTTGGAGGTTTCAGGTGTGCTCCGGTTACGTCGCAACCCGTCAATACTGGCACTCATGTGCGGCTCAGCCATCACCGTAGAAGGCAAATCCGTTAACATCACGCCTAATGCCACGTTGGCCATGTTCGATACGGCGCTCTACGGCATAAATGGCCCAGAGGCAGATGTGCGGGCTATTTACGCGGCTATCCCAGGCTCCAGTGAAGCTGTAACAAACCTGTTCCAATTCCGTGAGTGAGTCTATGAGCGATATGTGGTGTTTATAATGAATTGTTTTGCCCTTTTCTCCAGCTTGTAACACGACTGTGAACGTCTCCGTCTCATTTGGAGGCCAGACGTGGTCCATCGACCCTAAAGATATGAATCAAGGACCCGTCTCGGGTAGCAGCTCCCAGTGCTTTGGCGCCATAGGCGTACTCGCAGCTCAGTCACCTAGCTGGAATTTTGGTATTCCCTTCTTAGTGAGAATCCCTTCCAGCCTCTACGCTTTTCACTTACACACTGTATTTTCCAGAGAAATGTCTACTCTGTATTCCGCGAGAGCCCCCGTCGATTGGGTTCGCACAATTGTCCACAGTAGCAGGGGGCATCGGTTGGTCTCAGTCATCTTTACTCACCATCGTTTCTAATTCCCTGAGCAGGTACACCCAACGCGTCCGTACTCACTGGCAGCAGCTCGTCGTCTACCAGCTCCGCCAGCAGCTCAACTTCTAGCAGCCCGGTCTCACCCGTCACAAAAAATAAAAACAAGTCCAACACAGGTGCAATTGCGGGCGGCGTCAGCGCATGCGCTGTAGTGATCATGATCATCTCTGGCTTCATCTTCTCCCGCAGGCGACGCAGAAGAAGAACGAACCCTTCAGATTACACCGCCCCTGCCTTCCACTTCCACAGTGATGTGGAGGCATCACCCCCTTCCGTTATAATGTCAGAATCCTCTGCGTCTTCGAGTTCTGTCACAAGCTCCGCGGCCCTGCTATCCATGAAGCACGCGCAGGCGGCCGCAGTGAGCAACTACAGGGTGCCGTCAAACAACCTAGTTCAAACGCCGAAGGGACTACAACTATCCCCGGGAACAGTGTCTGATGACTCGCTTGATAGTCGTGCACCGTCCTCGAGCCTCCCCGCGCTGCGGCCTGGGGCGCAAGCCGTAAGCTCCCCTGGATCAACCGCCTCAGATCCCGCTGTTTTGCGGGAACTGCAGACTCTACGCGATGAAGTAAATTGGCTGGTGACCGAGCGCACGCGTGAGGATCCACCACCGACATATATGTGATGTGCCAATATTACCGAGGAGCGAGATGGGCATGTACCTGTACATCAGACAACGACTACCGTATAATTTTTGGGTTTTGCTGGGATTTTATTGACATTGTGGTTCGTTTGTGGTCGTTGCACATGACACTGGCACAGCACTCCTTCGAGGATAACAGGGCGCTTCAAGGAAGAGCACTGGTTGTATTGATATCATGAATCACTGAATTGTTCAGCCACCGTGAACCTGAACCGAAGTTCGAGTTCAGCGCTCCGGGAAAAGTACCCGGATACTGAACTGAGCCGAATTTTGCCATTACTAGCGTCGCCGCGCAGAGTAAAACAGTGACTTCTGACTATTGAAGTTCAGAATTCAGCAGTACTTTCCCATATTATGATGGACACGGCGACGGACGACTCGCACTCATTTCTTGGCTGATGCATGGCGTTTCGAGCACTTGACCTGGTCTGAACCCAACCTCCGTAATCCATTCGTTCTTTAGCGCAACTTGAATGTATTCCAGAATATACAATTATTATAATTCATCTCTTATCGTTGGAAATTCAACCATTTAGTTGAACATGAAACATGTGGTTCGACTCGACTATCCGAAAGTCCTGCTTAATTATGGGTACGAATCTATACATCACTGACAATATCCGTGCCGAAACTCGAGTATCGAAAGCCAGAAGGATTGCATCTTCCTACAATAACAATATTAGAGACTAGATACATTTGACTGATGTTGAATACGTTGAGAGATAGAACTCGAGTCAAACAAGGGATTCCTGATAGATGAAATTACTGCGCCGGCAGGAGGGAGCATAAAGCAATGTTTGAAACGCAGGTCTCAGCCACGGACATTGTAAGTAGTGTAGGCAGAATATCTAGTCGAAGTCGCCACATTTGCATCGACATCGTCCCAAGATAATTCCAGCACATATTTTCTAGACGGCCAGTAGAGAGCATGACATACTCGAGCGGAGGATTGGTCAAAAGTATGAGAGTAATGGCGGCAAACTCCAGCGAAACGGTAACCACCATGCCCAAACCTGCCCATCTGGCAGAATTTTATTTTAGAAGTGCGGTCTGTCTTCTCCCGCTTGTCTGGCTGGGGATTTACTTCCTCCTTGGAACAGCGCTCTGCGCTCTCCGCTACCGCGTCGGATTTCCTTTTCTTGGCCGCGGCGTTGAGTAGTCCAAATGCGGATGTTTGTCAGATGTTTGTTTCTAATAGGCAGCAGCCTTTTCTCAACTCTCACGCTACCGCTGCTGGAATCTGAATCTGCGTACGATGGTGTCGGCAACCGAGCTCCGTACTCGTATCGCAGATCTTTCATCTGCCATAAAGCGCCAGAAGCAAGTCCTCAAAGACCTAGTACAACAACGGAGTGACGCGCGGCGCGACCTCAATGCCGTCCTCGATCCGATGGCACGATTGCCTTTGGAGATTTCCTCAGATATATTCATGCACTGCCTCGCCACTACTCCTCAGCCCGATGCTAGTGCCGCCCCGATGGTCTTTCTCGGTGTATGCCGTTTATGGAGTCATATCGCACTCTCCTCTCCCTCCCTCTGGGCCTCCCTTCGCGTTGATTTGCCGCGAGTTGAGGAGTTCGACAAACTCTTCGAGATTTGGCTCGATCGCGCGCGAACGCTTCCCCTCTCCATCTCTCTATACGGATCTCTTGACTTCAATCCCGGCCTCTGTGCCTTGGTGCATCGAAATGCGCATCAGGTGCAGAACCTCGAGCTCTATCTCGCATCCGGAGAGGAGCTCGAGCAGATGACGACGCTATTCCCGTCCTTGAGAACATTGACCATCGGACAAGACGACAATGGGGAAGATTACTCTTACAATCCCAGAGAATGTGTAGAGATGTTGTGCGCCGCCCCGGATCTTGTCGAGTGCACGTTTACGGGGATTTTCCATCGATCCCTATTCGGCCCACCCGACGCCGAATCCATGTTCACCCATCCCTGCCTCAAGCACCTAAGTCTTGATGGTCGGGGCAGTGTTCGTAGTGGCATTAAAATATTGCAGTATCTTGTGCTGCCCGCCTTGGAAAGCCTCTCCATTTCGTACTTCGACATCCCTTACGACGACTTCCTGGCGTTTTTAACTCGGTCCTCGCCCCCATTGCAGTCTCTGCGCATGATCGTTCAATGGCGGAGGTGGACAGGCGACATGTTGGAAGGCATACTTCGGTTTGTCCCCAGCCTGACGGAGTTGTATCTGTCGGAGGCAAACACTTCCCCGCTCCTGCACAGTCCCCTCGACGTGCCAGCGCTGGTCTCTTCAGAGTTGCTTCCCAAGCTTCGCCGCCTCACGATTAGCTGGGAAGATCACCCTCCCCAGTACGCGCAGCTTGTCAGCGCGCTCCACTTGTGGCGTGCATCTGGCAAGCAGATCCCGTCGCTCAGGGTTATCTGTTCCGAGCAAAACGAACCCGACGTCGATATCAGGGCGGCGCTGCAACAGTTTGTAGTTGATGGATTGGATATCTACATCGGGCCAGAGAGCTAAGTTCAACCTTTCTATTTCTTCTCATATGTATAACCACAATATGGACGATTGGTTGATGCGGTTCGACGGGAAATACACGAGTGTGGAATATTTCATCGAAAATGGGACTGACATCGGATGGAACTCCTTCCAGGACAAGGAGGACTTCGAAATTCGCTTCCTAGAATAATTTTACTTTGATTTTGCTTGCGTTAAGTACCACTTTACCTTTCTCGAATATTTTTTTTTTGAAAAGGCGTGGAGGATGGAGTTCTTGAATTTCTATTTCTTTTGCCGTGGCGTTGAGTCCAAATCGGGTTATTTGCTACTCTTTTGGTAACCCCTCTCTTGCTCTTCGCCACCATCTCCGTCGATGACGTCCGCGACTGAGCTCCGTGCCCGTATCGCGGATCTCTCATCCACTATAAAGCGCCAGAAGCAAATCCTCAAAGACCTGGAAAAAAACCGGAGTGACGCGCGACGCGACCTCAATGCCGTCCTCGACCCGATGGCACGATTGCCCCTCGAAGTCTCCTCCGACATCTTCACGCTTTGTCTCCCCATTATTCCTCGACCCGATTCAAGTATCGCTCCGATGGTATTCCTTGACGTATGCCATTTGTGGAGTCGTATCGCCCTTTCCACTCCTTCGCTGTGGACAGCCATCCGTGTGGAATTGCCACGAGTTGGCAAGCATTTCGACATACTCTTCGAGATTTGGCTTGATCGCGCGCGGAAATTACCGCTTTCGATTTCCCTGCACGGATCCCTCGACTCGAATCTCACGTTCACATTACCTCGAAGTGCGCAGGAGCAGGTGCAGACCCTGGAGATGTATCTCTCGTCCGGAGATGAGCTCGACCAGATGACGATGCCATTCCCGTCCTTGAAAACATTGACCATCGGAAAATGCGAAATTGCGGGGGGTCGAGAGGATGAGTACTCCGACACCCCCCACGAATGCGTTGAGATGTTGCGCGTCGCCCCGAATCTCGTCAAGTGCACGTTTGACGGGATCTTTCACCGAGACCGCTCGGCCCACTGGAATTATTACGGCCGGCTCACGAGCCAATCCATTTTGACACATTCCAGCCTCAAGCACCTGAGCCTGGATGCTAGCATCCAAATGTTGCACCGTCTTACGCTGCCTGCCTTGGAAAGCCTCTCGATTTCGTTCTTCGACATTTCCGCGGACGATTTCCTGGCATTTTTGAGACGGTCGTCGCCTCAATTGCAGTCACTGCGTCTGCAGTTCCTGCGTGCTGAGTTTTCGGGTGGTATAATACAATTATGTGGCCTTGTCCCCAAGCTGGAAGATCTCCACCTCTCAGGCGGTGATTCTCAAGATCTGCTCGTTTTCCTCCAGGCGCTGTCCCGCCCTCCCCAAGATTTTTTTCCTCACCTCCGCAATCTCACGGTTACCGGATTAGACCTTGATCATGCCCATTACGAGAAGTTGGTTAGCGCGCTTTCCGCTCGGCGCGCATCTAGCTCATTCATAAAAACATTCACATTATTTCTTCTCTATAACCTCAAACCCGATGCCAATATCATTCTAGCCTTTCAACAACTTGCAGCAGAAGGGATGGAAATTCACGTCGGGACTGGGGAAGAAAACTGGATCCAAGGTAAAGACGCTCCAATATTTCTTCTCGCTCGCGATTTGAATTCTTTTTCTCCGCAGGTTGATGTTGATGCGTATGGACTTGAAGTTGTTTCCTTTCCACGTCTCTTCTCGCCCGCTCGTAACTTCATTTCTCTTCTCCACAACTTTCTATCATTCTTTCCTCGTATAGCACTTCATTCAACCTTTTGATGACTTGCTTTCCTTTGAATTTTGGCTCCGTCGATTATTCAGATCCTTCGTTATATAGCTACCGTAATATCATGCCCCACAGTCTGCGTTCCTCTAGGCTCTTCGAGTTATCTGTCTCTATACTTCTTCCAGATTTAGCGAGTTCGTTCGCGATGTCAGAAACCACGTGCCATTCCTCCGCTCCGCCTTCGAAAATCACATTAACGCAAGTTGTCGTTACTAGACGCTCATCCTTTACACCTCCGGTGTACTGACGGCCACTGTAAGAGACTAGCTGAGAAAACGTCACAGGGGGCCTCTGAGGGGATTGATCAAATTTACGATAAAAGTAGCGGAAATGTCAAAAACACCAAAATAAGTAGCGGATTATTAAAAGTGCATTTGGACCGCCATAGTAATTAGATTCCTGCCAGCCCATTCAAACAAGCCGCCGTCGCGCTACACGCTAAAGGTCATTTCGGTGGGAAGAATTTTGATAGCGTGCAATTTGATGAAACTCGGATACGTGCTTGGGTTGAAAACAATCCGTGGAACAGAATTCAGAGAGACCAATTTCCGCAAGCTTGGGCGACAAGTACAAAACCGCTGCGCGTAATTCAGCTCGTGTCTGGACAATCTACTGGACGACCTACGTATCCACACACACTGGCTGCTTTTCCGGTGGAATAAATTTGACAGTATTGGCGTGCCCACCTGGCCGACTATCTGCTTCGAAGAGATGGACTTCATGCTCGCTGTACTCGTTCAAAAGCTCGTTTTCGAAGTTAGGCAAAATTTGGGAACTAAAACCAGACCCACCCAGGTAGCCCCAAATCCTCAGACACCGGATCCAACTACAGCGACTTCATTTGAGGAGGTGGTGCCAACGAGAAATGACTTGGGAGGAGGGGAGAGTCGATGGGTCAAACTCGAGGCCATCAAGTTCTGGTGATGTACGGGAATTGGTTCCGTCGGAGGATGTATGGAATACAATTCAGGCTCACTGCGCACCAGCAACCCTGAGGTAATTCGTTCCGTCGGAGAATGCGTTGAATATGATTCATGTCCACCGAGCGCACTGACATGCGCGACCGTGCCTTTGATTCCCTGGTCCACACAGTCGGAAACCCTATGCGACGAAATCAAGTGTGAATTTTCCAAATCTAGTGGCATTTCACACAACCTGAAGCTGAAAGTTTCGAGGAAGTTTCGAGGAATGCTGCTTGAAAAGGCCAAAACTTCGAATTGCCGACCCCAGAAGCAGTGGAATAAGTTGCGAGAAATTAGTACAAGTTGGAGCAAACTGCTGGGATCGAGGAAATTGGTAGGAATGTTGGCCATACCCTGGATTATTACCCAGGAAAGCGTGACCAGGCCTACGCGAGAAATTTGACGCGCTCCGACACCCTGAATGAAGAAGCGAGATGCCTGATGTGGCTGTGTAGTTCGCATGATTCATGTTTGGTTTTGTCGGCTAACTTGAAGTCGTCCGAGAGACCGAAATAGGAAGGTTTGCTTCCACTGTCCATGTCGTTTTTCTTCTCCGCGTATTCCTGGGCTCTCATTCCC
Source organism: Mycena epipterygia (assembly GCA_029281465.1). Lineage (NCBI taxonomy): Eukaryota > Fungi > Basidiomycota > Agaricomycetes > Agaricales > Mycenaceae > Mycena > Mycena epipterygia. The sequence goes on along the minus strand of JARJCQ010000010.1, from coordinate 1,242,922 downwards.
TCAGGCATTTACCTTCATCCATTTCGGTGTCTATTCAGGTGAATTCTGACCTTAGGGCAGCGGAACGCCGGCAAACGCAATTGTATGCATGTTCGAGAAAATCGGGCCCAGAAGATGTCAGATGAGTGTTGTGTGTCGTATTATTTCTAACTCATTTTAGACTCTTTCCCGGCCACTTCTAGTCCCACGGACGTGGCCATTCTGCGCTCCCCGTGCTGTGACCCATTTACTCCCCGACTTTGACCACTGGAGCATAGCGATAGCTGCCAATCTTGCTGCCAGTAATGCTTATGCATGCCGTGGATGAGAACTTGAAGGACAGATTCGGAGTCAAGGTAACTTGCACGACTCGAAAGCTCCGGGACGGGCTGGCATTGGAGCGAGTCACTGGATGGCGGCCCGGTCAATCGGCGAGGTGGTTAACTTATTGTTGCTGCAGAGAGGGAGGAGTGGACCGGCGAATCGCGATTGACGGACTAGCGCTGGGATACATCATTGGTTTCGGACATATTTCTTCCTTCTCTTGATCATCACGAGGTAAAATTGGTTCCGTCGGCAACAATCAGGTAATTCAGGGTAATTCCTGGTAATTGGTTCCGTCCGGCATGTGTGACCGTACCTTTTTATTCCCTGGTGAGTGGGAAACCCTTCACTACGCCATGTTAGAATTCAATCCAGGCAGCGGTCTCCCGGTACGAATTAACAACTTCAGCCACTATATTCCACTCAAGGATTCTAAAGGCGGCGGGTCCAAGGAGCCTCAGTACGTGAAGAATCCGACGAGGTCACACAGCGCTCATATCGATTCCTTACGCCAGACTCATTCTCATACGTCTTCGGCAGGTGTAGGTGCTCTGGACTCTTCGTGTATAGCTGCATGCAAAATATCATTAGTGGGCGGTGGCCCTTCTCAACTCATGAAATACTCCGCCAAATACTCGAGCACAGATCCGGCGGCTGTTCAAGTACTAATACAATCCGAAGTTGTATCAGCAATCCCGAGAAGTAGAGAGGCAAATGCATGTTTCCCTTCTCTCGTCTAAATTAAATAACTTCTGACAATCCCTAGATGAAACGACAACTTCCCATACTTGAAATACTTGAACAAGAAGGTCTATTCAACGAAAACCTGCCTCGGCTTTTATTACATGTATTTTCTAATGGTATGTGCCGTTTAAACTCCCAGTTGGAATCCCAGACCTAATTGAATATACCACAGGGCGTGCGGGGCAACTTCTCGGGCTCGACCTCGCGATCAAGTCTATACCCCGGAAGCATGCCTATATCTCAGGCCAGCCCCCAACATGTCTCATCCTTGACTCTACCCCCGGCGCTTTCCATCACGCTGACATGCAACGTGTACTTACCTTTTCCCTGACCGGGTTCGAGTGGCCCGGTTGGACAGTGGTCGCATCCCTATTGTTGGATGTATAACACTAACCCCGCGGCTTTATTTGCATTCAGACACTGACCTGCAGTGTTCCGTCGCCGATTTGCGGGCGCACATTGCCGCATCGAAGGAGAGTGGGCTGAACGTCCGGGACGAGCTGTTTCTAGGATCCATCCATGTTCAACATTCCAAAGCGGACCCTACACGATACTAGGGGGCCGCGTGTGCAGTTTGGGGCGATGCGGTGCGTTCAAAAATGTGAGACGTCACGCCGTTACTATGAACACAATTGTGCTATACATTTTCAAATTATTTTAGTTCATGGCATCATGTCAAGATCGGAAGTTTCTCGGGACATGAATCTAAGAAAAGCAACCACATAATACATTTGACATCGTGACTTGCCGGGTTACTTACGAACCACCATGTCCGCCGATGACTATCCCACAGAAGTTCTCTTGAAAATCTTCCACTGCGCAGTCGGAGATGGTCCCTTGCAGCTTGGCGGAACCGCGGTTGCATTCCCAATCTCGCAGGTGTGCCGAGACTGGAGACAGATTGCTCTCGATTCTCCCACACTTTGGGACGATGTGCGGTTTCCGCCTGGTGCTTACGGGAAAAACATGGCCATGCTGGAAGATTTTCTAGCTAGATCCGGAAACCGCCCTCTGACCGCAGTGTTTTCTCATCCGGAACCCCGCCGGGGAGGGCGAATGGTCGACTTTTGGCCATTTTTCAAGAAAATGAAGGATTACTGCAGCAGATTTCGGGCAATCTACGCTATATTACCCACGCCGGGAATGTACGAGTTCAATCGCTCCCTCGGGCGCCAGGCATTTCCGGCCCTACTTCATCTCCACATCGTGCAATCCGACAACAGCGCGCCCGTAACTGTAGACTTCGAAAACGCACCGTTTCTGGTGGTTCTCCACCTGGAGAACAGTTCTTATAATTCAGAATACAGGAACACCAGCACGAGCTTGCGATCCATGCGATTTAACCACCTGCGTTTCGTCGACATCCCCGTACCAGTCATGCACGGCCTCGAGGACCTAACCATCGACCGTTCCCCGCTTCCCTTCTACAACCACGCCGATCCTCTTCCACACTTGGCGCTTAAATCATTGACGCTCGACGGAATCACCTCGTCAGGATATCCTGACGATTTGCTGTGGTTCCTGACGTCGTTCCACATGCCCCATCTCCAGCACCTAGAGCTCGCCAACCTGGATCAAAAATTCCAGTTCCCTGCGCAGTTTTTCCGCGCACTATACCCTCCCGCCATGTATCCCGCCCTGCGCTCCGCAAAAATTACGGCGCTCCCGCTCTCTAACATCACGGCGGAATTCTGTCATGCCCTTGCGGCGCTCGAGACACTTGTTCTCGTCGAGGTCGATCCTGAGCCACTTCTCTCGCTTCTGCGGGGAGATTTTACCCTTTTACCATTCCTTCGCGAAATCTGCGTAGACGGAATTCCGCTGCCTGTATGTCGTTGACAGGCTGCCAGCCTCCAGGGCCCAGTGCTGAAAATCTTGTGGAAGTCTGAAATTATACCTCGTGTCGTTTTCAGCACTGTCTGAACGACAGTTGTTCCATCTGTATTTCATCCGTTGCCAATCTATGGAAATATTCCTGGCCGAAAGCACCTGTAAATTGTGAAAAGCTGTAAACCTACAACACCTACCGAAAGCGGAAAGGCGGTGTTTGAGCGGCGCCACAGCGCGGCCCGGTCATCCTCCTTACGTTCTACCCCCATGTTTGACCGATGCGTTTCTCACCTAAGGCCTCGTCCTCATTACAATCCTCCGCCGGGTCAACCTCATTACAATCCTCCGCCGGGGCCACCCCCTTCCTCCTTTCCACCGCCGCCTGACTACGCACCAGCGGCTGGTCAATCAGTACGCCGTGTCACTGCAGCGTGGCGTTAACTGACCCTTAACTCAGCACGTAGAGTCGGACCGGAACGCCACATTGGAAGATTATGAAGCTGCCGATCTCTTTTGCCGACGGAATCCTACTTTACTGCCCGCCGGAATCTTTTCGTCAGACCTCAGTGTCGACCGATGGGTTCTCCTTTCGAGGGATCTGGAGTCCACAGATGCAACAAGGAATCCGGGAACAATATGTATACGGGTGGACAAGATGGATAAACCCATCACCTGGTCTCGAGAGCCAAATCACCGACTGGCATTGGCGCACTCGAATCTGCGCGAGCAGCACTACATGAATCGCGGAGATACGTGTTTCACAAGCAATCTTCCCATAATCGCAGGGAATTATGACGTCAACCTCAAGCAAGGGGTTTACTTCGAAATAACGATTCGCAAAATGGAAAGAGATGGGACGATTGCTTTGGGTTTGCTTTCACTAATATTCCTTCACACTTGAACTCACTCGCCCGACAGGGATGCAATGTTTACCATATCCGCCACACAGGCTGCCCGGGTGGCACAGGAAAAGCGCCGCCTTGCATCTCGATGATTACCGTATCTACTTTGAGGATTCTGAAGGCGGCCGGGACTACTTCGACGCCCAGGATAAAAAGAGGTTCAAAATAAGTAAGAACGACACGCTCGGGTGCGGATACCAATACAATAAGGGTGTCGGCCATCTGTTCTACACCCACAACGGCGCGCTACTTCCAATCGCCTTCCACGCGATCTTCGACCACAAAGCGAATGAACAAGAAGTGGACGTTTTCGCTGCGGTCGGAGTCACTGACGGGCCCTGTCATTTCGATGTCAACTTCGGACTTCAGCCATTTATATGGCATGGCCCGCCCCATTCGAGCAAGAGCCCTGGGCAACAAGAGAAATGGACATACGAGGAATGGGAGAAATTTAAAGAGGAATGGACTGTAGAAGGTATATTCAGACGACATGACCCTGTTTCAATCTCGGACCGTGCAGACAATCCTCCTCCTCCACCAGCGTACGTACGCGTGTAAGAATTATTTTATATGCACTTCGAAACGACTCCGTACTCATAATTTCACTATCAACGCCTGTCGTATCGGGTGACCCTGAAATTCTGGTCATATGTTCGTCGTACGCAATTCCTTGATTTCATTTTCATCTTTTCAGCCCGCTGTCTACTACCCTCTAGAATGATTCGCGACTCCTTTTCAGTGCCAGGCAACCCACCCTCTATGCTTCAGGTTCATTTCTTGAGCGACGAGCTCAAGCAGCTTTCCAGCCTCGGACCCTATAGTGTCCAGAACATATAGCGATTGACCCGTTTCAGTGACATGGGATAGGCCGGACAAATTGAGTCCAGGCAAGCGCCGGACCTCATGCCTTCCAGCCTGTTATCCAAAAATGGTACGTCGCTGTAATTGGGATTATACCCAAGACGGGATTCCCATCCCAGACCCATGGATATCACGTATCTGTCATACCGTGTGATACTTTCCACCCCCCTCAGCCCCTCAGCGCTCAGCCTCTCCAGACCCGATACATATTTCCGTTCACGGCAATCACCACAGTGCTTTCAGCGGAACACGAGGAAGGTAGGTATGATATTTACAGTACCTCAGAGTCCGGCCAGCTGAAAAATCCAACAGTGGTGCATATATGCAACAAGCATTGAACGCGATAGTGGTTAGGCCTGGTTGGGTCACAGAGCAACATCTATGATTCGACCCAGCATCACTGATCCTCGGTACCCACGAACGGTATGTTCCTCGCTAAGATAGGCTAAGAAGAACTGACGGCTTTCCGTGAGTGCCCATTCCGGGATATGCTGTTGCGTGCCGCGGAGCGCCAATCAACCGTACGTGTACCTGCCGCAGGGCGGTCCCAGTTTACCGCCACAGTCGGGCACCAATCGGGTCTCGATGGTGCGCCACTTCAGATTTAGCCAATGCGGCCCGTGTGCTGTTGTGCAACGTGTTTCTTCTTATAGTTGCCCCTCGATCATGACAGCAACCTGCATTGTGTCTCATCCCGCTGGCTCATGGAAGCGATTGCGCTGAACCTCGCAAGCGAAGCCGCGGTCCCCGCAGGCACGTATGTCTACGAAACCCTGAAAAATCAAACGGGGCGGGCCAAGTTTGAGAAGGGTAAGATGAACTTGCAAGGCGGTTTCGCCGTCCTCCGTGATGATAAAGCCGGCGGCCTTCTCCCCGCTCGAGAGCGGGTAGAACTCTTACAGACACACGCGCAGTACGAACATTTCCCGCCCCTCTCAACTCGATATTTACCACCCCGTAGGCTCGTTGCGAATCGGAAGGACGTGGAGGAAATTACCAATACCTTTTACGGTTCTCTTGCGCATCGGAATACAGCCAAGGAGTTCAAATCCAAGGCCAAACAATTCCGTAAGGACGTCGAGGTTTTTCTTGTCGAATATTTTTTCGTCACTGTGTTGATTAGTTGATTATCTGTGGCAGATTCCGGCAGAGAAGGCTCAAATGGAATACGAGTTACGCAAAGCAGAGCTTGGTGAAAAATAAATTCTTTGTCTTGTGGATCACGTCCACTGATTTTAACTGGATGCAGAGATGGCAGCAGAAATCAAACCCGTCTCTAAAATATCTGATATGCGCGATTCGGCCGAGCACAACTCGTCCACCTCCGCTGCACAAATGAGGTCGAAACCGGCCACGACGCTGACCAGATCGCCGACCATAATGGACTACCCGGTGTCTTCGCAGTCACGTCCGGCGCCTGCTAGACCCATGCAGAATCAACGCACTTGGTCTGCCCCGGTCCAACAAGTGGATTCAGCCCCGCGCGCTCCAGGAGCAGTTCCCGCAGGCGGGGTCAACCACAATCTACGCCAAAGCCGCAGCCGGAACGCTCTTGCTGACACGCCCAGCAGACCTCCTCCACTTGCCAACTCGAAATCATTGCCAGGGGAAGGGAAGCCGAATCATGATTCGAGATTCCCTGAAACGGCGAATGCTTACGATACCGCACCCCAGCGATTTCAAACCGTCCTGCCGCACCCGCCCACCCATCGACCGAACCAGAGCCAAAAGAACGTCCATCCGGCAGTACAATCTCAGCCTGGACCTGGGATCGAGCCTTCGGACGGGGTTCAGCACCGCCCACTCGCTCGCACTGGAAATTTGCCCAATCGAGGAAAATCTCCCAATCGAGCCCGTCCGCCTCCTCTCCGCGAATCGTTTAAACACGATGCGGAGCAAGCGTCGAGTTATAACACCGGGCCTAGGATGGCCAAGGAAGCACATGCGATGCACGCTCGACAACCCCCGGCTGTGCAGCAGAATCAAACCATGGCTCCAGCGTTGAATAGATACACGTCCAGGCCAGAGTTGCATTCTGCCTATTCAGCGCCGCAGGCTCGGGTAAACGACGGGCCTCCCCATCCCGTCCGACCCAACTTGCAGAATAGTGGTCAACATTCGGCCCCCGAGCCCCTCGGAGAACCGCTCGCGCGCCCCGTTGCGCCAATACATTGGAACATTGACCAACCCTGCGAACCGACAGGTATCGCGTCTTACAACGATATTCCGTTGTCAAATACATGCACATGTTTCCAGAGCCGATATGCCACGGAAGTTCCTTGTTCCAACTGTCGCAACGCGCAGAGGATCCAACCTCCCCCGCAATCATCTTTTAATCGCGCTTACCCCACTTCGCAGCAGCAGCCCAACTACTACTCCCCGCCGAACGTCTCGCAACATAACCCAAACAATCAGAACAATTGGGGCAGTCCCTCGTATTATTCGGGCCCGCCCCCCGAACGTGGACCGGCGATTCAGCTTGAAGTCCGTGTCCAGTACTCACATGCGGATTATCCCAGACACGGGCCCATACAACTAGTGTGTAGTGTCCCCTGATTCGAGTTCTGAGGATACGTTTCTAGAACCGCTATGGGGCTGATATATATTTTCCGCGGCTCTCACTGGCAGGTTCCTTGTCAATTCTCGCTCTCGGATTCATGTCTACAGTCTTACGTTGTGCGACTAATTTCGACTCAAATCTTGTATAGCTTATGCAGGTCCTTAACATGTTAACCTCTGTATCGCTTTCGCGCGTCCTAATGGTATATTGTATGATGGCTAAAGGACGCGTTGAAACGCCGGCGAAAATTCGCCCGGTCCACGGGACCGCGATTCACCGGCAAACGAGATTGCCGGCCCGACCAATTTAAATGCTGCCACTTTTGTTCCACTTCCCCCACGTCGATTTAGCAGAATGGCCTCCCCCAGCGCAGTAGGAAATCTTTCTCTTTGCTTTCAACGTCCTTCTGCACACCCAGTCTCCCGCGACCCAGCCGTTATTGCAGCCAGCTCAATCCCGACTCACCTCCCTCCAAACCATGTCCTCGTTAAAGTTGATCGTTTTGGCTTCTCTGCCAACAACGTAACATACCAGGCTCTAGGAGAACAGCCCCACTTTCGGTTCGAACAATTTCTAGATCTCGTTCATTTAAATCTTGACGCGGAGTAGTTATTACGACTTTCACCCAGCACCCGAAGCAGGCGCAGTGTCCCCGAAAACCCACGGACTCGTCCCTGTGTGGGGATTCGGGACAATCATAGCTTCGTCGCATCCCAAGATACTTCCTGGAGAACGTATATACGGGTATCTTGCGCCGAGTCGATACCTCCTGGTCCCTGTTTCGCCGTCAGATGTGAACAAACATGCGTTTTACGTTCCGCGGCCGCATCTCCCCGCCGGTATGTCAAATTTTCATTGCCGCTCAATGTCGTACTGATTTTTTTTGTACAGACAGACGTCCGTACAATCAAATCATTCGGTGTGCCGCCGACCCGGAATACACCCCAACCGCGCTCGGGGAGGATCTGACGATGCTGTACCGGCCGCTGTTCTGGACGGCGTACTGGTTCGAGGACTGGATGTTCTCCTTGAAATACAGAGGCGCAACGGCCTTCCTCATCTCAAGCGCATCCGCCAAGACCGCGTTCTGCGCAGCGTATCTCATCCGCGAGCGCCGCGCGCGCGGGGAAGCGGATGCGGGCCTCAAGATTGTCGGGCTGACGTCCAAGGGGAACGTCGCCTTCACCCAGGGGCTCGGGCTGTACGACACCGTCATCGAGTACGGCGCGTTCGAGGCCGAGCTAGCGCGCGAGCGGTGGGTGTACGTCGACGTGGCGGGGAACGACGCCCTGAACGCGCGCCTGTTCGCGCACTTCCGCACGCCGGCCAGCGGTGCGCTGGTCGCCTCCGTCGCGCTCGGGATGACCACCCTCGCGCCCGCGTCCGAGAAGGCGGCGGCGCTCGACTGGAGCACGAATAGCTTCGCGCCGGCGGAGGCGCCGCAGGGCCCGCAGCTCGAGCAGTTCTTCATGGTCGAGTGGCTGAATGTGCGCAAGCACCAGTTGTCGCTGAAGGAGATTTTCGGGCGGCAGCACCAGGCGTGGAAGGACCTTATGGTCGACTGCGTCCCTTGGGTTCGGCTGGAGCGGATCTCGGGGGCGTCTGCAGTCAAAAAGGCGTACGAGAACATCGCGCGGACTGGATTTTCTCCGGATAAGGGCTTTATTTGGAGTCTGTGGGACGACGAGACGGAGACAAAAGTGGGGGCAAAATTGTGATATCGGTAACTTACCCTCCTGCTTTTTGAGACCGTTCAAGTTCAACCTCGAGTTCTCCGGGCTGCAAGCGTCAAATTCGACCCAGCTCAGCATAGTATATTTTCTCATTAGTCGGCATCCGGCCGGATTGAATGCAGTCCATTGTTTTGATGTCTCAATACCTTCCGCCGGTCCGCGGTGGCGAAATAAAGGTGCGAGAATTATGGTCATAGCATGTGTATAGAGAGAAGATCCAACCGCCAATAGTCCAGTGCACACCGGGGGCAAAAGCCCACACTTGGAAGGTAAGTGTGTTCAACACACCTATTCCACACCCGGTAAACCACCTGACAAAGGCAGCTCGGGCAGACAAAGGCAGGCTTTGTCCGGCCCCTGCCAGCCGACAAAGCCACCCTTTGTCTGCCCAAACATGCGCTACCGGGTGCTGACCAAGTGCGTTGAACGCACTTGGCTTTCAGGTGCGTGGGACCATGCCCAGCCATGCCCCCGGTGGCAGTTATGCCTAACTGTCAATCAATCCACCACGCGCCACGGCGACACTGCCACGACCTCGCTTCTGCGGCCAACCATCTACAGACGATTATGCTCCATCTCCAATCGCCGTTCGCAGACAAGCTGAAAACCAACTATGTTCCATCCGACGAAGAAATTGAAGAAATCCACGCCCTCCTCGTGGAACCTCTGGACCAGCTAGCCCGGTTCGATACTCAAATCGACGAACTGCAGGCTGTCCTCGATCAGCTTAAAGCCAACCGCCGGTCGTTGAAGGAAGAAATCGACGATCACAGGGCCCTTTCATCCCCGATGCGTCGCCTTCCACGGGACGTTCTTCAGGAGATATTTATCTCGTGCCTCCCGACAAAACACAACGCTGTCGTTCACCCCCGCGAAGCGCCGATGCTTCTCGGCCGTGTATGCAGCTACTGGAGAAACGTTGCGCACACTACACCCAGAATTTGGAGCTCCATCCATGTTTTATCCCCGCCAACAGAAACCCCTCCGGATATCGTTTCGGCGTTCCAGGACCTCGTGGAGGCTTGGTTGGAGCGTTCCGGTAGCTGCCCACTATCCATTTCGTTCCTGGAAGTTTGGAACTCAGCCAAAACTTCCATAATCCTCCCCCATTTACTCAAAGTTTCTCATCGCATTCAGCACCTCGAGCTATCCGCGCAGATTCTCCCAAAGGAGCTTCGGCTCCTCAGCCTCCATCGAGTTTCCCTTCATGTGAACGCGGATGCCCTTGCGCTTCCACTCCCTTGGTCACGTCTTACAGATCTAACCCTTTCATGTCGTGAGATTTGGAAAGACGATGGCTACTGGGGCGGGTTGGATCAAAACGGCGTTGTGGAGTTACTGCGAAAATCTCCAAATTTGATGCGGTGCCACCTAGAAGTAACGGCACACGCTCAATTTATTGCTTCTCCCACAGTCACCCTTCCGTTTTGCCAAGAGTTTATTCTCACCTGCAGCGTTTTCGGGTTGATCCAATCTGTTAAACTCATGGGCTGTCTGATTATCCCGAAGTTATGCTATCTGCGTATTGGATATCCATTCCTATTGGATTCCCCTCGAGCCGCCGGGGAGGGCCTGAGTGCAGACCTCTCCCTAAAACTCCTCTCACAGCCCGTCCTGCTCGAAATCTTGCGGCTCTTTCCTCAAATTTCGCGCCTTCATGTGGATCCGCCAGATTTCGACTACGGCACCTTCCTTCCGGCGCTCACGCCCATGCCAGCGCAGCCTCTCATCTCTCCGGCGCTCAGGCACATCACCCTCGTCGGCGTATCGGAGTCCGCTGGCGCCTACATTACGCCCTTCGTCCGGGGCCGCATGACTTCCGGTTGCCCTATCCAGTCTCTCGACCTTGAGTTTGATTGGCCGATCGAGGTGGATTTGTTGGCGGAGTTGCAGGAATTCATTCAGGAAGGCTTGCAGGTAAAACTCACTTTCCCTCCGATCCCCCGTTGGACGTACAACGCATGGGAAGGACTGTCGGTTTGAAGAGACTGGACACTACAATATTTATGCATATAGTTCTTATTTCTTTTGTTGGAATTAATTATTTGCGCAGTGACACAAAGCATGTAGTATATTTATGAGATGGCTTTGCCGACGGGCACAAAAATAAACAACGGCGGTGTCCACTGCAAGACGGTAGTTTCTGTGGAGTCCTTGAGGAGAGCTTCCTCTACTATCTGGGTCTTCGCGCCTCAATTTTTATTCTCCTTTCCAGAATTTTGCGAAATGCAGCTCGGTCGGCGAGCCCTCATTCTCGCTTACGAGCTTCCCCGAACATTGTTGTTAGTGACGCCGTGAGAAACATCAACTTGAGCCTGGGAATATTGGGGAGCGATCGAGACTCGAGAGCGCAGATCACCCTCATCCCAAAATGGTTTTATTTGGTGATGCTTTGCATCACACCCGTCGCCCACCGAGGCAAACTTGTGTTTCCTCTTTTGGTTCCTCTCTTGCTTCACCCAATTCAAAGAACTCCCAGACACGTCTACATGCCCATGCGCTCGAACGTGCCGCACCATTCATTTCCTCAAATACCTTTACGTTTCTGCAAGTGACAATGGGCGCCGCCGCAGCATGATGTGGCTCTTGTCAGTGTTGAGTCCAGATCTCGATACGACTACCGATGGCCCCTCGACATGTTACCGATGCCTCCCGCTATCTGGAGCGACCCTGAAAGTTCAATTGCCGGCTTACAGCACAACCGCTTCCTGGGCGACTCTGACAGACATCTGGCGTCCGACGCCCGCCGGTGGCGGCGTGCATTTTAACTATGTCTCCAAGATGCCTACGGCGACGGCGTTCTCTTTCCCCGCAGATCATCTCTTTAGGAATGCCCGACGGTTTGCCGGTGTGACATACAACATATCTGGCATTCTTGGCAGGGCTATGAAAACGCTATATTCCGGCAGTAACTTGAAGTGCGGAATTAGACCGACTCTCTGAGTTCTCCGTTTTCTGTCGTAAACCATTTCTCAACTTGCGCGCGGATTTATCCGAGGCGAAACCGTCCAGCCTCACTGGACGGGGAAGTGCACTTCCCCGCTATCGTCACCTCTATTAATGTTAATCATTCTTCGACAGATTGCATCCCAGTCCGTGGGGTCAAGATGCCCTTAAGCGAGAGCGGCGAACTGACGGAGTTTGGTTCGCGAAGAAAACCAGGAAGGTTAGATCCTCAGGAGCTCAGCTCCAGTAGAGGAAGGAGAAACTAGCATGGATGGTAAGAATTATCCTGCCAACCTAGCCTGCAGCTATGTTGCATATATAGTTTGTATACGGGGCCCGTGCTAAATATATGACGTGGCAATTAGGCACGGATGATCAAATAATAAATGCTCCCGCGCAACTCACCTCCGTCCACCTTGCCGCATACTGTAACTTCCGGCAGCTTTGACTTTCTCATACATGTATCGCTTCTCTACCTTCTGTCTCTCATCCTTTCGCCCATATGCTCCTCCCAAGAAATAGCTCTCCTCTCTGCGCAATTCCTCCAGAGATTTTAGAGCATATTGCATACGAGCTCACCTGTCTCACACCCCTAGGACCTCCGTCTGCTCTGGTGCCGCTACTCCTCACCTGCAGAACCGTGAATGGCCAGCTTTCGGCAAATGCTGCGCTCTACTCGCGCATCTTTAGATTTAAATTCGACTCGGGCGCCGTGAAGCGGCGCTCGTTTCACCCGACGCCAAATCACTACTTTGACCAGCTTGTCTTGTACTGCACCCAGCTGCAGAAACTGCGCGAGCTCGTGCGGGCAGACGACTGTGACGAGGTGCTGTTCGGCGCGTATCTCATGATGCTCGAAAACGACGGCCGGAATGCGGCCCAGCTTGAGCATGCCGGCCTCGACTATTACCTCGAAAACTTTGTGTGCACACGGATGTGGGACAGCAGGCAGCTCGCCGACGGCTGGCCAAGCGACAACGTGGCCAGTGCCTGTGCGCTCTGGCTCATGTGGATGACTACGACGGAGGGTGAGTGCTCACACGCCTTTAAATCCACGGCGACTTATTTCCTCATAGCAAAATTGAAAGAGGAATCCCCTGCTCGGCGGAACCGAATAATTAGGGTCGTGCTCCCCTATGTCCTCGTTCCGTACCGCGTGAGTCTTCCCCGTAGGGGGTTTATTTTTTTTCGAAGGCTCATTTCAGAAGCAGTACGCATCGGCGCTTGCACCTCAAAATCACTTCCACCTCCCGCTCCGCAACGCCATCAACGCAGATTCCAACTCTATCGTCACCGCGCATGGTCAGTACCCGATATACCTCGATCCAGGACGTGCATGGTCCCAGGTGCACTTCTCCGCGCGCCCGGTTATCATCCCGCCACTCGTGACAGTCGCCGCGAAACTCGTGTACTTTTCTCGACGCGAGACAGTGCCTTTCATTGTCCCACCTCACCTCCCGCTCAACCGCGAGCACGCGCTAGCGGCCGGCATAACACGCGTCAGCCCGAATCAGGACGACATCCTCGAGGTTAATGCGCACCTCAACGCCCATCTCCCTGAGGTGCGGCCCGGCTGGGGCACGCCGCCCGACGGCGAGCCCCTCAGCATGCGCTGGGACAGCGACTGGTGGCGGCTGCGAAAGTGCTTCAGTATGTGGCGCGAGCCCGACCGCCGCCTGGGCCCCGTGTATGAGCCCGGCATCTTCACCGGTCTCTGGCAGGGCCGCATGCTCGTACGTCTGCATTATTTTCAGTCAACATCGTCACTCACGGCACGCAGACGCCCAGCGAGGACCACTTCAACGCGCTCGTGACGACGCGCGACTACCCGCCGCACTTCGACGAGGCGTACCTCGGCACCACCACCGTCCCGGTCTTCATGCGCATCGAGGAGCACCACTCGCTCGCGCCGCACGTGCCCATGCCCTGCGGAGGCGCGCGCGACGGCTGGGACGACGGGCTCGCGAACGGGTACTTCCCGCCCGGCGCGCGCATCCTGCGGCCCGACGCGCGGGGCGTCACCGTACGCGTCGATTCGGAGGACGCCGCGTACGAGTACGCCACGTACGGCGCGCCGGGCGCCCCTGCGCACGACGCGGCGGCGTGCGCGACGTGCTGTGCGCGGGAGGAGCTGTTGCGCGTGGGGCGCGGGCGGCGGGCGGCGGCGGTGCACGAGGAGCTCTTTGCGCGCGCGGGGCTCGGGCGCGCGTCGGTTGGCGGGGACGCGGACGCGGACGAGGAGGACACGCCGCCTGCGCACGACCCCGACCGCGTGCCTACGTGCAACGGGATCCAAGACATCATCTTCACGGGCGCGGTGCGTTCCCTCCCCTCCCCCTTCTCCACGGCGCAGCGTTACTCACTAACGATGTCTACTTGCAGACGGACTTAAGGCACGGGCAGGCGTGGAACCACTTTGAGTTCTATGGGCGGCTGCGCGCGTGGGATGGGATGATCGGGATCTTGCGCGTGTCGGTGAGTGGTGGCTGCTTGGTGGGCGTTCGTGTGTGCTGCTGGCTGACGGATGGGCGTGTGGGCAGTCGGACCCGCGGCTGGGGACGCTGTTTTTCTACGGGTACATCGTGGGGGGGCACAAGTTTGTCGGGAACTGGCGCGCCGCGCACCAGGACGTGGGCGTGCCCGCGTACGAGAGCGCGTTCACCATGGCACGGAGGGACGACTGAGGGCAGCTGGCCCGCCCGCGGACTGTATGTGCATACTAATTACTTCAATGGCCACTCACTGTATTACTGTAACACGCTACTGGATCACTACATTCTCCGCACTGACACATTATATTATTACTCCACTGCAATACAATTAAAAGGCCCTCGGCCCAGCATACATATAAGACGGCAGTCTGAGGCTCATGGTCATTTAGAAGAGACCCTCGATGGCGTTCTTGGCCGACTCCATGTCTCCCGCTATACCGAGCTGGTCGGCGCATCCGTTGCATGACAGCGGCTAGAAATGGGCATGTGAGATTAGCGTCGGACGGCGGAGCGGGTGTAGTACTAACCAGCTGCGCGACATCCTTGACGGCCGCGAGGATGCAGCCGGCATCGGAGAAGGGGTCTACAGCAGTTATGAGATGGCTGGCCGTGTTACGGAGAGGAAAGGCACGCACCAACTCCCGCCTGGGCGGCGGCAGCGGCGCACGAGACGACTGAAGGTGCGAGATCGAGCACACAAGCTTCAAGACACGTCAGTGGAGGTGTAATATGATAAAGAAAAGGAACTCACTCTTGATATCACAGGTGCTCTGGCGCATGCGGAGCGGGCCAGCTGAGACGGTGGCGACGAGCGCAAAGAGGGTAATGAGAGAGAACTGCATCTTGTCAAATATGGTGTTGGAAAGGCTGGTGAAGAGCAAAAGATGTTGGAATCAATAGAGCAATCCAGTATTAGCAGTGAACCTGTTGCAAACCCACAGGGGATTCAAAGAGTAACTACAACTTAAATACGACAAGAGTAGCAGTTAATTAGTAAGAATAAAGACAAATTAAAGGCACGATAGGTACAGCTATAACGGCAGGGACCTGGTAACAAAGTGTGCCACACAGGAGCAGTGTGTGCACATGCAACTCGTATTCCAACAAAAGAGCGGCAAGAAGAACGTCAAGTCTTTAGTAAAAAAAATGCGAGGGCGAAGAAAAAAGTGGCTCGGCCAGGTGAAAAAGAATAGAGAGCACTAGCACCCCACCTCGTATTTATATTGTCCATGCACTATGATGTAGTCGTCCCGTCGGATCACAACCTCATCATTCGAAGGTGGATCACCATACGAAACTAGATTCCCGGTAGTTCCCTTGGGGAAGGCCATCCAACTTGGATGACAATACAAGGTCGTTCCAGAAATTAGCATCCTTCCAGCAACCAGAGTGAGTCGGTCAGTCAAAGAATAGCGCGTAGACAGAAAGCCGGCCGGGTAGTCCTTTTTGAAATTGGTGGCAGAGGCAGAGTTGAATTTCGATGCAGCACGTGGTGCTCTCGGTTGCGTACGAAAGCGCTTCAGAATCACAAGTTGGGGCTTCATCGGCGCCGGCAAGGTAGGTAGTCGTTTCGTGGCGGCCTATACGAGGTTATCGAGCGAGGAACGAGCTAGTATCGATAAAGCGTCTGTCAAGAGAGACTATACGAGATGAGTGAGGAAGAGAGGGAACTGGTGCTTTGCACCAGAGCCGCGCTGCGCGCGGAATCGAGCGGGAGAGAGAGAGAGGGTGTTGGTGTGCACATGGGGTTCGGCCATCCCGGTCGACTGGCAGGCAAGGCAGCGGGGAAGTCCGGGTCGGAGGGAAACGGGATGCGGGCACGGCCGAACCCGTACGCAAAGGTTCTGGAAGAAACGAGACCCAAAGCGCCCCGAGCGTAAGCGAGAAAAACAGGGACGGGAGGGTGGGGGAAAGACGCGTGGATGTGGATGAGATGAGCGCTGAAAAGAACTTTAAAGACGAGATCGTCGAGGTGAAAGCCAGGTCAATGACAGGTGGCAGTGTAGATTAGATACGAGTAATCTAATCTACACAAGAAAGGTGTGCCAAGTTGCCTTCCACTCAGGCCGACTCGCAAGCTCGTCTTCCTGAGCTCGCACACAAGGGTTCGGATAGTTACCTCTTAAGTACTGCATTGCTGTAACACGCCACTGTATATTTTTCGCATTAACGCATTATATTATTACTCCACTGCAATACAATTAAAAGGCTCTCGGCCCAGCATACATATAAGATGGCAGTCTGAGGCTCATGGTCATTTAGAAGAGGCCCTCGATGGCGTTCTTGGCCGACTCCACGTCTCCCGCTATACCGAGCTGGTCGGCGCATCCGTTGCACGACGCCGGCTAGAAATGGACATGATTAGCGTCGGACGGCGGAGCGGATATAGCACTGACCAGCTGCGCGACATCCTGGGCGGCCGCGAGGACACATCCGGCATCGGAGAAGGGGTCTAAAGCAGTTATGAGATGGCTGGGCACGTTACGGAGAGGAGATGGACGCACCAACTCCCGCCTGGGCGGCGGCAGAGCCGCACGAGACGACTGAGGGTGCGAGATCGAGCACACAAGCTTCGAGACGCGTTAGTGGAGGTGTAATATAAGAACAGAAAGGGAACGCACTCTTGATATCGCAGGTGCTCTGGCGCATGCGGAGCGGGCCAGCTGAGACGGTTGCGACGAGCGCGAAGAGGGCAATGAGGGAGAACTGCATCTTGTCGAATATGGTGTTTGAAAGGCTGGTGAAGAACGAAAGAGTGGCAAGAAGAACGTCAAGTCCTTAGTAAAAAATGCGCGAAGGCGAAGAAAAAAGTGGCTCGGCCGGGCGAAAAGAATGGAGAGCACTAGCACTCCACCTCGTATTTATATCGTCCATGTATTCCAAATAGTCATCTCATCGGATCAGGGGACTTTACGACCATCATTCGAAAGTGGATCATACAAAAATAGATCCACAGGCGCGGGGTTTTAAGGTCATGGAAAGCGCGGGCCGCGATATCGCGGCTATGCATTCCCAGGACGTCCTCCAGCAGCCAGAGTCAAAGAAATTCAGGGCTAGACAGAAAGTCGGGGAGTCGTCGGTGGCGAAACGAGATTTAAATGCAAGGCGGCCGAGGTAGGCCGAGGTACTACCAATGAATACAGCCGGCGATCAAAAATCCATGTGTTCCGGGATGCTCCAATAATAGACGCTTCGAGCGGGTAGCCAAGCTACAAGCCGACAACACAGCGTTAGCTTAGCGCGGTCGAGGATGGCAAGGCAATAATCAGTAGTCCAGCATGGGACGAGAAATGTATTAATTGCTCGTTGCAGTAGGTTGCAGTCTTGGCTCTTCCCAGCACATGGGCAGGTAGAGGTGAAAAATTAGAAGTCGGAGGGCAAAAATAGCAGCAAGAGAAATAAGTACTAGCGGTTTCAGTGTCTGGCGATGTGTTTAGATGGCGTTTCAGTCGAGAGGACATAGCACAGATGGTTTCTGGTCCGAGGAAGGTGGAAGAAGGAAGTCCAAACAAGGCAACCACCATATCAGAACCAAATAACGCGTCGATCTGATGCGCCCATTTCTCGCTGGCACCTCCTCCAAACCTCCTCGGATGAAAGTCGCTGTAGTTGGATCCGGTGTCTCAGGACTTGGAGCTACATGGGTGGGTCTGGTTCTCATTTCCCAAATTCCGCCCAAGTAATCTTCGAGAACTAGCTCTTGAACGAGTACAGCGAGCATGAAGTCCATCTCTTCGAAGCAGACAATCGGCCGGGCGGGCACGCCAATACTGTCAAATTCACTCCACCTGGGAAGCAACCAGTTTATGTGGACACGTAAGTCGTCCACTTGAATGCCCAGAAACGAGCTGAAACATGCGCAGCGGTTTTGTACTTGTCGCCCGAGTTTGCGGCGATGGGCCTTTCTGAATTTCTGTTCCACAGATTGTTTTCAACCCCAGCACGTACCCGAATTTCATCAAATTCCTCAAATTGCACGCTATCAGAATTCTCCCCACCGAAATGACCTTCAGCGTCTCGCGCGACGGCGGCTTGTTCGAATGGGCTGGCAGCAATCTAATGACCATCTTCTGCCAGCCTTACCGACTGATAGATCCGAACATGTGGCGCCTCATCTACGATGTTCTCCGGTTTAACGCCTGTGCTAGGAGCATTATCACCGGCGATTTCGACGCAGAGTGTTCGATAGGCGAATATCTCGACCGAGAAGGCTATTCCGACTCGTTCAAGGATAATTACCTGATCGTGAGACAGTTTATCTCGTGTTCGCCTCGTTCTCAGACGCGTTGCAGCCCATGACAGCGTGCATATGGAGCACTCCACCCGATAAATGCGCCATGGACTTTCCTGCTAAAACTCTGGCAAGTCCTTTTGAGTTGTGCAATTCTCTCGTATTCAACGACCTCAGATACAATTCTTGAATAACCACCACCTGCTTCAAATCACAGGAAAACCTTCGTGGTTGACACTCGAAGGTGGCAGGTCAGTGCATCTTGCAACCATGTCTTTTTGCTTATATCGATTTCCCCCGCAGCCGAGTATACGTCAATAAAATCCTGTCGAAACTCCCGGACGCACAGCTCCACCTTTCTACGCCTGTAACATCAGTCAGCACGTCAGTAGGGACGAGCACCGTGCAGTTGACGACTGGCAGCGGCAGCACAGAAACCTACGACCATGTGATTTTTGCTTGCCATTCGGACACGGCGTTGTCGATCCTCAGAGCCGGGGAGGGGATGACGGCCGACGAGGACGAAATACTGGGCATGTTCCAGTGGAATCGGAATGAGGCCGTTTTGCATTCAGACGTCAAAGTACTTCCTCCTGGCTTGCCCTTGTTTAATTAAATTACAACTGAAATCTTCCAGCTTATGCCTCGGAGCCGGTTGGCTTGGTCGTGCTGGAACTACCTCACCCAGTCGGTGTTGGACTCGCAGGGCCGGCGGAAAGCCAACTCGGATCAGGTCTCTTTGTATGTCGCCGCGTTTCGTCTGATGCACTGTACTCACGCTTTTCAGAACCTGTATGTCCTTGCGTCAACACCACCGTCCTCTGATTATCGTAAACTCACCCAATTTTTCTTTTGCATAGACGGGATGAACGACCTGCAGCATATCCCTGAGGCCAAGTACGGCCCTGTCCTCGTCACGCTCAATCCGCCGTTCGAGCCCCGGAAAGGCACCGTTGCCGGGCGATACCAGTACGACCACCCCGTCCTCGATGCCCGGGTTCGTCCGCAGCTGCCGTCCCACAATATATATAATACTGACCCGCCCCCAGGCCGTCCGCGCCCAAAAGCTGATGCCCAAAATCCAGCGCACGCGCTCGATCTCGTACGCGGGCGCGTACCTCAAATACGGCTTCCACGAGGACGGGTTCGCGTCCGGCCTGGCCGCCGCCAGCCACCTCATCCCGCGCGCCGGGCGGCAGCTGCCTTTCGAGATCGACTTGGAGGTGGATCGGCAGCCGCCGAGTGCATGGATCGCGGTCGCGTTCTTCGCGCTGTTCGAGGCGACGGGCGGGAGGGCTGTTGTCGGGTTTATGGGCACCTGTATCTTGAACATCGTTGGATGGTGCCTTTGGCGCGCTTTCGGCTGGGGGGAGCAGTTAAGGAAGGTGAAGACGGAATAGTTGATATTGGCAATTGCGGGCAATATATGTGCTGGCAATAATTCATGCGAAGGACATTACCCGCAGGCTGTTGAAACTAACAAAATGGCTTGATAATCGCAAGGTCTGGTCTTGGTTCAAATTTATATTTACTCTCAAGTTGCATTTAAGATGATGTGCAACGAGCCAACTGCCGCCACCTCAAAGGCATTTTTTCCGCTAGTTCCTGAGGATGTCGGGATAAGACTCAGGATAATATTGACTTACAGTAGCCGTCAGAACACCGGACGATGTAAATGATGGCCGTCTAACGTGTCAGTGTAATTTTCGAGGGCGGAGCGGAGGAACGGTAAGAAGCGTGGTTTCCGACATTGCGAACGACCTCGTCAAATCTGGAAGTACACAGGCAAACAACTCGAGGACCCTAGTTTCATCTGAGGAGCGCAGACTGTGGGGCGTGATATCGTAACGAAGGATTTGAATAATCGACGGAGCCAAAATTCAAAGGAAAGTAAGTCATCGAAAGGTTGAATGAAGCGCTATACGAATATATATAAGGAAAGAACGATAGAAAGCTGTGGAGAAAAGACATGAAAGGGAAACAGCTTCAACCATACATCAACATCAACCTGTGGAGAAAAATAATTCAAATCGCAAGCGAGAAGAAATCTTGGAGCGTCTTTACCTTGGATCCAGTTTTCTTCCTCAGTCCCGACGTGAATTTCCATCCCCTCTGCTACAAGTTGTTGAAAGGCTCGGATGATATCCGCATCGGGTTTATGTTGACGGTAAAAAATTAATGTGAATGATTTTATAAATGGGCTAGATGAGCGTCGAGTGGAGAGCGCGCTAACCAACTTCTCGTAATGGGCATGGTCAAGGTTTAATCCGGTAACCGTGAGATTGTGGAGGTGAGGAAAAAATTCTTGGGGAGGGCGGGACAGCGCCTGGAGGAAAACGAGCAGATCTTGAGAATCACCGCCTGAGAGGTGGAGATCTTCCAGCTTGGGGACAAGGCCACATAATTGTATTATACCACCCGAAAACTCAGCACGCAGGAACTGCAGACGCAGTGACTGCAATGGAGGCGACGACCGTCTCAAAAATGCCAGGAAATCGTCCGCGGAAATGTCGAAGAACGAAATCGAGAGGCTTTCCAAGGCAGGCAGCGTAAGACGGTGCAACATTTGGATGCTAGCATCCAGACTCAGGTGCTTGAGGCTGGAATGTGTCAAAATGGATTGGCTCGTGAGCCGGCCGTAATAATTCCAGTGGGCCGAGCGGTCTCGGTGAAAGATCCCGTCAAACGTGCACTTGACGAGATTCGGGGCGACGCGCAACATCTCAACGCATTCGTGGGGGGTGTCGGAGTACTCATCCTCTCGACCTCCCGCAATTTCGCATTGTCCGATGGTCAATGTTTTCAAGGACGGGAATGGCATCGTCATCTGGTCGAGCTCATCTCCGGACGAGAGATACATCTCCAGGGTCTGCACCTGCTCCTGCGCACTTCGAGGTAATGTGAGCGTGAGATTCGAGTCGAGGGATCCGTGCAGGGAAATCGAGAGGGGTAATTTCCGCGCGCGATCAAGCCAAATCTCGAAGAGTGTGTCGAAATGCTTGCCAACTCGTGGCAATTCCACACGGATGGCTGTCCACAGCGAAGGAGTGGAAAGGGCGATACGACTCCACAAATGGCATACGCCAAGGAATACCATCGGAGCGGTACTTGAATCGGGTCGAGGAATAATGGGGAGGCAAAGCGTGAAGATGTCGGAGGAGACTTCGAGGGGCAATCGTGCCATCGGGTCGAGGACGGCATTGAGGTCGCGTCGCGCGTCACTCCGGTTTTTTTCCAGGTCTTTGAGGATTTGCTTCTGGCGCTTTATAGTGGATGAGAGATCTGTGATACGGGCACGGAGCTCAGTCGCGGACGTCATCGACGGAGCTGGTGGCGAAGAGCAAGAGAGGGGTTACCAAAAGAGTAGCAAATAACCCGATTTGGATGACTCAACGCCACAGCAAAAGAAATAGAAATTCAATAACCATCCTCCACGCCTTTTCAAAAAAAACACATTCGAGAAAGGAAGAATGATAACGCAAGTAAAATCAAAGGAAATTTTCTTCTAGGGGACGGTCCTCCTTAAAGTCAGCTACTGGAAGGCGATTCTAGGGATCCCCACCGTATCCGTATTTACGGTTTACGGTTACGGTTTTACGGTCACCGTGACCGTACCGTAAGGCTCTGGGGAGGAAGTCTTACGGTTACGGATACTACGGGGTGCGTACAGTTTACGACCGTATTCTTACGGCCGTATACGGCCTCTTACGGACCGTAATCCAACCCAAAGTGGTTCGATTCTGTCTTATTTTGGGCACGCCGGCTGAGGAGAAGCCGGTAATGACGCGGCGCCAAGCCCTGCTTCACCATCACTTGACCTTCGCCCCACCGTGAGTTGTGGCGCACTGGCACGGCGCGTCAAATCCCTGGGCCGCCATCAAGTTGGATGTACACCTGATAGACTCCTCAGCTCAAGAAATGGCCAAGTAGTTGTAAACTGGCAGCGAAGGATCTGGACTCAGTAGGTATCCACAATCGGCCGCACTCGCGCATTCCCATCAGCAATTTGAAATATTTAACGCATATAGATAGTCGTCGGTCGAAAATTCTGTCGCTAATGGCCAGCCGGTGCAGTATAAAAGAGGCGAGCAAGGCCGTTGCGCTATCCTCCAGGTACTTGATCGCCAACTGTGATGATACTTTTCCTTGCAAACACCGGTATATAGCTCCTGGAGGTCATCGGGGCCGTAGAGAACTTGCCAAAAAAGAATGCTCGGGCCTCCGCATATCAGGAAATCGTCACCGTCCCACCGGATACCGAGGAACTTGACGAGTCGGGGGGAGCCGTCGCCGTCGACGATGAGGACGAGGGCGAGGATTCGGATGCTCCGATGCCTTTGGGCATCAAGGCGTCGGTACTACGAAAGGTCAGTATTCTTGACGGTCCGCCCATAATAACACTCCTGACTTTTGATCACTTATGTTGCCACAGTTCTTGACCCGCGTTTCAACTACAAGAAGCTTCGAAAAGACTATGCTCAAGATCCTGAACTCTCGCAATATCTCGAGGCGCAGAAGGCGACGCTCCGCGCATACTTCGATGAGCATTATCCAGCTGCTCCGACGTCGAAGCCGTCTGCTGCGACCACCGCCACCAGTGATACTGTACCATTTCGACCAAAGGTTCAGGTGACGGGTGACGGAGGATCGTGAACTTAACAATTTTGGCCTAGGTGACGGTGACGGCGCAATTTTCAGGCCCAAAAAGGCTCGAAAACATCAAAATTTTCAGTCCGGCAAATCCCGGACTGCCATTTATGGTAATTTTCTCATGATTGCCGAGAAATGAACATCAAACCCAGTGAACAATTGAGGTGACGGGTGACATACCGTGAACCTTTGGTCGAAATGATACAGTAGCTCAAACCAGCCCAAGGTGATTAACTTTGCTGCCTTCGACCAGGGCTCGGACGTCGAGGATGAACGCGATGAACTGGACACCTATTTCGATGCCCCTCGTGTACCTCGTGACGCCGACCCGGTTCAGTGGTGGTACGCCCGAAAGGCGGAGTATCCCCGCCTGTATCGGCTGGCACGCGGCATTTTGTCGATCCCCGGTATGATTCCTCACCCATGTGTCCTCGCATCGGTATTGACGAAATCATCGGGCTCTGCGGTTGCGGTGAAACGAGTGTTTTCGGGTGGAAGAGACACTATTTCTCTTCGGCGTTCACGTCTGAAACCGGAGACGATTCGTACCTTGATGCTGCTCAAGCATCACCTTCGTCTGAGGCGCAAGTCTCTCGAGGATGTACTCCTTGACTCCCAAGACTAGCACATCCTTCTTCTGTTGTTGTCTTGTTTTTGAAAATTTTACCGTTTCATTCCCTTTTTACGGCCGTAATGACCGTAAAATACCGTAAATACACTGTACCGTACCGTAAGGCCCTCTGAGACCATGTTTACGGTTACGGTTACGGCTGGTTCGTGACCGTAATTACCGTAATTTTTACGGTCGTAACCGTATACAGTACGGTGGGGATCCCTAGGCGATTCCAGTCCCCATTTTCGATGAAATCCTCCACACTCGTGTATTTCCTGTCTAATCGCACCAACCAATCGTCCATATCATGGTTATACAGATAATAAGCGTCATCAGCAGACAAAATCATCGGGCCCCGGTCTTGGCCATAGGAAACAAATATGACTGGGACGAGGCCAGCCACGCCATACCACGCTTGCAAATACTGCGGTTCTCCGAACCAAGCGGCTACATGTCCTCAGCGCGCCCAGCTACATGACCAGGGCTCTGGAAGCTGTTCGTCTGGGACGGAACCCCATTTCTTGAGCGCTATGTCAATTTCCGTAGCACATCCTCGATGTTCGGCAGTTATGCGGGGCTGATGTTCCCACCCTGTCTGAGTCTGGACTGCTTTCCCGGCCCGCGGATTGAAATGACTGGCCTTGGTCAATTATGGTTGGTCTGCGGCGACGCGGAACCCTCTACCGGAGGTCCGGGGAGATGGCACTTCGCAACTCGCCGTGGTCGTGCCTGGGAATCGACACAATCATCAAGGGTTAAATGACTAGTACTCGAATAGGATCGCACCAGCAGGGTCGTATCCAGTAGTTCCATAGCTTTCCAATCACCATTCTCGGGAAAATCTTCGACCGACGAGAAACAGCCGCCAAAGTGAAACATTTGCGGGATAAATTCAGATGTCCACAGGGAAACATCGTTCTGAACATGATGGCGTTGGATCTGCAAGATTGAACCACCTTCCGACTTGGTCCAAAAGAGGGATTCGCCAATTCCATCCGTGCCAAACCGCCCAATTGCATGTCCAGGGCTCCGGGAGATGTATATCGGGCATGAAGAAACACCGACGCGAGGCGGCGTCAATTGCGGCCCGCCATTCTGCGTACACATCCCGCATGACCCGTGGTTCATATTTCCAATGGGTGTGCTGAAGAACACGTTCGATGATTGTGCATGAAAGAAAAATTAAAGGCGTACCTCGAGGTCTCCCAAACGAAGGCATTTGTTGCCACGATTCATAGCGGCGGAAGGTGGGCTCCTCACAATGCCCTTCCACGTCATCTTGTTCCAGTCGGCCTTCTCTATAAATTCTTTCGCTGAACTGTCTTGTAACATATCGTGTTCAAACTGATAGACGTCCTGGGAAGGCTCGTCATACAGGCAGGTTCTCATTCAGAATTCCAATTCTAGCATTCGGGATTCCAGCGGGCCTGACGTCGTGTTGGAAACGGGGTGTGTAGTCCGAAGAAGTCTGGTGCACGTCAGATGGTGGTTAGCTTCTTAGAGAACGGAGTTCGTGACCGACCTTGCGGAGATGCATGTCCCAGAAACGCAGTGGGCGTTGAGCGGACGTTCTTCTGGCGTGTTTAAAATGAGGCATGACACTGGGAGTCCTGGAGAACGTTTTCCGAGTGCGACTAACATTTTTTCCGAGACCGAAGGAGTCATGTTTTAGGAGAAGATACCAAATACGAGCGAATGTCCTGATCCGAATCCGAGACAAAAACAAAAATGATTTGAAAATGCAGGACACAAATATTGGGGACTGGGGTCAAGCTTTGTTGTCTATTTGGTGTTCATTATTCTACGAGGTGGTTGGACTGTGAAAAGTCCCATCAGGTCGAACGGTGGCTCACAAACTACAATTGATGGGAAGCGAATTAATGGGACTGGTTTAGACCCAATACTCGATATGCTCTGCGCTATCAGTGAAGAATACAGAACCTAAACAAATATGATGAGATAGATATTGGAGGAACCAGATGGAGCGCATGCCTATGTGAATTTCCAATCCATCTGCAACGAGCTGTCGCAGAGCCACGGTAATATCAGCATCGGGTTTCTTGTTCACGTTCATTAAAATAAGCCGGAAAGTGTGTATTTTCGACTGGCGAGATGCAAACCGAGCGGAGAGCGTGCTAACCAACTTCTCCCATTGCGGACGGTCAAAGGTGAATGCCGATGATCCGTGAACCTCGAGAGTGCGGAGGTGGGGAAAGAAATCCTGAGGAGAGCCAGCTAGCGCGGCGAGAAAAAGGTCCGGAGTTTCGAAATTGCCTGATAGGCTGAGATCTGTCAGCATGGGGACCAGGCGCGGGAGGCTCTGCACTAGGCCGCTCCAAGACTCATGATATGGAACCAGGATGCTAAGTGACTGCAATGGGGGCAAGGACCGTGTCAAAAATGCCAGGAATTCATCCCTGGATATCATGTGCGAAATCGAGAGGCTTTCCAAGGTGGGTAGCACAAGATATAGCAAAATGATACAACCACTGTTTTCAATAATTAGGTGCTTGAGGCGGGGATGGGTGAACATGGAATCGGCGTCGGGTAGGCCGGACCGGTAGTAAATCCCGGTAATTGTGCACTCGACAAGTTCCGGGGCGGCGCGCAACATCTCCACACATTCGCTGGGATCGTCGGAGTAAACTTCCCCGGTGTCGTGTGCACCGATGGTCAATGTTTTCAAGGACGGGAATGGTGTCACCATCTGTTTGAGCTCATCTCCGGACGCGATATACAGCACGAGGCTCTGTATCTGCACACTTCGATGTAATAGCATGGTGAGGAGCCCCGGATTTGAGTCCAGGGATGCGTGCAGGGAAATCGAGAGGGGTAGTTGTCGCGCACGATTGAGCCAAATCTCGAAGAGTTTGTCGAACTGCTTGCCAACTCGCGGCAAATCAGCACGGATGGCTGTCCACAGCGAGGGAGTGGCGAGGGCGATACGACTCCACAAATGGCATACACTGAGAAATATCATGGGAGCGGCACTGGGATCGGGATGCTGAGGCGCACTAGGAAGACAGTGCGTGAAGATGTCGGAGGAAACTTCGAGGGGCAATCGCGCCATGGGGTCGAGGACGGCATTGAGCTCGCTCCGCGCGTCGCTCCGTTTTTGTTCTAACTCCCGGAGGACTTCCTTTTGACGTGTGATATCCAAGGAAAGCTCCTCAATGCGTGTATGGAGGTCTGACACGGACGCCATTTGTGAGACTTGCCAGTTGGCAACTTGGAAAGGCTGAAGAAAGAAACGCTGCTGCACAATAAAGATCAACAAAAGCGTCCTGATTTGGACGACACGAGAAAGCGCTCTTCGGAACGCACTTATAGCAATTCAGGCGAGGAAAGAAATAATATTTAAACCTGGAATTGCGTAGGATATACAGATGCGAATGCTAATAATCGTTACTCTAATAGTTAGACACTCTAGAGGCCCGCAGCGGCCTTCATTTTAGTGAAGTTGGGCGTGCCGAGACCCTACGAAAGAGGCGGAAATCAGCAAAATGCAGCAAAAGATGCAAAGCAAAGAACTAACAGTGACCGGGTCCCACCCTGCCCTGGCGGTGAAGCCCTTGGCGCCGCAGCCGGGGTTGCTGCCGGTGGTAACGTCGTTGAGCATGCTGGGGTTGGCGTAGAGCCACGGGTTGAGGAACCCGAGGGGCGAGTTGCCGGCAGCGATGAGCTGGTCGTTGAGCAGGCCGATGACGCTCGCGAAGATGGGGGTCGAGCACGAGGTGCCGTCGACGCCCTCGGTGGTTCCACCGGAGACGATCTGCACATTCTCGCCCTGTGCAGAGACGTCAGGGTACCCGCGGCCAGAGGCGTTGAACAGGCCCTTGTTGGTGGTGCCCTGCGCCTTCAGGAAGGCGGCGACGGCGGTGGACTGGTAGTCAGGGGCTGGAGGGGAACGATCAGCTAAGAGCGGAGGGAGGGGAGCGAGAGCGGCGTACCACCCCAGTAGTTGGAGAATCCGCCGCTGGAGAAGGTGGAGGCGGTTTCGGGGGAGGTTCCGTGGACGGAGCCGACGGCGGTGAGGAAGGGGCAACCTGCCGGGAAAGCAGCCTGGTACGTTGTGCACGTCTGCGCCTGTCCACCTTCAACGCCACCATCACCGGATGCAAAGAGCACAGATGTTCCACGGGCGCCAAAGGCTGCATACGCAGTGCAGAGCTTGCTGTAGACAAGTTAGAAAAAAAGCCGGCGGGAGGAAGGACATGCTTACAAGGCAAGAGCCTTGGACATGTCGGTCTCGTTCTCGCCGTAGGACGTGGACATGACCTGGGGGACGCTGTCCTCGTCCGAAAGGAAGTTCACGATGTCGAGGAAGCCTTCGAGGTCGCCATCTTGGAAGCTCTCGCCGACAGAGACGAAAAAGACGGGGACACCGGTGGCGACGCCGACGGTGTACTGGATGTCAAGGTTCTGATTTTCCGGTCAGTGCGAGGAAATACGAGGGCAAAACCGGGACGTACAGCTTCGATGCCAGCAGCGCTGGCACCCTGGGAGTTCTTGCCGCCATCAAGCTCCTGGGTGGTGAAGGTGGTGCTCGAAGACATGTCGCTGCGGAAGGACGTGAGGAAGGACTTCAGGTCGGCTCTGCGGGCGAATTGCTCGATGAAACCGGCAACGGCGATGCTGTTCGAGGACTCGGTGGCAGCGGTGGTGGGGATTTTGTAGAGGGACTGGAGGCACGCTGAGACGGGCGTTAGGAGCCAAATTAGACGATAAAAAGGAAAAATGCGCACTGGGAGTGATAGTGGTAGCGCACGATGCGGCGGCGTCAGCCGACACTGCGGAAGCGGGCTGGGGAACAGAAAGGACTGGGCTGAGGGAGATGGGGTTGTTAAAGATGGTGGTCGGGTGGATGTGGTCGATGAAGTCCGCGACCTCAGTGGGGAGGGAGAAGGAGAGAGTGCGCGCATACGTCTTGCCTGATGCGATGTGCGTGAAGGTCTCGTATTTGGCGGACAGCATGTCGTTGGCCTTGGAGACGGGGACGGTCACCGCGAGCCAGTCGCCAGCAGAGGACGACTTGTTTGCAACGAGCCCGTGCGAGGCAAGCCATGCCTGGACTGCGGCGACAGCCTCATCGGTGGGCGCAACGAAGGCGTTAACCTGGTAAAAGAAATCAATGAGATTAAGATGCCATCCACCATAGAACAATTCCTTACCTCGGCCTTGGTGAGATGGTTGCCGTAGCTGGAGCTCGACGGAGTGCTGACGTCAAGGAGAGCCTTCTCCAGGCCGGCAACGTCCTTGGAGGGGAGGGCGATGCGGAGGTTAAGCGAAGAGGAGTCGGCGGCGGGGCCGACCTTGGCAAAGCCTTGGGGCGCGCTGCTAAGACTTTCTTGGACGACGAAAGTCTGGAAAGCAGGCCCGGCGGCAGCCAGAGAGAGGATGGACGCCAAAAAGAATGATGTAACAGACATGATGCCGGATTCTCGCAGGATGCTTGGGAGATGGGGAATATCCTGCCAAGAACCGCGCCCTTTATATTCCCCTTGGCGTCGCGGTCGTCTTCGCTCTAGGGGTCTGTATCGCGTTCGCCCACATGTACCGCATTGTAACGTATGAGCTGCACACGACCGCATCAAGCCTGCACGAGCAGGAACTGTCATCAACATGTGGAAATCCATTATGAAGATTTTCCCGGCCGGCTGATATGCAACGCGTATAGGTACAATGTCCTATACCTGGAAAATTAAATCCGGGTCTCAAATTTTGGGGCAGTGGCGTACCTAGGACGCTAGCGCGACCAGTCTCAAGTCCAAGGATCCCGGGAGAGTCGACACTAATTTATTGAGAGAAGAAATGGTCAATGAAGAATGCCAAGGATTGTTTATAAATAGCTCAATGAAGCACTTGAAAGTTGGAAGCACAGTTCACCGAAAATCAGCTCCCAGCTAACCTCGAATCGCGAGGACCATCATCATCATGGCATGCCAACCGAATGGGACACAGCGAGAACCTGTACATGATAGTGTTATCTTAACCAAAAACATGCGTGCCCGACTGACCATGATTGTTGCTTTGATTGTTGGGAGGATTCAGCGTGGACCTGGCTTCCGACCTGCTTCAACGCCGCCGAACGCCAAAGGGCCTCGGAGGGGCAGCGCTCAGCACCAGTGCTCCTCGAGATAAACCGGTAAGGACAAGCCCGGGCCCGGAGTCGTTGAGGGTATTGGACTTGCTCGAATTTTAATGATGGTTTGCCATCATTAACGCTCATTGAGCAAGTTCGACAAGGTCATCGAGCCACAGTTTACAAGATATTGAGGCATGCACAATGAGCGGATACGATTTTTGTTGGTCGTGGCGAAATGGTAAGAGCAAACTGTGAAAAAGCGGTGCATGATGCTTATGTGATCAAAGATACCTTTGCTTCAAGTTTGACTCCGCGTGACGAAAAAAAAAAAAACCGGGCGTACTAAATCCGCTGTTTTCCTTCACCGGCATAACATCCTCGTCTTCAACTCTTCGCTTTCCAGTTGCTTTATGGCTTCAAAGTTCCCACAGTTTTCAAGTGAACGGAAATTCTCCGGCTCAGCTGCCTTCACGTTATCCCTACTCACAACTAGACTAACGATTCCAATATTCTCTCGTTGATTTGACTCTATCAAAAATCTGTCTGCAGTTATAACTTATCGTTCTATCAAACCTGGGGATAGTACCGTCAAGCTTTCGTTCGGCTTCAGATAGCGTTCCTTTTCGCTCCGCAAAACTCTTGTGGGGTCAAGATGCACATCGGCCCGAGTAATGCCTCATGCAGTGAGCTTCTGCCGATCGTGTGCGCGGCTCCGTGGCGGGAGGGCTACTTAACGCTCAAACACACTCTGGAGACCTCGCACGTCACGCCAGAACATCTATTTTGTACACAAATCTCATCCCATCTTCCACTTTGGGTAGGTCCCGTCAACAGTTCCTAGAGTCATCACTGACGAGTTATCAGCAATTCGACCTCAACTTTCCGATTGCAGCTCTGCTACCGCTATTTCGTTGCCTTCTGGGTCTTTGCCCGCCCTCGAAACATCGTATTTGCGGCCCTCGCTATCCTTATCCTCCAGCGACATGGTCATATCCGAAACAGGCTACGCGCATTGGCACTGGCCTGCAGACTCAGAAGCACTGCAGGCTGCTCCTTCGATTCGTGAAATAGTTTACGAGCCGACTATACCTTTCACGCCCGAAGAACTGGAGCTCTGGTGCCAGATGCGGTAGAACAAGCAATGGGTAGTGACGGTGTCGGTGTCGCTATCGGTGTCGCTCGCCACGTGATGTTGTCCCCGAGTTACTGTCCGAGTATCTGCCTTCCCTGGGCCCAGCTCAGTGCCACCAGCTTTCCTTACAGCGCCTTTACACCGGATATGTGGTGCTCCATTTTGAGCGAGTAACCACGACTGGAGTTATGTAACGTTGTTATGGCTCAGTCTAAAGATTTCTCCGGATGAACGACAGTCAGCCTCACTCGTTATCTAACCCACCTCAATTTTCTCGGGATCGTGGCCTTCTTTGGTGGAGCAGAAAACCTGCTCAGCCGTCCTGTGGTGCCGAAGCTCAAGGGATTCTCTCAGATCGGCTTACGAGTCTCCCCAGAAGCTTTCCTGGATTTTCAGGCCCGGGCACGCTTCGAACTGGAAGCCATCGGACTAGCTTCTCCCATTACAGAGGACGACGTAGAATTATTCCTCGGACCTTTATCTCATCTCAAATGGCTTGGGTTCATACATATGTCGACGGACCATTTTCTGGGATCCTTCTGGGATCGTCTTCGTCGCTCCAAGATTCTTCCCAGCCTGGTGGAATTTATGATCCGGCCAACAGCTGCGCAGATCTCCTATCTGGTGGATATTATTGACGGGCGCTGACCCCAAATCTCATCCAGGTTGGCATCTTCGTCTCCTTCGACGACGAGGAACCCTGGCCTGATTCTGGGGAAATCATTAACCTTTTGCGTCTTCAGCGTCTGTTCGTATCGCAGGAGCGTATTTTGACACACCTCAGGGTGCCTGTTTTGCAGCAAATAGCGTTTGACACCAATGTACTGGATCGCAATTATCTCACTACTTTCGACCCTTTCGTGGTACGCTCTGGTTGTACTTTGCGCAGACTTTGCTTTAATGGGACGCCTACCACCCATAACATGGCCGAAATCCTGCGACATTATCCTTCTCTCGTCGAACTCGTGGTCATTGTCCGCTCATCCGAGAGCGCCAACGATTTGATTTCCCATCTGAGCATTTCCAACTCCACTGCCAGCGCGGCGACATTCCCACAATTATCTGGATTTTATTTCGGACGTACGGAGGACGACTGCATCGATAATTGTATCGATTATAATCACTTTCTTCATATGCTACAATCGCGTTGGAATCAAAGGATTGTGCTCTCAAACGCGCTGTTCTGCTCGCAGAAATGGGGTCGGGCCCAAAGCCTACGACGCTTCGCGGTCTGGATGTACTTCGTCGAGAAGGAATGGATATTTTAGTCCTGCAGGTAGCGGAGGCGGTGGAGATCATGGATGGTTGGACCTAAAATCAAACGTGGAATTGAATTTCGGGGACTGTACCCCTCTCGCATTGTCTATAAATCGTGCCTCAGAATCTCGTTCTTGCCAAATTCTCGACTCGGAAAGTACCTCGTCTCGCTAGCAATCGGGGAGGAGGGGGACTGAGCTCTACGTTCGTGCGAGTCTGATTTCGTGACATAAGACTACAGTTACAGCGGTACTGTAGGCCATATTCATTACACCTGAGTCTGGAACACTTTACATGATTATATTAGGATCGTCACTTGTTCAAGAGACTAACTTCAACCGAAGTTCAACCATCCGGTTGCATTTTCTTAAAGTGGAATTTGGTTGTTGGTTGCGAGCCGAGACTTCTCCGTTCTGTAACTGACTTACGACGAGGATACAATAGAAATCTCAAAAATATTTTTTTCACCAGTAACGGCTCCCAGCAACAAAAAAAATCCGCAGCCCCGCACCTTTTCAAATCGCGGACTTGCCGTTCCCGCTACATAATAAGTCGCCGGCAATTTCTTGTCTCGGTATGTATTAGTACTGCATTTATAGTCCCAGTTGGGGTAATAAAATATCCAATAAGCGACTGGATGAACACTAAGCTTGGGAAAGCTTGGGAAATAGGGAGCACAACTCAGAAAGTATCGGTGACAATCCAGTCTTGGTTCGTGTTGTCTCCCGTGCCAACGAGGAGATCACAAGCCTAAATTTGGAGCTTGAAAAAAGGTGCCAGATGAACAGGAACGGAGTGAGATATCCATACGACTGACCTGGTTCCCGGGGGTCTCGACTCCGTCGGTAAGGTCGAGGCACTGATATCGTGTTCATGAATGACATTACGCGCAACTGAAGGCAACAACTCACCTCCTTCGGAAGGTTGTGGTTGTTGATAATACCCGTCTCGTGGCTCCATCCCTGCGCCGCGTTTCCAGGAACACAGGGAGAGAGAATAATCTTGACCCCGTCGTTGACGTTGGCCGCGGGACTCATGCACAGGTTGTCGTAGATCACAACCTGGCCGCTGTGGCTCGGGTCGGACCACGTCTGCGCGGCGGAGCCGGGGCTGCAGGGTCAATCACAACCGATGCGTTAGCCGAGTTGGCCGACGCTGCAATGCAGAGCGACATGACGAACCTGGGGGCTGTTAACGATGTTCGTTGGGTTATTCGGAAGTCATACGAGGTGGGAAGGTTGACGGCGTCTGCGTTCCATTTCTGGTTGTCGTTTTGCTGGTCACAGTCCCAAATTTGGATCTAGGATTTTGTTATATTAGAACCATGTTGAAGATCGTGGAAAGTGCGAAGTGATCGCACCTAGTTGCCGTCTGTCAAGTTACCATTCGTCAGGTCCACGCACTATGAGGAATTCTTGGTTCAATACAATCGCGAACAAACAAAAAAAGATTGGCGGGGCGGCTGTTGTACACTGACGAACCTTATTTTGTCCAGACTAGGTGATGCTCTGGTCTGAGATAGGGATCCACCGATTTGGTCTAATGGCCGGGTCTGGGCATTGAGGTATAATAATTTAGAGGATACTCACTGGTATTCCCGGTGGCGCAGGTCCAGACCATTGGTCACATCCAAACACTTATGATGAGGTGAGCACTTTCAAGCGAATCGAACCAAAATCTAACAGCAAGCATACCTTGTCCCCGAAAATTTTCAGAGGGGCAACCACGCTTTCACTATTTGGGACAACGCACGAGTTGAGGGCCGTAGCATTGGTACCGCAGTCCTTGATAATCACTGCTGCGCCATCCGCGTTGCTCGTCGCAGTTAGACAGTTGCCATTACCTTCGAAGTCGCCGCCAAACCAGGGCTTGAGATATTATATTGTTTTCAACTTCAAAATCCTCACCAGCGGTAAGCACTGTTTCGAACTTGACGGTTTGGCCTGCGCTGGAAACAAAAAGCGTAAGGTGGAGCGGGTATTAAGCGCAAATTTGAATACACCTACAGTTGGGCGTTGGCGAAGAGAGACAAGGAGATGGAGGCCGAAAGGACAGAAGCGACGTTGCGGACAAACATGTTGAATCAAGAGAATTGAGAACCGGAGGGAATGGAGATCGCTGTGATGTTTGAGATGCCTTTGATTCATGCTCGGTAGCACTCGCTAGGGACTGAGTACTGAGTAGCGGACGGGAATGCCCACCGTGCGAGAGAGTAAATGGTAAGAATCAATTGATCGTACGCGCCGAACTAAAAATAAGCGGTCAGTGGAGTCGAATCGGCTACATAGCTGGGGCTAGGCTGGACTAGGGGCATCCACAGTTTCATTTTGAAGCTTGGTTGAAGGACGGCGACGACTCCCCGCCTCGCCGTGATCCTTGGTTAATTTGTTCCGAACTCGCCGGGATCCGAATCCGCTCTCAGCACGGAGTTTGGCTATAAAATTTCACGGAGAAGAATGTTGTGCGAAATTCTACTTAGCTCGAGTACACAGGACGAGGGAGCGGCTTACTTTTGTTTTGTATCCTGACGTTAGTGCTGGTCTTGTGTCGTGTGGATCGGAACTTAATTGACACTGATCTACGAAGTTCATTCGAGTCGTGCATCTCGTCGGTTTTGTGCTTCAAATTAACATTGACTGAATAGAATTAGAAGACATCGGCTGTGCGAGTTGTTTGCGCTTTACTAACGGATCGCGGGCTCCTGGGAGGATTTCCACCACACGGCAAGGTTCAAACCCGAGCTCGAAGGCTGTTCCATTGCTTTTGCCTGCTGACTTGAACCATGCTGTGTAATTGAAGCCTGCGACACTTCCACTCCACTCCACCGCTTACCTCCAAAAGCACTGCTAACGTACAACCGCGGGAAGCCATCAGCGAGTCCTTGAGGTATAAAAGGCCTTCGAACTCACCCATAAACTATATCCAAATCTTCCACACAATGCGCTTCAACCTCCTCTCCATTGCTGCTCTTGCCAGCGCCGTAACCACCGCCCGTGCCCAGGCCGGATTCTGCCCCGAGGCGCTGCGCTTCGGGAGCGTAACGGTCTCGCCGACGACCCTTTCGCCTGGAGAGGTAGGTTTCCCTAGTTGCCGCTAATAAATTAGAACTCATGTTAATATTCTAGACATTCACCATCACCGCGAATCTCACCTGTGCGATCCAGCTCGGAGACACGCCGACCTTCCTCGACTATTATATCACTGCTGTATCCGAGTCGAACATCGGCGGCCCGATTCTGCTCGCGAGGCGGACGTACGACAACTCCACCTCGCCCCCAATGGACCAGTTCACCACGACGGTGTGTGCTTGAATTTATTTTTTTGGGTGCAAGCTGAATGGAATCTGACAGCTCCCGGCCTGGTTCTACGTTACCAACGCGGCGTATTCGGTTACGATGGATGATAGCTTCGCGCGGCTTGGTCCCACTGGCGAGAGCGTTATCACGGTTGGAGGGATCTCCACGCCAATCAACATTACTGGGTTCTAGGATGAGAATGGATCGATTAAGGACATTAAATACGGCTCCCAGCATGTAACTTTATCGTGGACTTACAGCACCAGCTGCAGTTTCCAATGAAGTTCAAATTTTTATGTCGGAAAATCCGAATTTGCTTGATCACGCAATATAGGCCCATGTCAGGCCTGATCAAGCCATCAGGCTTTGAGGTGGTCGATCAAGTTCAAAAAACTGCTATAATAGTTGATCAAGCCTGATCAGCCTGACCGAGGTTTACAGCCCTGATTAGAGTTAGCTGCTAGAAAATGTAAAACCCTTACCCTCTTCAGAGGGCATTTTCTTACGGTTGGCGTAACGTAGTACTGTATAAGGAAACCAGTAAGTAAGTAATTGTTGAACGATTGATACATTCATAAGGCCCTCCGGGCATCCCTGGCACCTCCCTTGTACAATGGTCTGTTCCTCTCCCAACATTTAACACTAGTCAGACAAATGGACAGCTCGCTCACGAGTCTTGCCCAGCCTCGTGCCTTGGCCAACTCGCCTCCCTCGCTCGCAGTAGGATATTGGAATCGGGTAATGAGCTAGAATTCCAGCTCATATCCGGTTGTCAATTTACAAGTGTTCATATCATTGGTGAGGGGAAGTCATGGTTACAATTTCCGCATAAGATATGCATGTACGTCATGACCGTAATTTGTGCATATAACAAGCGCTCGGAGGACCGCTCCGCGGTCCCCCTCCCCCTTTTATTGATGAAAAGTGCAAGAGCCATGGATTTAAGTTCAAGGTAGCAGATTGCTTCCATACCTAGTTGTTCGCTGCTTTCACTCGCACCTTTTTATTCTCTGCATCATTCTTTTAGGATTTTTGGCACATTTCCATATGCATCTGCTGCATGTATTATCTCCCTCTTAACAGCAGGCTGAGTTTCACGACCCAGCACTTCACCTGAATGTCTCAATTGATAATAATATTGCACAAAGAGAGTGATACCATCTTGAAATATTCAGGCAACATACTCTGTCAGTTTCAGTAGCACCTTACGCTGGAATGAGGCTCAGAGCTCAATGCGATTGGATGCAACAACTCAATGATGGTGTGACACGAGGCACATGATGGTGACAAAGTTATCTGCCATTCCACATTTACTCTGTCCTCAGATGGGTTTGCGGAAACTGAGTAGACAGAACTCATTCATATTGTTTTTTCATAGACTCTCAATTATATTTTGGATTTTATGTGGTCTACAGAGAGAATGGCAGATAAGTGTACAGCCACATGGCAGATGCGCCAATGTCCGACCAATGCCGATCGGCCGACTGGGTAATTTTGGATTGCCCCGTGGTTCATGTCATGTGCTGATATTCCAAAGTGTCGGGCCTGATGGGCCAAAAGCAGAGCTTAAAAGGCTTCAGACAGACACGCATAATGCCTGGACACTTTAGTGTTCCAGGTTCTAGCATACGTTGAAACCTGTCAGGTTTCCTTCTGGGGATAGGTTTTCAGCCAATAGGATGCGTTCAATACACGTGACATGGACCGGAATTTCAGCCAATAGGATTCCTTGAATGCACGTGACAACCAGAAATTGAAAGGCCTCGAGAGGCAGAGACTGAGCAGTGGGTATGCGAACACTTTAAACTTGTTTCTTGGGAAAAACTTTCCTAGAGCGGGAACCAGAGCTGACTCAGCATTGAGAGGGAGCTCGTTCTCGATGTTTAGTCAGATTCGAGCGATCATAGTCCCGAATTGGCATTGGTTCTTTATTTGGAGCGTCAATTCCCGATTGGGACAGCTGAATTTCCTAGATGGGAACCAGAGCTGATTCAGCATTGAGAGAGCTCATTCTCGATAGTCAGACTCGAGCGATTGTACTCCCAAATTGGGGTGTTGGTTCTCTATTGAGTGTCAGAGAGCTTGTTCTCAATGCTGAGTCAGACTCGAGTGATTGTACTCCTGAATTAGGGTGTTGGTTCTCTATTGAGCGTCAATTCCCAATTAGGACAGCTGAAGCCTCTGGATTAGGACAAAGAGCTGAAGTTTCTGGATTAGGATGCCAATATATCCTTGATGTCTCGGATGCTCACTACACATGTGGTATTACTTATCCTTAAACTGTTCAGCACAGACTAAATCTCCCTGAAAGGGAGCTCAAAGATTTGAGTAGGCTATATCAAGTGTAGTAGTATCATGTTTGTAGATGAGAAGGGTGTCCAGGCTTCGCCCGTAGGGCCATTACCAAGGAATTTTATAAAGAGAGAGATAAGGCTTAGTCCTGGAGAGATAAATGCCGTGGAGGCTACCAAGTTCCACAGCACTCGAACATCGCATAACCAAACCTTTCGAGGTAACCATGTCAATTTCAGTTGTATAAAGGTCTAGGCCCACGTTCTCGGAGCTAGCCGCACGATCAGGTTTTAAGACTTATTGTTTCTGAAGAGCCAGAAATGGAAAGGTCTAGGCCTTGGGTCTCGGAACTAGCTGCACGATCAGGTTTTGAGAATTATCGTTTCTGAGGCCAGAAGAGGAAAGGTCTAGACCGGAGGTCCCCGACATCACCGGACGTCCGTAAAAGAGATTCGGATCATTCCGCACGATTGGACATTGGAAATTTCTCCGGGTAGACCTGGTCCCTAAGTTGGTACCAGGAATTACAGGTCATAGTGTATAAAGTAATAGAAGTGTAGACTAAAGAGTTATAAAAGTGGTGCACGTTGGAAGGTCACCACCTGAGTTTTGTACCTCGTTCGGCCTCACGGGTGATCATGTGACTTTGCCCACTACCGTTTATTTATCATGATTTAATCTTCTTTTTGAATGGTTCAACTGCATCTAATTGCTGTACAATGCAGTAAGATTCACATCTGGCCCTCCCCATAGTATTTTTTAGGTGGCCAGAGGAGGGCTATCTGATCAATCCTGACCATTCCTGACACAGCCTGATATTACCTGATATCAGGTGAATTGGAATTTAGTGATTCTCCCGTGTTCGATTTTCGCCTACACGAGTTTATTTCCAAAATGTTCCCTGAGGAATACATCAAATATGAAGATACTATCATGGTTGGCTTCTTTTTACTTCATGAATTCATGGAGATTTAATTTGTTATGAAATATCAACAGATTCGCAATTTTAAATGTGTTCACATCTCATACCAGTCCCTCGAAGACTGGCGTGGTGCTCGAGATATCCTCAGATGCAACCCTTCCTTTCACCACAACATGAGGTACAACTGCTCACTCATCAATCTGACGGAACCAGGCCTGCATTGTGCACGGTACCGGTTGCGCACATTGCTCTGCTGTACCCTGCCAAGTGACCGTCAGATCAATGTAGCCCTGGTCTGTATGCTCCTGGCCAGCAGTTGGAAACCAAGATCACTGTGGGCAGGGTGTCAAATTTGTGATGAGGTGAAACAGTTCTTGTTTCTCTCAATGGAGCACATCATCTGAGGCATGCTTTTGGTGCCGGTATCTGGGGCTTCCAACGAGCATACCTATTTTCTCATAGATACTATAGACATTGATATGTTCTTGCAAACCAATATGTACTCATAATAGTAATTCACCAACAAAATTGTTGAAATGTGAGCAAGCTTGACCGGGCCTGATAGCACTTGATACAACTTGATACAGCCTGATATGCTGCAGGTTGGGACTTGGTCGAGCCTGATACACGGGTCAGGCCTGATCAAGCAATTTGGGATTTTCCGACATAACTTGAATGTGGTTCAACCGTTACCGTTCAGCTTGAAGTTGCTTAGAGGAACCAGGTGGACCTCCTGTCGGGATGCTAATGCCGTACCAGTAGAGATTTGAGAGTGAATGAATGAAAGTAGGTAAAAGAAGTTGAAAGAATCTGAACTTCGGCTGATGAGCGCCGAGTTGGATTTCTGATGCCGATCCCTTCTCACGTACATGTAACCATTACATATGTATCTTCCCCATGTCTTCCCTGCACCATCGTGCACTCAAGCCTCCTCACCGAAACTCATGTACCCTCCATAAGTGTAGAACCGAACGACGGAGTCTTTCTTTTCCGCACCCTGTTCCCTCATTCTTCCAATGTGTATCTGTGGCCAGAGATTGTTATCGAGATTCCGAGCTCTACATAGTCTTCATCAGAGAGTTTGCAGCTGGATGATGCGGGCCCATTTTCACGGATACAAGATAGGGGTACCGCCACCAGTATTCGGCAACTTAGGCATTTGCCACCGTTTCTTTACTGTGGTTTTCTCTGGGGAAAAAATGCTCTGCTGATAGCTTGCAATTTGGGGAACTGGTTACACTCCACTGGACTGCTTTTTTGTTGTGTTTTGCGATTTCATTGAAGGCTGATGTGCAATTGAGTTCGCCTTGCTGAGGATTGGAGAGTGTGAGTCATTTTTAAAATCATTCGATTATATCTGAGGGAGTCCACCAGCTGCAGTCCTTTCGAGAAACCACGCAAGGACAAATATTTGTCTAGTCTTGTACAGTTGAACCGCTCGGCAGCGGTGTAACTATCATACTCCCAAATCGTTGCGGCATCTACTACCGGTCTTCTCACAACATTTAAAACCCACAATTCTCTCTGTGTGGATTGAAACCCGCATCGCAAACTTGCATCCCAAAAAAATGGCCGATGATCATCCTGTTACTCGCTTTTCGATCGCAGTTTGATGAAAGAAGGTGCGCTGTTTTGAGAGAATCAGGACCAGTACTCATTCCAGTCCTCCTCCAGCACGTCAACCTTCCTCGCGAGTCATAGGTCTCCCTTTATCCCAACGTGCCTCCCTTCACGTGATGCAAAGCAAGGCCAAATAGTCAGCCACCGGTTTGTTTATGCTTCACTCCTTGACCAGAGCCACCATGAACTATGCCACTTACAACCTGTTTGCCTCTGCCTCCTCCTCCTTTTCCTACCCCTTCTCCTCTGTTCCTCGTCCTACCTGCAAGCGTGAAGAGCAGCTCGAAGGTTGCAGGGACAAGGAAGATGTCAAGAGGCCTGCTAAGCAACTGAGGCTATCGATTCGCAAGTGCAGGCGTATCCATCACTCTTCCGCAGCAAGAGCTTCAAGTAGCCCCTCCCAGATCGCCTTCTTGCCCTTCCTCAGCAGGCAGCTGTCCCATCCTCATCCCGCCGGTCTTTAGACAGAACGGAGTGCAGTTATATGGTGCCCACCAAGTCCTTCCCGTCCTCCCAATCGCCCCGGTGGCAGCTACAGCACCTACCATCCCTGTGCTCGCTCCCGCTCCCGCTCTTGCACCGCCCACACCAGTACACATCTTCCTCCCTCTGTATGTGGAAGACCTTGCGTGCTGGGATGCCCTTTGCGATGCTGTGCACTCGGATCTGAGCTAGCATGCCCCTGCTGCTCCCCCTGCCCCCGTTCCCATCCCGAGCGTGCCTGTGGCCACCATCCCAGCCGCTGCCATCGTGAATGCAGCAGCTTCTCAGCCTGTTGCTGAAGTACAAAACGAGGATGAGGACCTCATGGAGTTCACGCTATACAAGGGCAAGGCACGCGAGGTTGTCCCGGAGCTCTTCTTGACTCCTCCGTCCCCTGCACTGGCGTTGCTTCCCACCATACATGGCGCAAACCCTTTCCTGCTTTGCGTCCCACGTCGGCAGTCTACACGCAATAGCGACGACACTGATATCAACGCAGCGGGGCCATCTGGATGGCGGGCATAGACGACAACGGCAGCGGGGCAAGCACCAGCATGGGGCCTGGGACAAGGTTAACGCCAGCACGCAGCACGGTGAGCGCGAGCACCAATGTGGTTCTTGGGATTAAGCCGACATCAAGCATGGGGATCCGATGGATGCCTGCATGCGACACGGCAAGGACGAGATGGGCATCGGCACACGCTGGAACGGGGGCTAGAATCGCAGCAAAGAAGTTCCTCGGCACAGGTGATCAGACAGCAGAAGAAGAAGAGCAAGAAGGACAAGGAGAACATAGCGCCTCCCAACGCTGGACATCAAGTAGTGACGACTGCCTCCAGCCATGGGAAACCCAACCTTTTCGCCAACTTCGACATCGACAGTTGGCCGTCGCATCCACGCCCATGTCCTGTCGCCCAGAAGCCCTGCATTGTGGCTCCGTGGAAGACGTCCACCATCGCATCCCTCCGAGTCCATCCGCCTTTGCATTCATCGCCTATTGAGCTGGCCACTGTAGTTGCGCCCAAAGCAGAGAAATCGCCCGTGTCCGATGCTGCCATCACACATACCCGAAACATCCTTCAAAATATATTCTATTACTTTTGGCCCCAGAGTGTTGCATGATTAGGTGCACCTTTCATTCTTTGTCTCCTACAGTCGCTCATATCCCCTCAAAGATTCTTATTTTATCTTCTTTGGGCCGAATATCGCCCATCACTTGCTTGATCTATAGAGAATAGAGATGTGCTAGATTAGTCTGTCTTATCTTTCCTATCCTTCGTCCTTCGCTCATCTTCCTTTTCTAGTATCATAGAAGAATATGGCCTTAAATGCCTGATCGCTCGCTTGATTGGAAGTAATGGATGTGTATGCAAGTTGTGTCTTTCCGATTCATCATC
Organism: Mycena epipterygia; assembly: GCA_029281465.1. Classification (NCBI taxonomy): domain Eukaryota; kingdom Fungi; phylum Basidiomycota; class Agaricomycetes; order Agaricales; family Mycenaceae; genus Mycena; species Mycena epipterygia. The sequence goes on along the minus strand of JARJCQ010000010.1, from coordinate 1,200,573 downwards.
CTTCGCTCATCTTCCTTTTCTAGCATTATAGAAGAATATGGCCTTAGATGCCCTGACTGCTTGACAGGAATCAGTGGATATATATGCAAGTCACCTTCGGCTCCTTCCCCTCCCTGGACTCATCCCTCCATAGATGAGATACTGGCCCCAATCCCCCACCACAGCCTATTGCTTAATATATACCCTTGCTCTAGATTTGACACAGAAACTAGATGGGTACGAATTAGATCGTTGTTCTTGGACACAAAGTTAACCCTTCGCGAATAGATAACACCTGCTTCAGCTTCGCTTGCTTCGAGTCGGTCTTGGTAAGCATACATCCATACTTTTGGTGGCAATGCTCATCCTCTCGCAGATATGGCCCCACACTCTTTGTGACCCCTCCTCCTTCCCACGTACCTGCTCCTGCCACAGGCTCTTCCCTCTGCCAGCGGTCCGCATGCGGCACCCCTACCCCCACCTGCTTCTGTTCGGGTAAGCCGCATCTTCGCTTGGAAGTTGAGTCACAATGCTGACCATCCTCATAGATCAGCCCATGCTCTTTTACACTTCTACCCACGCGCCTCCCCCCTC